>JAKJXM020000001.1:1200000-1940000 GCA_022225955.2 Diaporthe eres | reverse complement strand
GCTATAAGTATTAAGCTAAGAGACGCTCCGCCTTTTTCTTATTAATAATTATAAAGTTATAGCTATTTAGTAATTTAATCTTAAGTATTTAAATAGTAAACTTTTAGGTATATTTCTTAGGATTGAGAATCCCTTCCTTTATTATATAGGTAAGCTATTCTTTTAATATATTAGTGTGAGTTTCTTAAAACGATTTAATCTTAGGGTTAATTAAATTAATAAAATAAATAAAGTTAATAAGGTTATTATAAAATAAGATGATATTATATAAGTTTAGATATTATAGAAGAATGCTAATATATAAGGCTTAGTAGATATTATCGTAATATTATTATATCTTTAATTAATAATAATGGTTAAGGTAAAGTATTTTAATCTAGTTTATTATAATAAAAAGGGTAAGTAAAGAAGATTAAGGTATAATATAATAAGTAATTAAAATAAGGTAATATTTATTATAATGTTTTTATAAAAAAGTAATGATTATATCATTAAAATATAATAGTTACTAATATATATTAAGTAATGAGATAATAATAATATATTTAATTATTTTTGCATTAATAAAGGTAAGTAATGATAATATAAAGGATTGCTTAATAAGTGGCTATAAGAGCTATATAAATTAAAGGAGGATAAATTATAAGAATAAAGTGAATATTATGGAATGGTATGATTAATAGGTATAATAAGGATATAGTGATATATTTATTTATTTAGCTATTAATATATAATAATTTAGGGAGCTTAAATTTAAAGTTTTAGCTTTATAAAGCTATTAGCTTAATTAATCGCCGCCTTAGGCTAGCAGCTTTTACTATATTAGGCTCCTGGGTTATTATTTAATGGTCCCTTCTTAATCTATTAACCTTATAATAAGGCTAGGCTTATACTTTATTAAGCTCCGGTAATATTAACCCAGGCCGTTGCTATTCTTATACTTCTTTTTATAAAGATTTTATTAATTCCTTATATTTATTAAATTTATAAATAAATTCCGCTATATCTAGTATATTCTTAAATATTTATATATTATAATAATATAGGTAGTCCTTTTATTTTATTAAATATTATATCTCTATCTTCCTTCTATAATATATAATTCTTTTATTTAATAATCTTTCTAATTTATAATAATGATAATCTTTTAAATACCTTTAATTTCTATCCTTCTTTTTATTAATATTAACTAATATTATTAGCAGAGCTTTATATTTATATAGGTTGCTTCTTGGCTTATAGGCTGGTAAAAGCTGGATTATTAATATAATTAAATATTTATTTATATATAAAAGAAATTTAAGTTTATATATTAGGTTATTTATTTTCTTTTAAACTTTAAAGGGCCTTATCCTACATTAAGAATACTTTTATGATAGGTTTTCTGATAGATAATAGCTATTACTAAGCTTAATTTATACTTAGTTTCCTAGGGAAAAGGTGATAGGCCTATGTTATTGGTTATATCTTTGCTTTATTTATATTTAAGCTATTATAATATTAAGATTTACTTCCTCCTGGAAGATGTCTTTAAAGATTGCCTTATGCTGGCTGCCTGCTTATAATATAGTGATAGTGTTTATACTATATAGCATTTTATTAGCTATATACTTAGTAGTAATATTATATATATTATTAAGATTAAGTTATAGCATTAATATTATCTCTGTTTATAGTTTAGTGAGATTCTCCTAGGTAAATATTTATAAGGTAAGTTTTATTATTATATTTTTATATTTTAATAGATTATTAATCTATAGATAATATATAATAAAGAAAAGTAGCTTTATATTTAATTATTCTTAAACTAATTTCCAAAATTTTAATATAAATTTTAAGTCTCGGTTTAAGATTATTTATATTAATATATTTTAATTAATAAAGTAGATTTATATAAGTAAGATTTTGGCCTAATCTTAGGCTATATATAATATATATTTAAATATAAGGAGAGATGCCTTAATATATTTATTTATTATTATAAGAAGGGCGTTAAAGAAGGGAATGGTATTTATTTATTATAGTATTCCTATTAATAGTATTTTTAATAATACTATAATAAAGTTTATTATATAGGTATAGAATGGAATATTTAATATAATGATTGATTTGAGTTTGCTTAGCGAAGCTTAGTTATTATATTAGTTTGGTTTATATATTGGGTAATGGTTAATATAGCTCTTTATTTTCTTATAAAGGTTTATTATTATAAATTAGGATATTACTTTATATTATATATAGTAAATACTAAAATGATATTAGCTATTATATATTTAAGCGATGATATCTTGATTTAATAGCTCTAGCACCATTAGTTTCTAGTGCTCATTAAAGTCCTTAAGGTATAATAGCCTATTAATAAGTATAAATAGGAGATTAACTTATGGTGGAGGATTTATAATAAGTTGATTAATAATCCGCTTCTATCTTAATATTTCCTAATAGATAATTTATATCTAATTAATATAGATATAATTAATATAAGTTTCTAATATTATATAAAAGGTACTTTCCTCTTATAGCTCTTTAAGCATCTCTTTATCCTTAATAATATTAATATAGCTTAGGATTCTGGATAATATATTTATAATAATATTAATATATCTTAAAATATACTTTATATTAAGTTAGAATTAGCTAAGGAACTTTAATATTAATATAAGCTTTATATTTATCTTTATTTTATCCATTATATTAAGGTTTATTTAATTTATAATACTTATAATAGCAATATAATCTATTAAGATATATATTAGCTTAATTAAGTTAAATTAAATAATTATTCTTACCTTCTTAACTAGCTATATTAGGTATGCTACCTTTAATTTAATTAACCAATATTTAGCCTTAATAAAGGTTAATATTTTATTAAAGTAAGAAAGCAATTATATAACTATATATAATATTAATTATTTTAAATCTTAATAGTAATTATTTTAAAATTAAAATATTAGCTTAAAGAAGCTATTTATCTTAAAGGCATTTATTTAAAGAAATAAATGCTTATTAAGATTCTAATAGAAGAGGACATTTAATTAAATTAATATATAATAAATATCTTTAAATACCATATATTCTTTAAAGATTAATTTAAAAGACATATAATTTATATAATATTTTTATCTATCTTTTAATAATAGCTATTTAGCTATTCTAATAAATATTAATATCGCTATTTTTTACCGTTATAAGGGATTAATATATTTATTAAATTATAAAATTAAATATCTAAGGAAGCTAGTTATACCTATAAACTTTTCTAGGGCTATAAGATTTTTAAGAAATTTTATATCTTTAAAAGCTTAAATTTTAACTTTAATAATATAAATAACTAGGCTATTTACTTAAAAATTTAATAATTTAATAAATAAATATCCTATAAAGGATTTTAAGCTTAAGATAATAATATTCTATTAATAGAATAATAATTAAATAGCTTTAAGGTTCTTAATATATTACTTAATAATATTAAAATAAATAATAATATTATTTATAAATATAAAAATAATATAATAATAATATCTAAGGAATTTATTTATAAAATATTAAATATATTAAGGTAAATTCCGATAGCCTATAATAACTATATTTAATTATTCCTAGCCCTTAGCATTAATAATTATAAAATAATTATAATACAATAAATAGATTAAGAATTAATAGAAGAATAAATAAATATTTATTATTATAAGATACTTCTTGTTATAAATTCGCTAAATAATATTTAATTATAGCAATAATGAATAGGTATTAAGTATTACTACCTTATTTAGGATTTATAGGTTAATTATTATATATCCTTTCCTTTTATTATCCATTATTCTTTAAATAATAAAGATTAATAAGCTAAATAATAATTATGTTTTAACTTATTTAGCTTATCCTTTTTAATATAGTTTATTAAGAACTTTATTAATAACTTCCTATTCTTTAATTTTAATAGGATATAGCCACTAAGCTACTTTCTAATTTTATTAATCTTTAATTAATAAGACTTTTATTTATTCCTTTATAAAAACCTATATTAAGCTTATATTAATTTATAATATAATATATTTATTTATTAATTCCTAGATTTTTTAAAGGAATTCTAAGGAGCAGTTATAAATAATAATTCTATAAAAAAGCTTAGCTTTTAGCATATTAAGTAATTTATTAATATTAAGCTTAAGCTCTAACGGAAGATAATTTATTAGAGGAAAAGAATCCCCTTTAGCTTTTAATAATATTAAATCCTTAATATTTATATTTTTAGGTTAATTAGCTATATTAATTTAATAAATTATTATAAGGGTAGAGTTTAAGAAAAGAAAATAATTAAGATTAACTAAAAGATTATTTATTAAAAACTCTTAAGAAAATATAAAAACATTAAATAATCCTTATAAATAAATATCTTATATTGCTTATATAATTAAATTCTACTTTACCTTAGCCTATTTATTACCCTTATATAAGTTAAGAAAGCTTAAGTAAAGGCCTTTATAATAATATATTAACTTATTTCCTTCATTTATAATTAATATATAATAAATAATTAGCCTTAAGAGGTTATATATATATCCTTCTTATTTAAACTAAAATAAAAGGGTAGTGATTTTAAATATTTAGCTATTAAGATTAATATTAATTTATAAGATTATAGCAATATAATAATATCCATTGCTACCTTAATATAATAATTAATTATTAAATCTTTAGAAAAGATTTTAATTAAAACTATAGCGTTTTTTAAAAAAGCTATTCTTATTACCTCTTCTAAATTTAGGATATTTATATTATATAATATTATAATTTTTTATTTAATAAAGATATCAATATTAAGGGTATTTAATATCTAAGCTTTAACTTAAAGCTTAAATAAATATAATTTCCTATTTATTATTCCTTAAAGATATAATAAGAAAATAGCCTATTCTTTAATAATAATAATTTTAATACCTTTAAGGCAGTTTTAAGCCTATTAATTTACCTTAACCTTTAGAAAATAATCTAAATATATTAATAATATAATTAAGCAGCTTACCTTAATATTAAAATAAATAAATAATTATAATCCTTTAAATATAATGCTTATTATAACCTAAGTATAAATATATATATTTAAGATATTTAAATTAAAGTTTATAATGGATAAAATATTATTAAGAATAAGGCCACTTAATTATAATAATAGCTCTTATAGCTTAATATAATAATACTGCCTTAATTAGCTACTTATTTTAAAAACCTATTAATACTTAGGATATTATATCATTATAAAGTAATTATCTTAATATTAATTATTTATAAATAAAAGGCTTTCTTTATAAAATAAAATAAAATTAAAGAAATAATATTACTTATTATTATTAAAGATAGTTATAACAAGTAATAATAATAAATATTTAAGCATTATTTCTATAAATACCTTCGTTTTTATCTTAATTAATTAATAAATAGCTTTAAGCATTAATATCACCTAATTATTTATACTAATAATATCTTTTTTTATTAATATATAGCCTTTATTAATTAAAAATTAAATATATTCCTTATCTTACTTATATATATCATTTTTAATATAAAAATAATAAGCTTTATCCTTTATAATATATTAATTAATATCCTTTAATATATATCATTACTATTTTCTAACTCTTAATTAATAAGGAAAATAATTAACTAAGCATAAGTTAATACTTTTAAGTCTAAACTATAGCATATCCTAAACCTAATTAATTCCTAATTATTATTATAAAAATAAAAATAGCTTATATTAGTTAGTTATATACTTAGTATATTAATATTAATGCTATTCCTTTAGCTAATAATAAAACTCTACTTCTAGAATTTATAGCTATTTATATTTTAATAATTTTAAATAAAGATATATTAAAATACTTTATATAAATAAAGGTAGGGCTTAATATAAAGATATAAACTATTACCTTATCTAATAGAAATATAATTCCTTTAAGCATTATTTATAAGCTAATAATTACTATAAAACTAATATTATATATTACTAGGAATAAGAGGAAAGCTAATATTATTATCCTTACTCTAATTATAATAACTATAATAAAAAACTATTAATAGCTAATTCCTACCAGCTAGATATTATAAGGCATAGCTATTACTTAAAGATCTTAAGAGTAATATCTAGCCCTAGATAATTGAATTTATATATTATAATAATGGGCTTAATTTAATTATAAATTAAGGAGGTAACTTAATCTTTATAAAAATCTACGGCTTATATATACCTTTAAATATTATGATAAAAATAGCTAATATTTATTTGATTTAATAATTACTTGGTATTAAAATATTATTTATTAAGCTATTTAAGCGTTACTTTATATAATATATAAAAGATATTAATTAAAGCTTTTTATTATTTATCCTATCTTATAATGGGTGCTTTAAGGGCGTCTTATTATTTCTTAAAAAGGCTAAGATTTTAATATTTTTAAGTTAATCTATATAAAAGTAAATATATATACTTAGTTAAAAGATTAACTTAATTAATATTATCTTTTATTTAAATAATATAAGTATAAAAGAAGAAGAATATATCTTATTATATTTAAATATTATTTTTATTAATCTTTCTTTTTATAAAGTAATATTATTATTTAATTAAAGGATTGAAGTAGCTTATTTTCTTTAGGGAGAATTTATTCTTAAAGGTTAGGCTTAATAAAATATATAGGTCTTATTATTATAATATAATATTAACTTTAAATATATCTTAGCCTTTATTTCTTGGGAGAAAGTTGCTATATTTATAACATAGATTTAAATCCTATTAATTATTATTACTTTAATCTAGATTATTATTATCTAATGGTCTACCTAATAGAGCTGAGTATAATGCTTTAATTCTTTCTTTAGGTATATATTTAGCTTAGAATGCCGCTTAAGCCTTCCGTATCTACTTAGCTTTTTTATAAGCTTAGCTACTTTACTTTAATAATTATTAAGAAGGGCTCTTATTATAATTTAGGGAGATTATAAATTCTAAGTAAGAAATAAGCTTAGTGCTTTCTTATATTATAGCTTTTTCTTTTAAGTTTCCCGCCTTCTTTTTTAAGATATTTAAGGAGTTGGTTATTTTAAGTTTAGGGCTTATTTTAATAAGCAGGGAGCTAGCAATAAGAGATTCTCTAATATTTATTATTATAATATTATATATAGATGATAATATTAATACTTAAGGTTAGGAATAAAGTTAAACTTAATAAGTATTAGCTTTTAATTAAAACTTTAAGGTAGCTTTAAACCTCTTTAATGATTATTATTATAATAATGGAATATAAGCTGCTTTTTATAATTTAATAATTATTATTATAGTAATTAAAAAGGCGAAGTGATAATTAATAATATGATCATTAATAAAACGCAGCGTTTATTAATTATAAGCTTAAGTTGCTAATTTTAGGTAGGTATTTTATTATATCTTAAAGAGCTTTTTAATATATACTTATTATTTTGCTACCTTAGCCATTGCTTATAATAAAGATAAATTATAAGGGTAATAATATGATAGAAAGATATTTAGATATTCCTTAAGGGTATATTGAAATTAAAATAATTATATTATTTTATATAATAAGGGTAGTTTTTTAAAGGATATTAAGATAGCTATAAATTATTACTTAATTTTATAAAATGATAGTGGAAGTAATATTAATTACTTATTGCTTTAATTAAAGAGCCTATTCCTTAGTTAAGAGGAGCATTCCCTAGTTAAGAGAAGCATTCCCTAGTTAAAGGGAGAATCTTCTATAAAAAGTTATTTATATAAAGCGCGGGCAATTTATAGCTATTAATTATTAAGTATATTATAAGATAAGAGTAATAAAGATAAATTTTAAATCTTTCTTAAAGAAATGCTAAAGAAAATATTATTATAATATAGTGGTTTTCTTTACTAAGATATAATAGCTTAACTTATTAAAATATAGTAAAGGGAATTCTTTATATTTTTCCTAAGAATTCTCTAGGATTAACTAGCTATTATATTATAATGGGAATATCTTAGGTTCTTAATAATAATATTTAAAGTTTTATATTAAATATAAAAGAATAGTAAAATAATAAAACATTTAATAATATATAATTATAATTATAATTTATATAAAGTTCATTTATTAAAAGAATATTATATATATATAATAAATTATATAATATAATTAATTATATTAAAATTAATTATAAAATAATTATTTAAATTAATTTAATTTTTAATTTTAAAAATAAATATATAAAAATATATATAATATTAATATAAATATAAATAATTAAAGATTTTAAAATAAAATTAATAAATTTAAATTTAAATATATTAAATAAATTTATATTTATTTAATTATTAAAATTACTTTTAAAATATATATAAATTATATAAATTATTTTTTAAAATAATAGATAATATTTTAAAAAGTTTTTTAATTAATAAAATATTAAATATTATATTTATTTTTTATTATCTTTATATTTAATTTAAATAATATTTTAAAATAAATAGATAATTATAAAATAATAATAATATAATTATTAAATATAATATTTAATATAATAATAATAATTATAATAATTAAGTTTATAATTTTAATATATATTTAAAAAGAATTTAAAATAAATAATATTTAAAAATAAATTTATAAAATTAAAATATCTTATATTTTAAATTTTTATTTAAAAATAAAAATATTTATAATTATAAATTAAAAGATATTTAAATTAATATATTTATAAAATAAGAATATATATTTTAAAGGATTTATAAATATAAATATATAAAAATTAAAATAATATTATTAATTTAATTATATAATATTAATATTAAATATAATTATAATTAAAAAAGATATTAAAATATTAATTTATTATATAATATATTTTATATTTATATTTATATTTATATTTATATTTATATTTATATTTATATTTATATTTATATTTATATTTATATTTATATTTATATTTATATTTATATTTATATTTATATTTATATTTATATTTATATTTATATTTATATTTATATTTATATTTATATTTATATTTATATTTATATTTATATTTATATTTATATTTATATTTATATTTATATTTATATTTTATATTTATATTTATATTTATATTTATATTTATATTTATATTTATATTTATATTTATATTTATATTTATATTTATATTTATATTTATATTTATATTTATATTTATATTTATATTTATATTTATATTTATATTTATATTTATATTTATATTTATATTTATATTTATATTTATATTTATATTTATATTTATATTTATATTTATATTTATATTTATATTTATATTTATATTTATATTTATATTTATATTTATATTTATATTTATATTTATATTTATATTTATATTTATATTTATATTTATATTTATATTTATATTTATATTTATATTTATATTTATATTTATATTTATATTTATATTTATATTTATATTTATATTTATATTTATATTTATATTTATATTTATATTTATATTTATATTTATATTTATATTTATATTTATATTTATATTTATATTTATATTTATATTTATATTTTTATATTATTTTTAATTTTAAATATAAATTAAATATAATTAATTTTATTTTATAATATTATTTAAAATAAATTAATAATATTAAATTATAATATTTTATTATTTTATTATTTTATTATTTTATTATTTTATTATTTTATTATTTTATTATTTTATTATTTTATTATTTTATTATTTTATTATTTTATTATTTTATTATTTTATTATTTTATTATTTTATTATTTTATTATTTTATTATTTTATTATTTTATTATTTTATTATTTTATTATTTTATTATTTTATTATTTTATTATTTTATTATTTTATTATTATTTTTTATTTTAATAATATCATATAATTTATAAAAACAAATAAAACTTAATAATTAATAAAGGGTAGTGTGGGTGAATAGGGGGTGGGTGAATAAAGGGTGGGGTATATGTAGTTAGCAATTTCGACTTTTTGGACATTCGTCGCTCTGGACCGCCCTACTAAATGGGGTTTGACAGGTCGGCCTAGTCCGCATCCGGTTGAGCGATGCGGCTCGCCTCCACGGTCGCATCGCAACCCTGAACGGCATAGCGAGGGGAGAAGACAGAAAAGGGCACTCAGCAGAGTTCCCAACCTGGGGCGTCTCAAGGCCGCCTGCCTTCGGATGGAAACCCCCTCGACCAACAGCAACCCCGCAGACTCGAGATGACACCCGCCCCAGCCGCATGCTGCTACCCACAAAGGGCACCAGGTGCGCCAGATTCGGTGCGATGCGATGCCCCCTGCATCGCCAGCCTGTCCCAGAAGATGCGCGGCCAAGACCTGCCAGCGATGGCAGAGCAGTCGCGTATCGTTTTCCTAATGTGGAAGGAGGAGGAGAAAAGCGGCTCTTGCTACCTACGCTGTTGCTCTGTGGCGGCTTGTAGGGTCTTGGTCGCATGTGTGAGAGTATGCTTGGGTTTGTATAAGATTTCCCTGGCCGCCGCGATGAAGCTTACGATGTTTGTGAAATCCCAACAACTGGCTTCGCATCAGTCTTCTTTCGTGTTCCGGATACGATACCCCACATATCTATTTGCGCAGGTCGCCAGCTTATTGTTTCTTTGTAATATTTCAACCAACTAAACAAACAACATGAAGTTCCTTTCTATCCTTACCCTCACGGGGGCGACATCTGTGATGGCCGCGCCCGTGGAGATTGAGCGCCGCCAGGTCGACGCCATCAAGGATGCCCTCGCGCCCGTTATGACATCCCTCAAGGATCTCGACACGGCTATCAACGGCCTCACGACCGACCCGCAGACCGCCGCGCCCATCCTGACCTCGTCGCAGGCAGCCTCGAAGGCCCTCTCGGGCGCCGCCACCAAGATCCAGGCCGCCGACGACTTGGGCCTGATCGGCTCCCTTGGCCTGCAGCAGACGGGTACCGACCTGGCCACGCAGGTGACGACGACCATCGGCGACCTCACGGCCAAGAAGCCCGTGCTCGACATGCTCGGCGTGACCCCGGTCGCCCTGCAGGCACTACAACAACAAAAGCAAGACAGCGGCGGCCTGAGCGACGCGTTGCTGAGCAAGGTGCCCGCGCTCGCGAGGCCCATCGCCGGGCAGAGCACCGACATGATCAGCAAGGCGCTGGATGACGGCATCGCGGCGCTCTCGGCGGGTGCCGCGACTCCGGCCGCTGGGGCCGCGGGCGCGAAGCCTGCGGGAGGAGCAGCGCCTGCTACTGGTGCTGGCGCAGCGAAGCCCGCAGGATCAGCAGCTCCCGCTGCAGGTGCTGGCGCGGCGAAGCCCGCGGGAGGAGCAGCTCCTGCGGCAGGGGCAGGTGGTGCTGGAGCGGCCACCGGAGCTGGCAAGGCCGGTGATGACGACGACGACGATAACTGATTTTGATACGTGTCACAGAGTGTTGAAAGTAGCTTAGCTGTGTGAAATGAGGGAGCAGAAGGAGTCTTCGGCCGCGAATGTTGTATTTTGCCTTGGTTCCGAAAATGGTACGTGGACGAAGTTTGATTCGGACAGGTGGCGATTATGAATTGATGATAGGGACAATGATCCACACGACCTGTACTTACTTTGAATCTGCTGTATATTTCACCACGATTCCTCTACTGAACATGAAAAATGGCTTCTCATCTTCTGCTCATCGACGCGCCGGAGCCCTGGCTATCTCCTGCCTGATCGCCGTGCTGCTGATCTTGGATGCGAAGTTCTCAGTCGTTGCCGAAACCTCGTCGGTGATTTCTTTGGCATCGAGCACGTCGACCTCGAAGATCTCAAGGGGCTTCCAACCTCGTTCAGCTCTCTTATCGTTGACTGCTTTGCCGCCTGACCTTGTCTCTGCTGACACAACCAGGGCATCCATGTCCTCTTGGGTGATGGTAGGACCGAAGGGGTCTTGTATTTCGACACACTGAACCGTGACAGTCTTGTCTCTGAATTCTGCAGTGAAATCGCCGTCCTTCTCGGCTATGGACGGTGCTGGAGCCTTCTCCCAGCCACTCGAGGACAATTCCAGCACAGACGCAAGGAAATAGATAACATTCCGCGCGCGGTCATTCCAGGATTCGAGGAACTCAGCATCTTTCTTGTTCTTGAGGAGCGCATCACCCGTGATGCCAATGATATACTTGCAAGTGGTGGACGAGCCACGCTCTGGGATGTCCAGGAGATACGCGCCTGCCGTCAATAGCAACTTGTGGCCAGGATGCAGGTGGTCGAACGTGCCACCGAGACAGACGGTCGCGTGGGGCATCGTCCCGGGCGTTGGCGATGGCGGGCTGTCCAGGCTCGGAACGTTGAGTGTCATGCCGGCCTGGACGGTGATGAGCTGGTCATGGAGCAATGTCTGTTGTTTCTCGGCCAGCTTCAGATAGAGGCTGTAGATCTCGTGTGCAACCTCGCTGTCAGCGTTGAAGATGAAGTTCCAAGGGAAATAACTGGAAGCGAAGGTTGCCAGATCAACGATAGCAGTGTTGTTGGACTCAACGGCGGCTTGGAAATCCTCCCCATAGCGTCTTGTCCTGCTGTGGTCGACGAGGACGACCCGAGCGTCGACGGAGCCAGGCCCAGCGTTCAAATATGTAGGGATATCCAGCCCGGCACAGACAACAGAGATGATGGAGTAGAGGCCGGCGAGCAGTGACTGGGCACGGGGCCACGAGAGAGTCTTCCATCGCAGACCAGGTCCCTTTAGCACAGGGCAAGCCACCGCGACGATGAGCTTCTGGGCTGTCGGGACATTTCTGAGCTTAAATAGTGCAGCTTCCAGGGCTGGCCTATAGGCAGCGTTGAGGGCAAGTCGAGTGGCGGGTTCAGGAGGGAATGGCAGGAGGAGGAGTGATGGGAGGTTGTCCCGACTCATCCTGTGAGCTGACTTTCGGGACAGGACACGGCGCAGAGGGGGAGGGGCAGATGAGATCAGACCGGCTCAGATGACGACGAGAAGGTGATTCACAACGCTTCTGGATACAGGAGGGGGCTGTAGGTGTTTGTCCCTGTGTCAGTAATGATGTTTCGTCTTGTTTGGCGCGTACATGCAAGGCGAATTGTTAGTTATTGTACGGCCGTATCATCAAAAGGCTGAAAAGGTGACGTTGATGTCAGTCACTCAAGCTCGACCTCGGCCTGTGGTGGGGGCAGGCTGATGTGAGAGTACTGTGAGTATCTACTGTGGAGAGGTGAGTGAGAGCAATAGTTAAGTACTAGGTCGATACAGACTTAACCCTCGGATGATTGGCAGTGACACATGTATTCACTTAACAGCCCTCCCCACCCAAGAGCTTGGGGAGCCTTGGGAGCCCAGTAAGGCACATAGAACATATCCATCCACCCAATCCACCAGGCCGAATGTGACGGCCATGTGTCTCATCTTTCCATTCTCACACGTCCAACAGATAATTGCCTCTGCCCACTGCGTATCTACCTACCTCGTACGGTCTTCTGCCGTCTGTCGCCTGCTGCCCACGCCCATGCACAGCAGGTGTCAGGGTGCGCTGATCCGCCTCCACCACTGCCACCACCATGTCGTTTCCTGCTAGGGAGTCCTATCGCGGCCCTAGTCGCGGGGGTGGGCCAGGCCATGGCCATGCGCATCGACATTCGCGGAGCAACAGCGCCATCTCAGAAATGCTGGGCCAGGCTGGCCAGGCGCTGGGGGTCATTGCTGCCCCGCAGGCGTCTACCTCTACAGCTACAGCGGCCCTGCCCGCCCCAGGTGGCACCCGTGCCCCTGCACGTCCCGATCTGGACGCGCAGCAGCACCACATGCGCCCGCAGCTGCGTTCCACTGTCAGCAGCCCGACCTCTCCCTCATTCGGATTTGGCAGCAGCAGAAGCGGCGGCAGTGGCAGCACTGGCGCCATTGGGCATTATCCACAACAACTTCCGACTCGCACCCATCCTGCCTTGCATCCTCAACCACAACCACCACTGCCAACCACCGACGCCTCTTCGCATCTGCCGCCACCCTCCCAATCCTCTGCCGCTGGTGTTCCCGGCACTGGCATTGGCACTGGCACTGGCATCGGTTCCGGCTCAAAGCAAAGAGCCGTGTCTGCAGCAGCATCGGCCTCGACAAGTTCTTATCCTCCTCCTGCTGCTGCCCATCATCGCCCGCTCCACAGCGCAGGCCCAGCCGCATACTCGTCTTCCAACGCGCCGCCGGCCGAATCACCATATCCTCCCGCCTCGTATGCCCGCCTTGGGCAGCATCTCCCGACTCGCAAACCACTTCCACAGCTTTCTCGCGCTTTGGTGCCCGCTGACGATCTTGATCCGGCACTGAGCCCTCCGCCGGTATCCACTTTAGGCTCAGGATCGCGTCCTAGTCCCACCCATCGATCAATGTTCGGTCTCCCTTCTATACCAACGTCCAACGACGACTTTGCTTCTTCTATACCTCACCTGAATCCCACTCCGGATTCGAACCCCGCCCCGGCCTCTGCCCCGGCTTTGACCAGCAAGGCCACGATGAGCCAGCAGCCGCAGCAGCAGCAGCAATACGCTGCTTCTAATCGGCGTACAGGCGGATACGAAGAGCAACATCACATGTCAGGCCCAGGCCCCAGTCAATACCAACACGGCCAACTCTCCCCACGCGAATACTCGACACCAAGCGCTGGCCCTCAGATCAAGCTGGACCAAACCCCAAGCAACCCACCCTCGTACCAGGGCACGCCTGCCGTTCCCAGCGTGCTACAGCCGGGCGGTCCTATCGGTCGGTCGCAAGGAGTCAGCGCCAACGCAGCTCCTACTCTGCCCACGATGCAGGGCTCCATGCCTCCGCCGTCGCAGCAGCAGCAGCAAGAATATCAGACCCCTTCCAAACCTTCTTTGAACCTCTCTCACAGCTACTCCCGATCAAGCCCTGCCACGGGAGGCTATGACGGACCGAACCCCAACTACTCGCCCTACACCCCAACAACACCGGGAGGATCGGTCGCCTCGTCGTCGCAATTCATGTCCCCAACCGACCGAGGCTACAATGCGCCAGGGTCCCAGAGGAACATGTCGCACACCCCGCTTGGCCTGGCTGACATCAGACCACGCGCCGACTCGACCTTGTCTGACGGCTTGCCCAGCGGTGTTGACTTTTCCATGCAGAACACACCGCCGGGGACAAGCAACTATATGGCGCCCTGGGCGACATACGCGTTCGACTGGTGCAAGTGGGCGCCTCAGGGCAATGGCGCCGGCAAGGTGGCCATCGGAAGCTACCTCGAGGACGGTCATAATTTTGTCAGTTTGTATTGGCCACGCCCCGTGGACCTGCCGCTAATTGAGTGTTTGTCAGATTCAAATCCTTGATACCCAAATCGTTCCAACCCCTTCTGATGTCTACAACACCCATGGCGGCTCGAAGTGGACAATGGACTTCACCAGGGTCGCCGAGGCCACACATTCCTACCCGGTCACCCGCCTCCTGTGGGAGCCCCCATCCTCAACGAAACAGTCGACGGACCTTCTCGCCACGTCAGGAGATCACCTGAGGCTATGGTCCTTACCCTCCGATACTCCGTCGAACCCCGGCAACTCGATAACGGGCCGCAGCCGGGATGTTGCTGCCACGAAGCTTACACCGCTCGCCCTGTTGTCCAACTCCAAAACTCCCGACCACACTGCGCCGCTGACCTCCCTCGACTGGAACACGGTCTCGCCCAGTCTCATCATCACCTCTAGTATCGACACTACCTGTACAATCTGGGACATACCGTCCTTGACGGCCAAGACCCAACTGATCGCGCACGATAAAGAAGTGTACGATGTACGGTTTTGCGCAAACAGCGTTGACGTGTTTGTCAGCTGCGGCCAGGACGGTAGTGTGCGCATGTTTGATCTGAGGAGCCTGGAGCACAGTACCATCATCTACGAGCCTACTGGCAAGGAGGACAGAGGTATGTGATGTGCCCTACTGGACTCGCACCTTTTTTTCTTTATTAACACGTCCACAGTAGACGCAAATGGCGGCAAAATGAGCCCTACACTTGCCCAACAAACAATGTCGAACCCGCCTCCTCTTCTGCGGATCGCTACTTCCCCGCACGACACCCAGCTGCTCGCGACATTTGCGCAGGACTCCAACGTTATCCGCATCCTTGATACGCGGCAACCGGGCCAGGCACTGCTTGAGCTGCGGGGACACGGAGGCGCTGTCAACTGTATAGACTGGTCGCCGACGCGGCGGGGCCAGCTCGCATCTGGAGGCGACGACTGCCAAGTTCTCCTATGGGATTTGATGAGCCAGCAGCAGACCAACGGTGCACCCCAGACGGACAGTATCCGCAGCCCAGCCGCGAGCTGGCAGTGTGACTATGAGGTGGGCAATCTCGGTTGGGTGCCTCGTGTGCCAAGCGATGAGGCTGGCGAATGGCTCGGGGTCAGTGCAGGTCGGGGTATCTGGGGTGTCAGGATGTAAGATTTGGCCGTTGTTGTGCATGAGAACAGAGCATGTGGTGACAGCAGGGGGCTTCCTTTCGAACAGAGGTCTGCATCATCTCCAATGAATTTGAAAGAGGAAGACAAGACAAAGAGGAGCAACACACAAAAGTTGTCGCTTCCCCATCCACATTAGAATCTGGGTGACCAGCTGGTTGATACCTTACACGTTCATCTATTGCTACCACCGAGGGCATATTTCCTTGGGCCGTCACCCCACACGTCCTGTCTTGCATGGCAAAGCACAGCGTTTCTGATGTATTTATGAGGTCGAACGATCATGAGTTAATGGGTGTCACATGGCGGGGCCGGATGGAGTGGCTGGTGAGTTGGTGGGAGGGAAGGCCACTCGGTACTGGTTTGCCTGCAATAAGGAGACAACACTTAAATCTTGTGTATTGGGGACCGCCTATGATATGCCACCAGGTATACCTGGTTTTCTCTCTAGCATTGATGTATGAACTTTGGCGGGCTAGACACCTTTCTTTTCTGCACAATTAGAAATCTCAAGGCTTCACTTCACCCGCCAATGCGTGGGCTCGGCTGTGTCTGTCCTGCTGATGATACCGGTAAAGTTATGTGAGCCCGCAAACAATGGGACAATCGAGTATTGTTGGCAGGGTTCATTTCGGAAAACGCCACAATACAGTCAGTGGAATTGTTCTACACATCACTTCTGATCGAACATGTCCCTCCAAGCCTGTGGAGGTAATATTTGAGTGTCATGAGCTTCACTCAGAGTATCTGCTTGTAAATATGGACTGACTGCCAGAAGGCAGAAGGGAATGCTTACCTTAAGCTCCTGAGTGATGTACATGGGCCGTGCCACCCCGGCCAGTCATAGCACTAGCGTCAACTGGCTGCTGCAGTGGCCGTATCCCTGCCCCCCTCTGAAAGAACATTCAAATGCCTGCTAGTGGGCCAGAGCTGCTCGCTGTTGTAACCCGTCGACCGCAGCCATCCATCTTGAGGCTCCCCATCAACTTTCCTTTATTTCTTTCCAAACCCAGCTTTCCTTCGCCCTTGGCCTTTCCTTCTTTCCTTCCGACAGCCCGTCTGGCCTCCTCCAGGGCTAACATCACCAGACACGCCCACCACCTCAACTCATTTTCAAAATGGCCTCACCAAACCACAGATACGACGACTCCGACTCGGACGGCGGCAACTTCAACCCAGCGCCTGCTGACCTCTCTGACGACGAGCAGCAGCCCACATCGCCTGTCGAGTCCAGGAATGGCGCCCGTCGAAGCAGTCAGAGTCGCGACGACAACGAAGCCGATGGCGAAGCGAATGGGGACTCGCACTCCGTCAACGAGCGCGAGGACAACGAAAGCGAGGACCACGAGGATGACTCCCGCGCCAGAAAGGCCCCTCGCGACGATGACGATGACGAGGAGGACGAAGACGAGGATGAAGAAGACGATGATGAGGACGAGGAGGACATGCCTGTATGTAACTGGCCCCCTTCTGCAGCCTGACAGCTTGGCCTCTACCTCCGAGCCCCGGTCTTACCGTCGGGGCTGCGATCGGTTGATCCACGGTCCTGTGTCTTGTGGGCCCCGACCGAATTGTCCTGCTAACCTCCTCAAAGCAACACCGCCGCAAGCGCAGGAGGAGAAAGGATGCGAGAGCAGCTCTCTTCGACATGGAAGCCGAGGTCGACGACGACGAGGATGAGATCGAGGACGAGGACGAGCAAGCAGAGATAGGAAACTTTATTGACCAATCGCACCCTGACGATCTTCTCGATGTTGGAGACGCCGACGACGAGAGATATCACCGAGAGCTCGACCGACGGAAGCAGATGGAAGATAACGTCGGTGCCGAGGATCTGGCCGAGCAATACAAGATAAAGTATGGCAGGAAGAACGCATACTCTGGCCGGGGCGCGCTCACCGACTCTGCTGTCGTCCCCAAGCGGTTGCTGCTGCCTAGCGTGCACGACCCCTCGATCTGGGGAGTCAAGTGCAAGGAAGGCAAGGAGTCCGAGGTGGTGATGTCCATCATGAAGAAATACGAGGAGAGCATCGGCACCGACCACGAGCTTGCCATTACCTCGGCCTTCGAGCGAGGCGGGCCAAACTCGGTGATGAAGGGGTACATCTACGTCGAAGGACACAGCTCCATTGATGTCCAAAAGGCTCTCACGGATGTCATGAACGTGTACCCGCACACCAAGATGTTCCTGATCGAGATCAAGGACATGCCAGACCTGCTGCGCGTGCAACCACCTCCCAAACTGACGCCAGGCACGTGGGTCCGCATCAAGAGGCCGAAGCTGTACGAGGGTGACCTGGCTCAGGTCTTGGATATCACCGACACCGGCCTTGATGCCGCCCTCAAGATCATTCCTCGAGTCGACTACAGTAACCGCGAGGACAGGCTTGCCGCAGAAAAGGCCAGTGGCCTCGACAAGGACGGAAAGAGGAAGCGGCCTGGCTTCTTCGCCAAACCTCGGCCGCCTCAAAGGCTTTTCAGTGAGGTTGAGGCCCGGAAGCGCAACCCCGCGGGCCTGACGATGAGCACAATGGCAAACACGTTCACCTTCAAGAACGAAGAGTACTCGAAGGGTTTCCTGCAAAAACACATCAAGATCCAACACCTCATCACGACAAACGTCAACCCGACCCTGGAAGAGGTTACCAAGTTTGCCAGTTCGGATGAGAAAGACGGCGCCGAGAATCTCGACCTGAAGGCACTTGCGGTTAGCTTGAAAGACAGCAGCGCAAATGTGGCTTACCTGCCCGGCGACATCGTCGAGGTGTTCAAGGGCGAACAAAAGGGTGTTATTGGCAAAGCCACAAATGTCGTCGGCGACATCGTTACCATCACGGCTACTGAGGGTGACCTGAACGGCCAGACCATTGACGTCCCTACATCCTCGCTGCGGAAGCGATTCAAGCTCGGTGACCACGTCAAGGTCACCAGCCTCAGTCGATATGAGGGTGAGGTTGGTATGGTTGTGAAGATTTCCGACGATCGCGTCACCTTTTTGACCGACCAGAACAACACCGAGATCACGGTTTTCAGCAAGGACCTGAGAGAGGCCAGTGATATTAGTGGACAAGGGTCTCTCGGGCAGTATGCCTTGCTCGATCTGGTGCAGCTCGATGTGACTACAGTTGGATGCATCGTCAAGGTGGACCGGGAGTCTCTGGTCGTTCTCGATCAGAATGGCAGCACGAGACAGGTCATGCCCTCTCAGATCGCCAATAAGATCCCCAAGCGAAAACACACCATCGCCGCTGACCGCAACGGCTCAGAGATCCGGTTGGATGATGTTGTCAAGGAGTATGGTGGTCAACAGCGACAGGGCAAGATCATCCACATCCATCGATCCTTTGTGTTCCTGCACAACAACGACTCCAGCGAGAATGCTGGTGTATACGTCACCAGGTCCAGCAGCCTGATGACCGTTGCGGCAAAGGGTGGACGAATCGCAGGCGGCCCGGATCTCTCGCAGATGAATCCTGCCGCGAAGCGTGATCCTAGTGGCAACAGCGGCGGTATGGCAGCGCCTCCCAAGCAGTCATTTGGGCGCGACCGCTCCATTGGACAGACTGTCACTATCAAAAAGGGAGGCTGGAAGGGCCTGTTGGGGATTGTCAAGGATACAACAGATACCCACGCTCGGGTCGAGCTGCACACCAAGGGCAAAATCGTCACCGTTCCCAAGGTCGATCTCGTCTTCAAAGACAAGGTCACCGGGCGGACCATCGACATCAACGGCAGAGGCGGTGGCTTTGGCGGCAGAGGTGGTTATGGAGGTGGCCGTGGTGGCGGCGTCGACTTGGGCTTCGGCAGTCGCACTCCTCAGGTCTCCTCAGGTTCAGAGCGCACCCCTGCATGGGGTGCTTCATCAAGAGGTAAGTCTACTCGTCGACCTTTTTATCCTTCTTCTACTAACACTTACCCGCAGCCACGGCACGCACCCCAGCGTGGAGCCAAGGTCCGGCTGCTGGCTCACGCACGCCAGCATGGGGCGACGGCTCACGCACTGTAAACCCTTACGATGGAAGCCGCACAGCCTACGGATCCGGCTCGCGCACACCGGCGTGGTCGTCAGGCGCAAAGACGCCAGCGCACGATGGCTTCTCCCTCGGCTCCAAGACACCTGCTTACGCCAGTGGTGGCGGTGATTCCGCGTGGGGTGCCGGATCCAAGACTCCAGCATATGGCATCTCGGCGCCGACGCCAGGCGCCAGCAATGATGCTTGGGGGCCTACGCCATCCGCATATGACGCCCCTACTCCTGGCGGGCTGGGAGCCCCTACTCCCGGCGCCGCACTCAACGCTCCCACCCCTGGCGCATTCAATGCGCCTACGCCGGGTGCGCTGAATGCCCCCACCCCTGCTGCCTGGACAGGTGGATGGGGCGCCGACTCTGCACCGACTCCCGCGGCCGGAGCACCGACACCGGGGGCCAGTGGAGGGTACTACAGCGCGCCTACGCCTGTGGCTTACGGCAGCGCGGAGACCCCCGCGGCGAGCGGGCCGCGATACACGGACGACGATTGAGCACTCACCTGAGACTGCTGGTCGACACGGAACATGCGGTTGGATGGTCGGAAGTGGGTCTTCTCTCTTTTTCGCTGAGGCGTTTGGAGGAAGGGGGTTGAGTTGCAGCATTGTGACATTTATGGGAGACTGCGGAATGGAGAGAAAAGTCGCTAGGCACAGAGGCGACAGTCCGCACCAGACATAGCTTGGTAGCCTTATTGATTTAATTCGCCTATTTGATGACCTTGCACGAGGCTTCACGTGAGGTGTATTCAGGCCGTGGACCAGGTCGGCGTGACTGGTTAGCTTTGCTGATCTTGCAGGCAGTGAATTCGCATCCAATGGAGCTCGGCCAGCGACCGCCCACCGCGTCGTTTGTTACCGTTGCTTTGAGCTGGTGGTGTAGCTTGGGAGCACTGGGAGTCGCGATGAGAAGGGTTCATTCGACTGGAACTTCCTCGTAAAGGACCTGGAAAACGGCCAAACTCACATGTATCTTCTCACCAGTTTAAGTGGCAAGGGGGCAACGGACGGCGACTTCCATGTGTGGGTGGTGGTGTCTACACGAGGAGGAAGCGCGTCTGTCGTGCGTTGTCATCCACTTGCATCGAGAACAGGTCTCGAGGTTCTATAAAATTGCAAAATAAAGATTGTGCTGTATATTTCCGTTATCGTCGACTTCAACAATTCTAAACTTTTAGGGCATATGACAACAACGCTTATTTTCTAGTCTACGTGTACAAGTCTATACTTAGTCCAGAGCAGATTGATAAAAACTTTGCCAGTTAGGCGTTCTATTCGTATGCATCCCGCTTCAGTCCTTGTGAGCTTTTGATTACACGATCGCCAATGAATCGCTCCTTAGAGCAGTGATACTGCAGAGAAATGTCCTGCGCTGGGTGGAATTTTGGCAGGACCTGACATGCACCCGTCTCGTAATTACTTTTCAATTTATGATGCATCACAAGGTTGGCGCTCCCTTTCTCTTTTCCTGGGGGCTCCTAGCCCCGCCGCTCGCCCAAGATCTTATCCCCTTACGCACGCGTAATCCTCATGTTTTTGCATTATGACTATTAAAGTTTGTTCATTCCAAGGTCGGGTTGTCGTAAGGTTCAGCAACGCGGTCCGCAGCCGAAAATATACTCAGCCAAATTGCCCGCCTGAAGTGTGTTCCTCCCCAAGGCGTCGGGAACTCCGGAGCTATGGGAAGGCTAGTTCGGGAAGGAACTTTAGAAGGGTTAGGTTATGGACCCGGTGGCCCGAGTATTAGGGGTTGGCCGGGGGCCATGTTCGCTCCCCTCTCCGCGTCAGTCCGCGGCTGCCTGGGGACTGGTCGTCTCGTTGCCACCCGTTCCGAAAACCGCTCATTGCGATGTTGTGAGAGATGTAGGCATGGACCGGTCAGGCGGAATGCACGAAAAACCGACCAGAACCCCAAATCCCTATCTAGCTTACCAAAACCCTTCACTTTGAAATCCAGATTACTCAACAACCAAATAGAATGTGCTTAATTCTAATTACTTTCAGATATCTAGATTTAGTATCTGATTCTAATGATGTTAATGTTTTAAATAGAAGTTGAGGTTGTGGTGGATAAATAAATGATAATATTACGTGGTCCTGATTTAAGTACTGAGGTACGGTCGGTTTTTCGTGCATTCCGCCTGCCGGTGTGGCGCGATCACAGGAACATTGAACCTGGGAGTCCTCACACGATGACAAGCCCTCGATGGGACCATTTTGTAAGTCTTCTTGTGATGTACGAAGGGCCCCTTGATGTCGTAGAGTCCTCCATTCGATAACGTGGCCGTTGATGTTGTCAAGAGGATTGCTATCCGACCAACTAGAAGACGGAATGGGCGGCCTGCCTGTGAACCAGGAATGTATCTAGATGTGCTGATGAGGTCTATGCCAGATACGGATTGGATGGTTCATGATACATTTATGGCATTCGGACAGTCTTTCCAGATACACAGTTTCGAATCGATGGGATCCAGTCGATTGATGTCTGCCCTCGCAGAAGATGAGCCTGCTCTTGCTGTAGCATTCAGTTCAAGTCCTCACAGCTTACTGAAGTAGGAAACGCTCCTGCTCAAACCCATCTCTTTTCGTATTTCGTATTTTGCGACGCGCCCTCTCTCTTCTCAAGACGTGGTTGCAAGTATCTGGGTGGAAGCAGCATTCAGCATATCCAATCTTGATCGGGCCCATGCAAAATTTGCTCAATTGACCGTTATCAAGGCATACACAAAAAGAGACTTTCTCCAGAAAGCCCACAACACAGACGTTGCATTTTGTGTCGCTTAGCCGCTACGTGTCACCAGCCTGGGCAAGTACCTAGATGGCAAGCAAGCAAATCGCGAGAAATCCACATATTCGCAGTCGGCACAGCAATGTGTAGAAAGTCTCACAAGTGCCATGAGGACTATGTTTGTGGCCCCTACAGCATGGTCATGGGGGAAGGTGGTGGGGTTCTACAGTCATCGTATTTCCGAATTCGATACGCAGTTGTGAAAGCGAATACGTCGGTTAACAAGGCACCTTATCAGGGGAGTCGCGACAATTAGATCAAGGATGGATTCGTAGTCTGGTCATCCTGCCAAGGTCTTTGTGTGTCTGAATGGGCATCCGCAGTATCTTCCTTTGAACCTAGCGTGTAATCTTGGGATCTAGATCTGGACTAGTGATCGATAAACTGTCAGGCTTGGGGGAGGTCTGGTAACGTGGCACATTCGGCTGGTCAGATTCGATTGCGTCAACTGGGCATGTCCCGGGCAATTCACCCCATCACGAGCCGAGTGCCGTGGGTAGCCCGTGCCAAAGGCCGACTTGGCTGCGACACATCAATCATCTGCCTGGCCAATACATAGGTGGCGGCAACTCTGAAGGTTTCCCATACGCGACAAGATGAACACACTTTCCTGCAGAACATTTGTGTGTCAGAACTCCTCACTTATACATGTATGTTGTACATAAGCTAGGACTGCCCTCGCTGTGTCCGACTGAGAAAAGTCCTCGTTAAGTTATGTGCAACCCGATTTTTCCGAGTGGCCTGACTTGAGTCGATCAGCAACACTAGTTGGGCTGGATACGATTAATGAGTCGGCATCACGTTATGTGTCGTGAAACTTAACATGGCAGATGGGAAAAGCCTTGATCCGGAAGCGCATGACGGCGACACATTGGAGAGTATTAAAAGGGGGTGTCCAATGGCCACCCTGTTTTCCCCCCATGGCCGGCCGTTGATGCGAGATGAAACACGTGTTGCGCAAACAAGGTTGAATACGGCCCACGTATCGTACTGTAGCACCAGCCAGGAATCTCCGGCTCTTGTGTGCTTAGCAAGGCAATCGGTCCCGTCCTTAGTCGAAGCAACCCGCGGCCCAGATTGGTCTCCGCTCTGCAGAGGCTTTTGCGGAGGCTTTGCTTATCTGGTCAAATCTAAAACCCAGCGTGTGTGCGCCTAACTAAGGTTACTCCATCAGCATGTCGCACTTTCAATCAAAGATGACTTTTTGCCCGCCCTTCCGCTCGACAGTCAGAGTAGCAATCCTTCCTGACATGTCCCATTCCGCTCCGGATCTGACTCCATCCTCCCCGCGGCCTCACTGCGTATGTTCAGATTGAGGAGTAGCCGTTCTGGTCGGAGTTCCCACAACAAATAGTGCTTATTACCCTTGTCCAATAGAACCTGTCGTACGATAATGGCCGGTGGGCATAGTGAGTGACAGTAGCTTCAGGTTTTGGCTGTTCCCGAAAGGGCAGTCTGCTTTGCCCAAGGAACAGCGAGGATGTACAGTAACTAGGCTCTTCTGCCGAGAAGGTTGAGCAGCACATGCAAGACAGGCAGCTGAGGGTGTGACATTTGGTTTAGTGAATTGTAACACGGGCAGCTGGGTAGGCTTAATTTGAGCCCGGGACTAAGCACGCAGCCAGGAGTCGAGGCCAGAGGCAGCGAGCAAGCACGGTTGGCTCCAGACAGCCGCCGGTTGTGTGGCGCCCTCGGCGGAGGGGCTCCTATGCCATGCAGTCCCATTTCCCACCCTTGCCCAAATTTCTCGGCTCGCTTCCCATTCTTTCACCTTCCACTTTCGACTTTGGAATCCATCATCATCTCATACGACAGCAACATCATCCCGACACCCCACACTAATTGTCATCCGGCATCCTCATGGCCACCACAACGGCTTCGCCGCCGGTGGGAGCACCCCAGTCTGCCCACATGCACTCTGTTTCTAGGAAGGAGACTTACTATAAGCCTTCTGCCGACGAGTGGGAGGCCGTGCGGCTGACAATTCGACATTTGTACATTGATGAGAACAAGACTCTGTCCGAAGTCTCCGAGATCCTCGAGAAGCTCTACAGCTTTCGTGCCTCGTAAGTTGCATTGACCGCGCGATCCATCACACACACATACACACACACTCAAGGCCCTCGTCGCCGTCAGCTGGTTATCAGTTTTGTCAACCGCGACAACTCACTGACTAAATTGTTCCTGCGCGCTTCAAGGCCCAAGCAGTACAAGAACCGTTTCAAGCAATGGGGCCTTTGGAAGAATCTGTCCACCAGAGATGCAGCCAGGCTTATCCAGATGAAGGCGTCCAGGGACTCAATCGGCAAGACGTCGACCTTTGTGCGCGCAGGCCAGAAGCTCGACTTCGACCGTGTGCAGAAGACGATCCGCCGCAGCAAGAACAGAGTTCCCAAGGGTGCCGCGGAAGAGAAACCGCCGAAGCTGGGCCGAGCGGAGCCAGCAGCGCCCGCTTGCAATCAGCCGTCAAGGGTGGAATGCCGAACTCCCTCCCCGGAGCCCCTTGCTGCCAAAGATGAGCTGGATCTGCTGGACAGCCTCGACTCAAACGGCCTCCGTGTCGACAGCAGCGCTCTCGATCACGCCTTCAGTAATTTTGGACCCGAGACATATCATACGCATTTGTCCGACTCTTTATTGCCTTTTAGCCCCAGCGACGCCGGGCACTTTGAGCCATTTGACACCTGCCACTATGAGGATCCTCATGTCGAAATGATCTGGGAATGTTACGCCCGCGCGCATCACAAGCTGGCCTTGAGATGCGAGTGGCTGGGAACAAATACACTCTCCGATCCAGTTTTAAGGTGTTTCAGGCGCGACAATTCACTTCTAGCGATGCTTGAGCCCGTTGTTGCACCAAACGGGCGACATTTTTTGCGAGGGCTGTTCCTCGCCAACTTTGTGTCAACATTTTCGCATCGTCCAGAATTCACTCAATTCGCCCAGGGCGTCCACCAGACCATTTCTCAGGCTTTTCCGGATACCAAGGCCTCGTCGCATCACCCTGCAGCGATTGAGAACGCGTTGGAATACTTGAGGCTACAGACATACACACGACGCTTTATCGGGACCAAGGAAGACAGAGATCCCACAGAGTCTCCACCTTCGTCAGACGACAATGTCCCCGCCCCGAAGACCGAAAGTTCCGACGGCCTCAGCCCCGATGTGGACTTGCCCTCCCCGGGGACTGAAATGCCACCCACCCCACCAAGTTGCAACGACTACGACAGCGGCCCTGACACGGGCGAGCTCGAGGCAGCCGCTTTTGCTTACCATCTGGGCGAGATAGACACGGCGGAGACGCGCCTGCGAGCCTTGACCTGCTACGAGGGGTCGGTTTCTACGAAGGGGCAAGTGCTTATGCGACTGGCGTGGTACTGCTTATCCTGCGTGGAGCGGGAGTCCGGGCGGGTCGAGGAGGCAGATGGAAGCCTCATGCAAGCCATCCGAGGATCTGCATTCTACCCAGCAACGGACGGGACAGAATGGGACGAGGTCAGCTACCTATTCATTTGAATCGGGGGAGGCGAAAAGGAGGGCCAAACAGCCACATGTGTGCAGGCACGAAATGTGCACATGCAGGCAGTGCCCAGCAAACAAATGTAATAGATCCAAGGCGGACGGATGCGACTTGAGACATTCTGACCGAGACTGCGTTAGTCCGGAAATCAGAAAGAGGGCGGATTCGTCTGTTATTTTTGTGACTGATGAGTCACACCAATTAGGCAGTGTGGAAAATGGGGCCAGAGAATAGAGATGGGGAGAGAGGGGAGGGGGCCAAAAATACCCAAGGTAGCTTTTAGCTAAGAGAATGTATCATTCCATCAGGCCAATCAACAGGACCGACCCTGATTCAGCTCACAAAAAAGTTTGTTTCACAAGTGAGAAAGATTTTGGGGAACGGGGGAACCACACACGCTCCAACACGGGGCGGGGGCGAGGATGAGCAGACAGAGAAAGCTGCTTGGTCCTAAATGCAGGTAATCTGCAGGGTAAGTGGCTAGGTGCATTGGATGCGACGTGAGTGCAATCAAGAGGGCCCAGCCCCAGCCAGTTACGGCCCATCGCGAGGTTGCTTTGATGGAGCGCCCAGGACTGAGTGGCCTCAGGATTTGGAAGGAATGCACAGTTGGGATGCCACAGGTCATTTTGTTGGACTCAAGCACGTGTAGCCACTCACACGAATTCGGGCTTGAGACCTTTGCCTTGCCTTGGAGTAATACTGCAGCCCGTGCATATTGGGCGTCCCCTTTTCGTCAGAGCCTGCACAATATCGGGGCTGGAGAGACACAACTGCCTAGTTTGCTGCCAAGGCAGATCAGGCCACAGGTCAGAGAGAGAGCTTGGAGCTCCTGTCGGCGCATATAGCTTTGCAACCAGCAATATTCGGGCATCGTTTATCACTTTGTATAGTATCGGGCACCCGCTGAATCGCCGACGCCATTAAAGCGAGCTCAACTAGTGACGACTCGGCGTGCTGCGGTGCATCTGTCATGTGGAAATGAACATGTATAGGAATGGATCATTACAGGATCTTGACGTAAACGCCGGTAACTACACTCCAAGTAGTGTGGCTGGCGACAGTGTCGGTGCTGTTCGTGTAACCTACCTAGGTAGCTCAAGCCTCGGGCCATTCTCACATGGGGCGAACCCCTAACGAGATCAGCACAGGATCAGAATCAGAAGCATCGATGGACACGCTAGCTAGCCTTCAACTATTCCTCAATGGGCACTTTAGGCGTCATGTGTGATCCGTTGTCCCTCCGTTTCGTTACATGTTACATGACGGACCGATCCCAGTTGATAAGAGTCTGTGGCATTGCCAGATTGGAGACACCATGCAACGGAGCCTGAGCCTGATGCTACAGTTCTCGATGCTAACTCACATGGCTTCGTCGCCTGTGTTTGAGATTCCACTCCAGGTTTGCTTGCCAAGTAATTAAACGCAAGGCTTCTGAATTGCCATTTGCCACATCTTAGCAAAAACTGAGACATTGATTTTTTTGGGGTATGACATATAGGTGTGCAATCTGTCCGCTGATTACGATAGTCCACTCACCGACGACGAAGTCTTCTTCCACTTCCTACCATGCCAGTTTTCAACCCTCACAAATGTGCGCTCGCAAGCGATTGATGATCCTTCAAACTCCAGACTTCGCGGACGCGACGCGCCATGATTCATCATTGTAGTCCGAGATCCTCCTTACATCGCCGCCGTCGTCCCAAAGCGCTGCAAGAACTGTGCGACTACCTATCCACGGCGCGCGGGAGTGTAAAACTGCGTAGTTCTAGAATATGTGTTAGCATGAGGCTCATGGCAGCAACGGAATGGCAACTCACATCGAGCAAGACCACGTCGCCTCGTTCCCACTTCACCAATACTTGTGACGCCTCTGCTATCGAAAGGGCCAGGTCGAGATACTTGCCCTCGATTACGCTCCCGTCCCCGTACAGGGGAGGAGGGTGATATGAGCCGTCGTCGCCCCGGTAGGGTGGCTGGGTGGCCCCGTGGTGCCGGCTGCGGCCCCAGGCGCTGGTGAGGTTACCGAACCAAGTGGTGAGGCCGTAATCTTCGTGCTTTCTTATGACTGGGTTGCCAGGTTAGTCTCTCAGCCTCAATCGCCCGTCACTCTGAAGGGTTTTGCGCACTCGGAACGACGTGGGTGACGCTCAACGACCCGTCGTCATGCCACTCGGAGTCGTAGCTGTGCCTCCTGACCTGCCCCTCTACCTTCCTGCGCACGGTGGTCGCATCATCGCCAGGCTTCACGTCCTGCCCGTAGGCATCAACAAAGCTTGCCCCGGTGGTCGAAGTTATTGTCTCGACGCCGTACCGGTAGACATATTTGACGCCGAGCTTCCGGAGCTTCTCGACGAACTCGGGCGTTTGCTCTTGCAGGGCTCTGGCCAGGCCCAGCCCCGATGTTATCGGGGTCTCGCCGCCTTGGTAACGAGGTTAGTTTGGTGTATACGATTTCCGAGTTTCCATCCTACCTGACTCGGGAACCACCAAGGAGGAGAAGCTTATCCAGTCGGGATGGATGGTTGACCATCCATATTCATTGTGAGGCCAGATAGGCAGGTCTGGCGGTCTTTCGAGACAATTAGTATTTCCGCAATGTATTGCACGATACTAGCTATGGTAACTCACCCTTCATTGGCTGTCTTCACGTTCCTCGCCAGCACTGTCCTGATGGGTGGTCGTCCAACCTCTTCATGGGCAACGAACCCGAAGGCATGGGCAACTTGACTGTAATCATCCGGAGTCCTGATTGGCTGTCCCTTGATAATAAGTGCACCGCCATGTCTTTGAATAAGCCTCTTGAGCTCGCCCGAGCTAGAAAGCCTACCGATGGCCTCCACGGACTCTTGCAGTGACGGATTCCAGCCGTTCGCGGGTCGTAGAGCAAGGGGGAACTCGGCGGTTGGTAGGGAGGTGAAGGTCTTTACATCCTCCTGTCCCGCGAAAGTAAATGGTTCAAATTTCTGCGCGGAAGTCATAATTATTGGTATAAGATGTTCTGAGTTGTCATTGCTTTGTGGTTTGAAACTGGACATCGACTGAAGAATATTGTTCCTTTTTTTCCAAACCAACCAGCTAGCAGGCGCAAACGCTTGAGTACCAGCCCATTATCTTCTCATCTCCGACAAAAGGCCATGCTTGATCCGCCCTGTCTTTCCATGGCATTGCCACGGTACGGGAAGTTGATGTCGCAATATCGACGTTTCTCCACTGTTGTTGCCGAGCGGCCACTGTCTATTGGGCGGGTGTGTGTTGCGCCATCACACCGTGGTATCACCCATGCCCTAATTTGTGTTCTCGCTGTGGTACTTCCGGCAGCGGCTCCTATCTGAGGAGGCCTGTTCCGCTTGATTTAATTTAGGGGTACCGGTTGCAAAATCGATGCTGATTCCTGTTCCAGTGCAATTTTCACGCGTGCAACGCGGGCAGGAACCTTGTGTAACGTTCCCAACATGGCCGAAGTCAAGGATCGGGAAACCCTAGTCCATGATATGAGGCCACCAGACACCGGTGAGCTGGTGGAAGCCGGCGACTCTAAATACAGCTGGCGGCGAGGAGTGTTCTTCAATGCTACGATCGTCGGCCTTGCTGCCTTTGCGGCACCGGGGTTATGGAATGCGATGCAATCGGTCGGCGCTGGCGGCCAGCAGACACCATACCTAGTCATGTAACAACTTGCTTTTGTTCCATATGAGATGCGTTCCGGGCTGACGATTTGAGTTTCAGGGCCGGCAATGCCATTCTGTTCGCGACCATGACGTTCGCCTGCCTGACCGGGAGCATTGTCGCGAACAGGTTCGGCCTCAAGGCTGCACTGATTTTCGGGACTACGGGGTATGTTCTGTACTCGGCAGCTCTGTACTCAAATAACCGCTACGGGACCGTCTGGTTCATTTACCTGGGCTCTGCAGCGTGTGGGCTCAGCGCCGGAATATTCTGGGCCGCGGAAGGATCCATCATGTTGAGCTATCCAGAGCCTGAGAAGCGAGGCCGGTACCTGTCTTACTGGCTGGCATACCGGAACAGTGGCTCAATCCTGGGAGGGGCCATCAACCTTGCTTTTAACTACGCCGGAAGGACTACCGGGAAGTTGGACTGGAGAACGTATATTGTATTTGTGGTCTTGCGTGAGTATTCGATGTCCTATTTTGGAGACCAGGAGATGAGACTTATGTTGATGCAGAATGCCTGGGACCGGTGGTGGTCTCTTTTCTTTCTCCACCGGAAAAGGTACGACGCCGAAATGGAACGCGAGTTCAGATTGGCGACCAAGTTTCGGACGTCCAGGAGCTCAAAGCACTCTTGAAAGCACTATACCGCAAAGACGTTCTTCTCATGTGAGTTGACAAGATTGAATTCAAATTCAATGATCCACCAACTGATTCAAATCTTATTCTGCAGATTCCCTTATTTCCTATACGTTGCATTTCAACTTCCATACAACAGTTCTTACTTATCGCTATACTTCTCTGTACGATCCAGGGCATTGGCATCGTTGGTCTCAGCCCTCGCCCAAGTATTCACGACTCTAGTCTTTGGCGCATTCTTGGACTGGACGAGCCTGAGCTCGAACCGACGTGCCCGGTACGGCTATCTGTTTATGATGTCCTTGATAGGAGGCTGCTGGGCTTGGGGCACTGCTGTGCAAGTCGGCTACAGTCAAAACAAGCCATCGTTGGATTGGGACGATCATAGGTTTGGAAGAGGATGGGTACTCTACATTTTCTGGTCTATTAACTTCAGCCTTGCGTATAACTACGGCTTCTGGCTGATAGGCCTTATGGCAAGACATCCGAAAGAGGTTGTACGTTACATGTCGGTCGCGCGGGCGGTGGAAGCGGCAGGCCAATGTATTGCAAGTGGGATCAGTTCAACCTCAGCACCGGTAAGCGAATCCTTACAGAGACTGATCACAGCCAGAAAACTGACTTTTATACAGCTTACAGTGCCATTGGGCCTCAACTTTGCCCTCTGGGGAGTCGCTCTTGTCCCTGGATATTTGGTTGTTCGGAAGGCTGGGATCATTCATTGTGGTCCAGAGAAGACAGTAGAGTCCAAATGATGCGAAATTCGGTTGTGGTGATGGTGTCTGTGCAAAAGGCTTAATAGACTGTATTCCATGTTGAAATCCCCTGCATAACCACTTTGAGTGCTTTAACTTCAACGGGACGGTTCGCCCAGGGGCAATGGAATGTCAGATTGGTGAAAAGAAGGGAGTTATGGAGAAACCAGCTCATGGTGTGCTAAAATCTCAGGAGAGGTCTTATGGGACTAAGAAACTTTGCGGGACGTACCAAAGGGCGCTGTCCACATTCAGAAATGGTACACGGGGTGTCGAAGTAATACTGTGCTAGATGACGGAAAGAATTATACTATGCTTTCTATGACTGCCCATTGGTACAGATGATTTGGTTTCAGGCCTCCTTCCTCAAGAGCTTCTCGTACGCCCACCTTGCCAGCTGTACACATTTCATGTCAACGCCCCTGTACGTGATGTCTGAAACCCAGATCGCCACAGGCCACCACAAGAATGCCGCGATCGCAATGCCCAACACGTATGTCTCGTTGGTCTCTCCCCCTGTGAACGCCACACACCTCCTGCCCAGGGTTGACCCCAACGTCCACAGAAGAGGTCCGTGTATCAGGTATAATGAGTATGAAATCTTTCCCAGGTACTGTGATATTCGGTTGGTGAATATGATATGCAGATGGCTTGAATTGTCTACCGCAAGCACCAAGACCACCGCGCCCATGTGGGTGTAAAGAGTGTCGATGTATGTGACTTCAGGTATGCTGAGCATCCAGAGTGCAAGGGTGAATAGCGAGATGCCGGTGATGCGTCCGAGAAGGCGAGAGCCTGTGACTTTTCTTGATATCCTGGAGACAATCCCCTGCGGCACCCGAGCCCATATAGGCAGGACAGCGTCCTCGTCTGATATCATGTTCTTGGCGGATTGAGCGCGGTAGTCGTCGATCTCGAAGTGCAGGTCGCAGATGAGCATGCCCGAGAGGAACAGGAATAACGCCCAGTAGCTCCAGAAGTACTCGAAGTAGATGATGAGTGCGAACGTGACTGTCATCCTGACCCGATTCCTCACCCGGCTGAACGCTGCCAGGAACATGAAGATGACCATGGACGTGTTGAATTCGATTGGCAACGTCCACAGGTTAGCATCGTATGGGTTCTCGACGGCCCGCGGTATGCCGCCACGGGCATGCTCTTGGCCGATCGGGTCGGTGTTCCAGACTTCGATGAAGGCAAAATGCACCATCTGGTCCCTGAGGCTTCCGGCGTGCGGCGGCTCCCGGGTCGGAATGGCGACTCCTGGTAACCCCTGGAGATCGTACCAGCCCATCTGGGTCATCAGGGCCGAGAAGAAGGTGACGACAGCTGCCGGCATGAACAACCTGGGGTGGCGACGAAAGAAAGACGAGGCAAGGGTCGAGCCAACGTCGGCGAAGCGCCCTTGGTGGATCAGCTTCAACGCCTTGTATGAGATTGCATAGCCCGACACGATGAAGAAGACGGAGACGTGAGGAGGGCCGGAGATAAACAGGCGGATGATTGGCAGCTTTAGGATCTCGTATGAACCAGGTATGTACGGGGCGTGGAGTTCCCAGGTGAACCAGAGGAGACTCGAATGGTATATCACAACGCAGAGAGCCGAGATACCACGCATGCCATCTGGGATAGTGTCAGCACACGGTCCATCCTCCAGCACAGCATGACAGGAGATCGAGCTCACCTAACCAAGCTGTCGGATGGAGCTTCTTGGGCTCGCTGGGACCCGATCGCAAGAAACTAGGGGCGAGTAGCTGGACAAGTCCCACCACTACTCTGCTCCTCAGAAAGCCTGGGATAAAGACAAGGAGACAGCCCAGAGCCCATCGCGTTGTCTTGCTGGTGCCCAGAGAATGCGCAACTGGCTTTCCATCTTGGAAAAGTATCTCTTCCTGGGAGCCGTCCAACTCCTTCAGCTCCTCAACATCTTCACGCGAAATATAGGGTGGGAAGTCGTCTCGTTCGTGTGAAGCATGGCCTGGTCTGTCGAACATGTTTAGATAGGAGGAGCCAGCACAGAGAGGGAGAAGCAGAACGCATCACTTTGCTGACGGTGACTTGTGCGAGATCCTGCATCAAGTACAAAGTAGATAAGAATAGGGCAGCAGAGGAAACATCTGGGGATGACTCGTATATAGCGGGACGGCAGTGGCGCCCCGTTGAATCGCGGGCCGGCACATGCAGGGGCGCACCGTTGAAGGCATAATGCTAGCTGGAATCCAAGACAACGTGGTGGTGTTTCACTTTGTGTGGTTGATGTCTTGCTTCTTTGATTGCCAGATGCCAAGGGGTACATGGGGTGGATCGACGATGGGTTGGGAGATATTGGAGAGTAACACGAACGGGCCCAGGCGTACGGCCTTCAAGTATCCAAGACAGGGAGGGATTCACAGACATGACTCTTCCCCTGGTTTTTAACGATTGCCAAATCTCCACGGCACTTTGCGCAAGCGACACTGGATACTCAAAACTTTTCAGTGTTTGAGATCGCTTGTACCCGTGTCAATCAAGCGCGGTCCTGTGGAATGGGGTTGAAGGATGAGCACGCAAGTGAGATGCAGCAAGGGGGGCCCTTGGAATGCCCAACGGGTCACCTCCGGCCAACAAGGGATAGCGGGATTTGTATTACTCGAGCTCTATTCGGCCCTACGAGTATGGATTGTTATCAATAGCAACGGGCTTATTGAACACCCTCAGATTGGAGCTTTGGGCTGTCGGGCTTCCTCACTTGTGGGTGCCAGAATCTGACCTTCATCTAGAACTACATCCGTACGGGGGAGGGACAGGGGGCAAAGTATGATTACTACCAGCCATTGCTTTTCAATTGAGATGCGATAGGTAATTATCAAACCATGTCTACCACCAGTTGACAGCTGCCATCGAGCAGCACAGTGGAACTTCAGAGCTTCAAAATCCAGGGGAGGTCCCGTTTGCAGATCACAGATAACAAACGGGCTACCCAAGAAAACCAGTATCAAAGTGAAGTTAGCTGTGTTCATTTTAGCCATGAAAGTCGCTCGCTTGCATTTTGTAGCGACATACTGGAGTCCAGCTGAGGGCATCTGGGAAATCAGGGCTGTGCCAAAAAACTTGACATTGTAAAATAGCTCCTTCCGTGGCCTCTGATTGGCCAGGGCACGGCTTATGCCCATTGTGAATATTTACAATGGAAACATCAGATGAACTTCCCAAAGGTATTAAAAACTTGGGGTCTCAAAATCTCGCCTCCCTTCTGCTTTTGCAATCTGAACCGTCAAGTTGACGAGACTGAACTTTATCACCTCGACCGTCAATACTGACTTCGTCAATTTGCCTTTGAACCTTCACTCGTCAACACAAGCCCCCAAACACACCGAGCTGTCTGTTCTCGAAGCAGCACTTCAACGTCAAGCAGGCCGAGTGCAGTCACTGATCTCCGTTTGCCCTGTCCACTTCAACCACAAACCTACTCTTTTCATTCCACGCTCAAGACAAGCGACTTTCTGGCAATCCCTTTTCAAGACACTGCCTGTCGACTTCGACTGCAAGCTCTCCTTTGCCTACATTCATCCTTTCCTGTTTGATCAACCACCGTACGCAGCAAAATCCTCACTACGCTCGCCATGGTGTTCGACCCCCGTATCACCGATGAGATGCGGGACCGAATGTTCGCCAATTGGCCCATGAAGAAGCTTCAGTCTATGGCTGATGACGAGTTTTTGACCGTACCTGAGCTGAAGGAGAATCTGCTGGAATGCGCTGCTCTTCACGACATCGACACCCTCGACAGCTTCCTCGTGGGCTACGGCAAGAACCGAAACAACGTCAACGACGTCTCTCAGTTGGACGGTACCCCGATGGAGTGCGACGCCTTCAATGTGGACCCTCAGACCCCTACCATGACTTCTCCGATGTCACAGAACAGCGACAGCTGCGAGTCTGTCTTCGACTCTAGACTGTCCAATTTCACTACGCCGTCATCTCAATACACCCCTGCGAAGCTGAAGATCGCTGAGAACGGCTCGCCAATGAAGTGGGGCAACACCAGGGACGCCCAGCTCCTGTACCAGACAGATGGTGCTAGCAGCGATCTGGTCGAGCCTCGCGACTGCTACACTTGGGCAATTGACGCAAACGGCCAGCCCAATTCCCGCATGTTCGACCCAGACAACAGCCCCAAGTACCGATCTGTCCCTCGAGATCTTCTCCTGGCCTTCAATCCCGACAAGAATGTGTTGCACCTCCGAGGTGTCGAGCCCTCCACCGGGAACCTACAAGTCGATCCTCATACGCTCGTTCTCTACATCGAAGGTGTTCTCTATGACGAGGACGGACAAGCTGGGGCTGCTGTGTTCTTCCACCCTGTGTCGCCCTGGAACACCGTGACCTGCGTCAAGAAGACCAAGGACAATGCGAAGCTTGAGGCTTTTTATATCGCCCTCAACATGATCAGCTTCACTGCAGCCAATGACCCAAATCTGAAAGCAGTTTACATCATGTCGACCGGCAGGAACTTCTGTCTCGCAAACACGACGGGCGACTACAGCCTGGCGGATCGCCAAGCCGTTGATGAGTGGCTCCCTGGAGCCGACAAGGCCACACTCGCGGAGATCAACGACCTCTGGACGGACATCACCAAGGGCGTCAACGGCCACCGTGCTGTAGACGTGCGCCTCTGGTGTGTCCCGGAGGAGACCATGCGCCCGGTCACAGAGGTAGCTACAGCCTACCTGTACGAGCAGAAGGGCCGCGACTGGTACGCGGAGAACGGAAAGACACGCGAGCGCTTCGAGGTGGACAACTCCAATAACCCAGCGTACCAGCAGGACTACGCCATCGTTGCCCCGCAGCACATTGTCGACCAGGGACCACAGGCGGTCACGAAGTGGACTGCTGAGGCGAAGGCGAGGTTCAAGCAGTCTGTTTTGCACAAGCGTGTGGCGTCCGATGCCTGCCGTCGCCTCAATGACCAGCTGCGAGATAGCGAGGAGCTGATGAGCACCGAGCGATTCCTCGAGGCTTACGCAATGGCGACGAAGTACATGTCGGAGGATCCACAGAAGGACATCGATCAGTTCGTGGCAGAGCAGCATGCCATTCGGCGGAGCAGGCAGATGCAGGACCAGGGCATGACCAACGGTGGTAACGGTACTGGTTATGGCGAGGGTGATGAGACCGGAGATGAGGATCAGAAGCTGGTCCAGCAGGTTCTCGACATGGACTGGGAGTAGGGAGGGCGTTGGTTTGAGGGGAGTCATTTCATCATGATATGACCAGTACTGGCTCTGGTTTGTTTTTTTGGTCAATGTGCACATCGATACACTTGAGCACATGCACAAGGGGTGCAGACATGAAGGGACGGAACACTGTTAAGAAAAGCTCAGGGATGGAGTATTGTGGCCTATTTGGCATGAGACTTGTCGAAACGGCTCGTCTCTGTGCCTACTGGCGCTTGAGACCTACCTTGATACCTTGGCAAAAGGCAGAGAAAAGATATCTGGCGAGGCCTCAGGAGTGAAGCTCCATACCCGTGCCTCACAGTTTCGCACGGCTTAGTCAGAATCAATGTCACTCCTCATCTCACAGAATGGACGGAGTGCGCTTTTCCGAAACGAGTTAAAAGTGATGGGGAAAGGAGAAACGGAGTTCCACGGAAACACCGGACAGTCAGCCTTCGGACTTTGTTCTCATGCCCACCCTCCTCTGACACATAGGCTCTCGCAGCAAAAACCCACATTCCCGTACGACAATCCCGCCCCGTATGCTCAAGCTCGAGTGATAAATGCCGACGTGATGAACCGCCGGAGCGTCGAGCCCGTCTCGGCTTTGTCCTCCGCACGCGGCTCCAAGAGCCAGCAGGGGAAATGGGGCAGCGCCTGCGCAGTGTGTGCGACCGCCAAGGTGAGAAGGGAACCCACTTCCGGTGCACCCGCCCTCCTGGGCATTCTGCCTCGATGTGGTTTGACAGCGACTGATCAACAAATGTCTGCTGCAGGCCAAATGCCTCCGCAGCAATGATGAGCCAGGAACTCCGTGTGACAGGTGACTGCAACCCTCCTTTCGACGTCCAACCTACACTGACGTCTCGACCCTTTTCCTTTCTCTGCGCCCGAGAAATCTGAGTGTTGCTTACTCACATGCCGACAGATGCAAGCGCCTGGGGAAGGATTGTACTGGCCAGGTACACCAGCCCCGCAAGAAGCGAACACCCAAGGCTTCGTGAGTCTAACCATTCACCGTTATGCATGCCAAGCTTGTTGCCCTGGTCTCGGCAAACCTGACATTATCCCAGCAAGACATCACAACTTGAAGAACGGCTGAATGGACTGGTCGACCTCCTTCGGGCATCAGGGGAATTCCCCACGGACGGCTCAAGGACAAGACAGAGTTCGTCATCACAATTCGAGGACGAGCCCGGTGCGTACATGTGCTCTACTGGTCCTATTCATTCTGCCCCTGCTGACCTCGAATGGCATCAGGTTCATCACAAGGCCCTTCTCCGATTTCCTCCAACACGACTGCAAATGTCATACGCATACCTCAGTCCTGGAACCGACATGCTCCCCCTCGCTGTATTTGTCGAGCTCAAGCCGGAGATGTTCCACTTCAGAGACGTTCGGACGAGGAACTGCTGGCCATCTATCAAGACAGACTCACCCCTGTATTTCCATTTGTTGTCATCCCGCCGGACGCAACGCCTGAGCGCCTCAAGGCTGAACGGCCCTTCTTGTTCTGCGCCATCCGTATGGCTGCCTCGATATCAGACGTAAACTCGATGCGTGGACAGATGTTTGCTTTAACAAAGCATCTGATGCATGAAATGATGGTCGAGTCAAACCGGTCCATGGACCTGCTCCAGGGGATACTGGTGATGCTAGCCTGGTACCAGAACCACTGTCTCATGCATGCTCAACTCAACAACCTTCTACATCTGGCCCAGGCCTTGCTGGCCGACCTCGGCTTGAACAGGTCGCCTGAGGTCCAGGAGCGGTCCAACGTCATGGTCTTGAATCCGCCCGCGCCGAATCGAACAACGAACGAAGATAGGCGGGCAATACTAGGCGTTTGGTTCCTCAGCTCTTCGTAAGTTTGGTCCACGGGCAATTTGAATCCCAGAGGAGCTGACACGATGATCCTCAGAGTAGGAACTGGCTTAATGAAGGCACTGCCTATGAGGTTTTCAAAATACACAAGACAATGTCTTGACGATCTGGATAAAGCGTCTGAGTACGAATCGGATCTCCTACTCGTCCATCTGGTCAAGGTACAACGCTTGACGGAGCGAATACATAATTGGATGTCTCAGGAAGACGAAGAGGATGATGTGTCGGTCTGCCTTAAGGCACCTGCTGCAGCCTACCAGGTTGCCTTCCACGGGGAGATTGATAGGCTGCAGTCATCATTGCCTGCCAGCTTGGTTGGCAACAGTAAGTTGACCCCGTCTCTCCATACAAGCTGAAGGAGAAACTGACGGAGTGCCCCCTCAGGACTGCTCCAGGTATATTTCGCCTTTGTGACCCTTCACCTCAACGAACCGCCCCCCATCGATGCCGACCGTCTGAAGAAGCTCGAAGAGTCGCTCAGCTCTGTAGCCCTCAATGGCTCATCGTCCCTCGACAGCTTGTATCGCGCCCAATACGCACTGAAGGGCTTCTTTGAGAAGTGGTTTGAAATGCCCACAGACTTTTATACTTCCATGCCCATCTTTGTAATGCTGGAAGTAGTTTACGGGATCACAATGCTGGCTCGGTGGGCAAAGCTTCTGGGTCCAGGACAAGCCCGACGAGGAGACACCGTGCAAGACATCTTGATTCCGCAGAAGATTGTGTGGGACCCTTCGGCTGTGCGGCCCTCACAAAACTCCGTGTTTGGGGCAGGGCTTGCTCCCCTAAAGCCATTCGACACAAGCAGCGTTACCGAAACCCAGTCGACAAACCTTTCGACCGCGGGTCGAGGCTCTGGTCTGTTGAAGCTACCACCGCCCATCACAGATCCAACACAGATATCAGCCTCGCAGTTCCGCGAAGTCACTGACCCGACTGTACCCGGCGTTGTCGCCTCTCTTAGATCTAAGCTTCGGAAGCAACCAGGGCTGAACATCGACATCATCGGAATCTTGGCAAGCCTGGCACAACGTTGCGAACAGGTACACCGAGAGCTTACTGAGGAGGGAGCAGGCGGTGCTTGGCACAACGACGTTTGGTACCTGTGTGCGAAAAAGGTCTTGATCACTCGCGCCAAATTGGAGAAATGGGCCGAAATTGTCGCCATCGGTGGTGTGCCGACAGAGCGCACCACCGATACTGCGACGAGGAACACTAGAGCAGGCAAAGATGTCCACATAATGGACTCCGGCGCCGCAACAGAACAAGCCCAGACCGCCCCCATTGGGCGACAGCCCCTGTACAGCGAGGACAATGCCCTCGCTGCTTTTCAGAAACAAATGGAAATCGCTGGGCAAGGCGTACTGCCGCCCGAGTCCACAGGGGATGCGTGGCAATTCGACAGCATGTGGACCAACGAGATGTTCGATCAGTTAGACCCGGCTCTGTGGCTGAACGATGGCAATGATTGGGAAATGGCTCTGCTAGGGCCTATACAGGACAATCAGTTCAGGATATAACCCCCATTCTCAATTTGTCAATGACGACTGATTTCGGCGCTATCTGCATCATTCATGGTCGATTTAGGAAGGTGGACAACTAGCAGCTGCAAAGTCTCGGTTATCCGGCGAGGAGTATGAGCCGCTGGATCGCAAGAGTCCACACTGGTGTGGACGTGAACCACCACCTGCAAGTGCCTATGACAGCATTCCTCAAGCTCTGCTTCAAGAGGTGGCGCTAGTCTCGCGACTCGATACGAATGCATGTGGGAGAGTTCGTCCCTGTGGTTGCGTGGGAACGATGCTACGTGGGCTCGCACTGTCTGTCCCAAACGAAATGATACCCCCCCCCCTGTCGTTTTGACTCATGCTCCCCCCCTCGGCCTCCAAAACCTCAAATTTCAAATTCACTATAATTCAACATATCTTTACCAAAGAATTAAATATAAAGATATAAAATATATATTTATAATTTTTATAAGATAAAGTATATTATAATAATTTTATTATATTTATATATATTATTTGTAATATTTTAAATTTATATATTATATTTATTATTAATTTTCTATATATAATATTATAAATAATATAAATTTATAAATTTATAATAATATATTATAATATCTTTAAAAGTTTATATTAATAAATAATTTAATTAAATTATAATATAAAAATAAAAATATAAAATTTAAGTTTTTTAAATTATATATTTTTAAATATTTAATATTTAATATTATTTTTATTATATATTATTATTTATATATAATATTAATTATAAATAATATTTAATATTAAATAAAATATTAAATAAATAATAATATTTAATATTTTAAATATTTAATATTTTTAAATTTAAGTTTATATATAAAAATATAAATAATATATTTTATAAATATTATATTAAGATTTATTATTTTATAAGGATTATAAAAATATATAATTTAATAATAATATTAATTATATTAAAATAATAATATAAGAAATAGCTTTGGTTGTGAGGTTTTGAGGTTTTGGAGCGGAGGGGGGGAGCATGAGTCAAAATGACAGGGGGGGGGTATCATTTCGTTTGGGACAGACAGCAGCACAAGAACGTTTCGGCTGGAAAGGTTGCATTGGAGCGATCCGAACACTTGCGAAGATGGAAATTGATCTATCAGTTCCCAATGTTCATATGGATGACGCGCAGGCATTCGTGCTTCCCAAGCAGCATGTGGCTTGTTGGAGACGAGTCGCGACAAAAGCTTGTCCAAGATAAGCTTCCCTTGCAAGCTGCCCCTCCCCCCACCAGAAAGAATGGCTGCCGTGGCTGCCCAAACTTGGTGTTTTACCCTTGATTTTTCCGACCACACACAAGCTCCACGGGTTCGACTGGTCCAATTTGGAAACCGGCAGGCTTCACCTCTACCTGCCGGGGTCCTCCGCAGATAAGCTACCCGGGTTCTGAACGATCCTAACATTGGCTCAAACCTTGATGGCGCACGGGATTGTGCGAGCGCCCAGCCATATAGTCCGATGTGTACCAGTCGTCAGCCGAGGGCTCTTGTGTTCATGTTGTACTCAACTTGCATATTGGGAATAGACAGACACTCGACAATTTCTTGGAATTCCAGCCTGTCAGACTGAATGCACCACTGACTTGCGGGGGGTGCGGCAGTTGAAACAGAGTATCACCGTCATCTATTTGGGGCAATTCTACCACCCCTTGTCCGTACCTAGGTATCATCGTACCATCGCGCTGGATTGTTATCTGGCCATTCCCTACCCAAACTGTGGCTTTGGCCTCTTTACCTCCGTCTCCACCCCACTGTATTCTTTCTCCACTGCGTTCCACGGCATTCATCGAAGATGAGCGACGGCGTCCTCGAAAAGGCTGACCATGGCAACAATGGTTCCCCCAGCCCGGAGAAGCGAAGCGCCGAGGTGGGCGAGCTACGCACACGTGCCGTCGCGTTCCGGCCTCAGGAGCGTCTCCTGCACGATCCAAACGTGACCTTCGAGGAGTACATGTACTATGCAGCCTTATCACGAGCCGAAGAGGATGAGAGCGCCGCGTCGAGGCCCAAGTTGGGTCTCGTGGACGTCCTGCTGCCCTCCAAGAACGGCGGCATCCGCGAGCTCAAGGGGTCCGCGACGAGCAGCAGCGAGGCTATCCACGAGCTGAACCTGAGTGACCCCAAGATTCGTGCGAACATCTCAGAAGAGGAGTGGACCAACGCCAGCCGAGCTCTGCGGACCGCGACGGCGGCGGCTTGCTTTTATCTGATCACGACCGACATCCTCGGCCCGTATGGTGTCGGGTTTGCTTTGGGGACCATGGGCTGGGGCCAGGGCTTCGGCCTGTACACGATCTTCGGGGCCTGCGCCGGGGTGTGAGTGACATTTTCAGAATGGGATCATGTCCTCAGGATTTCGGACAGTTGCTGACGAAGTATTGGTGCAGGTCTGGATACCTCCTCTGGAAGGTGTTCATCAACATTGACAGCTACGAGTTCCCGGCAAAGAACTACGGTGACCTGGCATATCGAATCTACGGACGGTGGTTCCGCTGGCTCGTGAACACCATCCAGAGCATTCAACTGCTACTTTCCGTTGGCAACATCATCATCCAGAACGGCCAGTCCATCTCCCAGGTATCAAAGTTCCGCTTGTGCTACAGCGTCTGTTGTCTGATCTGGGCACTCGCCGGGTACGCAATGGGCCAAATCAGGACGCTGAACAAGTTCACATGGCTGGCAAACTGGGCCGTGTTCATCAACCTCATGGTCATGTTCATCTCGATGGGTGTGATCGCACACAGCGAGCCAAACTACGACGCCGCCCAGGCTGGTGGGGCCGGGGCTGCACTCGGGGGCATGTCAATCGCGCCGCTTGATGACGGCTCGTACCCGCCAGTGAAGACTTACGGCACGGTCCCACCATCCGACAATGGGTTTATCGGCGGGCTGGTCGGTCTCATGCAGGGCGTCTACGCGTACGCCGGCGCGCAGCTGTTCATCGAGTTCATGGCTGAGCTGCAGCGGCCGCGGGACTTCCTCAAGGTTATGTGGGCTTCACAGTTCTTCATATATGCCGTGTATATGATTTACGGGTCTTATGTGTATTACTTCCAGGGCCAGTATGCCAATAGTGTAGGTGCTCCCATCATGCCCTACCATGTGAGACAAATAGCTGACAAGCCTCCCTCAGGTCGCATACTATGGTCTCTCTCCGTATGGCTGGCAGACAGCTTGCAATTTGTTGGGTGTCCTCAGCGGCCTAATCGCTGCGGTCTTATACGGCAATATAGGTGTAAAGGTCATCTACAACAACATCCTCATCGAGTTTTTCAACTTCCCGCCCCTGACGACGCGCAAGGGCAAGCACTACTGGGCGGCAGTCGTGCCCATCTACTGGACCATCGCCTTCCTCATCTCGGCCGCCATCCCCTTCTTCTTCGGGCTCGTCGGCCTGACCGCGGCCATGTTCTTTGTCCAGTTCACCTACACCTTCCCCGCGCTGCTGGGCCTCGGGTACATCGTCCAGCGGGAGGCCATGAAGGGCGAGCCGCCGTTCGACCCGCACACGGGCGAGGTCCAGCGCCGAGACTCGGGCATGAAGAGGTTGGTCAGGGGGTACTTTGGCAAGTACTGGTGGGTGTGTGTCCTGTTGACGCTGTATGCGCTGGGCTCGTTGGTTGTTAGTGGCATGGGGACTTATTCGTCTATCATGGCGCTTATTGCTGCTTTCAAGACGCCGCAGATTAATGCTTTTACTTGCCGGTCGCCGCTGGCTGGGTAGGGCTTTGTCTTGCACTGGTCTTGGATTTCCGTGGCGGGTAGGAAGATGTCTTGGTGTCTGTTTAGAGGCGTAGAACGCGGGGAAACGATGCTGCCGTCTAGATCGTGGGTGTAGGAAGTATTGAACACAGTACTTATTTGTTTGGGAGGTTCTCTGAATTCTGATGGATCGATGGCCGAAAGAAAGCCAAGATGAATATAAAATCTTTTTCGTGTTTGATACTTATCTTTGGGCTTGGTCGTTGTGTCTCTACAAGCAGTGAAAGGAGGGAGACTCCTGATTGAACACTCAGAGTGGCGGCCACAGGTATCGATCGCAGTGGCAGCATCATTTACCGCACATAGTGCTTCTGGGTGCCCACCATTAGTTGTACATGCAAAACTCAGGCCATAGGACTCAGGTGAACTACAGCAAGTTCAGGGTGGTGAGGGACGGCCTGGAATTTACTGCATGATCTTCCCCACTCTGGGCTGGCGATTCGGAATGAATGGATCTATCGACGCTTCCGTCAAACCCGGAGGAAGATTGCACAACTTGTCAAAATGGTCCAACGGCGACTCCATTAACCGTCAACGAAGGCCATTCGAGTAAGATGCCCAATTAACGTAGAGATCAAGTGGGAAGGGAAAGACAACATGGCCTGGGCAAGTCGGAATGCTTAACATACGAGTCACCATCGCTCAGTGAAAGGGACTGAATCGATGCTCAAAACTGAGCGAACAACCAGACAGCAGAAAAGAGAAAATCGCAAGAGCAAACAAAGTGCACCGGGCGACCGTTTGCTTGGAGCTCGACAGCGCCGCTGTGGAATGACGTAAGCCAAACCAAGGCGCTCTTTCCCTACCTGAGCCGTTGGCAGCAAACACTACCTAGGTATCAGGGAAGGCAGCACTCAACTTTGTGTTTCCAACCCTTACTGCAAAACACTTTGTCATCTCGTCCACTTCATCCTCGAACACCCTCAGCAAATCAATTCCAGATGGCTTATTGATTTGTCCTGGTAGAGAACACTCCTACACACACACCAAACGCGGGCCGAGCTGTCTGAAATTCCAGCTCATCGCCTCTGCCCCTGCGTGCCATCAGACCGCGCGCCAGCGACAGCGCCGAAGCAAATATCCTGTTTTGATGCCCCTTGGCTCACCAAACTTGTCAGAGTAATTGCCCGCGCGGAAACTTTGTGGTCTACGCTCCCACCTGCCATTGTTGGTCCTTAGCCCAACCCAACCGTCCGGCACACGGTGGCGCTCTTGACTGGCATATGTCGGGCGTCCCATCGCACACTCAAGGTCGGTGAATGAAGCACCTGCACCCAAACGCCAGTATTCCCAGTACCAGTCCTCCCTATGGTAAGTAATGATTCGAGTCATGGTGCTGTCCCGAGTGGCACTCGATTACCCCTAGATCTACCATGAGAAAATAAAGCAGGAACAAAAGCTAATTCATGGTAGCACCGCCAGTCACCCTGAAAGATTCCGCCGGAACACACGATGTCTTCTGCAATCACAATTCCACCTCCCGGTGATAATAGAGAAGAATCTACCGAAAGATTCCACTGCTTCCCTGACCTTCCACCCGAACTTCGAATTCGGATTTGGCAGTTGGCATACGACGCCATCCCAGATGTACTCGTTTACCGTTTTCAGCTGCAGTTCTCTCTCATTCATGACTCCAAAATGAGCGATGACGAAGAAGAAACCGAAGATCCGCAAGCATTTGTCACTCCTTTGAAGGAAGTCAGGGACCTGACGCGCGATCTTCGTAGTCTACGCAGAGTCAACACAGAATCCCGTTACGAGGGTGAGCGCTTGTTCGACAACTGTTTACGCTTGAACCAGACCGAGGAAGGCGGTACCAGTGATTTCTGTGCTCCCATCAACCTTCCATGGAAAAACAATGACAGTTTCTTCTGTTTCGTCAACCTGACCGAGTCTGATCTGGAATGCCTAGAAACGGCTAGCACAGATTTGATTGCCCATGTTTTCAAAAGGGTTGAATTGCTGGGACTCGGAATCGACAGGAGACTAGAATACGGGCTCGCAGAATTCGAAGATTACGACGACTTCGCGGAGTTCATCCTACTGTTCCCTCAGATCCAGCACGTGGCCCTTGTCAGTGATCTGCTCATGTCGGAGGCCGACCTTGACAATATCGATGATGACATTCGCTCCAGCTATATACTGTCATGCTGGGATGACTGGGATGGAAGAGTGCATGAGGACGTCTTCGGCTCTCGTATCAAGGACCCGAAGGTCGTCACCAAAGAGGAACATCTGACGGCATTGGAAGAATTTGCTGGCTCCATGCGTTACTACGATGATACTCATTTCGAATCTGAAGGAGTACTCTGGGAGATAGGATATGGCATGATATTCCGAACGAAGGAGGATTTCGGTTATCTGCTATTGGACGACGAAACTATGGAAGAGCTGATGGGTGAGGACATGTTGAGCGACATGCTGAGCGACACGTACAGCGACACGTACAGCGACACGTACAGCGACACGTTTAGCGATGAAATGCCAGCTCTACTCAGCGAGGGGAGTGAGGAGGACTGAAGGGTCAATGGTCTGTAGTCAAGCGGTGCGGAGCTTGCATTGGTAGGGAGTTCCCATGTGGCTTATGGGTATTTTGAGGTCGTTCTGCCAATGGACTGCAGCTTTTAGGGCAGACAGAAATACACGTGCTATCTTGTGCTGAGGGTACAATGTTGCAGCTACATCATTGCGAATATTGAGAATAGGTAACGCCTTCTCCCATCATCCCCGGTGGTGGTCAATTCTCTGCTTCAACATATACACTGGTAGCAGCATCGCCGAACACCTGCCAACAATGATCCATGCGATCCCGGACGAGTTTAACACGAGCTTCCATATCTCGACCCAGGGGTAGATTCGGCTCCCCTCCCTTGCCAGCTCCGATCCCCTCGCCCACAACCACCTCGTATACGACCTTGGCACCTTTCGAAGGGTCCCCGTCGGCAACATACTTGCCTCCGTGCATGAATTCCAGGGCTTTGCCAACGGCTGACCCGTCATAATCATCAGACAGCGGATCTTTGCCAGTCCTCAGGGACGAAGGAAAACGGGTGTCAAAGCCGCCCAGGTATACAGTGAGCGTCCGGACGTTGAATTCCGCGACCTCTTTGGCCAGAACCTTTGTGAGTCCTGTCGTCCGATGTCAATTTATCCCCTATGATTTTGAAGAAAAGAAAAAAACAAGTTCTGCGTACCATCAAAAGCAGCCTTGGACGCCGAATAAACCCCCATGCTCTCCCGGCCCTCCAAGCTCGCCCCGGAGCTGATGTTGACGATGATCCCGAACCGCCTCCTGCGCATGTGCGGCAGGGCGGCCCTCGTCAGCCTGTACGGGCCGAAGAAGACCGTCTCGAACTGCGCGCGCACCTCGTCCTCGGTGATGAACTCGGCGGCGTGGAGGAGGGCGAAGGCCGCGTTGTTGACGAGCACGTCGATCTCGACGCCCTGGGCTTCCAAATCATTGATGACGCTGGCGCTGTTCGGGTCGTCGAGGTCGAGGGGCACCCACCTACCGCCTCTGGACTCGATCTCGCGCACCAGATCTGGGGTCTTGGAGGGGTTTCGGGACGTCGCGATCACCTTGTGGCCGTTGGCCTGGACGTGCCGGGCGACGGCGAGGCCGAAGCCCGAGGAGCAGCCTGTTATGAGCCATGTCAGGGGTCGGGCGGGGGTGGTGAAGTTGAAGCCGTCGTTAATCACTGGCATGGTTGGTGCGGCCATTTTGAGAGTTAATGTGAAAATTAAATTGCAGTTAACAAATGAGAAACAAAATCACTATCCTCTGTCTTCAGCACGGGGAAACGAAGAATTAGGACTTGACAGTTTGAGCTTGAGCTTATACGTTGGGCACTCGGTATTAGTGGGCGGACTTAAGTAAAGTACGGCTACGGCAAACGTTGGGAGCGGCCGCCTCCAACCCGCACCGGACCTAAGCTCTCATGAAGGTCTATTTCAAGTTTAGTTAGTATCAAATTGACGAAATATGGTGCTGCATTGGCTACGCACGTGCTGCTCAGTGAGGTCGTTCATAATGTGACATCGGAGGCTCACGATTTCTCCTTGTTCCTGAGCTCAAGCCACTCCTCCTCCAACATGGAGTAAAGCAACACGTCCCACCACTTCCTCTCATGCCAGTGGCACTTCCTGAACCTCCCCTCAGGAACAAATCCCAGCTTCTCATACAAGTGCTTCCCCCGCTCGTTGAACTCGAGGCACCCCAGGCTGACAGCGTGCAGGTTGGCCCTCGTGAAAGCCCAGTCGAGCGCCCAGTTGATAGCCTCGGAGCCGTAGCCCTTGTCACGGTACTCAGAGTTTATGGAGATGCTCATGACGCACAGCCGGTGGTGGTGCCGGTACATGGAGCCACTCTCGTCGTCGAGGTGCAGCACGCCGATGGGCGTGGGCTTGGGCGCCCTGGTGGCGCCCTCGGCCGACGGGGCCTGGTCCGGGTCTGCGGGCTTCTCGGGGGTCGCTGGGGGCAGACATATCAGTACGCCCAGGAGGTCCTTGCGGATGTCTGCGAGGACTTCGTCGCTGCGGGCCTTTGTCTGTGGCCGGAGGAGGCTTGAGTCGGCGTAAGCGCGGCCGACGGGGTCGTTCTCGAAGCCTTCGTAAAACCAGGTCTTGATCTCGTCCGTGTCAGGAATGGCCGTGTAGATGAGCCTCTCAGACTGGAAAGCGGTGGCTAGGCTACTTGTCATGTTGTCTGGTGTGTTCCAGGTGTGGGCTGAATTGGCAGTGAGAAGGCAAGGTGACGACGTGGAAAGGGTTGCTGGGACGGACTTGGGCTTGCTTATCTGTCTAGGGAGCCTTACTCTACCCAGGTAGGGACTCAGGTGGCTGCACACACCCAATGCATGCGGAGAGCGTAGTGCAGTCTTAGTGAGTCACAGCGAGGCCTGGCGTGGCGTTCGCTAGCAAGCGCAGCTGAGCACCACGTTAGTACTCACATGTAAGCCGGCACAACTTTACCAGGCGGTTTTTCAAGGCTTACTCCGGTACAAGAGATGAGAGAAGCATGTTTGAAACGGTTAATTGGACAAAACTCAGCGTCGTTGCCAATCATTGGCATCATTTTGTGTTTGACAGAAGAACTATGCCATCCACGGTGGTCTAGCAACTGAGGAGTTTACCTCTCCCTGGAGTGACAAAGCGTCCTCATCAGGATGTAGTTTATCTAATACAATCAGGAACAACCAAACATCCAACTCCGGACAAGTGTACCCTCAACCGCCGGGCAGACCTCCCTTTGGATAACGTCCGGATCGCCTCGAAACTCGCATGCCGTTACCACCAGTCGAATCCGCAACGGTGAGACAGACACATACTCAACTCTTCACAGTGTACACGATGAGAACAGCATCCGCTTCCGAGGCATTGGATACCTCGGCGCTCATCGCTGGCACCAGAGTGAACATTCCATGGGGACCCAACAGGAAAGGCGAGTTTCCCTCCAACTCTACCAACACCTTCCCCATCGTCGGCGAACAGAGACGGACACAAGAGGGCTCCGCATTGAGCTGGAGCGAGCCGTCCCGCGGTAGAGGATGGTCTGCACGCTTAAAGCGGCTGTCAATCTCAGTCTCGGAAGCTTGCGAGCTGAGGCCCAGGCTACCTTGCTCTCTCGGTTCAGGTGGCAGATTCTTCTTGCGTTCCTTGCATTGGGAATCAGTCTGGCCAATAGCTTGCTGGCTCGACAGCTGCTCCAGGTTGCAACGCTGCTGGAGACTCCAATTACTCGCGCAGTTTGTACAGCATACGAATCCGTTTGTGATCTCGCCCGCTGCTTTCTGACTGATCTTGACACACTTCTCGAAAGGCCCGCGGCCCTGGGCACAGCAATCGCAGGCTACAGAAGACTCAATCCCGGTCATGTGGACAATGAGTAGGTGAACCTTTTTGGGTCGGTCAGCGATGAACCTCACCCCTGACCTTGTGGCGATGTTCCGAATGCGAGGGGTTGATAGGAGTGCTGCAAACTGTCCCCTCTTGGACGGATAAAACTGTATTCCAGTGATATACTCTTTGACGATTCGCCAGTTCTCCTCTGTCGCATCTCGAGGCGGATGCGACGCCTTTGAATGCTTGTATTTGTCAAGTCCTGACTGGGGACTTGCGCCTTCATCGTGTGACTCTGCTTTCATTGGTGGGCTCGAGTCCTTCCTGGAGGACTCTTCGGACTGCGACGAGCATTCTTCCGTACTCGGTGGTGACGAAGTACTTGAGAAGTTGATGGACTCTGATGAACTTGACATTCCTGCGGGAGAAAGAACCACGCCACCTGAGTAGAGCATCATCTCGTCCACCGTGCTCTCTTCACTGCAGTCTGGCGCAGGACGCGAGCGAGCCTTCTTCTGACTCGCAGCAAATAGCTGCTCTTGTATGACACTAGCCCATTTCACTGGAGGACGAGGTTCCATGATTGGCGGCGCGTTCTTGGGCAAAGGGTTCTTGGATTTGACCAGAGCAGGACGACGGTCCCCATTTTGGAGCCTGTCGGCTTTCTCCAGTATCGTGAATGTGCCATCGCGGTTGTCATTCAACAGGCGAGAACGGTGCGAGGCCTGGGACGAAATATTAGCTACGTGCTCAACGATCACCAGTCCCAAGCAGCGCCGGGCACATACAACGAAGTGAGAGCCGAGACCGTTTTGACTCTGAAAACATCTTCGGCACGTGCGCACAGGGCAAATCCACTCAAACCCCGCAAGGCCCGAGAATCTGTACTTTGCAGGGAGGAGGCAGCCTTGGGCGGGCTTTAATGCTCCTGAATCATCTTGACAGAGTGATTAGACCATGGTTTACAAGTGAGCGGCATTCATACATACCTGGCCACTGGTTGTACGCCCGCACATCGGTTGCCATGTCGGTATCAGCGGGGATGTTCACAATCAGCTTTTTCTTCCTCACTTGTCTCTCTGAATGGTCGTGTCCATCCGGATTTGCGGCAAAAAGACTTCCAGGCTTGTTTTTGCTCGAGAGCTCATGTTTCTCGACGCCTGTGTTGTGTCTCGAAAAAGACAGCGGTCGGCCAGATAGCTGCTTCTCAAGAAGGTCCGGCCCCTTTTTCCTCTTTCGTTTCTTGCTCGCATACTCTTTGTGTGGCTCTTCAGGTCTCTGCAGATCGATTGGTGGACGTGACGAGTCTCGTTTTGGAATATGGACTGCGTCCAGTGAGCCTTCTCCACCAATGTCTCCATGATGACCAAGTTGGATCTGTCGAGAGCTAGACCCGGATGTCTTTCTTCTCTCGTGAGCGATATGGCCACCATCTCCTGTTCGATCTGAGAGAAATGTGTTGCCATAGTAAGTATCGTTTGTTGGAGAAGGACGAAGGCTCAGAGAAAAAGGGGCCTGCTTCTTCATATTCAACCCAGCCGCATCATCTCTCAAGATCCTAGTAAGCTTATTGTTTTCAGTAGATGACACAGTATCAACTGTCTTCTCTTCTACCGACACCGGAGCATTCTTCTTCTCGGCCACGGTCTCGCCTCGTGGTCTCAGAAATTCTTGCTTCAACTCTCCTGCATGCTTCCCAATGAGCTTGACGGATTGGTTGAATGTCTGGCACATTGATCTTAAAGCTGCTGAGAGATCTTGAGACACAAATTTGTCCCTTTTACTCGGATCCATGCCTAGATATTCTTCTGGTGGTTTCATTCGCTTCCTCACGTGGTCAACTTGAGCTGGTGACAGAGATGGTTCATACCAGTGCGCCCAGGCGGGTAAGCTTTCGATAGGAATCACAAACCCCGATGGGTATGATGGCGATGGCGAAAGGGTTTGCCTGACCTGTGAGCTCGGGGCAGTTGCAAAATCAGAAACCGGTCCCATAATCGCAACAGGGGCTCGAGGATGACTTCGATTCCGAAGGCTGTCATTGCTCTGAGCGATGGGCTCCGTCGTGGTCTGCAAGTGGGAAATAGATCTTGCAGTGTGAAGCATCTGCAATACTGTTGGGCGTTTTGGCAATGAAGCAGACGCCGCACGTGGCTGGTTTGGGATGGACTCCGAGTCCATCTTGGGGCTGGATTGAGGCTTGGACTTCATTGCCTTCTTCTTTCTGCGGGCGTGCTCGATACGACGAAAGCCGGCGATCTTTTGTGCATATGTACCTCGTGAAACCTCCTCTTGGGCCTTGCGAATTTCTTTGACGATAGCTACGAAAGCCTTGTCGCGTCGTTTGCGCCGCTTCTGAGCCACTTTGCGTCGTGTCTCAGCGGCAGCAAATGTCTTTTCCGTTCTATTCCAGGCTCCGTCGCCAACTTTGCCAGGACAGCGCCTTCGAGAAAGCTTTGCCAGTGTGTGTAGGATTATGCGGTTGATTGTATTCTTGACCAGGTCAGACCGTCGAAAGTGACGAAGTTGTATTTCGCGAACAATGATTTCGTCTTCTTTTCTGCGCGGCTCTGCCAAATGGTCTTTTCAGTGGACGAGTGGACGGGGGCATTTCTTTCAATTCTTTCGACGTGGTTCCATCGTGCTGAGGGACTGAAGGTAGTCGATGTACAGAGTCAAGTGGACCCCAAGGGGTGCTGTGAATGATCAGAACCGCCAATGCCTAATTCTCAGAGAGGAAAGCCATTCTAGCTTACAAAGTGTGGTGCAGGTCTCACTGGCAAGACTGCCCAAGACGTGTGGGACGCGTCCAGATGGATATGACACGTGGGTGCTCCAAATATTGCTTGCTGATGGCGAGACGTTGCAATTGGGGTCATACAATCGTGACACCGTGTTTGGGCTAGGAGTCGAGGGATTGGCGAAGGATGGTATTGAGGGAAAATGCAGCCTTGCGAGGTTGAGATGTGATGTGGGATCGTTCAAGTGGCGTTGCACCTCTCGTGATGCTTTGACGCGTCGACCCTGCTATTCACATGCAGACTGACAAGACCTAGCACGTTGAGGAAAATCTTAGGATTTTACCTTGTTTTTGAGCATCAAATGAGGCCAAAAGCCACGCGAGCGAGAACGGTAAGTGTCAAGGCTGATGTGTACATTCGAGGCCGTTCTAAGCCCACCTGGTCCGAGCGGCCTCAGAGCAGGGGTCGCCAGCTCCCGGTAGATCTTTGGCGATCATTTTGAGATAAACTTTCCATGGATAGCTAAAGCAATTGACTTTCCATCCAACTCCGAGTCAGTTCGTGCTCTGGCCACAGTAGTCAACACGCTGATGCAAAGGATCTGAAACAATTCTTGTTCTTGGGTATGTGGACTCAGGGAAGTGCTTCAAGGACAGGGCGAAAGACTATGGAGGGACAATGGAGACAACAAGTTTCCATACAGTGCGAGTTCACCATTTCTGCGAGAAGCCGGGCCTTAGAACTACTATACGAAGTTAATCTGCAAGAAGTTATGTCACAGGAGGCTATGCCACACGAGGTCATCCTACTAGGAGCCTGGCTCTTGATTAGAAAGCGAGGAAGAATGCTTCTAGTGCAGTCAAAACGTAACCTTAAATTTTGTTAGTTGTCGTATCATGCGGCATGGCTAGCACCAAGCGATGACTCGGTGTAGTGAGTGTCCTGCTTCCAGGATTAGGCGGCTCCTTGAAGTGCAAGACGAATGATCAAGGGAGAAATTCCGTCCCGACAATTGAAGTGAATCACCATCCTGGATACGGGATATATGTGAGTAAATTGGAGTCTCTGAAATGGTCTACACAAAAGAAATCAGGTTCTCAACAAAACATGAGTGCATCGGTAGTGCTACAATTATTTTCACAATTGTAATGTCGAGCCATGACCAGAGTGAAGGATTCAGCAGATTCGAGTCACTTGGGCCGCTCATATTATGCCTAGCTTATCTAGGAGAGTGTCTCGTCAAGGCTTCAGTGAAAACTATCAAGGCAGTGTTTGGTTGAAGCAGTCAAATTTGCTATGTCCTCGTATGGTTTATATGTCAGAGGTAAAATGCTATGTACTTTCGAAGCTTAACTCCCCGCCTCTGAGAGAGGCCCCTCGCATGATTCCCGCAAGCACCACGCATCACAGTTTCCTTCTGTCCGTAAAACGTAGTGACATCCTTACAGGGTGCCGTAGCCAGCAGAGCTGGACAGGCCGGTGACGGAGGAGACGGCGGCGGCCTCGGCGATGCCGTCGGCGCCGCTGAACTTGTCGAGGACGGAGCTGTCGGTCATGGCGAAGGTGCCCGAGTTGTCGTAGCTGTTGGAGACGCAGCTGCGGCCGAGGGCGCTGGAGCAGGCCGACTCCATGGAGGAGTCGTTGACGACGTAGGCGGTGGTGGCGTCGCCGTCCTCGTAGATGGTGGAGACGTCGCCGAAGACGTTGCCCTCGGCCAGGACGTAGGCGCCCTCGCCGATCTCGAAGCCGTGGCCGCTGGACTCGTGCCACTGGGGGAGGATAGGTTAGCTTTTATGTTGGGCGGGTTAGGGGGGAGGTGATAAAAGGGGAGGACTCACGTAGTTGTTCACGGCATGCAGGACGGTGCTACCTCCGAGCTTGGGGGCACGGCCGGAGAAGTGGTGGACGTAGTTGTTCTTGAAGGTGATCTGGTCGTCGGAGCCGGTGAAGTACAGGTTCCAGTAGTGGTAACCGTCGCAGGTGGCGGACCACTCGCTCTCGCCGTCGATGTTGCAGTTGGTGATGCTGACACGGCCCGAGGCGTCCTCGCCCAGGACAATGTGCTGGCGGGCGATCTTGTCGGTGGTGACGTGGTCGATCCAGATCAGGTCGGTGCCGGCGAGGGTGATGGCGTCACCTCCCCAGACGTACTGAGGGTTCAGCTCGGTGATGCGGATGTTCTGGATGATGACATTCTGCACGCCGTTGGCCATGCGGAGACCCTTGCCCTTGATGACTCCGGAGGTCCCAGAGCCGAGGATGGTCTTGTCCGAGGCGACCTCGATGGGGGTCAGACCGGCCTTGTCGTAGGTGACCGAGACGGTGGGCGCGTCGGGCTGGTAGTTGGTGCACCAGTCGTCCTTGTTGATGGCCTGCTGGCAAGCGGAGCCAGTGCCCCAGGGAGCACATCCGGACTCGGTTGCCGTGCCCTCGGTTCCGGTGAAGTCGAAGGTCTGGGTCAGCACGATGACGCGGGCCTCAGAGTCGGTGAGGTAGGAGACACTGGTTGTAATAATCAGCACAATGTAATTTGCAACACATCGAGCACAGCTTCAAAACACTTACAGCTCGTCAGTCGAGGTAGGTGTGACCGCAGCGGCATCACCACCACCGGTGACCGAGGCAGCGAAACCCTCAGGGGTTCCGGAGACGGTCGGTGAGGCGGCCTGCGCCAGAGCCGCAAAGCCGGCGGCAACGATGGGTGCGGAATGCATCTTGGTGATAGTTTGGAGTGAGTTTGAAAAAAGAGTGTATTTGGGAGACCCGGGAAAAGAACGGCTGCAACAACGAAGAAGTTACTCGGAAACCTGCGAGGCGTGATGAATGATGATCAGAGACGATCTTTCCAGAGTGCAGCTGGGCAAGCCATATATGTACAGTAAGATCCTGTGGGATCTGTCTCCGCCGTCACGCCCCATCAATCCAATATGGATTGAAACAACAGAAGGAGGGCCTTGCATGGAAACATTGTGTGGATGGGTCTGCAAGTCCCCACAAAACCGTGGTGTTGGTGTTTGGTCTACCGCTCTCAACCCCTGATCGGATGGAAACCACCTTGGCGTCGGGAGAATTTGGACGGCAGCATGGTTACGTATACAGTGGGCACTCCTCTACCGAGGCCTTTCAAGGCGTGACACTGGAGCTCTGCAGCCCGGAACTACATCTCGCCTATCATGCACTGCGCGACCTATCACAACTGCACCCCGCGCCAGCTGTCGGGCAACAGGGCCGTCGTGACAACTTCCCATTGACATTTGCCTGTGCTACTGCGGCATCTACAGACTGCCTCAGGGGCTCACCGTCGACGGTGGCTCACCGAGATGATGGAAAAGGGGGAGCTGTTCTAGATGAACTTGCTGGAGCAAGCAATGGAATATAGATTGAAATACTGGGTACAGTCACAAACTCCCCTTGGAACCAACAGGTTTCCGCCTCATTCCTTTGTCAAGATGCCTGCATGTTTGGCAAGCCTGAGTGGGCTCACGTCTGTTTGTTCCACGCGTCCACGTCAGCGGCCCCCTGCCCCAAGGACCAGATCTGTTTGTGTGCTGGCGGGGACGTGATCTTCGGAGATTCGCAGGGCTGGAAGAATGGCCTGAGATATTCCACCAGTGCCGTGACTATTCCATTATGGGCACTGGCGCGCTTTTGGCAACTGGCATGCTGATCGGCACAGCCTTCCACTTGAAACTTGAGACAGCAACTTTTTCCAATCGGAAATATCTCCACCGGCTTGTGGGGATCAGAATGGCGACAGCGGACCCACACTGACACCGGGGATCTTGGACTTTTATTCGGCTAGGTCGGTATCGATGACATCCCCTGAGTGAGTATCATCTGCTGTGTGTGATTATTGCTATGGGGAAGAGAGTCGTCCTCGTCGTCCACAACTCCCAGATTATAGTTTACGGTGCATGCAGAGTCTCGGCGACCAAAGTCCACACAAGCTTTGGCGAGGGCACATCAGTGGAGCCTCTCCACGAGCGATCGACACGCATTGATTGCAGGCCCATCCTGCCCCTGTCGCCCCTGACAGTGGCACCGCCAAGAGCCTTGGCACCCACCTTCCTGCGTACGCCATTGCGTTGACCACATGCCCGGTGCACGCCGACCGGCCGAGAAGGTCTAGTACTTTTGATGGTTGAAGATCTGAAATACCTTCAATTTCCATTCACTTGTCATTCCAGCTACTTATGTTCAGGTAGCTCATCCAGAGTTAGGAAATGGGATTGGTTGTTTTGATGCTAATGTGTATTGAACGAAATCTGGAGCATTTGGGCATACTTCTCCTATAACACTAGCATCTGCACGATGATCTTCTCGGCGTAGTATTGTCCTGTGAAATATCCCCAGTTTTGCTCTCATAAAACTCGAGGGCCTCTTCTCGAGATGGCGCTGGCAGTAGCTTGTGGGTACAAATCGGGAAGGCCTCCTAGGCCGGGAGTTGGCATGTCAGAGTCAGTGTGGCAGCGAGCTCTTCAGATCAGCAAAATTCTGGCTGTCTCGTGATGCAAAGATCATCTCGTCAGAAACAGCCTATCAAGCAACATTGATTCAGTCAGTGGAGTCTGTTAGGACCTCTCATCGCCGGCCCCCTCCCCCCAAAGCTTCTGCCAATCTGACCTTTCACATCCGCCGTCTCCAGCAAGACACGGATGTCAATAGTCCGGCCTGTCCGGCCGGAGAACTTTTAATCCCTTGCCATGTCACTGCTCAATGGACTCGCGTCTCTGGTGGAATAATTCAACGTACACGCGGAATTGCAAGGAGCCCTGGCAAGATTCTCGGAAGGTCCCGAGGCGGACATCTGTTGCAGATCGCTATATCCAAAAAGATATCGACTTGAGATCCGCTGGATCAACAGATGCGAGAGCGATAAGAGGACTCCGAAGTTCGGCCAGCCCCTGGATCTCACGAGCATTTGGGTATCCATCGAATTTTACGGCTGTCTCTAAAGTGCTCAAGCAGCATAGGGGAGACGGATCTGCGTTTGTGCAAGCTAGATATCCAAATAGCTTCGACGTAGTCGAGTCAAGAAATGGCCGAGAATTATTTGAAGTCGAAAAGAAACGTAGAGGAATTTCTTCTCGGTCCCATCCCCTCCATATTTTTCCTTATTCGGGAATGAAGGTCAGAGCCCTGCATCTCATGTGGCGCTCAGCCATGGGAAGGCTCCACCCGAGGGGAAATCGCCTTGCATATGCCGGCCCACTAGACCTGATCTACATGAGACTTGCGCATCTCTAGAGGTCAGACGAGGCAGAGTCATGAGTGATGCTCAGCGGTGGATGGAGTAATGTTCATTGGCGGGCCATGAAAACAGAACAAAGAACGAGCGGTCTTGCGCAAGTTGCTTTAAGAGCTCACTCACCAAGCGCATGTAGTAGATGTTCGCGAAAAGTGGGACTCTCGGACTCAGTGACTCTCGGACTCAAGCAGACTGGGATGTAACTTACTGAGACCAGAGCTCTGAGTCTCAGTGTATGCTGCACATCGTTTTATCAAACATGGCAGACAGACTCTGAAGCTTCCGGGAACCATACTCGCAGCTTTCAATGGTTTTATTGAATAGTCAAGAAGGTCAAGTATGAACACAAAATGCTTGCACACCAACATCCAGTGCTGAATGATGTGTGCCCAAGAAACATCGCAGGCCACTGAACCCCCAGAAGTCTCCATTCCAAGATCCCGGCCCGAGACCCCGTGGCTGCAGCACGAGTCCCAAAGCACAACTTGAAAAAGCCAGGTGAGAATCCTTCAGCAGGTAAACCATTTGATATGGACCTGCTGGCTCACGTCGACGGTGGCATCGTCGTCGGTGAGCTGGCCAGAGGCATTGGAATTCGTCGAGGTCAGCGCGACGCGGTTGTTGACGTTGAGGATCTCGGTCGTTCCGCATTTCGACTTGACGTAGTTGGGCGAGGGGACCACGTCCTCCTTGGTGTAGACCTGGCCGTCCGCCCAGATGCCGCCGCCGGCGATGGAGGACTGCGTGGTGCAGGTCTTGGAGGCGTCCGAGCTGAAGTAGTACTGGCTGTAGAAGGTGCCGGTGACGCCGGCCTCGAGCTGGGCGTATCCGTGGTAGGTGCTGTCGATGACTGCGAAGGAGTAGCCGGCGGGGTAGCTGAGCGTCAGGTGGATTTGCTATATATGTTGTCAGTGACATGTCGATGGTACAAGGTATCCTCAGAATGTGGCTGTTGTCATTTCTCCCGGTGATCGGTGGATGTATTGGCCTGAGAAGGGAACCTTGGAACCAGCTTACACAATTCTTCGTGCGGTCCTTGATAGTGGTTCCGGGTCCAATATATGTTTGGAAACCGTCGAAGCCGAGTGTGACAACCTGAGTTGGTCAGCTAATTCTTGGACCATGGAGGCTTTACAAATGGCTGGAGAGACTCACGGTCTTGTCACTGGAGATCGACGTTGAGACAGTTCCCTGGGGACATCCATTGCCAGAGTATTGCACATTGGCGATAGTGATGTCCTGGGCCGCCACAAGGGCCGGGACAAGCAGCAGTGGGAGGAACTTCATAGTTGTCGTCAGGGTTGTTCGTAGAGCGACGCCGATCAGCAGTATTATTGGGTCATAACAGGGACAAAGTTACGCTGGAGGAAGATCATTCCCCATCGTGGACAGGCGGATGGGTATGGCACATTTATACCCACTTCCCCGTGGGGGACTGAGGTCTGTAGGCCTAGATTGATAAAGTCATGTGTCTGGACCCCTACTTCGAGCACGAGAGCGGTGAATATTGCAACGCTGCCTCTCATTAGTGGCTTCTCGTACGATAACGCGACGCCCACACCATGGTCCTAGCATGAATTGAGGTCACGGCAGCTTCCGGAGACCAAACTGCAGTGGCTATCGAGACGCCAAGAGAATCTAGGTCGTCGAAAACTAAAGTGAAAAGATGGAAGTCCGTCCGTGGGTAGCAAGCTGAAGGGTCCAATATAGAGCAGATTGGTCCTGTGATGACTAGTTTCCGAATCAGTACTGCGGGGACGCCATCGTGCAATATAACATCGCTCTGGCGGCTCTGTCTATCAGGTTTAAAGTGCAGCACTACTGCGAGTTTAAGAGGCTAAATCTTTTAATAGTCATGGTTCTTACCCATTTTCTGGGTTCGACTCCGAGGGTCCAGACCGGCAGGGTAGCATCGCGGTTGTTTGATATATTAAAGCACGCCGGGCTAGCATAGAAGCGCTTAAAAGCGCTTGGCCGTCGAGCAGACCAGAACTCGACTTTCAGGTCTTTGGACGGCCCGGATAAATCCAATACGACCTGGAGCGCAACTTAGATTGAACTGCATCTGGACCCGGTCCGGTGTACTGGTCCTCTGCTTCTTGGCGCCGCCGAAATCTGCAATAGGCAGGACCAGTCGACAAAATGGACGACGGACTGGCGCAGGACTGACGGGCCTGGAATGTTGCAAGGGCCAGACTCCGGAGCGTCACCCACCTGCACATGATGGAACCCAATCCACCTCGGATCACAGGTGACTCGATCTATCTCTTAGAATGGGGACAGTTACTCGTCGTTCACGGGTGCGAGCAAATCCACAACAGAGCCGAGATCAGCTCATAGCGACTGAAGCCGATCATAAACCAGGACAAATCAGACCAATATGTATCCAGCCAATTGAATTCTTAGTGACTCTAGTTCCCGGCGCATGACCGAGATTCCCATACATTCCAAGTAGGACGATCTAGGAACCCACGTGATTGATCCCATTCCACTCCAGGTCCCTTTTTATAAGGAGTACTCAAGTCTATCCGTGAAGTTCAGCAGGCTTGGATGTGTGCTCAAGTTCCACAGGGTCTCGCAGCGAAGGCAATTCGACATCTCTTGCAACCGCCGATGTCTGCTGCCAGGTTAATGGTAAATCATTAACACAAACTTGACTGCCAACCAGCTCAGGCTTTTCAACGGCCGTGGTAGCTGGGATACTACATGGCAGTTCAGGCTTGATGAATGGTTGAGATGCCAGAGTGGTCACAGCGTCATTTGTGGTTGATTCGCGGTCATCCTGGTCTGCGTTCTGTATATGATCGTCTTGCGCAACGCCTGCTTTCCGTCGCTTGGACACGAATAGGTAAATGCAGGCTCCGATGATAAGCGCGAGTACTGCAATCACGCCGATAACAATGCCAGCCATGGTTCCGTCACTCAACTCAGTGTCAGACGATAGTTGAGAGGTTGTGGTGGATGTGGAAGAGATAATGCTGGTAGCAGACCCCAGGATGGCCGAGTCCGTGGATTGATATCTTATCTGTACCCATATTGCATTGATGATGGGCGACGTGAGGGTGAGTCTACCGGCAGTATCCGTCGAGCTCTGGGACAACCGTGGTAAGGCATTTGCAGCATTTGGTCCAAGAACTACTTCGCTTGTTGTTGTTGTGCACTATGTATTCAAGATCAGCAGTATTCTCACCGAACAGGGAACGCGAGTTGCAAAGCATGCTCGGATTCTCATGATAAAACGACTTCAGTCCGAATACATCCCATGAAAATGCTGCATAATTGCTATTAAAATCTACTCACCAGATCCGCAGGACCCCAATCAGTTCCAGCATTGCCCGGAAAGCAACCGAAGGTGTATATACTGAGAGCTTTACATCAGCTGCATGTGTAATTTGAGAGCGCACAAGGCGAGTTCAACAGACACGGAGAGGGCAACTTACCTTGGACAGCACGTAACAGCCGTCTCAACGGCATTCGCCTTGGTAAGTAAACGCGTCGATACGCAGGCCGCTGTATAGCCGTGCGGACAAACGCCGGGTGAATAGAAGTCGGTGGAGTCAGGGACAACTCCAGATGGGAAGCAGGAAGAGGCTGCGGCCCCAGCGGTGACAAAATATGAAGAGCCGGAATTGGCCCGTGTAATCCCGAATTCTGTGCCTGTGCAGTCCGCCGGCGGCGTGAAAGTGGTCGTCAAAGGTCCGATAGACATGGCGGCCGACTACGTCGTTATTTTGAGGAAATAATTCAGGCGAATTCTCTTGAATAATGGGTGATTACACACCGATATTTAACTCATGGTACGAATGTATCAGTGGGAATACCTCCAGCGAAGGTGATTCTGCAAGAACCTGGAGTACTATTCCTACGTCAGCAATGCACGTCACCAAAGGTCGCACAGTAATGGTGCTACAAGTGCAGCTGCATTCCAGAAATAGTGTGATCGTCGTTTAGGAACAGTTTCCTAGTACGAGCCGCGGTTCAGAGACCAAAAATAGCTGCTGAACCTTTGTTGAGGCAAAGTAGGATTTTCCTTTGTAGCACCTCAGCTTGGCTGGAACTGTAGAACTACATCACTCTAGCCCCCACAAATTAACTCACTCGGATCTGTCTGATGGCCTCTACCCCGATATTTGCTGAATGATATTGATCCAGTTCAGGGGGATACGGTTAGGTGGTGCAGTATATCCACAAGGAGTGGGTACAGTTGGGAGTTGGCCAAATTGCATCGCAGGCGCCTATTCTGCGAATGAGTAAAGACTCTTGGAAGGCGCGATCACGTCAACATCATCTCATTTATACTCGAGTAAAGAATCTTCTGAGAAACACCAGATGGCTTCTACCACAACCGCATCTCTTCAATGCCACTGATTTGCACCTCGACAGTCTGAGGTCTTAGTTGACCCAAGAGGGACCTACCAGGACATCTCCTAGTTGTTAGCAGACATATGAATACCTACCGGCAAAAATATCCATTGGAGAAGAGTCAATTTCCCAATCTCGGACAAAGACAGGTCCGGTTCCATTGGTGCTTGTTTTTTGAGTTTGGTGTCCTCGATTGGAAGCTCTCGGGAGGCGCCTTCCTTTCCCACATCGATGCATCGTTGGCTGCCATCAGGATTTGCTTTACAGTTCACCAACAAAATGTCAGGGAACCATAAATATTCATCTCTTGAAAACCTGGAGACCGAAGAAATTTACCTGGGGATATGCCGGCTGCGACGCTGCGCACAACGCTTGACATCATGCACGTATAGGTGCGGGGAGATTACTAAGGATCATGGGCATCATAACAGCATGGGCTAAATTGCATTGTTACACTACAATGGCGCGGTGGTCCTGGGGGAGCAATAAAGTCGTCACTTCTCCGAGAAACGGGGCAAGTGCGACCGACCGGCTTCCTCGAACACAAGATCTGGGAAGAAACAGCATTCGTTTTGTTTCTAGCTGCACAAGATCCCGCCAGCTCACCACTCAACTCGCTCTTGCCATTTATGCAAGACATCACTGCGAACAGAGTTGGTGTACACAATCATCATTTGAACGAAGTCCTCACAGGCACTATATCACAAGCCGTGCATCGTCCGTGGCAAAGTGAGACGCAACAGCGTGTAAGGGTTCCGCCACATTCATTGGGCAACCATGGTTTCACCAAACTTACTCGTGCTTGGTCTACTTTCTCTCGCTGGTCATGTCATAGCGACATTTCCCACTGTCTGCCCGGATCCAGCTTTGTCGAGTTCCAACACTACCAATGGCGTTTGCGTTCAAGACTTCAAGATCATCGGCGGTGCCCTCGAAGCGGTTCATGAGAGCACGCACGCGCCAACAGGCCTGGCAGTCGACCTCGAAGAGAACATCTACCTGACCTACCCGCGCAACTTTGAAAACGCGACCAACGCGGTGACGATAGCGACCAGTTTCGCCGATGAGGAGCCGTGGCCGTCAGCTGAGATCCAAAACTGCCAACCTGGCCAGAACGTATCGGAATGCTTCATCAACGTACAGAACCTGGTACTGGATGCTCATGGGCAATTTTGGGTTCTCGACAGCGGCATTCCGTACAAGAAGACCGCACCTGCAGTCACAGGAGGCGCAAAGATCATGCAGTTTGATTCAACCACAAAGGAACTGGTCAAGACATATTTGTTCCCGGATGACATCCTGTCGAGCGGGACAAACCTCAACGACCTGCGGATCAACAACACTGCCGGAACTAGTGGCTTCGCCTTCCTCACGGATGCGTCAGTGAAAGGTGGAATCCTGGCCGTTGATCTCGCCACGGGCGGCGTTGTCAAGAGATTGGCAGGACAGGCCGTTGTGATGGCAGACCCGGGATACGTAGGCTCGTACAATGGTGAGCCCATCTATTGCTGGAACGGGACGACAAAATCATTCTGCACCACCTCCTCAGACGGAATCGCCCTCCAGGGCGGGCAGATCTACTGGGGCGTTTTATCTTCCCGGCGGTTCTACTATGTTTCCCAGGAGATCCTGCAGAACTTCGACGCTACGGACGACGAGGTGCTTGCGGCGGTTCAGGATCCAGGCCAACTCGCCTCTGAGCAAGCTGGTTTCACGGCGGACGACCAGGGCCGAGTCTTCCTCTTGGCCAGCGAGCAAAACGCGATTTACTACGTGCAGACGGACCAGTCAAGGGTGACTGAGGAAGTGAACGGCGTCCCTGCTGGTGGGTCGGGCCCCGTCGCAGCGGAGAATTACTACGTCAAGACGCTGGTGAGGAACGGTCTGATCCAGCATGCAGACAGTGCTGCGATCCTGAATGGGTATCTGTACTTTTGCACAAACCAACTGGAGCTGGGCCCATCGAGGCAGTACAACAGCTCAGACAACAGGAAGGGTCCCTTTAGGTCGTACAAGCTGTTCATCGGTGCTGGGCCGGCTGTTTAGGTGTACATAACGGATGGCAGTAGCTGCTAGTCGGAATTGACGAGAATGACGATGCAGCATCGTTCTACGCTCCACGGCAAATGGAGCACAACTTTGGAGTTTCGTGACGCTGATTTGATGATTCAATGTGCTGCATCACGGCCCTCTTCCCGAATGCCACCCTCCCACGTACCCAAAGAATGCGCTGTGCTGGGTCTCACCCTGTTTTGGACCGGGCGGGCCTGGCTCGGGGGGCTCCAGGGGGCCTTCTTCAGACGAGTTCACCCAATCCAACGCCTTTCATCTCATCTCACAAACTCAAAATGCAAGCTCGAGAGTTTGACATGTTTGCATTTGCAATCCACTTACCTCCCTTGCCCTTGATCAAAATGTATTAAATGCATCTCCTGTAAACCACATCTGGAACCCCTCAGGGTGACTCAGATGCGCGTCGATCAGCACGACAAGCAATCTGGAGCTGTCAAAATCAGGCGAGCCTATCGTCTTGCGGAGATTGTGTCTTGGACGCACGTCAGGAACCCCAGGGCAGCCTGAGATCCAGCCCCCTCACTTCTGTGCGACTCGACGCACTCAGTCTTTGACGGGCGGAGGTTGGCAAGTCAATATCACGAAAACGAAATGAACCACAATTCGCTGGTGGCGCCCGGGGCCCATGCAGCTGCAGTGTGGAGACGGTCTCGCGTACCTTGCATGCCATGTCCGGCCCAGCAATCCCCGCCGACTTGCCTGCAGGACCCGAAATATCTCTGCCAGTCGGAAGCAACAACTTGGAGGTATCGAACAACAGCTCTGTTTTATGATCTACTTCCGATCTTCATGCACATCAGACCATCAAATGTTGTGAAACTCCACTACGAGCGACAAGTCAAAGTGGATGGTATCGTCCGGCAGCAACCAAGCCACTCAGGCCGAGGCGCTATCGACTGCTCCCGGGAGACTCCCAAGGCGGCTCCACAAAGCTTGATCTCGGCCGAAGATTTCTGGAGTCTACGTAAGAGAAAAGTTTGCCGGCATGATCCGTTATCTACGCTTCCACTACTATGGATTCTCACACCGCTCGCGCCATTGGCGCTGGTCAGCCAACAAAGGCGCATCAACGCATCAGCTTGGGTTCTCGCAGTCCCGGAAAGTCGTGTTCATCAGCTGTCGGCCAGCGCCGCCCTTGGCAACCATGACATCTGCCTGAAGCTGGAACAGCATCTCAACCATGATATGCCGTGTCACCTCACCGGCACCAAATCTGACTACTGGGACGCCACAAAAAGATCGGCGAAAGAGACCTGCAGGCCCTGAGGCCGAATTCAGCGATTTGATGACATGACTCAAGATAGCAGTTCTCGTTGCTCAGCAGCAGTGAACAGGACTACCATGCTTCCCTTATCTCTCCACTCGAGTTCACTCCGAAATCTTAGGGCCCGACGTTACCGGCCCGAATGGCGATGCCACCTCCTCCTTTGTTCTTTCTCGCCTTTCCGATGCTGGGGCTGACTGATAAGGGCGGCGAGCGATGGTGAAGAAGTTCCATCGGATCGCCGGACCTGAGGTGACGCGGCTCGGCACTGTTCTCGCCCACGGCTTGCCGGGGTGGTTCGTGGCTTGAAGTGAGTCCTCATGATCTTCGATGTCTCCCCTTGCAGTGTGATGCATGCAGGTCAGCGTGCCGGCCCTTCAAGAGTGGGCCCCCCATCATCATGCACACCAAGTGGGTGTTAATGAGGAATTTCACTAATGCGAGCTTTCTCACGTTATCGCATTCAATTCCTCTTGTCAACGGGGTGGAGTCTGGGTCTACTGATAGGAAACTTACTCATTCATTGGGCCCGCAAAGTGAATTCTTCGTTCCTGCACACCTGTATGTATATAAGAGCTCGATGGCGCCCCTATACATATTCTCTCCCTCGTCACTGTCTTTCTTCGCTACTAGGTAGTCGTCGAGCCGCCTCAGTCCCGCATTGAGCATCTTTCATCCTCCTCAAAGAGCTCAACGGTCTCCAAAATGCGCTTCCTCTCCACAGCAGCCTCGGCGCTGCTCGCCGTCAGCCAAGTGGCCGCAGCTACGGTCAAGCGCCCCCTGACGAACCTGGCCGCCCGCGAGGCACCTATTGCGCCCAAATTCTTCATCATCAGCATGGTATGCTAGCCCACGAGTCTTGTCCTCTCACCCCTTTCGAATTGTTGCTAACTAAACTATACAGTTCACCCCTGAGGCGGACATCTGGTATGAGAAGCTCCCCAGCAGCGGCCTCGGCGACCTCCTGGCCGTTAACATCAGCGCCCCCGGCCTCTCCATGCTGTTTCCTCACGTCCATTGCACGGAGGATCTCCAGATATGCCAAGTCACCACAGGCGAGTCGGAGATTAACGCGGCCACGACCATCACCGCCGTCGTGCTCTCCGGCAAATTCGACCTCACCTCGACCTACTTCATGGTCGGCGGTATCGCGGGCGTGAGCCCCGAGTGGTCCACCCTCGGCGGCGTCGCCCTCTCCCGGTACGCCGTCCAGGTCGCCCTGCAGTACGAGTTCGACGCCCGCGAGATGCCCGAGAACTTCACGACCGGCTACGTGGGGTACGGCACGCTGCGCCCGGGCCTCCTGCCCGAGACCTGGTACGGCACCGAGGTGTTCGAGGTCAACGAGGACCTGCGCCAGGTCGCGTACGAGCTCGCGTCCAGGGCGAACCTCAGCGACAACCCCGTCGCGGCCGAGTACCGGGACCGCTACGCCGCCGGGGGCGAGGCCCACCTCGCGGCCACCCAGCCCCCGAGCGTCGTCCTCTGCGACAGCGCCACGAGCGATGTCTACTACTCCGGGGATCTGCTGGCCGAGGCGTTTGATAACACCACGACGCTCTGGACGAACGGCTCCGGGCACTACTGCATGACCGCGCAGGAGGACAACGCCACGCTCGAGGTGCTGCTGCGGATGGCCATCGAGGGCCTCGTCGACTTCAGCCGCATCATCCTCATGAGGACGGGGTCCGACTTCGACCGACCGCCACCCGGCGTGAGCGCCTACGACCACCTCCTGATCAACGACCAGAACGGGTTCGAGATCGCGGTGGAGAACATCTACTACGCCGGCGTCGAGATCGTCAAGGGCGTCCTGGGCGACTGGAACTGCACCTTCAAGGACGGCGTCGAGCCTTCCAACTACATCGGTGATGTGTTTGGCTCGCTCGGCGGTGAGCCTGACTTTGGGCCGGGGAGTATCACGCAGGGCCTGGCGGTGCTGCCTGATGGGAAGACGGGAGATCTGCAGACGAGGGATGTGGAGGCTGTCGAGGGTGCCAAGGGCAAGAGAGCTGCGGCTGTCAGGAGGGGCATGGGCCTGCGACGGCGCAAGGGCTTGCCGATGATGAGGGCGTAGGCTCCCAAAGTCTGGTAATTACTGTGTTCTGAGGAGATAACGATCTACCAATGCTGTAAAGAAAGTAAATGAACACATGCCAGTTTTCCCATTTAATCCTTAATTCAACTAACAGCAGAAACCACCTAATTGATGTGCTCACGGACCACACGTACACATATCGTCCCCGTCAGGGTATGTGAATGGGAAAACTGTCAAATCCCTAAATTAAGATGACACAAGATACGATCGCTGGCAAAATAACTATCTGTTCTGGCAGGACTAAATCAACCAAAAGAAACACGAACACGAGGATTACCAAGAGAAGCCTGGGTAGAACGCGGGTTGCGATCTGCAGCAGTGTGTCCTCGTCCTCGGGTAGCGCGTTTGCCCTGTGTCTTCAGCTTGTTCGTCAGCAGGTTATCAAAGACGAAACGGCTGAAGAAGGCTCACCACAACGAGAACATGAATTCCTCACCTACACTTCCTCGAAAATCCACTGGGCGCCATCCTTTTCCTTCTGGACGAGCGTCTTCCTCTCCCAAAGCGTGCAGCCTATCTGCCTCAGCTCCTCGCCCCACGGGTACTTCACGAGAAGCACATACCCACCATCGGGGTGGTGGCGGACACAGAAGTATTCGTGCGCCCTGTGCTGCGTGGCTTTTGCCCAGAGGCCCGACTTGCCGTCGTGGCCCAGATAGCACCCGGACACGTGGTTGCGGAAGCCGAGCCAGTTGCCCTTCTCGACGCAGACCCAGTACCAGCCTCCCCCGGGCTGGGCCTCGGCGGGTGACCGGACCACCACCTCGCCCTCGGTGACTGTGATCAACTTGTCCGTGCCTTTGAGATGGATTTTGTATGTCTTGCCCGGGCAAGGCACTGACGGGGCGTACTCGCCGACGGGTGGCCTCGCGATGTCGCTGGAACTGGGAGTGCTGATCCCGTCGCCGAAGGGTGACATCGTGGTATCAAGTGAGGAATCGTCGTCGTCGAAGAAGTCGTCGAAGTCGTAGAAGTTGTAGATATCGCACATGGCCGCGATTGGTTTTGGGAGTGAAAGAGCACAGGTTTCTTGTATCAAGCAGAGGCAGGAAGTTGGAATAATGACTTTCAAGGTTGAGCGTGAAATTTAAAACCATGGGACTTAAATAAAAGAGATTAGAAAAAGAATGGTTAGTCCTGGTTTGGTCCGAATTTTGGTGCATAAGAAGCCAGCAGTGGTGACCCATTTTGTTTGGTGCGTGACACCAGACTGCCTAGCGTTTTATCCTGCTGGGTTCCAGAAACAAACAGATTCCTACAAACAGAACTTGCACCTAGTTGAGCTATAAATCCCTCGTGACCGAGGCTGCTAGGCCTGCTAGGCTGTTTAGATGACCACGCAACAAGAACCGTACAAGATATGGGCTCGCTTTGGCTGCCACGACCCGAAGGCCGCGCGCCGCAGCCGTGGTCTGGTTCGTTTTAAACTACCGCTAAGGGCACCGCCGTCCCCAAATTATCATCGACTGTCGTGACCTATCAATCTTGTAGCAATTAACAGCTATAGTCCTGGGCGGTGCAACACTAATTGTGGCGTGACGTGAGAAATGAGTAGAGTCAGCTATGCAGCGCACCGCAGTATGACCAGCCTATGTGCTAAGTCCTGTCAAAGAAAAGGAAGCGACTTGGAAAGCTGTATGAGCATGATACATGACCACACAGCAAAGACAAAATATATCTGTGTTTACGGTACTTTACATGTTTGAAAATACTGGACCTGGTATCAGGCTGGACTGAACTTGATACTTTGTCACTCATCCGCTGATCTTTTGTAATTGACCTATCAGCCTATATAGGCACCCTTACAGAGATGGGAAAGGCGAGTCTGAGTGCACTCATGGCACCCGAGACGTGCCAATTGCCAGAACTACAGCTTCAAAATGACCTTGTGTCTCTCCAAGAATTTCTCAACGCACTCCACAAAGCGGGTCAGCTCCTCATCAGGTGTATCTAGGATCAGAGCGATAGACCCTCGCCGATGGATCCAGTATCCGTCCTCCAGCATCTCAAACCAGAACAAGTCGTGCAAGTCGTGCCGTTCACTGACATCCTCCACCGATCTAATATCCCGCAGGCCGGTGTCCGAGAAGTGGACTACCCACAGCGCCCCGCGGCCTGTGACGGAGCATTTTGTGCCCTTGGTGACCTCTTGAAGCCTTTGACGGTACGTGTCTCCCTTCGCGTTGAAAGCGATGTTGACCTCGGGCGTAAGAATCTTCGACAGGCCTGCGTGGCCGACATGCATTGTCATGGTGTTGTTGTTAAAAGTCCCCGAATGTGCCACCGCACCGGCCGAGCGAGGATCGTAGACGGCCATGATATCTTCCCGACCACCAAACACGCCGAATGCGAAGCCCCCACCGAGGTATTTCCCCATCGTGACTAGGTCAGGCTTGAGGCCGAGGACTCCCTGGAGGCCGTGTGGGGCGAGGCGGGAGGTCATCACCTCGTCAAGGATGAAGACCGCGCCGACTTTCTTGGCTGACTCCTGTGTTGGCTGGTATTAGTATGAGATCAGTACAATTAGATTTTATCCATTGCCGTACCTGAATTTGAAATAGGAATTCTTCAGTCCCACTGATACCGCCCCCAGCGCCCTGCATAGCTTCCACAACGACAGCGGCGAGGCCTGGTGTTTCCTCGGTGACCGCCCTGGCCGATTCGACGCTGTTGTACTTGCCTATCACCCAGTCCTCCCTATTTACAGCGTTGGACGCCACCTTTCCATTCCAAAAGCTGAACACTGCGCCGTGGTACGCCCCACTGAAGACAGCGATCTTGTTCTTGCCCGTGAAGACCCTCGCGGCGTTGAACGCGTGCATGTTGGCCTCGGTGCCCGAGTTGGCGAACCGCACCCGCTCCAGGTTGAACCGCTCGCATATTAGTGCTGCGAATTTGTGCTCCTGGCTTGTCGTGGACCCCAGGTTCAGGCCGACGTTGTCGAAGGTCGAGACGATCGCCTCGCGAATGATGGGATGGGAGTGGCCATAAATGCCAGCGCTGAGCTCTCCGACCAAATCGAGATACCTACAGTATGTCAGATACTTAGACTGAAAGATGAAAACCAACTAAATCTCACTTGTGCCCGTCTTCATCCCACACAAACGGACCTTTGCCGCACTTCATCGTGAGCGGGAAGGGGGACGTGTGGAGCAGAGTCCTTGTGTTTCCGCCAGGCAGGTGGGAAACCGCAATTTCATGTTGCTCCTTTGATTTTGGGTGTGATTCCACGAATCGACTCTGTGCTGCCGTCAACGCTCGTCTGAGCGATTCATCGGCCGCAGCCACGACTCTGGACTTCGGCTCTACCCCGCCCGGAGTATGCTCTTCAATTGCGATGGGGGCCATGTTTCAGTTGGCACGATTCTGTAATTCAATGAGCTAGGTCGAGATAAGCTGAATGTGCGTCAGTTTAGGCCCTAAGTTTCAGACGCTACAACGTAGGTTCATAGTGAACGAACCGTAGAGAGCGAGTGATGTTCGTCGACTTTGCCCTGAGTCAGCCCGTTGCCAAGCCCCGGCTCCTTATCTGATCCACTCGGCCCGATGCCGGTATGCATCGTGCTCCCGAGAACGTCGTACGTAAATTGCCTAGGTTCGGAGAAAAAATTGGAATGGAAAGCACAGTTTAGGTCTTGTATTGCTGGCCAGTTTGGTCAAAGGTGGTTAATGGAGGATCAATATAGGGAAACGCCCGTTCTAAACAAGGGCTCTTTCGTCTCGCGATCGGACAACATGGTCCTGGAACATTCACCACAGAGTGTATCCGGACTTTGGAATAAAGACCGAAGCGGGAAGCTGACATAAGTCTGAAGGCGGATCTACAACTACTTTGGGGAGTTGTTTTGCGTAGTTGCTTTGCATGGTTGCTTCGGGTAGTTGTCGTTGACGCCGCACCAAATGACACGAATCATACAATAAGCAGGCAGGGATGAAGAGCAGTAAGAGAATTAGGTATTCCATTGACATATGTTCAATTACCCTTCAAGTGAAGCCAGTTGAGCATTAGTTGATAGCGGCAATTGTGTGATCTTCCCAACCATGACCGGAAGTCACTGCATACTTCTAACAGTCCCACCCACGTGGAATCATTTCCCTTAACTTTTTGTGAACAGTTCCTCCAGATATCGCAGAACAAGGAACTAACAGGTCCTCAAATTTGCAGCCACCAAGCACTGGGATACAAGTCAGATTTGCTCGTGTGAGATATACAATCACGTCACACTCACAAACGAAAAAAAAACCACCGTTCAACCCGTATACAGGTCAGAAACGCCCGTAATGAGGACACACGTGTATGACACAGGGGTACTGGTTCGAGGCGACCTCCTCCTCCTTGACCCTCCTGCAGTCATCGTCGCCGCAGGGCTCCGACACGAGGATCTTGATAATCCGGTGACCGCAACGGTGATGGATGATGACCTTCCTGCGTGTACACATAGTGTGACCAGGACCGTGGCAGACTCGTGCCGCTGAGTCTATTTTTGTCTCTCGTGTCCACGATTGTGAGTGGGGATAATGAACTTTCTGTCTGTCGGATTGTGATTGAACCGAGGTCATTTATGGCTTATCCTCTTGACTGATAATTTCGTGACGGGGTGAAGGTGGTGAATGGAGCACAATTATCGAATGAGGCCAGAGAACATGGCAATCCATAGCCTGAGGTGGACTTCTCCATCATAATATCGTGTATTATATACGGGGGATAGCCCACCAAAGACGGCCCGGGCCTTCACCTAAAATTGTCCATTGTCACCTTAAGATTGCGAGGCGCACGGCGGCCACAGAGGATTCGGAGTGAGGGGCACACCGGGCGGTTAATTCAGACACGCAGTCCTGCCAGGGTTCATTACGAAGTCTGTACTTGCATCCAACTTGCAACATGCGACCAATGGAAAGCTCGGCGAAGCGCGGACGGGTCCCAGTGGAGCCGTCCTCGGTGTCCCACGACCCGGTGGTTGACTGTCCCATCCACAGATGCAAGCGTGTCTGCAAATGCGGTGCGGTGCTCACCTGCCAAAAGGTGGGCATTGATCTCGCGTCCGGGCAACGATGACGACGGGTACACCGTATAGGAACTCTTGGCCCCACCTCAACCATTCCCTTTCGAAGTGCCCGTACCAACCGGAGCGAAAACCCCTCGCAACTACGCGCGAGCCTACCTGCTACCTGCCTGCCATGACTCCGGTACAAGTCGCCCCATCCGAAATGAGGGACTGAATCCAGACCTCAAACGCCGCCGAGTCTCACGATACCGCCGCCACAAGCACGACCAAAGGACCCTCCTGAAGGGCCGAGAAGGACTGCTAACCTGCCACTTCATCTGATGCGGGTACCAGCTAGACGCCCACGCTGTTACACGCGCTTTGCTTCTTCATTTCCCGCGGCACAGCTCCCGACTTTAGTATTTAGTACCTTGCGAATGAACTGGACCGGCATGCTATACCCGATGTTCATGCCTTCGGGGGATGCGATTGTTCGTTAGGTTGCGGACTTGTGCCAACATGGCATGTGATGTTCCCTCAATCCTGAGGGAGAGCCGGATTCCAGTCCCACGATTCATGGCCGCCCAGGCAGAGATCGCCACTTCTCTGAAATGTCAGGACAAGGGCAAGATGGAGCACAAAGAAGAAGATTGATCTTCTGAGACTCAACACCCAGGCGAGGTCGACAGCTGCTGCTGTAATTAGAATGCCACCCATGGCCATTTTGAAATTGGCGGTCCAGCAAGCGCGGGCCAAGACCAGCATCTTGACCACAAATAGCACGAATCGGAAGAAAGGTGACGTAGGCTCAGATAGTGTACGTGTGAACTCCTCGTATCTTGTTCTGACTTCGCCGTAAAAGGTGGTCGGCGGAGGCATCAGTAGGGGTGTTGTGATGGCGTCTTGATCACGTGTTGGACTGGAGTGTCTGTATCGGGGCGACCGGGGGCGCGGATGACCGTCCTGGCTATGTGAGGGTGACATTGTTGGTGCACGGTGCCTTGTTGGCGGCGGGTTTGAGAGTTTCTGTAAGGTCTGGTGAAGTTGAGGCGGTGGTGGGCCATCCTCTTTCTGAGCGTCTTCAAGATCATCTTGCGATGATGACTGTACCGTGGCACGCTTTCTGGGATCTGTGGGGCATTAGCCAGGCGCGGCGCCATGGGATTGGGTCTTGAACGAACCTGGGACAGGAGTGCTTGGTGGCATTGGAGAATCCAAATTCTGGATGCGCCGCCCCGGAACTCCAATCGACGCGCCGGCCCCACGTAACATGCTCTCCAAAATTGTGACGTTCTTCAGCGCTTTCAGAACGTCGTCTGCGCTGGGGCGTTCCATTGGGTTCAGCGCGAGCAACTGCTTCAGAAGTGTGTAGAGTTTGCCAGGCAGCTCCGGCCTCTCACGCCGTTCGTCTTCGAACCCTTTCCAGTCTGTGATTTCGGCCCGCAACATATCAACGTCCTCGAGCTCTTCATGGATGGTGTTGGCTGATCGATATGGCAGTCGTCCGAAGCACATGAAATACAAGATCATCCCCAAGGAGAAGATGTCTGACTTGGTTGTAAAGTTGCCGTACCTGCCCGTGCCGTCCTTCTTCAGGACCTCGGGTGCGCAATAGGATATGGTGCCAGTTGATCCCGTCGACTTACGAACGACATTTTCTTGCTGAACCTCACCAAAGTCGCTGATCAGGCAGGTGATCCTTCCGCGCTCATCATGCAGCAGGCAATTGCTTGGCTTGAGGTCACGGTGGATGTAGTTGGTCGCGTGCAGATATGCGAGACCTGCAGTGATGTCTCTGAAGAACGAGTAGATTTCCTCGGGCAGGAGTTGGGAGCGTGCGGCCCACATGTCCGTCGGCCTCTCCGTTTGGCCCTTTGACCGGCGCCGGATCTGAGCCTTGAGCTGCTCCTTGGTAGTCTCCTCCGGGAAGTTGCCAACGACCTTATGAAGCAGATCTCCTCCGTTACAGTACTGCTGAAGGATGAAGGCACATGCCACGCTGGGACCGAACCGGTTGAGTTTGACATCTTCCAGCCAAACGTGTCGGTACGAGACCAGGTTTGGATGCGACAGCTTGGCGAGAAGCTCGACCTCGATCAGGACCTTCTCAAGCCAGCCGTGGTCATCGCCGACGGGCACACGCTTGCATGCGAAATATCCCAATTGACAGCCGTCAATCTCATGTCTCACCAGGAGGACGACACCCTTCCCGCCTCGACCGAGTTCTCTCTCTTCGACGAAGAATGTCTTGAAATAGTTTGGCTGGAAAGCCTCCCGTTTGATGCGACTCCCTTCCTGCGGGGCGGGAGAGCTCGAGACAAACTCGGCATCTTGTACGTATTCCGGCAGGCTCCGGTCATTGTCATCAAAAGCGTGGACGAGCCTGCGAATGGGGCTCGATGGCGTTGGATCGGACTGAAACAGGTCGTTGCGGTCTCGCAGCATGCGAAAATAGTCCGGACTGACATAGGACTCGTTTTCGGATGAGGAGTCGAAGCTCCGTTCGGGTGAGGATGGTCTCAGCGGCTGGTGGCATGTCGGGCACTCTGTCAAGGCGCGGTCAAGCTCGAGGCGGCGCGAGGAGGGGTCGCGAACAACGACAGCATTGTGGTGGCGCCTGTATAGCTGGTCATTAGTAGAGGCTACAGAATAAGCATCTACCACGGGAGCTAGGGGCAGAAGGGTAGGGTGCTAGGAGGACAATGGGTGACGTACAAGACGATCTCGCGACCGCGAGACTGGTAGGGAACGATTGACATGGCCAGCTTGCCAGGCTAGAGGTCGTCAGGATGCAGAAAGAAGTCGAGCATGGTAAGTTCTGTCCGAGGTCATGAAGATAGGAAAGCCCGGGCTCAGCTTGCCAGCGGCAGCAGGATTGATGCGCTTCTCGACCTGCACTGTCTTTGTTGTGGTTATTGTTATGACGACGATTTAATGGGGTTGTCTTGGAGTCGCACGGCCGGCTGCAGCTTACAGTCGCATTCAGCTGCCTGTGGGTGCTGGACAGGGATCCCGAGTCTTGTGAGGGAAGCTGAACTTGGAAAGGCGGGGCGGGGGCAGGAACAGGGGAGCTTCTCCCCTGGTCCACCCCACCTCCACCCAGAAATCCCCTGTAACTTCCTCTAGCTGTCGATATCCATGGAAAAGAAGACCATACTGATACCTACATGGAGACAAGTAATTTTGACTGCATAAAATGCAGATTATTCTCTGAAAGAAAAACTGAATTATCTAGCAAAATATATGTTCACAGCAATGGGCAGCTATAATTGCGCACTTGGACATTCCTAGTCAGTCTGGATTTGTAATAAGACGTCTATATCACGGCCCGGCTTACATGTGTGCTTTCAGGATGAAGGATCACCTGTTGTTTACATCCACAAGACAACAGCCGACCGTGTCTTTACCATGCCACTCGGAGACGGAACATCTGGAAGAGAGTTGACATTCTCCTGATAATCAGAAGCCAACAGGATGCCAGGCCTTGCTCGGACAAGGCTGGCCTGCGACCGCTGCCACTCCCAGAAGCTGAAATGTCCTAAGCAGCCTGGAAGCGCAATCTGCACTCGATGTCTCAAGGCTAACACACAATGTACCTACAGCCCACCAGGTACCATCTCGGCATGCAGCAGTGGCAGTTTCGGCATTGTGGGAGATCTCATGGCAGTGGATGAGAACCTGCAGGGCAATGGCCTCTTCGATTGGGGCTCACCAGGGGCCATGGACTTCAACATACTTCTCCCGCCCGAGGACCACACGTTAAACGGCGGCACGGTTTCAAACGAGCAGTCCACATCAGCCCTCTCTAACTCGCCCGCCGAAGAGCCCGCCGATCCTGCATACCTCCTCACCAGCAAGCTGACAGAGCTGCTCCTCGACATGGGCAGGCTCTGGGCCAAGATGCCCGTGAAATCGACACTGCACCTGGCGCAAAGGAACTCACACGAGGAACACGTCAAGACCCTGACGGACAAGATAGCCACCAAGGCCGTACTGGAGAGCACATTCGCCCTCGCCCAGCGACTCATCGATCTGTACCCCGATACCATCACCATCGCTTTGCCACCTCAAGCCGGGCCTGACCCAGCCTGTGATATCCCGGACTGCACGCACAGCCTAGAGTTGCCCACACCCCTCGATGAGATGGAGAAGCACGTGTCCGGACAGGACGAATCACCGAGGGTGGACCTCCCTCTGGCGAACTTGGTCGCGTCCTGCCACGCCCGCCTGCTGGACGTCGTCGACTGCTTCTTCCTGCTCGTCACCTCCTGCATCCGGGTGACGGTGGCCAGCCCGGACCGGCGGGAGCCCGAGTTCGACGGGCCCGAGATGCGCGTGGGCTCTTTTGTCCCGCCCAAGACGGCGGCCGTCTCGATGCAGATCGCCCTGCTGAAGCACTTGATGGTGGTCTTGTCGGACAAGCTTGCCTCGTTCGGCGCGGCCGTGTCGTCCCGCCTAGGGGCCGTCGATGGCGGCAGCATAGGCGTGGAAGGGCAAATCCTCACTTTGCAGTATCAAATGCTGACGAAGAGACACATTTCGTATCTGGGGCATGTCGCAATCATTGAGGATTTCTTGATGAAATTTGATACCAAGAAATTATAGGTGGATATTGTTGGGACAACGGCGTTGGGATGGCCACGGTACCGTCCCAAACTGTGCGGTCAGGCTACGTAGGAGTGTATTTGATGGTTCTACGTGAACCTGGTTCAGTTACCACAAGACGGCGCGCGACAGTCAACCCTGTGAACATGATGGAACACCACCAAGATTTATCACGAGCGAAGTTTGGTGGAATGGGACCAGGCATGTTCCGTTCCTATATCAGTGAAGCACTTTCTACACAGCCCGAACGATCCTCCACTACAAGGGTCAAGGGTACCAGGGATATGGCAGGGGCAATGCATGGGTCACATTCCGATGATAAGTCTCCAGCGAGACAAAGGGGACAGGCATATCACCCAGGACGCTGCTCGCTGATGCGAAGGGTGCACCATGGTGTGCGAGTTGGGAATTTCATGGGATTTCGTCTCTCGTATGTTTTGGGGATTATGAGCCTATGCGTCATCCGATCCCACAGCAGCGGGCTGGGGCTTGGGACGCAACGCTTCCAGGCTTGGATGATGACCTAGAGCGACTTCAAACAGAGTTAGCCTTGTGTGTCCGAAGAACCTCGACGTGACCTCTTTGTGGAGCGCATTACGTACGTCTCTCAAACAGAAAGTATGAAGTGACAAGCAGGATGGGGAGCGCGATCATCGTCGACACCCACTTCCTGGCAGCCCGCTTGTACTCCGGGCTCGACGGGTCGACCTCCCGCTTCGGCTCGGCCGACGGCTCCGCGGGTTTTGGCGCATGGGCAGCGTAGGGCAAGGGGGCCGATGCCGGGCTGCTCTTGCTCGCTGGCGTCGGTGCGCTGCTTGCTGCCGGCTTCGGGGTCACAGGTGGGCTTGATGCCCTTGGTGGGCTCGGTGCCGCCGCAGGCTTCGTGGTACTGGCGGCGGGCCTGGGTGTGGACGTCGGCGTGGGCGTGTGCGATGATGTCGCTTGTCCTGGAGCCTTGGCTGCTGAGGCTGCTGCGGTGGCCTTCGGTGCTCGCGTTGTCACCGTCGTCGCGCTAGCCTTCGTCGCTGGGGCCTTCTTTGCAGGTGCGGCGGCCTTCGTCTCCTCCCCTGCAGTCGCTGCACTGGTAGACTTGGGAGCCCGGGCCTTTGGGGCCGGCTTGACAGCCTTGGCCACTGTCGAGCCTTTGTCCGAAGAACTGGTAGCAGCAGTCTTCGTAGACGCCTGTTTTGGCTTCGCGGCAGCCGCAGGGGTCGATTTTGGTTTCTTCTCCACTGCCTCCTGGACTGTGTCTTTGACCGCCTTGACCTGTTCTTTGGTGGCCTGGGCGGTGGCCTGTGCTTTCTTTGGCCGAGTTGTAGAGACTTGCCGTATCTTTTGGTGTAGCGAATTCGCAGTCCTGAGGGGCGTAACGCCCGTGGTCAACCACCCATTGCCACACCGCGACAGAAGCTGCGTGCTCGGCCCGAATCTCAGCAATTTGTCCATCTCGTATGTAGAGCTTTGACGAATGCAGAATGTCTCGTTTCAGTGTGCCACAGGTGAGCGGGAAGGTAGTCTGGCGGCTCGAGGTGCTTCGATCGCAGGTTTTCGCCGAGCGGTTGGTCGAACGAGAGACGTCGGAATTTGGAGAGTTCGACAAGGGCCGTTCAGGTGAGTAAGAGCTCAAGGCGACATTGTTGGCGCATGGAAAACAAGTACGGGAACGCGAACCCCTGTACAGGATCGCGGCCTTTGGGGGGATGGAAGCAGCTGGCAGCGAATTGGCTGGCTGTGGTTAAACATGCGCTCACTGTTTGGTAGGGCGAACCCGTTCGACGCGACGCGACTTGGAAGATTGACGTTCATGCGATGGCGATTATGTAATCCCGAGGTACTGGGGTACAACCTCGAGGCACCTTGAGCTCCAACACCTATTCCGCGGCACGATTTCTTTTCCGTGGCTATCAAGACGAGCCAAATTTTTGACCGATTTCGTGTTTATAGAAATAACAGGCGATGGCATGCAAAGCTCTAATAGATATCCTTTGCGTGTTTAACCATTAACCCAAGCCGATGAAGGTCACGTCTCTGCGCATTCGACTTCCATCATAAATATATCAACGCTCCACTCATTGTCTGGTAGAGACAGAAGGTTCTGCCACTTCGCAATCATATCCATTCAATGTTGTACATGGATGGCCCAAGACCAAGGCGTTCTCTTCCTCGGACCGGAAGTGTGCCTACGAGGTTTGATCCGGGTCCTTGACCTCAACAACCAATTTACCTGCGTTCAGGGGGGATCAGTCCTTGTTCCAACTCAATGGGATGAGAAGTTCAGATCCACTTACCTGTGTTGATGCCCTTGAAGAGGTCGGCGAGCGCCTGGTCTGCCTTCTGCAGGCCGCCCTTCACCACCGTATTCTTGGATTTGATCTGCCCCTGCGAAACCCATATAGCCAACTGTTTCATTGCTTCCGCAAAGTCTGCGGCAAAGTCGAGTACGATGAATCCCTCCATGCTGTTTCTCACAATCAGTCGACAGTGGTCAGGGTACGCGAAAGGCGCACTTACCGCAGTCGCATCGATGAAATCCGGCCAAGGTTCTGTGATCTGTGTCAGCTGCGAAGACTAACTAAGAAACTGTAATTCTAAAATTCTCATACCTTCATGAGCTCTCCAGATGCCTTGTCGCTGTTGTATTCGCCGATGCCTATTTTCAAGTCAGTATGTTGGACCGGAACACATTTCATGGCATTTTTTACTCACTTCCACACTTCACGATCCGACCCCGAAGCTTTGCCTGGCCCAGAGCCAGGTCAAGAATCTCGCCTCCGACTGCGACGCTGTTAGTGAATTTTCCGCTGGTACTTTAGTTATGTACTCACCATTGTCCCAGTATAGGTCAATTTGATCCTGCGCGCAGATTAGCATTCTGGACTCAAGAGATTTTGTGTCCCCGACGTGCTCACCTTTGTCGCCTCGAGGAACTGGTCGCGGAACTCAGGAGCCTTATAGTTCAGGGCAACATCAAAACCAAGCTCCTTCAGCCAGGCGCACTTGTCGTCTGTTCCCGCTATTCCCACAACACGGCACCCTTTTAGCTTGCAAATCTGCCCGACGATAGATCCAGTTGCTCCGGCCGCGCCCGAGACAACTACGAGCTCCCCTTCCTTTGGCAGTCCAATCTTGTTCAATCCCAACAAGGCGGTCAAGCCAGTCATGCCCAGGGCTCCGAGGAGGTCCGGCTTCTGCACGCCGGGCAGCAATGGTGCTGGGAAGACTTGTTGAGGGCCAAGAACGGCCACCTCCCTCCATCCAGAAAATCCCGTTGCCCAGTCACCGGCCTTGAGGGCTGGGTTCTTTGATGCCAGAATACGACCGGCGGCGACGCCTCTCATTACCTCGCCAATCTGCACTGGAGGTAGGTACGAAGCGGTCTCTGCTACCCGGTCAGCGAGGCTTTCTTTATGCCCAACCTTGGACACTGACCTCTCAGCCAAACACGCATGGACGGATCTAGCGAAATGTAATAATTCTCAAAGAGAACCTCGCCATCCTTGAGATCTGCCTCCGTTGGCGCCGGTCCCGATTCGACGCGGAATGTCTCCCCAGGCACGATATCTCCCGTTGGCCGCTTCGCGAAGACGACGGAGACGCTTTCTTTTGCCATTTTTGTCTTGTACTTAGAGCAGCGATTCGATACTGGTGCGGGAAGTCGTCGTACTAAATTGGGACCACGATATTCCTCAAGACTTGGCAGGGCACACTCGGGCTCGATTTATGACGGGAAACATTCCAACAGTTATCTATCTGCCTACTCAGGCCAACAACAATCTGACTCAAAAGGCCGCAGTGGTACCGCACAGTTAGTGCCCGGCCAGCGCCCGCGCCACACAGCGCTACTGTTTGTAATGCAAACTCTTCCCAACGGGCATCCTCAAAGCTGAGAGCCGAGGCTTGGTGCGGGTTGATAGGACGCTTCGCAGGACCGAAAGGGCAAGTCGGCCGGGCCTGGAACGGTGATGCTCGCCCTGCAGGCCCATATGTTCACGGGCCCCACCACGAGCCTCGAGGCCCGGCCGACCATGCTCGAAATGGAATCCCATCCCGCGCCCCCGGCTGGACGGCTGGGCGGCCGGTGCTGTGCTCTTGGGCCCTCCCCTGATTAGCCCCAGCGCACCCGCGGGCACGTTTCGACCTGCGTCGAATTGAGTGTCCTGATCGGCCCTTGGTCACGCAGAGCGTGCATGAAGGCGCCGAGCGGGCGAGTGCAACGGTGATATTGGGGCGGGCGCTGACGTCTCGGAGAATAAAAACGTCACCACCCGCTTGTCATCTGTTGGTGCGGCCTGGCGGGCCCCATTCGGAGTGGCCACGGGCGGGGCTTGGCGATCTTGCAGAACTCCTCCGCCCGCCCCTGCACCGCCCTCCAAACTGACCGAGGTGTGCGAGCGATACCGAGGCATCTCCCTTCAAACGTGTTCGTCTATTTATGGGGCGTTCGGATGGCGGTCTGGCGCTGTCACCGTCTGATCTACAGTAACTGCACGGAATCTAGTCTACATTCTCGAATGTTGCCCCCCAGGAAAACCCATCGGGGCCCCCTCGGTTGTCTCGGGCGCCTGTCCCGATCGAGCAGTTGTACCGCGCAAACAGCCTCGACGACAAGCGCAGCAGGACTGCAGTAGCACCATACCGGGAAGCCGGTCGGTGAGCTTTGGGAAAGGCTTGGTTTCATTTTTAGCCCGTTTTCAACCGGCGATGATTTGAGTTATGCAGGTGGGCGGGATATCAATCCGTGCAGAAGCGTCGGGGCCACGCTCCGGAGAGAACCATTGCTCCGTCTATACAATGCGCCATCTCGATATCAGGATGCTCAGCTAATGCTCTTGGCTTCCGCGGGTCATCATGACTAGACTCTGAATAAGCATCTGCATTGTTGTTGGTTCTATATGTGTATCATCAGTTCACATCGCATGTAGATCTAATTTGTCTGCTGGATATTTGGGACAAGGTCGTGCTTCACAAAGTTCAGAGTGGATATCAGAGATGATAGGTATAATTATTCCATTTGAGTGATCATACGTGTCTGTCACTCTGCCCTAGTCATCTTGCCCCTGGTTTTCCGGCGTTGATTTCTAGGCAGAGCAGGCACGAAACTGCTTGTGTCCCGTCTCGTCCCCAATCACCAACACCAGAAGTTGAGCCGCCGCCATCATGTAGATGGGTATGATGTAGAAACAAAATATGAATAGCAGCAGCATGGTCGAGACTGACAGATAGCTCTGGACCGCGAATGTTATTGGAAAACAGGCGAGACCAACCAGAAGCATAATTGCGGTTACCTTTGAGATTTCGAAGGTCTTGGGCTGGCGAGTCTCGAGGTCTTCAAAAGCCTGGGCATCGATCTCAGACATTGAGCGTCTGCGTGGAAATCTGTCTCTCAGGACCATCCTAAACTTGGTATGTATATGAAAATTCCTGCTGTGGGTTAGTAATCAATTTGGGGCTGTCGACTGGGAATGGATGTTGTGGAGATGGTGCCCGAGATGCGTCGACAGATAGATGGACGGCCCCTTGTGCTTTGGTTTTCGGAGACGAACACAGTAATATAGGGCGCAGTCTCTATGCATATAAAATTTTACATTGTCTAGCTAACACATGTTCAACTGTCCATTGTGAGGCTTTGGACTCTTTGTTCAGTTTGTATGCCTTTGTTCCAGCACAAAAAATGAGATGAACAATCAACGCCAAGCTTGCGGCTGTCACTTTCTTAACTGCTGGCCGTTTCCTTCGCGTCTTTGTTGAAGAGCACCAATCTGATAGCCGAGAATATTCTGAAATCACAGATCATATTGAGCTGCTTTCATCAAGTCAAGCTTGATCATCCCGAATGTAATCAAGGCAGAATAACTATCACTCCAATTCAGACTTCATTCAAGTTTTGCCCCTAAACATATACCAGTAGTAATCCCCATAATAGACATTATGCTCAGCACCATCCCCTGTTTCAAGCAATGGAACGAGCGACTTCCATTTGTTTTCTTCAAACCGCTGGATGATCCTGACATCCAAATCTCTCTTCAGCTGGACAACTTCCTCCACAGCCTCACGCTTCGTATACGTCGTGCAGGCAGTTGCAATATCTTGATCAACAAGAAACCGAATCGTTGGCGCCCACGATTCGACCTCACACTGCGTCCGACCACTGTGGAAGAGAACCGCAAGGTCCGGCTTGGCGTATTGTTTGATCTTCGCAAAGTCGTGGTACGAGCCCCGATACATTGCGACGAAACGCTCGCGTCCCTGCACTGCGCACTGCGGGCAGCAATCGTGTTCCACGAAGCCGTGGCTTTCGCCCTTGCCATCTCTGCCGGTGTTCTTTGGGGTCTGATGGCCGATGAGCACTGTTTTGATGGTCTTCAAATTTGGGAAAAGGTGCAGTATCTCCTCAAACATCATCATCGCCCCGTATTCCCTGGATGCCGCCCCGACGATGTGAATGAGAAGCGACGTCCTCGCACGCAGGTCCGGCAGCCCGACGCACAGCGCGTTGGCTATGGTCATGCTGATGCTTCCAGCGCCTGTGGCCGCTCTTAGCCCAGCCCAATAGTTCAAATAAATTTCCTCGATTCCTTTGCTGCTCCTGGCAGACATCGAGGCGCCACGGCTGGGGGCGAAGCCGAAATTGTTTGGTTCCACAAACGCTCCGATCTCCTGCCTGCCGTGCAGCCTTTTGAAGTAGTCGAACCACCCGTTCAGCGATGTCATTTCCGTAAAAGTCTTCGATGGTACTGGGACTGGTGACTTTTTGATGACATCTCCGGTCTCATTGAACACGTCGACAGCGAAAAATTCCTCGCTCGAAAATAGCTGGTAGAATTCGCAAGTTTGGTTCGAGTGGTTCCACGCTTGACATTCCTGGCATTTGAAGGAAACATGACAGTTTTTGCAGGACTCCAGCGTCACCTTCTGGCGGACTCGGAGCTGATACTCGGAGCGGTAGCACGTGTTGCAGTATGGCTGACATCCAAAGATTGACGACGCGGTTTTGTCAGTGATTTCGGCTAGCACGTTCATATGCTTATTCTGAAGATGATTCAAAGGTCAGTTCCGCCGGTCACTTGTAGAAACTCTCTCTCACCCTCTCTTTACGGAAAGCTTCTCACCAGCCAGTCACACAACGGACCCCAAGATCGAGGGCGAGCATTTGCAGGCGTCCCGTCCCCGTCAAGATCATTGATCTGGCGGAATGCTTCGCAGTGCTCCTTATGCAAGCACCTCCAGTCTACCTTCTGGCACCGTTCCGAACAGTAGCGTACCCTCTTGCAGGCGCTGCAAGCTTTCAGGTCCGGTTTATGGGCGAGGCAACGAATACACAGCCAGCCCCTGATCGCCAGGAGCGGAATTTCAGGGACACCGATGGGGGCGCCACCTGGGTCGGCATCCAGCAGCCGTTCACGATTGGCGTAATTCGTGTGAAGGCCGACCTGCCTGTCTTCAACGGATGCCGATGGTCGTGAGACTCCTGTGGCGTCCATCTTGTCACTGCATTGTGTGAGCTAGCCATGAGGACCTGTCGCCTGGCTAGCCACAGTCACTTGGCAAAAGGAGAACTGCTTGGATCGAGTCAATCGAGCACCCCTTGCCTCTATCCAGAGCCAATGGCCATCGAAGATGAACCCTTCGGGTGCGCCAAGAGCGGTCTGGATTTCCCCGCACGCTGTGAGCCAATGTGGTGATGCTCAAGGCCACCAACAAGGGTTGTGCAGCCTTCAGAATAACGCTAGTCGTTTAGATTTAATTGTAGTCCAATCAAATATCATATGACTCATAATTATGTTTTAATCCTGTTTCTATTACGTATTACTTAAAATACTTGATTATATAATAGTATTTTTTTCTACTATATAAAGGGCGACTTTTTCTAATTCTAATTTTAGTTTCAGCTCTTATGCTTTCCTTTTTACTATAATTGACCGACCCTAGCTTTCCACTATCCAACGCTTACACTGCACTGCCTGACTGCCTAGACAACCGTGCTAGAACACAACGCTATTCTCTTGAATTTATTTACAACTTTCGATTAGGTAGTCTATCCTAGTCAGCGCCACTTGAGTACCCAGCGCAGGCGGGCACTAAGTTCGTGTTTACCTCCCAAATCAAGCGCCCACAGTTGCTGACATGCTGCATTCCCGCAGCTGCTGAGACCTGATAATATACGTCCATGACTGGACCAAGAATTACGCAAGCACATAGAAAAGACGCTCTGTTCATGGCAACTTGACGTGAAGCCTCAGTCTAGAAGGAGAGGCATCTCTGAAGGCGTGACTTCACCTACAGTCTCAAGCCCCGTTGCCCAAGAGCCGTGATTTCAATCCTAAATTTAAGATACGGAGGACCATCATGCCTCGAAGAGCTGCTGCCACAGTAGCACCTGTCAGGCATCCAGATGACACAAGAATGCCCCAAGATGTTCTGAAGCCTACCCCCGGCAAAGAATTGCGCTGGATCAAGCAGCAAAGCTGGACACTCGAAACACTTATCAAAGAATATCAAAATTCGCGTGGTAGCCAAATCAGCCGTGACGGCCAGCAGAAACTAGCCTTCGTCAGGAAACAGTTCTTCCCATATTTGAGATTCGATATAAATATGACGCTAGATATCAAGCGTTACTCTAAGATCGATGAACGGCTGCAGAAGATTATCCAGGAGAAACGCCTGTTTCCAGAGGACCTGGTGGCTGCCGCGGAACTACTTTACCAGAAATTTGAATCTGAGAGCTGGGGCGCGTCCAACGGGATGCGAAGAGCTAGCGTGACTGAAGGCGGACCGCCCGCAGACCATCCCATCTGGGGCGCCGACGGCATCATGCATGGCGCGAGGTTGGTCACGGAAGGGAAGACCCATTATGTTATCGACAACCGCTACAGCGACGAGATGCGAAATGTCAGAATCTATGGCGATAATGGTCTCACCCCTGGGGACTGGTTCCCCAAGATGGTCGTTGCTCGTTTCAGGGGAGCACACTCAGGCGGCATGCGTGGGATTTCCGGGGATCCCGAGCGCGGCGCGTTCTCTATTGTCGTGTCTGGGCAGTACGACGAAGACTTGGATGAAGGCGACGTGCTCTATTATAGTGGTGAGGCTGCAGACAAGAACGAAAACCCCCACGAGGTCATCGGGAGGGCAACCAACGATTCCCTGGTGGAGTCTTACGGAAACCGGCAGCCAGTCCGTGTTCTGAGGAGTGCCTCAAAGGGAGAACGCCACCGGCATTACTCGCCGCCCTGTGGCATAAGATATGACGGGCTTTACACAGTGGTAGCAGTTCAGAACCGCCACAACGTCAAGGGTGGCTTGTACCAGCGCTTCACGCTCCGTCGACTCGGGGGGCAGGAGGAGTTAGAAGACATTGCAGCGAGGAGCCCAAGTGCGGAACAGAGACGGGACTTTCAGAGGTTGAGAGAGGGATACTAGCGGAGGTGCTATAATCACCACGGCGGGTCCTCTGCGTCAGAGGATCGGGCCTTTTGAAATGGCTTGTGCCACCTTTGCAACGATGTTTCATTAATACAAGGGGACAAGTCAAAGGAGAAAATGTGAAGGGAGTTCGGAAACCAGAGCCCAATGACGATTGATCTCAGCACACAGACTTTTCGTTGACGAGAAGAATAGCGTGGTATTGAATTAGGGTAGTTTTAATTGTTGTCCAAGGGCATTCTTTTTGTTACTATCAGACTGCCATCATTTGCCTGTCCCTCCTTCTATTCTTGTTCTTCCAGGAGTCGCTATACATATTCATAAGAATGAGATAAATGTAATAATAACATCGAATTAGTGCGAGAAACATTAAAATTTGTATGTAATTGCAAGATGCGATCTGAGGCTATATGAATGAACTTGCAATAAAGTTACATGTGTTAAATTACCTACAATTGACTGCGACATCTCTAGACAATCATTGAAGATTATTTGAAGATACCAGATCGCATCTCTGGCGGAACTCGTATCAATTAGCCTCGAGACAGACGGGGTTCCGTTCCAAACGGCCTCTCATTTTAACACAGACCCTCACCCTAGGATACTAACTCGCTCCAAAACCGCTTCTCGTGCTAAGGCAAAACTAACGTCGTTTCTAAAAATGGATTGAGAAACGAACTGTACAACGGAGTACAAACGGAACTATGCTTAAGAAACACTTAAAAGATCGATTGCCAGCTAGTTACATATCTAGTCCATGCTTGCGAATTAGACTAGTCGCAACCCTAGCTCGGCCTACGTCCATGCCTCTGCACCAGGTAAGAGGCAGTTATCATCAACGTCTTAAGCGCGAGTCACACGCCCCCATCCTATCTCCAGATAGTAGCTGGTCACTACCGAGGTAGATTTGGTCGAAGTGCTGTCGTCCTAGAGGTCTAATACGATGAAACGGTCCGGATTCTAAATGGGCTGCAGAGTCTGCACCCTCCGGCACATCGAGGATACCCCGCAGGAGGTTGTCCCATAGGAAGTTATCCCGTAGGAACTTATCATAGGCAGAACTTATCTTATTGGTAGTTAGGCCGGAGCGAATTCTGTCGAGCTGTCTTTAATAGAGCCTCGGATCCGTTCATAGCTCAACTTACACTGCGTTGCTGGGATTCCATTGCCACCTGATGCCAGAAGTGACGAACTCAATCGTGACATACGATGAGGCTCTTGATGCAGTGATCCTGGGATAAACATGGCGAAGGGTAAATCGAAGCCCACAACAAGCACTACTAAGCGGATCAGTCTCAGACTGCGGAAGCAGCAGGGGCCACGCAGAATCCTCTCATCCCAGCAATACAGCGATCAGATATGATCAGCTCCATCAGTCAACCACTTCCCGCATGGTGTGCTTATCACATTTAGTTGCCGTATTAGAGAAGGGTCGGCTTAATGCCCCGTCTACGAGCGGGGCTCACTCTTCGCTGGGCAGTTGTGACTAGCGTCGCAGTCCGTTCGCTCTAGCCATTTCACGATGACATTGGAGGAATACCGATACGACATATCTTAAACTGACTGCCTGAGTAGTGAGCAGGTAGCAAATCACGGATCATGTGAGTTTGAGCTGAGCTTGGCCCAGGCCGCTTGTGATGAGCGAACGAGACCTTCCAGCCAAGGCCTGCAAGTTGGGTTCAGATTGTACCGTCGGACTACGACTGACTCGTCGACAAGCTGTACATACTAGATCTTGTACACGGTGCCATGAGGTATCGTATAATTTCTGATCTAACCAATTGTAGCTACCCAGTGAAGATAACGCTCTATAAGATCGAAGAACCCAGCTGGTTTGTGCAAATCAGCCCCCAGTCGACCAAGCCATGAAAAGGCGGCCCAGCTCCCCACCGATAATTTGAAATTCTTGAAATTCTTGTCCCTGAGCTCTTTGTCGTGTGAATTGTTGCTGAAGCGGAACTCCACGAAAGAGACAAAGTCACAATGGAAACTACCCTGGGGATCTTCAAAGGTCTACTTGGTCCACTCCCTCACGAAGGCACTGCTTACGCAGACGGAACGGCCGGGTTCAAGCCGCCATTCGAGGGGCGTAATGCATTTTTCAAGGTATACACTGGTATTGGTCCAGGGGAATCTAACGATGCTGGCGGCGATCTACCAGACGCTCGATGTAAGCAGCCTCGGGAAACCACTTTCTTTCCTTTGACGAGAAACACGTACCGACTTTGTCATCCCTCAATATTTCCTGCCTCAAAATCGACAGGTCTTCGTTGACCTGCAAAATTTGACACAAGCTGGCTGTTTTGTCCCCATTCCTGCGTCTCATGATCGTTGACTCCGGATGCCGCAGTGTTTGATCGTGACGGGAATTTTATTTCAATTATTGCAGATCCTGGCAAGTAAGTTTCCAAATATTCGACCAAATGCGCCATTACTGCCAACGGAAACTCTAGCTGGCTTCACGGAAACTACAAGTCGGGAGGAGCTGCAAGCGGAAGCGCGGACTGATGCTGATATGCAACGCTGCATAGTTGGGTTCCGCCAGGCGATTCGGGAATCTTCTGGTCAGACTCGTCGAAAGCGCGACCCGTTTACACCTTGTTCAGCGGCAATCACGATGCGACATGTATCGCCTTCGCCACCGTAGTCTGGCCGGGCAGATCAGATCACTTCGCTTGGGTTGGTGATTGGGGCTCTGAGTGCGCAGGCGGTGATCCGTCGATAGCCACGTGGTATTGTGAGTCTACACGCAACCTCTCCGGCCTTGTGACTTTGCGCGGACGATCAAATTGGCTAACTTTTGAATTCAGTCAGCAAGGTCAATCTCCCTGGGACCGACTATTGGGTCAGTAGACCTTCTTTCTTGCAACGACAATGATCCATTACTAACATGGACATCGTAGCCCAATTGCCTGTGGATCGACCTGGACGGAGGAGCGCCTGCCACAGGCTTCCAAGTCAACTGGATGGATATGAAGCCAGTAGCCAACGACACTCGTATCGGGCAGCAAGCTAAAGATATGTGTCAAACTCCAAGTTTTCACCTTTGTAAGTAAATTGATATGTTTCTACGAGGATAAGGTTCCACGATTTCTGTGGGAGCACAGCTGAGAGGCAGAACTACCGTCTCCTCAATAAAGCAGGACCCTCAGCGAATTCCACCCGTGTCGTTTGGAAACATTCCGTTCAGGATGTGCTTAACAATGTTGTCATCCAGACCAGCACTGGGACCCAAGGACCATCTACTACAACGACAGGGGCTCATTGAAGCTCTCGGAGACAGCACCTCCTCTCCGCAAACGCAGCAAGCCAAAGCGCTCCGCTGCGGAAGCCAAGCTTGCCTTCGAGGAGAAGTATCGCGACAAACTGGTGATCGATGACGTCCCTTCTCACAACGCCCACGCCCTCTGCGAATCCGCCGGGTCCTCCGGGCCAAGCTTCATGAACCCCGAGCACGGCTACTTCTGCGACATGCAGACCAAGACGATCCACCCGGTGTGCAAGGAGAAGAACGGCACAGATCCTTGCTTCGATACGGAACAGAATGAGCTCGGTAAGTTTACCTGATTGCGTGCCTTGGCGCTGTGTTTGAAAGGCGACAATCACGCGCCTCTGGTCCGATGTCTACCTTTCTCCCAGGGGTATACAAAATTTAATTATTGCTAACTGACCTGATCAATGTACAGTTGGCCCGGGACTTCAGAAACGCTCGATTCCTTACCAGGTCTCAGACTGGAGGGTCTGGAGAAAGAATAAAGCCGCACAAATTCTAACTTAGGTGCCTAAACACGCCTCCGAACCTGAAGGCAAGCCCCCGGTTATCTAAGCTGGGCGAAAGTGGGTTGGAGATTATAGATCAGAGTCTGTGATGACTCCCGCGTTTGATTTCTATCTGTCTGTTGTATGTGTATTTACTTTCTTTCATACTTGTTTGGGATGCTCATTCCTTATTCTGCTGTCCTGTTTCCTTTTGCCTGAGTACTTCAGGCTAGACCCTCGCCCTTCCAAGTGTAATTGTTTAAAAGATAATGAAACAGAAAATGAAAGGGGACAAAGTGTTATGTTGTGTGTCAATCATTATCAGCTCGATGTAATATGCCCCTATTCTCGTCAAGTCTCCTGTTCTCGGGTCAAATCCAGGGACGACATCAATGTATCATATAAACATCTGCATTAGGCATCATTTTGGATATCTTGGAGAGGCTGGGCTTGAAAGAAGATTGCTACAATACGAAGCGAACCAAGGTCTGTATCCCAAATTACAGTCTGGCAATCCCACAGAAGGATATACTGGTGGAGGTTATACCACACGTGGTTATCCTACTTTGTGTTTTGCCGTACCGGGATGGACTGCCTAATCTCCTCAGTAGCAGAAGTAGCGGCTTGTTCACGGATCATCAGCATCCATTTGCCCTTTTGGCAGACTATACCAGGTACAGTCACTCAGTTTTGTAATCATACATACTTCAGTGATTAAGTCCTTGCCCATGTTCTCGACGTCTTTGTATTTTCAACGTCCTTCCCGACGAATAAGGAGTGACCTCGCTTGCAGGGGAGGGACAAGGGTCCGGGTTATGCTTCCCTGTCTAACAGCCCCGACGTCCGTCATGCGCCAGTAGGATAGTGCCGATGCTAGACATGCCTAACTGGTGACCTCAACAATCACTTGACCCCCTCGGAAATCGCCATCGGCGAGCCAATACATTGCATTTGTGTTCAACTTTTCAACTTTTTGTTTTATTTATGTCGGCTGAGGTTCGATCGGCGCATACAACACAGCTATCGCGGCGACTTCCCATCAACAAACCAGCGAGCCGATCAACAGCTACTCGCTTCTGGGATCCTCCGCTTATCTCAAACGTCGTCGAAGGCGTGACCGCGGCAGCTCCACTTGATGATAAGGACGAGTGAGGGGTGTCTCGCAAAGCAAACACCAGGCCTCCACGGATCTATACGATCTGCCTGGGCCTCCCGGAAGATTCTGGCTGGCTTGCCTCAGATTTCCGCCAAATAATCCCTCAGCGTCTCCTCGCCACATCACGGAATATGGCAGACCGGCCAGTTTCAGCGCACCAGGCACTGCTAGCATCACCAAGCCAACACCAGAATTACGGCAGCCATGGCAACAGTCAACATAGCCAAACCCAAGGACACGGAACGACCGTGGTGCACTTCTCCCATGAAGACCCAGAAGACCCAAGGAACTGGCCACGATGGAAGAAATGGCTCATGATTGGACCGATCCTGCTCATCGACCTGTCAGTCAGCTGGGGTGCGTCCGGCTTTTCTCCTGCGAGCAAGAAGTTTGCCGAGGATTTCGGACTGCCCTCGGGTCTGGGGACACTGGGACTGTCTGCCTACGTGCTGGGGCTGGCATTTGGGCCTATGACATTGGCACCGCTTTCTGAGGTTTGTGCTGGAAACGAGCCTCCCTTTCGTCCAATTTGAAACTAATACGTGGGTATCGCAGTACTATGGAAGACGTCCAGTTTACGTTTACTCTTACTTCGTTTATCTGTGCCTACTTGCTGCATCAGCAGTGGCCCCTAACCTTGCGGTGTTCCTGCCAGTGAGGCTGCTGTCGGGTTACTTTGCTTCTGTGACCATCGGTGAGATACGAGATCCGTACAAAGCCACATTTGATTCCGCCTTACTGATATAAAACAGCAAACTTTGGTGGAACCATTGCAGATCTCTACCACCCTCACGACACCGGCCCAGCCATGTCTCTGTACCTCTGGGCGGCTACATGCGGGTCCCCGTCTGGGTTCTTCATGATGTCGTTCGTAGCTCAATACAGGGGCTGGCGCGATGTGTTCTGGGCCCTGCTGGCGATCTGTGGGAGCCTCTGGATCATCATGACCGCATCACTGATATACTGCGGCGAGACCCGGCACAGCATACTTCTCGCCAGGAGGGTCGAGTATGAACGCAAGCTTAACAGCGGCGGGGGCAACATCGACATCCCTGAAAACATGAAGCAGAGGAGCGCCAAAGATCTCTTTGCTGTCACGCTTGCTAGGCCGTTCAGGTTCCTCGGCACCGAGCTCATCATAGTATGCGCTGCCGTTTACAATGGGTATCTCTACGGGTTGAGCTTTCTCTTCAACACAGCCTTCGCCCTTGTCTTCGGTCACGGCCATGGCTTCGACACAATAGGTGTGGGCGTGTGCTTCCTTGGCCTGGTTGTCGGCATCAGCCTCGGCCCAGTCGCAAATATTTGGCAGGAGAAACACTACCAAAAGCTTGTGGACGAGTCTGGCGGAAAGAACGTTCCGGAAGCGCGAGTTGGACCCCTACCTAAAATCGCTGCCGTGTGTGAGTTTATACATGCCCTCGCGGCTTCAATCAGGTGATATTCGGGCCGGCTTGCTGACATGCCAACACAGTGTTCCCGGTGTCTCTACTCCTCTTCGCTCTGGCCAGCAGCCCTAGCACTCATCCCATACTCCCCGTCCTGGCATCGACTCTATGGGGCTTCAGCTTTTATACCCTGATTTTGATGTAAGGCCCTACTTCGCAAACAAGCCTAGTTCTACGTTCTTTTAAGACAACTCGATTTTCTCTTCCGCAATACAGCAGTCACTGATGCAGACCAGGACATTCACATACACGGAAGACTCATATAAAGTCTATTCAGCCTCTGCGCTAGCTGGAATCGGCCTTATTCGAAACCTTTTTGGCGCGGCATTCCCACTTTTCGCACACAGCCTCTTCACCAAGTTGGGCTACCAGTGGGCAGGAACGCTTCTTGCTGGCCTTGCCGTTATACTTGTTCCGATCCCTTTTGTGTGGAGTCGATATGGCCGACTTTTGCGAGAGAGAAGTCCCTGGGCCAGAGAGCACATGGATGACTTGGACGGCGACGAAGAAGATGAGCAAGCCGGGGCTTGACAGCGCTAGTGAAATTTAACCTGCGCTACAGGGTGTTACATGCATGATGCCATACAAAAAAAAGGTGCCGTGTGATTACAGCGGAAACGGTCTAGTGACAGAGAGCGCTTCCCGGAGGTGGACAGGGGCCATGACTCTACATTGTAAGCAGAGTCCTTCAAGAAGTAACAACGAGCCCATCTGACTCCGGAGGTCCCTTGTAGACTAGATGACGTGGTGTCAGCAAAGTCGAGGAAGATCAAGAGACGCCGGGGGCTGAATTGGTGGATTTACCTTTCCGGGCATGAATTGCATACCACGTCGCGCTGATGGCCATGAAACCGAAGAAAACCACGATGGCGTAGTTCATAGAGACTTCAGTTACTGGTAAAACCGTCGGCATTGAGAATAGAATCATCTCAAAAATGATCCACAGAAGGGCGATAACGTTGACAACCCAGCCGACGGTGCTTCCCATGGTCCATCGTGCACCGTTGACGTCTCTGCGGCCGTGGAAGAGTGAGATAGCGATGGGGATTCCGTATGACACAGCCAAGGAGATCACGCCGACCGAGACGAACGCCAGGAAAGCTGATGATGACCCGAGGTTGATCAGTCCAAGTAGCATCTGTACAACTGTAGTCTATAAGTGATTGTCAGGGTTAGTATAGTTTGTACCGACAAGCAGGAAGAAGTGCGATGTAGATGCGCTCGGCAACATAATCGCCACTTTAATCCTCTTGGATATCCCCGGATGTGAGGTAGCTCACCAAAGTCAGGGCCAAGATGGGCGTTCCGTGCCGGGTGTCAACTTTGGACCAGAGCCGAGACAGAGGCAGAGCCCTGTCGCGAGCGAATGCCCAAGTGCACCGCGACGCAGCCACCGTGATGGAGATTGAGCAGAACAGCGTGATGACGAGGACGAGGAACGTGAGGCCCAGTCCGCCGCCGGGCGAGTCCATGACAACTCCAAAGATGTACGGTAGCGCCTGCCCCACCGGCGCAGCAAGGATGTCTTCCAGGGGCGGCAGGGTCGCGCAGATGGGAATGATGAAGAAGAGACCGGCGATTCCTCCCACAGGAACGCATAGAGATATGGCTTTTGGTAGCTTCGTGGTTGGGTCTCCGCATTCTTCCGCCATGGATGTGATCATACCAATAGCCGAGAATCTGCATATTTGTAAGAATGCTGTCAAGGTTGTACCAAGCATAAAATTAACTTACGTGTATGCTGCAGGGAGCATGCCGATGAAGAATGAAAATCCTCCCCAGCCGGATAGAGACGTATCGTAATACCCCTATCGATTTATTAGCCTCACCTAGCACGTCAAAGGTAGGCTTAGCGGCCTCACTAAGGTGTCTCTCGCTGAGTGCCTCCCAGCTGAGGCCTTTGCCGACAGGCAAATCAGGGTGACCAGGATGCTGATGGCAGTGAACGCGGCGCAGATGGTATCAACCATCGGAAGTAGCTTATTCCCATACGCGACGATGACGAAGGTGAGCAAGCAGATCGCATAAAATATCAGCAGCAGCTGCCATGACTCTGGCGTCCAGTCCGGATGGTAGAGCGCCACCGTCGCAGCGATCAGAGAGGCGAAGCCGAAATTAACGCTCAGCGTGATCGTCCAGTTCCCAATTAGCCAAGTCCAGCCTGGCTCACTTGTGGTCAGCAAGGCAAGCACAATAATTGTTTCCAGACGCGCACTCAAGTAGTTTCCAGCTCATGGATCACGTTGTGAAGTTAAAAGTCGTTAGAAGTTAGGACATACCGGTAATGAACGACAGCACCGTTCGAACACTCGGGCTTGCAAGCTGGAAGGACCAGTAGTATGGCCCGGCAGAGGTCGGATATTTGGACGCAAATTCGCCAAGGGACAGTGCCACGCACTCATCGACAATAAGGACGACCACCCAACCGAGGAACATGGGGAGTTGGCCTGTTGAAGGATTAGCATGGACTCAGCATGTTCTGTTGGGCGAAAACCCTACCTCCACCATATATCGCAGAGATGAGGGGCCCGCCGAAGCCATATGGTATCTGTCGTCCCGGTCAGCGGCAATTGTTAACGAGACAAGGGAGCGGAATCTGGCACTGACTGCTGCAATAGCTAGCGACTGGAAGAGTAAGGTAAACATTGAGCGGTTGCGGCGAAGCTCTGGCTTATACCCTAGGACCGTGAGGTCGTGCAGCTCCGTAACAGTGCCGAGCTCTGCTGGCGGCTGCGTCTCCTCGTCGCCGCTCGACGGCTGGAATACGGCCGGCTTCTTCTCCGACCGGTCATTCTCAAAGGAATGCATTCTTGAGTGGCCTGTCCCTAGGCAAAGGCTTAATCGTCACGGCTTGTAAAGGGGTTGTTGCTTCGAGGCGGCGGACTCCCGACGATATTGGTAGCGAGCTTGCCGGTAGCAACGGAGAGCTGCGGTCACGATCCAACGGTGCTATAGGCATCGAACAGTTGTCTCTTATTTGGTGAGAAAAGGGCATATGTGGAAGATAAGCCTTATCTTGGCCTATCAAGCTGTGGACTAAGGTGTGTCTCAGATCGAGGTAGGTTCATTCCGATCCATTTTCCCCTCACACCACCCTTGCTGTGCTGAAGATGGTCCCCATCCTGTATCGGCATTGTGGCCATCCCGACTAGGACGAACTCATACACCCGTAGTGCGTAGTGTTCGCGGTTTTCATTGGTCGCACAGAAATTCAATGGCAAGTCAAGTGGTACACGACGCCGCCAATGGCGGGACAATGTCTCTGATGGCGTCCAACCTTCGGGTGTTGGGGAAGCCATATCGTAGTCCGCCTGCGGGAAAAGCACAAGTGGAGATTGACGAAATGGCCAAAATTGTTGCCCTCTACGGTATCGTCGCACCGCGTGGACATGCTTGAAGAAGCATGGTTCTTGGCATGCCGGCTTGATAGGATCCCCAGCGGAGATAAGGTTACACTGGTCCGCTGACATGAGATTGCGATAATACGACCTTGAGTTACAGTGGCGCGGAGTTACTTCGCATAGATAAGCCTACGCGTACCTGAATATAGTGTTGCGGTGAGAGCGCTCCAGCCGAACGCGTGCATTCATGGTGCTGGCATCTGTGACATGACTGTGAGGCAACCCTAGAGGCCAAGATCTGCCCAATCAGGCTGGATATTCATCTCCGTTTTACATGATCTATCTACAACAGGTAATGAGCAAGTGTGGTATAGCTTACTTTTCTGGATATCAAGCGTTAAGAGCTGCAGGTTTGACATGTGTCAGAAACCCCAACTATCTATGCTATAGATGGAGACGGGTTAATAGTCATACCGGCAACCTACAACCGAGTGTATCTGTCCCTGTTGAAAGAAAGATCACGGATACGCACAGAGCCTTCGGATGTTGTGAATATCAATTTCGGTGATAAATCATTCACACTGCCACTGTAGCTACCTCACGCCATCCGGAGAGTATCATCATCGGAATTCGGCCGTTGTTGCGATGAGTCTACTCGGGTTTTCAGTTGCTCTCATACCATCACCAAGTCCCCATTGCTGTTCCCAATCCTCTCATCCAACGCGATCCGGTCCCACACCCAAGCACCACCACAGTTCCTGAGCTCAGCCTCCAGCGTCCGCCCACCGTCAATGAGACGCACGTTCCTGGCCGAAGCACCAAAGTTTCCGCCCCTGGCCCACCGGAAGTGACCATCTTCATTCGTCAGGCAGTTATTCAAGCTAACAGAGGTCAACCTCTGGCTGCCATCCATCCGCCTGCACGAGGCGATGAGATCGTAGTCCCCGTCGAGATTCATCTGCGTCGAGGAGGCGGAGAAGTTGCCCGCGTAGTGCTGCTGCTTCGGAGGAGCAGGCGCCGGCGAGTGCTGTGCGTACTGGGACGGCTGGGGCGAGTGAGACTGCTTGTGCTCGTCCTTCTTCTGCTTGTTGTGGTCGTGGATGGCGTCCTGCAGCTTGTGCCCGGCGAACGCGCCGCCCAGGGCGCCGAGGAACCCGTGGTTCACCTTGTGGCCCGCATACGCACCGGCGGCGCCGCCGGCCAGAGCCCCCATGACTCCGCGGTCCCCGTCTTCCGGACGACTTCCCGGTTGGTCCGAGTTCAGGTAGCTTGCCGCGGCGCCATATCCGCCCTGGGATGGTGGGCCCGGTGGGTGGTATGGTGGCTCTTGCTGGTAAGGGGAGTGACTCGGCGGCGGAGATGCATACTGCTGCTGGGCGGGTGCGCTGTATCCATTGCCGAAAGGTGGCGGCTGATAATAGCGGTAAGAGGGCGATTGGTGTCCAGCGTAGCTCGGTTGCGACGGATGAGGATATGGCGCGCTGCCTGGTTGCGCATACTGATTATACGATGGCGGAGGTCCGCCTGGGGACCCATATGATGCCTGCTGCTGGGCATCGTAGGGAGGCTGTTGCTGCTGGTAAGGCGAGGACGGCGCGTACGGCGATGGACTGCGCTGGTCGCCTGGTTGGGCGTACTGATTGTACGGGATCTGCATCTTGGCTTGAATAGATGCTGAAAGCTTAATCGCCGATTTTGTAGAGATTCCGAGTCCTCGTGGGAAGAAGGTTGCAGAAAATTCAAGCTTCGTCTGACAAAGTTTGATCTCACGAAAATGATGTTAAATAATGCGAGCTTGGTGTAACGAGCCACTTGGGCACTTTTGAGGTGCCTTGGAGGCTGCCTCGGCTGAAGCTAACCTAGAGGCCTCCCTAAAGTAGCGCAGCTCAGTGACACTTGGGCTGTGCCACGGTCGAGCGTTGGTGGCTGACATGCATCCTCCGAGACAGGTGACTGAACTAAGGAACGTAGGACGCGCGCTGACAGCCAATCTGCGCGGAACATTGCGCGATGCCATTCCTGCTGACGACGATGCCTCATAAGGCTTGCACTAACAATTATACGAACCTGGAAGTCCCATTTTGCTACGGAATTGGCCTGTTACCTCTCACTTTAGACTTTATATCCGCAGCGCTTGTCGTAAGCCGGCCAATGAGTCGCCGCATTTCATATGGTACTACGATTTAGTATTTTGCCTTGCGTAGGATAGGATTTCACTGACTTAAGAACGTATGATGTTGACATTTATGCTCTTTAGTCGCGCGTGCAATAGACGATACATTGTACGCTACTTCGAAGCTTCACTATTTCAAGGCCGATCCTTATACATCTCAGGCTGTCTATATTCAGTCGCCCTGCACGGACATCCGTAGTGAGCTCCGAAGTTCCCAATCACACTCAAGCCCCAATCGTAGCTTGCAGGTCAATAACACTGATGCTGACCTGATTGGTACTGCTAGGTGGCAGCCAGCCTCCGCCGATGATCGCAAGCTTGCTTGCATCGTCCTGGAAGACAGCCAGCGAGCGAGAGTATGCGTTGGGCTGTGGCGTGTTGTACTGGACCCACGCGTTTGAGGCTCCCAACGCACGGTTGGTGAAGATCTGGGACTGGCTTCCCCCGCTGAGGATGATCGTTCCATTGGCACCACCGACGCTGGACCAGGCGAGGAACGGCGAGCTCACGGGTATCGTTCCTGCCGTGGACCTGAGCGTGACATCGGCGGCCGCCGCGACGTTGAGTGGGTTGCTGGTGATTCGATAATGGACACGGCAGCCATCACTTCCGCATAGCTCGTAGGCAAAGATATAGCTGTTGTTGGGAAGCTTCACGATGGCTGGCATTCCCGGCCGCGCTGCGTAGTTGCTTGCATCCCTCACGTCGTCCACCGGGGAACTCCAGGAGACCAGGTCGGTGGTTGTCTGATGCGACAGCTTTTGCCCGTTTCTCGTGTCGCGCTGATCGGCGTAGTAGCAGATCAACTGATTGTTGTAGACGCTGCCAAAATAGTAAGTACCATTAATTTGGGACAAGAAGTGCATGTACACAAGTAGGTTGAAAGACTCACAAGAGTAAAGGCTCCCAGACAGGTGTCAAGCCGTTGTTGGGCCGGGCCTCGCCTCCGCTTGCCACACTGCTGACGAACGACCAGCTCACACCACCATCGGTGCTAGCATACACGTCTATCTTGGTCTTGCTCAGATCTGTCGGGATGCTGTTGCCAGCCAGGAGCAGCGTGCCAGCAGGGAAACGTCCAATGGCACTGGGCAGCTCGTACAAGTAGGGCTGGTATCGTAGGCCCCAACCGTTAACTGCGTCTTGCACTCGACCGATCTCTGTCCAGGTCGAACCGCCGTCCGTCGACCTATAGATGGGGAAGTAGACAGCCGGAGGCTCGGGGGAATAATTCTCCCAGGTGGCGAGCAGAGCTCCGGATTTCAAATGGACTGCCCGGGCGTACAAGACGCGGGGATCAACCCACCCAGCATTGGTCGGGGGGGAGAAGATGACTCGGTTGGAAATTGTCGTTGTCTGGCGCTCTTGGACTGACGGAGTTGGCGTGGCCGTGGCTTGCAGCGACAGGAGGCTGACAAAGCCAAGTAAGGCGGTCCGAAACAGATGCATCTTGGGCTTTCGAAATGTGCACTGGTTTCTCCTCAAGTCCCGCCTACGACGTATCCCCGATGTCTGGAATGTCTTGCTCTGTCTGGTTCTTTTCTTACGTATTTATATGCTTGAAGCCCTGTCTGCGCGTATAATCGTATTGGGGAACGCGGACAAAACAACACCGGCTGTCCAAGTTCTCGTGATCATGTGTCATTTAACTGTTCCGTTAGACCCACATAGAGCACGGGCAGCCAAGAAGTGGTATAGGCGCGCCAATTCCAAGGCTCATGTGACAGCCATTTTACCAAATCACCTTGGCAATACAACGAGCTTCTAATAATATCAGCCCCGATGCGGGCCGACTTCAGTGTTGAGCACGTACCTGGATTCTTCCCCGCATTACTGCACCAATTACTGCATTCTGCAAACAATATGCCGCCTGGCCATAAACACTGCTCTCAACGACAAAACTTGCTAGAGAGTGATATCATGTGGAATAATCTACTGTAGGATAGCCTCTCAAGGCCCCCCATAGCTGTGGAAGGTAGTTGTAAATGTTGCTTCAATACTGTTGTCTTGATCATAGCCAGCTCCTCTCGGCACATACCACACGAGCAAATCTATGGGTATTGGAACCATGCCACTCGTTGATATGAGTGGCTCTCTTTCCTTTCTTCTCTCTTCTTTATTTTTGAATGGGGGAGGCGGGTGGATGATTTCCGTTTCATAGACGCTATCTTTCGAAGATACATCAATAATTTGAACCACTGCATTGTGCCTCTCCGTCAAGTGCCCAGAAGCACCAGCCTGACTTGTGCATAACTTCATCGCCGGGCGATATATTCCAGACATTCCTCTAGGTTAGCCTCTCAGGAGAAACTTCCTAGGCATAAAAGCATACTCAGAAAGCGCTCTTCCGTGTTGGGGTCACTGATGAATTATGGCCATGAATTCTAAAATCCACGCGAACGTAGTTTGGAGTTCAACTCTTTGGCGGCATCCACCTTACTGAAATCGGTATTAGCACTCTGACGAGGCTATTCTGTCAGGACTGGAAGACTCACCAGCTGCCTGTGACCGAGAAGGCCAGAAGTTCGGTTGATGACCGAGTGACGCATGGAAATCGCGTAGCCACGTCGTACAGACACAAGGCCTTCTCAATCTCGCTCGAGTGATATGTCTGTCCAGCCCAGCTCCACGAGTGACAAAACATGGAATTTGGCTGACAGTCCAATGAGCGTGAATAACATCCTTGATTTTCTTGAATATAAAAATGCAAACTCTTTAGGGACGCGGAATAAAGTCTCAGACAGCCTCAATACACTGGCATTCTAGACCACTTGCGAAAGCCCGTATCGGCAGACCACCTTGAAAGCCTTGTACTTCATCAAGTATCACTGATATCCACGTTCCTGATTCTATATTTCCAATGTGGTATTAAGAAGCTTGGTTTATACAAAGAACGAAACATTGCGACCAATATCGTCAGACACCTGGCTCGTTTCCAACATGTGCTTTGGCAGCGCCCCGAAAAAGAAAAAGGCCAGAAACAACGACCATGAACTATCCACGCTCACAATTCAACCGCTGGAAGAATACCGATACGTTGTCTCAGAGCCTTATCATGGGAGGCATCCCCAAAAGGACAAACCCATGAATATCTTCGAGGTCAGTTACCGACGCCCACGGACGCCAACAGGAGACAATGTAATTGCGCAATTTGGGATTTGGGAGGACAATACTGAGCTGTAAGAAGTCCATGCACCGGTAATCCTCGAATACCTAATTTCCTTCCAACTTCTTCCATTCAAGCTCAACCACAATGCTGCTGCTAGCCAGAAGCTTTTTCAGGCGAGGTTGATACTGTACCATATTCAGGAGTTTCCTTGGCTGAATCGGGCTCTAAATACCGTGTGAGTCCACGATTAGCTGACAGTGTGCTATTTTGCAGTGTCATACGAAAAATATACACTATAAACGACCCGCGAGGTAAGCACGACAAGCCGCACGCCAACGAGATAATTTTGAGCTTTTGGTGGTTGTACCTTGGACGGAGAATTAGATCGCTCGGAGCTCTGCTATTTTGTGATGTTGAAGAGCGGACGCTGGAGGACATCAAGCCAGATGTGTACCACGCAATGGAAAAATCTTCCATCCGGAGGCTTCATGTATCTCGAACACAGCGGGGGTCAAGAGAACGGAGACAATTCGATAGAATTTCCGAGCGCACAAAGTTTGGCCAGATTGCGCAGAGAATTGTTGAGAGGAATGAGGACATGAGAACGGCGGGAATTGGAGTTGTCCGGTTCACATTCCTGCCAGTGGTCGATGAGAATGATGCGGGAGATGAAGGTGATAACTTTCATTTCAAGATCACTTTTGGTCAACCTTAATAAATTGTCAGTATTTTGGTCATCTTATCTAGGACGGATCATTTCCTAGGCAACTAAATCTACACTGTACCTTGAAAGCATGGCGCATCTGATGTGATAAAAGTGCCTCAACTACTCTTCAACAATTTGCTGTTTTGCTTCCAAATCTATAAACCTATTAAAGTTTGTCTAGAAGATCCTTCACCTCCGCCAGTCTCAATTAGTACAGGGAAGAAGGTAGTGCCATATGGGAGACAGCTAGTTATGCTGCTCTTTCCTCGCGTCACTCCTTGTCATCGGTATTTGTTTTCGTTACAACTGCGTTTGTGTGGCCATATGGATCAACGTTGGTGCTCTTAAACTTCCGCGCTGACACGCGGCGCTCAAAGAGTAGGTCCAGCTCTCCGTACGTCCTGCCTCGCGGCTCAGGCAGGCGGTAGTACACCCAAAGCATAACACATCCGCAGGTACCTGCCCAGAAGAACGCCGTACGCGCACCCCAGTTCCATGAAGTCTTGCTCAGCTGATAGTTCGTCAACACGTTGACGACGATGTTGCTGATATTGTAGAGCGAGCGGGCCAAGACGATGGTCTTTGCTTTCAGGCGGGTGGAGGAGAGCTCGGAGATGAGCGAGTACGTGACTGGGCCGACGGTGAAGTCGTAGAAAAAGGTGAAAGCGATTAGCATAGCCCCTGTGGCCCACAGAGATGCGTTAGTGTTCGCGAAAGAGATGCAGCCAATGATCAGCAGAATTGAGAAAAGCGTGGTGACGCCGCAGAGGTGGATAGTCCTCCGACCAACTTTGGACATCAGCCACCATGATCCCGCTGTTCCGATCAAGCCGAGTGCCATTTGAGCAAGGCTCAGATCAAACGAATGAACAGTGTCCATCCCAGCTTGTGTCATGAAGTATGAGAAGTAGCCCCTACAAGAACATTAGTATACAGGCCAAGAACAATTGCCACCGGGTGGCTGGGACTGACATCAAATTTTGGCCGGTCAGTGTTTGGCCGATCCAAAGAATGCAAACAATTTCGGTTCGTCGGAGGTCAATTCCCTTGAAGCAATCCCAATACGTTGTTCCGGCCTTGAGAGACTTCTCAAGCTCATTGGTATGCTCGATCATAGCGATGGTCTCGTCTGGGTCGAAATCCGGATTGTTCTTCGAAGTCAGTCGCAGCAGCGCTCGCTTGGCTCCTTGGTTGTCACCTTGGCGAACGTGCCACCAGGGACTTTTGAAATGTTAGATATAGCTCATGAACGAGACTTGGTGAATATACCTTTCTGGTGCGAATATAACTCCAGCAAGGATCAGTGGTGGCCAGACCCACTGTATCGCAAAAGGAATCTTATAAGCCCACTGGTCACCCCGAGTAACAGAAGCCCGGTTGACTCCAGCAGCAATGAACTGGCCCATTACCCAACACATGTTGACAAAAGTGGTTAGGTATGGCCTCAAGATGACAGGGCTGACTTCGGATGCGTATGCTGTACTGAGGGTCTGGAATACACCCCATGGTATGCCGCAGAGCACCTCCCCGAGAACGAGAATTTGGATATTAGGAGCAAAGAAAAGAACGAAGATGAAGGCAATCATCGCCATCAACGAAGCAATCATTGTCTTGCGGTAGCCGAACCGATCACACGCAATGCCGTTGATGAGAAGACCAATAACTTCGCCGGCCCGGGCACCGTTGGATAGTGCAGACTGCCATGGTGCCGGTACGGCGTACTCTCCGGTGGAATCATTCCACACCCCAAATTTCATGTTGAACTGAGGAGAGGCATAGAGCGAACCAAGGAGGGCCAGGTCGTAACCTTCCATGATGAGAGTCGACGAGAGAAGAACAGACCATCCGATCGCCTTGGGGTACAGCCTCAGAGCCTGGCGGAGAGACATCGTCTTCTCCTCAGACGCGGCATGCTGGGCTTGGGCATTGGGCTTGATTATGTTGTCCGCCCCCATGACCGAGGGCTGATCTGTATCGGCCCTAGCAATGCTGTCCATGGCATGTTCATTAGGTTCATGGTGATCTTTTGACATGGTGGATGCAACGTTCGAGGACAGCCGAATCGAGTGACCCTCGAAGTCGACGAAGCTTCTTGTCCCGATAGCCTCCTATCTATGGATTACTGGTGGTTCATATATGACAAGAGATGCAATGCACTAGACTCCCCGAGGTCACTGCACCACCCCAGTCGAAATGCGGTGCAATGTGACAGTAAGCGAACCCCCAAGGGAGCGGCTCGGTGAATTACACGGCGACCGCTGTCTGCTGTGAATCCCTAATGGGGAAGTTTTCAACGGCGATGACCAGAAGACGGCTCTCCTCCGCTGCTTGGCAAACCACCACCGGCATGAATTATCAGCGCTAAGACGTAGGTACTGGCCACCGCGACTCCTTGCATACGACTTATCGCATCTGACTGGAAAAGTCCCTAATCAAGACGCCTTCTTGATTGCTGTGCGTCTATGGCTTTCCTGTCGGGCCGACGAGACTATGTTGGAGCACATGAACGAACACCAGGCATGTTGTGACCGCCGTTTTGCCAAGCGCAGATTGATCCGCCAGCAGTGAGAATGAGAATGCCGGGCTCAGCGCTTTCCCTGCAGCTGAAGAGGGGGTTTGGCGCCGTCCCCACCCGACCCCAACTACTGACGGTCCGTGGTCGGCGCTCCGAATATTGTACGTTCCCGTCAGAGTTGAAAAGACGCCAAACCACGCAGTACAGAAGGACTGCCAAGGAATTCACACGTTGAAACACTTACTCTTCCTCTCTTGGGTTTTCGGTATTCTTAGCTCCTCCAAGCATCAGTTGAGGTGTGCCTGATGAATTTGCAGGCACGTTCGCCCTGGTCTCCGAAGAATGTCACACGATGTTGCTGTCACCGAGCACAAGAGAGTGTGGTGGAAAGATGCGTGTATCTATCAGGTACAACCATTCATCTCGGAATACATTGATCACAGCTGACTTATCCTTATAGGTCTACCCGGCCAGCTTTAAAGACTCCAACGGAGATGGCTGGGGAGATATCCCTGGCCTGATATCCAAGCTCGACTACCTCGAGGAACTAGGTGTCGATGTTGTCTGGCTGTCACCAATGTTCGAGAGTCCTCAGGTCGACATGGGATATGACATATCCGATTACGAAGCCGTCTATGCGCCATATGGCACGATTGAAGACGTCGAGAAGTTGGTGGAAGGCTGCCACGATCGCAACATGAAGCTGATTCTGGACCTTGTGGTCAACCACACGTCGGTGGAGCATGCATGGTTCAAGGAATCAAGATCATCAAAAGACAACCCGAAGAGAGACTGGTACTTCTGGCGGCCGGCTCGGTACGACGCAAATGGCAACAGGTTGCCCCCAACAAATTATCGAAGCTACTTTGCCGGAAGTACGTGGACTTGGGACGAGCACACCCAGGAGTATTACCTGCACCTCTATGCACCGGAGCAGCCTGATCTCAACTGGGATAACGAAGAATGCCGTCAAGCCATTTATCGGAGTGCCATGACATTTTGGCTCGACAAGGGTATTGACGGATTCAGGGTTGACACAGTGAACAAATACAGCAAAGTGCTTCCCTTTGTGGATGCGCCTGTTACAGACCCCAACAATTACGTTCAAGCAGCGCCAGAATTCTGGTGCAATGGCCCCAGGATCCACGAGTTCTGCAAGGAGATGAAGCGGGAAGTGCTTGATCGATATCAGACATTTGATCATGGGCCTTTGGTGACAGTCGGCGAACTGTCTCTCACCCCAGACCCGAAAGGCGTTTTGGAGTACGTCTCGACCGCGGCCCAGGAACTCAGCATGGTCTTCCAGTTTGACTTCACCCATCTTGGTAACGGCAATGGTTTCGATGGAAAATACGACTTCCAACCATGGAAGCTCTCGGAGATGAAGCAAATCGTTGAGAAGTGGCAGACATTCATCGAGAACACAGATGGCTGGACTACTGTGTTTAATGAGAATCACGACAACGGCCGGTCCGTCTCCCGTTTTGGCAACGACAGCCCCCAGTGGCGGGAAAAGTCTGCGAAGATGCTGGCTTTGAGTCTCATCGGCCAGACTGGAACACTCTTCCTGTACCAAGGCCAGGAGATAGGGATGATCAACGCACCAAAAGAATGGCCGATCGAGGAGTACAAAGACGTAGAAGCGGTGGGACATTACGCGGAGGCCGTGAAACTCTCTGAATCAGGAGCAGACCCGACAAGAAAGGAGCGCATCATGAAAGGCTTGCAGATCATGGCGCGCGATCACGCTCGGCTGCCGATGCAATGGGATTCATCGCCTCATGGTGGCTTCACCAACCCGGATGCGAAGCCCTGGATGCGTGCCCATGACTCATACCCGGATATCAACGTCGAGAAACAAAGAAAGGACGACAGGAGCGTTTTGAGCTTTTACAAGAAGGCACTGGCGCTTCGGAAGGAGCACCGCGATGTACTCATTTACGGTTCGTTTGAGCTTCTGGAGCCTGACAACGACAAGATATTTATCTACCGCAAGATATACGGTCAGAAGGCCGCAGTGGTCATTCTGAACTTTTCAGATTCTGCACAACCAGTCAGGCTGGAAGGGAAGGATGATAACGACATGAAAATGCTTCTCAGCACCTACCAGGAGCCGGAGGACCGGGTATTGCAGCCATATGAAGGTCGAATCTACTTGAACTACGAATTCAGGCAGCCATAGCGCACTGAGTCAATATTAGAATTCTTTCAGTGCTCTCAGATGCTTGAGTCCAGGAAAGGGTGGGTGGAGCTGGGTTGTATCAAAGGCAAGAGAACGTGGCAGAATGAGACAAGATGAACCTGGAAGACAAGATGAACACAAGGCTCCATCGGGACTTGTGAGCTGACTTGTGAGCTTTCGATACTTCTTCAAGGCTATTTGACCACTTCATGCAAGGTAGGCGATCTCGCTTAAGATAGCGTTCGGTCTGCACAGCATCTCGCCAACCATCCCCAGCTATCAGAAGATGGCCCCACACAGCAGCTTCCTTTGAAGTCTCTGGAGGTTTCCTGTATCTCCACATGCCAGGAATACCATGGTACACGGCCATGGACTACCCGAAGTCTGGTTTGAAGTCAACCTCGTGTGAGATCTGGTTGACATAGGTAGGAGTCACTGCCTCTGCCCAAACAGTACATGTTTGGTGACTGTACATGTGCCGGAAGATTCCATCTGCTCTCCTCAGCCCGGCCCACGGCTCAACTACACAACTTACTTATCTGCCATCTAGGAAGTTTTGTGAGGACCATCCTAGCTAAATCCAGACTTGCTTATTCTGCACAGAGATAGGAAGAATGATCAAAGCAGCATCCAGAGCACCTACTGCAAGCTGTTCTGCCATCTCTTGCTCTTCTCCAGCTTTTTCAAGGTTCCAAGTCAGTTTGTGCAGCAAACCAACAGAGAAGGCACAGGCCAGCAAACGGTATAATGGGGCAGGCACAATCCAACTTCGGAAGGCCAATTGGGCTCTGGCGTCACCGCAAGTCCAAGGCCGCAAAAAGCGAGCCCTCCCAGGAGAGCTTCGTTCAAATGTCCCCGCCACCTGCTGAAGCGGATCATTCATCTGCACAAGCAGACCAGTCTTCCGCCCACTGCAACCAGTCATCAACCACAGCCAACACGACTCCAGTCTCTGCAGCTCCTTACCCCGATACACACGGCGACGCCATGGTGACCGCAAACGGCATGGTCGGCGAAGTCGACATTCTTGACAAAATTGAGGAACGGAGCAATAGCCCACAGGATCAACCCATGACAAACCAGCCCAACGAGCACGCTCAGCCCGACAAGGCTGACCAGTCAACTCAAGCTGCCAAGGAGTCCACAGCTAGTCGTCCTGCACTCAAGCGCGAGTACACTCCTCCTCATCGCATTCGCATCTGGAACGGTAAAGCTTGGCGGCTCGAGCATTCCTATAGCAACGTCCACGATCACATAACGAAGATTCTGAACAGGGTACGTCGCTTACCTCTACCTGCCCGCGCTGGTCTCCCAAGCTCGGCCTGAATCTCTCTGACGATTGACCGAAATCTAGATCAGGAAACAGCAGGTTGAATCCAAGCGAACGGGCGCGGCCGCCAGAAGAATGGAGTCGGAAATTTACAAGGCTGCCGACAAATGCACGCTTGCCCTCGAGTACCTGGTCGGGAACTTCAGCACCAAGTTCTTCCACCACGACGGCCACGAGAACATCATGAGCATGATGGCCACCATCGAGGCCGACGCCGCCGCCCTCGAAGACCTGCGCCTCAAGCAGATCCAGATGTTCAACTATGGCTACACCCTCGAGAGGAAGATCGCCCAGACGGAAGGACACATTCGGGAGCTGGCTGAGCTGGCGAAGCGGATCAAAGAGGGGAATGTCCATGGGGAACAGGACGGAGAGGCACATGCGGATGGGGATACGGATTGGGACTTGGATTGAGAAAAGGACTAACGTGATGAACGGGCGGATGGAGATCGAGGTCCCCATGGAGCTGACGGTCATGGGACTGCCAATGAGACACTCATGAGAAAACACCTCCAGGATCACGTTTCACCATGGCATTCTCGTCTCAGCTGGAGTAAGACAATTGCACATCAGAAATGATTACTTGCTGACAAACAGACCTTTGAACGGTATTCTGTATTCTTGAGGTAATTTACAATTGGAGCTGACTGTTGGCACACAATCAAGATGCAATTTGCAACATATGCCGAAGACCCGTAGACTGCGCGTTCGTCCACAAATTGCTGTATCGGATCAGCAGTGATGCATTCGACATGTAAAAGGTATCATCATCCGAGGAGAGTCTTGTCGCCACTGAATTCAATGGAGAAAATATGTTTTTCATACTTCTCAACCATGTAGAAGCTCCGGGAACAGCCCACCAACAACCCACATTCAAATCAGATAAAGAATTGAGTTCTCCAATGCCAGGCTTCCAATATTCCACCAAGGTGTAACATTAGAGTAACAAATGGGGCCCTGGGCATCTCTTCATCTTCCTCAACACACGGAAACTCTGGTCCTCGCCTCTGAGCTGATCCTCATCCTAACGTCTCCTGAGTTCAAAGACCGGGACCAGACAACCGGCATCCATGAGTAATGTCTGTCAATGCTGCTAGGCCATACTATCCAAACTGTCCAACGAAGGAAATATGTTAAACACTTTTCGAAAACTGCGACTAAATTTTAGACGACGTCCGTGCTTCAGTTTCCAGAAGCCTCTGCCACGGCCCGTTTCAAGAAATGTGTAGAGAACGTGCGGCGGACATCCGCCTCCAGCTCGACGAACACTGAACGCCCGAGGCCGTGAGGCAGTGAAATCTCACACCCGCAACGGTCGATGACTGTGTGTTTGATGAGCACGCCGATCTCGTCTACGATTTCAGAAATGTCAAACACGGATGAGCGAATTTCATCCGCATAGGGCAGAGGCCAAAGACCATGCTGTTCAAGCCTCTGAATCATGAGACCCAGGGCCGTCGAACGACAAAGGCACCCAGACCTCGACCTGTTTACCCCAGAAGTATAAGCCCTAAAGTTATCCTCCAATTCGACAAGTAGGCGTTCGATCAAATCGCATCTAGTAAAGGTTACAAATTCTGCCGCGGCATTCTATCAGCATGTATGCTCCTGAGTCTGGGTTGGATTGGAATCAGAAGTGGCTCACCGATTATGGCCTTTGAAAGTAGGCGAATATCCCACCATTTGCCTCCTAGGACAAGTCCCTCATCGTCGATAAAGAACAACAAAACGCCATCTGCGTTGACTCTTGACTTGACCACCAATCTGGAAACGAACTCTTCAAAATTCCGAGGCGTGCCCAATAAGTACAGAATAGGAAGCATTTGGAGGTCTTGGCAGCTCGTCTCGTTCTCGTTTTCAAATCGAAATATCCCCTCTCCGTTCTTCAAAACCGATATCCAAGCAGCCGCCCACGGTCGCAGTGAGCCTAACATTTTGTACTTTTCCGCCATCACCATGACGTCGTAAAGCTTGGAGACCTGCAATCTCCGTGGCATGCTTCCGAAATTGCCATGTGCGGCATGGAAAATGACCGCAAGGGCCTTTGGGTCGTCCCCGGGGAGCTCGACAGTCCACTCTGCTGCCTGGACTGACTCTCTGGTGGTTCCAAACAGCATGCAGCTGAAGACCTTCGAAGTGCGCCGGAGCGCATTGGCGTCGACTTGCATTTTCACCGCGTCTGGGCCGACGATGAGCTGGAGATTACCGTTGCGGTCGATGTGGATAGGATTCATTATAGCAGCAACATTTTTTTCCGTACTGCTGCCGTCCGATTTAAGCTGCTTGCTTGGTGATGAGGAGTCCTAGAATCGCTGTCAGCATCAAGAAATGAAGATCTGCCACCGGGTTCGCGGCGACGAAGCACAAGGAGACCGATGCTGTTTCTCAGCATATCCCCAGAGAGCAGACTACGGTAAGGGTGAGAAGAAGGCTACTCACCATCTTGCCGGTGCACGTAGTCCAGAAGATAAGTAACGATGGTTGTGGGAGGATTCAAGCGTGCAGAAGTGTAAGGTTCTTGATTTCGGAGGTGCCTGAGACCACGGAGGTCTTTTTTCAAGTACAAATAAAGTTTTCGTGGTTTAAAGCTCTCAATTTCTTAGAAGGCTTCAGCGCCCATACTTACAATAACATAGCACTAAGAGAATTAAAACGCCCACTAGCAACCACTACAACGATTTAGTCAGGACATTTTGCCCAGCATTTGGTGGACCTAAAGGACCTAGGTAGTTTGAAAACTGCAATTTTTATGCAACACTGGTAGTGTGACAGCGCTTTTGTACGGTCAGCAGGGTCCCGTAGTGGGGCCTCACTGACTTACACGAACCCTAACCCGGTCGACGTCAGGTCTTGATTCGGCCCGCAACTGGCTACCATGAAGCTGTTCCTGTTTTCCCACTGGTGTTTCTCACAGCTGGGAAATTCTAATGCTGGTCCGTGTCGCTCCTAGCACAAATGAACAGTATTCAATGCCGTATCAACATCTTCTGCCACAAAAGTCCTAGTAGCCGTCCATCTCCATCATGTCCTCCTCGTCGAGCTGGGCCTCGTCCTCCTTGGCCAGCTGGGCCAGAAAGGGGCCGAAATCACCTGTGCCAGGCGCACCTCCACCGAGGGCCAGTTTGGCTGTGCCTGAAACTAGCGCGGGCTCGAAATCGGCATCGCCATGAAGTTTGACGCGCTTCGCGGCGGGGGCCTCGATGTCGTCGTCTGCAGTGCTACGCTTTGCGCCGCGGGGCTGAAGGGCGCCCTCATCATCACTGACGTCGTCGTCGTCGTCCTCCTCCTCCTCGGTGTCGGAGAATTCGTTGAACTGGCCGATCATGCACGAATCGATGGTGAAGTCAACGGCTTCAGAAAAGACGCCGTTCATCAGGCCAGTGACTCCAGCGCTCGCCACGGCTGCGACGTCGACGGCGCTGTTGAAGCGGTCGATTGCTTTGGCGGCCTTGCACTCGTACTTGGCGGCGTCATTGTTGGGTTGCTCTACGATGGGCTGTCGCTCAATCCAGCGCTTGCGGGCCTCGAGCATCTTGATCGCGAATCGGTAGGTGGTTTTGTCGGAGACGTTCTCGAAGATGGTTCCGACCTTGGGGGTGCTCCAGAAGTTGAACTCGTAGGAGGGGTTCTTGCCGCCGTTGGCCAGCTTGGTGACGATGGCCGATGCGCTGTTGAAGAGCGCCGTGATGGCGTGATCAAAGTCACTCTTGGTAGCGTTGTTGTACTTCTTGTGAAACTGAATCATGATCTTGGTGGACATGATCGCGGGAAGGATGCGGCGAAGAGTGCGGTTGCTGTCCTCCTCATCCTCCTCATCCTGTAGAAGGGATCGCGCGTCAGCAGGTGCGGTTCTCAGCGCGTAGGATTGCAGTCAAAACGTACCCAGAACTCGTAGTACAAGCCGTTTTTGGGGAGCATGCCGAACAACTGCATGTTGTGGGCCCTGCTCATCTTCGAGAGTGTCGCCATTTTGTATGCGCGACTTGGTGGTCGAGGAGTGGTGTGTTTGCGGATGGTAGTGGGAGAGTGATGATGGTGGTGTTGTTGAATGATGGAGGCAGAAGCTCTATCGCGACGCGTTGGCGACGTGGGGCAAGTACACGCTCTAGCGTACAAGCTCGAAAACGACTTATTTTGTTTGTCACCGTCCCGAAGTGTGGCAGAGAGTGGGGAGACCCTCTCTGGGGTACATCCTCTGGGATACCCTCCAGTGGGATGCCTTCCAGTTGGACACCTTCCAGTGGGATAACCTCCTCTGGGACAGCCTCCTCTGGGATACCCTCCTATGGGATACCCTCCTCTGGGATACCCTCCTGTAGGTTAATCTCCTCTGGGACAGCCTCCTCTGGGATACCCTCCTATGGGATACCTCCTCCCTCCTGTGGGACAATCTCCCGTGGGGTAAGCTCCTATGGGATATCTTCCTATGGGATACCCTCCTGCATCTTGTGGGATAACCTCCCTCAGGACACCGTCTAGTGGGATAACATCCCCTAGGATGCCCTCTCATAGGGTTTCCTCCCCTGTGTTTGCCTCCAGGTGGGGGGAGGAGGGGACTCGCCAGACTAAGGCACATGGAGGGCCACAACAAGTACCCTGGCCACATGCCCCTCCCAAAGCTGCTCTGCCTTGATAAACAAGCCATCTCAACTACATTTAACAGTGCCAGTGGCCTAGTGGTTTAATTCTATCCGTTGAATTGCTATGGTCGGGGTTCAATTCCCAGCACTGCTACAGCCACTCTTTCAAATAGGTCTGTCCGTGAGGACAATTAGTGCCTATACCTAGGAGCATGTTCTCCCGGAGTGGCGCGTTCTACTAACATCTAGGTCTCTCAAGTGGGTCGGTGGTCGGGGTTCTTTTTTTTTTTTTGTTTACTTCGTAGAAGTACAAGACTGCAGCAGCCCATACGGAGATGGCCCCCCATATGAAAAGATCCCCCCCATGTCCCATCGCACATGTCAATTATTTGAAGCTGCCTCGTCCTTTTCAAAAAGTGGCATTTAATCAGAAAGCCAAAGAGGATGCCTTGATCTCCAGCTGGCCGTTCGTCGTCCAACCTGCCACGACGGTGTCGGGGACCAAGGGACCTCTTGGGCAGGGCGGCGAGTCGAAGGACTCCCTGCACCTTCTCTGAGAACTTTCATTCATTCGGCTCTTGAACGTCTGCTGTGCATGTACGTAAAAATCAAAAGAACACTTCCAAAACGTCTTGCGCATGGTGGGCAACATTGGAAGACTGGTCTGCTGTTGTGAAGGCAATTTAAAGCACGATGACTGAGGCTGCTGTGCTCTCTTGTCGCTTGGGGGTACATCCAGACATCTGCGATCAAGACTGGATGCTGAAAACGGGATCTATACTTGTGGTTTGCTTCTGGAACTGATAATACAAAGCTTAGCCACCCCAAGATCCCTCTCATGTCACTCTTTCCGTTGCACTCTGGGTGAATCTGCGCATGCAGCGAGACGTCCATGATTACTGGCGCTAGTATCATGTTGATTCCTACAGATGCGGAACAGCGAGCGTTGGTCTTTCAAACCCCGTTGAATTTAGTCCTAGGAAGCTAACTGTTCACTAGAAGGCGCCAGAAGCTACGACTTGGCCCAAGTACCGCACCTGATAAGATAAGGGGGATCACTTGGGAGCTACCTACCGTACCGGGGGTGTATGGGGGTCAGCAACGGTTATTTGAGAATTTGACAGTTTTATGGGTGGCAACGGTTCCTCCTCTGGCAATAGATTGCTGATTGGCTGGAATCAACCCTTCCAATTGGCCTGCCAGCTAGCTGCTCTCCGCTTCCTTCCTTCCTTATATATCATCACCAGACTTCCAAGAGAGAAGGCATATGAAATAGCTCCCGGAAGCAGATTTATAAGCAGAGATCTCTTCCAAAAGGCCTAAAAGAGGGCTTAGAAACCTCTTAGAAAAGATTATAGTGAAAAAAGAGACCCAGAAGACCATTTTAAGTTGGGCCATTCTTATCCCTAAGTAAGATATCTAAGGAGCCCTCTGGAAGGAAATCTAGCTAATTAGAAGCTACGATTTGAGAAGGAATCGTTGCTAGAGGAGAGATCGTTGCCATATATAGAACCGTTAAAATTGAAAGTAACTGTTACTGACCCCCCGGAATTGCCGGTACGGTAGGTACTGGTTAACCGCGGTAATCTTGGGTCTCCTCCATCATACAAACAAACAAAAGCAGCACCTTGGCACACTTCCAGCCGATGGTGCATACAGTGATCGGAAGGCTTGTGGTTTGAGTGCTCCTTTCCTCCTTCTGCACACCTCCCTCACCGCACTGGCGCACCTGCCATCAGATCAAGCGGGTTCGTTGAAACTGGAAGGCGTGATGTCTGGCGAAGCCAAGATGGCCCACGACAATCATGTGAATGGCGGCTCAACTGATCATGGTGGTAAGTGTCATCCTACAAGAAAGATCCAGGAGCCGTCGACCCAACGGTGCTGCTTGGTACCTGTTTGCGCAAGTCCTGACCACTTCTTCTTCAGATCCCGACAATGGCTGCCGTGATACACAACTCGTCCCGACCGAAGCAAACAAACGTGTCAATCAGCCAATCTCTTACCTCACGTTTCCCAGTTTCTTGCTCCTTCCTTGGGAGCTGCGAAGAATGGTCTGGGAATTTGCTCTACCACGAAGCGTTTTCACATCAGCGAGACTGTCCTTCGAGACCTATGTGCCTTATCCCACCATACCTCTGGCGTGCCGTGAGGCTTTCCTCGTTGTGAAAGAGTCTGGCTCAATGGTCACCGCATGGGACAGCAACAAGCTCAAGAAAGTCTGGCGGGCGGCCGGATCGATCACTGATGAAACCGATATCTACATACGCACGTGGTTCAGTCCCAAGCTCGACACGATCATGGTCGACATGGTAGATGCTCGTATCCTTGAACGATTCGGGGAGGCCGGCCGTTGCGACCTGATCAATAGTCTCAGATCTCCCACAACGAACCTGGTGGTCCATAGCGATTGGCGTCTCTATGACTTACGACTTGTTCATCACGCATACCAGCAATATCTTAAGAACCGCGACAAAGTTCTGCTCAGCATTGGAGAAATCAACTTTGTGCTCAAAGACAAGGTTCGGGACATTGGGACGACCCCGCAGGTGTTGGGGACTGTCGAATCTGACCAGGTCATTCATCTCAACGACTCCGCGGCTCTGGGCAAGTACATCGAGCTGTGGGAGCGCTGCTGCCAACGTGAGACAACTAGTTCCTGGGAAATCATGACCTACGACATCGGAGCTTGGTTGAAAGCGGCTATCTGTGTGGGAAAGGGAGAAGGTGCTCGAGGTTTTATGAGAAGATACGAGGCATGGGTTGGAGGGGATAAGGAGTTCGAGGAGCGACTTGTCTCTCCTGGAGTCTACTACGTGCTCCGACTCGCTGACCATATCATGTCCGCTCATTGGTCACAACCAAACTCACGCCGCGGCCATGAAATCATGGACTGCACGGGAAAGCTCAAGACAGACCACCCTCTGGTACAGAATCTTGACATCAAGCTGCCAGAGATCATTCCTGTCTGTACAGTCAGAGTTCTCAGGCGATGCCGTTGCGTTGAACATCAGGCACAGTCAGGCTTCGTAATAAGTCCCAGAAACTGAAACCACCGAGTTGCGTGGACAAGGCGTTACGTGGGCTGTGCAGTACGAGCATCTTTGTGTCCCTGTTTTGAGATTGCCGGTTAGGGAAAGTCCTTTGCAACACTTTGATCTGGTCAGGCTCAGGAGGTATGCACAGGCTGAAGAGCGATGACAGAGGGTCCAAAGAGGCCTCTGGAGTACGAAAATCTTCTTCGGTCGGCAACATTATGGGAAGGGTTACGCAAGATAGTGGCTCGAGGAAGCGACGAAGGCAAAGGTGGCCACAACCGAACATTGCACTTGACCTTTGCACATGCGCGGAACTACTTTGGAGGAAGCGAAGAGAACGCACATAGATGTTCGATATACGCACTTAATGCTGCCATACGTATCGTGCAAAGCCCGATGATATCTTTATCTCTGTGATGTCAGTGGACGGCCAGCCCGCCGCTGAACTGCACTCCCCGGAGCTGCCATACCGTGCTTTGGTGAGCTGCAGAGAGGGTCATTATGACCTCCATTTCCTTAATTGGTTACCCTTTCTATGAGACGGTCTTTGCGGAACTTCTACTATCAAAATCTCCTCTTCTCGGAAGCAATCAAATACCAATTAGGCAGCCTTTTTAAAAGAGAAGTCGTTAAGGGAAAATGGACTCGCAGAGTTAAAATGGACTCGCAGAGTTAGAATGGACTTACAGGGTTATTACATAGGTACTTGATTTTGTTAGTATCAACAGCCCACCTCCAAGTACCTCCTAAGGGCAGCTCCTTCCTTCAACTTCAACTTCAACTTCAACTTCAACTTCAACTTCAACTCCCCACCTGCCTTCTCTTCCTCAGCCAGAAGCGACTTCAACCAGATTATCAAAATACAATGCAAGATTTGATCCATAGCCTACCAAAGCACTTAAATTCAAAAGCAAGCGTTGTTGAAAGACAAAAGGAGGGATTCTGTTTCGGCCAGCCGCCGTCCCGAAGCAGGAGACTCACTGCTAGCAATTGGGAGGGGATTGTCTCCAGAGGAAGGCACCTCCCAGGAGAGGCCATTTTCAGCTAGAGTCCATTCTCCCTCAACGATCAATTTAAGCATTTGAAACCTGTTCTGATTTGCTAGGAATTTATATAGGCTTAATAACTTGAAGCAAATTGAAGGTCTGATGCTGAGGGTGTTCAGAATGACCATTTTGAGGTCGAAAAAGGGGCTTTGAATGGGCGAAATAGGCTATGAAGTGTGCAGAGGCCGTAGTGACCTCCTTCCAGCCACACCAAAGCACGGTATGGTGTACATCCAGAGCCATCCAGGGTACCAAAGGAACGGAAGGTCTAGCTTTGCTATTTACCCGTGCAGCAACAGAGCTCTCTCTGCACAGCGACGTTTCCCAGCTCTTGTCGGCCTGCTCATGGCCGCCCAACCCGGCATCAATCCCGTGCCGTCCACTCCAAGCCTATACCGGTATCAACTTGCAATATTCTGCCTTGCTCCTTCACGAATGATTTCATTTACACAGAAAGAACACCTAATAATCATACCAGTCGATCAAATTGACGGCGATTGCGACGGACGAGCTGCTGACCCTCTGCCAATACCAGCAAACCGCCACCGGCAACGACATGGCACACGGGATAGTACACGCCGTGGAGGAACAGTGATGCAGCCTGGCTCGCATCCTCAGTCCAACTGACTTGATGGTCCCGTAGCCAATGCGCTTTCCTGTGATAGGAGAGATATCATCCACGAGGGCACCAGGTCCTGGTCCCGTTAGTAAACCGCGAGCCGACGTCCCGGGTTTGGCTTAGAAAGACCTCCCACTTGGACTGCAGATATCCGTGTCAACCAGAGAGTAGCAAATTTGCCAGACCTCTAAACCTTTGGGCGACAGGTCTTTGGGGACAATGGCAATTTGATGCACCACAGGACTAAGAGCTGATTGTGCAGCAATCAGCAGTCTTCTTCTCCACACATGTAGCCGGATATTAACTCGGCGCTTGGCACGGCACAGTGATGTTCCCCTCACGTTGAGCAGAAGTCATCTGCTATGGCGCGATTGCCATCCACAATGACGCAGCCATTTCACACGACACCTTTTCATGAGCTCCAAATATCACGACAGCACCATTCAAGACAGAAGTTGGATCGTTCAATCAAGAATTTTCGTGGGGGGGGGGAAGCTATTCCAACCATGGCCGCTGCAGTTGTGAACCCGGTCGCATCCGCGTTCTCTACGCCGAAAGCCGTAGCACCTCCAGGGCAGCCAGACATTTCATACGCTCCTGACTACGAAAAGTACCAGGCCCGGGCTGCACGCAGGGTACAGGACGAGAACCTGCCTAGTACCTTGCCAGAAGGATTCCCTGAGCAGCTGAAGGGCGATTTGGTGTGGGAGGGCAATACTCTCGCAGAGACGTATGACTGGACTTACGTCCTCAACGAGGACCAGTTGGCCGAGATCGATGAGGCTGTCAAGCATTTCAAATGTCAGTCATGGATGCATCGAATGAGAATCGGCTTGAGGCGCGGAAATAATTTGCTAATTTATGGCACCAGCACTTGGACTTCCCATCTCGCGTGTTACAAAGGACACTTTCCCCCTCCCTAAACTGCACTCGGAGCTTCGTCGTCTTTCCCACGAGTTGCACTTCGGTCATGGGTTCTTCGTCATCCGAGGATTAAGAGTTGATGAGCACACCCGCGAGGAAAACGTGATCACCTATGCCGGACTGTCCTCGCACATCGCTCCTCAGCGCGGCAGACAGGACCAGTTCAGCCCCTTCGACGGCAGTCCGGCCGACGTTGTTCTCACTCACATCAAGGACCTCAGCAATCTGCCCGAACTGAAAGGTAGCATTGGCTCGCCGGCGTACACGACCGACAAGCAAGTGTTCCACACGGACTCGGGAGACATCGTGAGCCTGTTTGCTCTCGAGACCGCACTTGAAGGGGGTGCGAGCAAGCTGGCCTCGACTTGGCGGGTGTACAACGAACTCGCAGCTAACCGCCCCGACCTAATCCACACACTAAGCCAGCCGTGGGATATGGAGGTGTAAGTATTGCTACTCTGAATCGGGGTCAAGACTTTGCATTAGCTTGTTCACAGCGCTGATGTAAAATGATCCAGGTTTGAAAAGAACGCCAAGAAGAAGTTCGCGGAGCGACCGTTGCTGTTCCACCAACCTGCCACTGAGACCACACCGGAGCGGGTTCTTCTCCAGTACGGGAGGCGTTATTTCGTGGGCTTCGGCCAGCTTCCACGCAACCCTGAGATACCACCGATCAGCGAAGCACAGGCCGAGGCTCTTGATGCGCTGCACTTCCTGGGAGAGAAATTCTGTGTCAACACCCACTTCGAGAAGGGCGACATCCAATATGTGAATAATCTCGCACTCTTCCACGCTAGGGACGGTTTCGTTGATGGAGAGGAACAGCGGTAGGTGTATTCACCGAGCCACGACCAATTGTTCACAATGTGATACACCCTGCTGACTTGGAACAGACGCCATCTCCTCCGCTTGTGGCTGAGGGACCCGGAGTATGCCTGGAAGACACCTGAGGTAATCGAATGGAGGTGGAAACAGCTCTATGAGGGCATAACCCCAGAAAAGGAGCTTTTGCCCTTGGAACCATTCGTGCGCAATGCTGGAAAAGGTCGCTGAGAGACATACGGAGAGTTTTTGAACCGAACCTAATCGAACAGATTGCTAGGCATCCTCGCACAACAGAATGAGTTACAAAAGAGCATAAATTGAACACTGAGATTCTGAAGTTGTGGATCTCTAAGCCGAGAACATGTCTTGCCAAGTGGTCCTTAGCGAGGAGTTCAGCCGAGTTCTTTGTGGGAAAGACAATATCATAGAGATCCCACGGTAGCTGGACACTTCGGCTGATCAAGGGAGTCAGTACCACTGCAGCGTGGTCATACCCTAGGATTTCCTTCAAAAGAAAAAGTTGGACCGGGCAAGGCAGAAGAAAAAACCCTATAATTGAATCATCATGGAATACCGCAGCTACCATGCATACTACAAATCATGCTTGGATGCATTGCATTTATCAAATCATAAAATTCACACGAGCTTAAGGGAGTCGCGGCCTGCAGCCTTCAATGCCTGTAGCGGCCATGTCAGGGGTCCAATATCTTGGCAACGCCTCCCAACAAAGCTGCCGCTGTTTGAGAGTAGCTGACGAAGTCACTTGAGATGAACTCGAATTCAGGGTCATGTGGGAGACGACAGATTTCAACCGAGTCTGAGCTAAGACCTCGTGGTAAGAAGTCGCCTGGAAAGGTCAAGTACGGTCGTGAACATGTGCTCCTGTGGCTTCTCGAAGGGAAGAATTGTGTGCGTTATCTCCACCAATGGGCCAGGGGTATGATGTCGTTTCCTGATCGCGCGAGTTACCCTCTGCGAGATCCACCGTCGCAGCCGGAAATAAATCTACCGACATTCGCAAAGGGGACTGGGCAGTCCCAATTCGGCAGAGCTCCGCGAAGGGTTGTCCGGACTTCACAGCCGAAGCTGTCACGAACAGCCCTCCCCGCCGACGGGCCCTCAGATCTTGGTTGGTGCTACCATGGCCCGTCGACTCAGCGCCGAGGTTTTGTCGCCAATATGACGGAGATAAGTGCCCTTTTCAGCCCCTCGACCTATCATGCTCCGGGCTCCGTTGTCCCCCTTTCCCGGTAGCTCAGCCTTTAAGCTTCCTGTCTCGAGAGTTTATTGGATGGATACGAGCTTGACACCACAATGCACGTGCTCTTCGTGCTCTCGGGCTGCAACCCAAGGAATGTCACCGCACTTCTGAAGTTCACGGAGCGGGATGCGAAATTGGTGATGGGTCCTTGAGCGGTGCTCCGACCCGGGCGCGCCGCGCGGAAAGGGATATAAGTTGCTGGTCCTTTGAAATGAAAAACATGTATCGAGAAAGATCGGATCACGGCCTCGTCGATCTGCATCCTCATCACCGTTCACGGGGTGTTTGAAAGCATTTCCTGGTGTGTATCATTTAGGCGAGCCTCAAGATGCTTCTCTTCGCCCTTTGCTGGTCACTCTTTGCCTCGGTCGCTTTCGCGGCCTTCGGCTACACGGATCAAGGAACCTACTGGACTATCGACACCGGAGCGAGCCTTGTAATCCAGGTCAGCAAGACCAATGGAGACATCACTTCTATGAAGTACAATGTAAGTACTGATATATGCCCACCCTGGCAGGCCCGACCCGAGCCGACAAAGCGACCGTGATCTGATCGACGTTATATTTGCAGGGTGTCGAGTACAACGGCTATGATGGGAAGAACACCCATGTAGAGTCTGGACTTGGGGCCAGCACGGTCACCATCCAGCAGTTCTCCGACCCAGCCTACATTATCAAGGTCTCAGTCACGTACGGAACCCTCAAGCACTACCTATTCGTCAGATACAAGAACGACAACGTTTACATCTTCACGAACAAGGCCGATGCCTCCGTCACTGTCCACCGATACATTGTTCGCATGAAAGGCGGTAGCTTTTCTTACAAGCCCGACGGATCCAGCAGCGGCGACTCGGACTTCTACCCAGACGGCTCTTCCTTCATCGAGGCGTCGGATGTCTCGGGTCTCAGCGATGGAACCACATGGTCCAAGCACTATAACGGAGGGCTATACGGCCGTGTCAAGGACTGTATGTGAATCGTAGCTGCATCAAAGCTTTGATTGGCTTCCAACTAACAGTTTCCAGTTGATTACGTCGGAGTATCCAAGACAGGTGTGGGTGTGTACATGATCCGGTCAAACCACGAGAAGGCCTCGGGCGGCCCCTTCTTCCGCAGCCTCCAACGCCGTGCCGACTCCGGCGGCGAGGACCTTTACGATATCTACTGGTACAACATGGGGCACACCGACCCTGAGCGATTCGGCTTGCAAGGCCCCTCCGTCCTGTCCTTCACCGATGGATCGAAACCCAACACCGCGCTGTTTGCCAGGAACGCCGACTGGGGTTGGTTCGACACCCTCGGCATCGACGGCTGGGTTCCTGCCTCTGGGCGAGGCGCAGTAGCGGGCGTGGGCTTGTCTAACATGAAGAGTGGACGTACGTATACCGTAGGCCTGTCGAATGCCAACGCCCAATATTGGGCTACAGCGGCCGCGTCTGGCGGTGCTTGGCAGATCACAAAAGCCCTGCCAGGGACGTACACCCTCACGGTCTACAAAGATGAGCTGGAGGTTTACACCGGTAGCGCGACAATCACTGCAGGGGGCAAAGCAGCCCTGAACACTATTACTTTAGTCGACCCAAGTGACACGACAGCCATCTGGCGCATCGGCGATTGGGACGGAACACCATCCGGCTTTTTGAACTTCGAAACGACCCCATGGAAGCCAACATACATGCACCCGTCCGACAGCCGCATCGCATCATGGGATGTTGGCAACTTCATCGTCGGCACGACGCCAGTCTCGAGCTTCCCGTCATACATCTGGCAGGACGTCAACAACGGCCACGTGATATACTTCCGCCTGAATGCCGAGCAGCTCACCCAGGCACATACGGTCCGGATTGGGATCACGGAGGCCTACATTGGCGGCCGCCCCCAGATCACCGTCAACAGCTGGACTAGCAAGATCCCTGCCGCGACGACCCAGGCATCGACGAGGTCCCTTACGGTTGGAACATACCGGGGGAATAATGCTGTCCTGGAGTACACCGTGCCGGCGACGGCATGGCTGGCGTCTACCAGCGACTGGCAGGTTCTGACGATCAGTGTCGTGACGGGCAGCACCGGGACGAAGTATCTGAGCGGTGGAGTTTCCATTGACTGTGTTGAGTTGGTGTAGATGAAATACTACTACTGCAATGTTGCATGGAAGAAAGTCCAGCGATTACTTAGTATCTTGAGTAATCCAATGTGATGAGCAACTGCTCTCTTCGATATACCATCACCAACTCAACTACATTTCAAGCTTGCATCATGCTGATAATGAACGCGGAGATTCGTACAGACTAAAACGGAGGGTGCACAGATAGATAACACCTCTGGTGCACCACATAGTAATTTGCACACCCAGGGCCAATTCGCACACCAAGCTCGCACGCCTAATTCACATATCGAATTCGCATACCAAATTCGCATTCCAAAGTCTGATTAGCATCATAGGAGCTAATTCACGTACCAGGACCATATTTTATGCTTGAAGCTAATTAGGTGTGCAAATTGTGTGCGCAAATTGGGCGTGCGCAGATTTGCGAATTGGCCTGAGGTGATAGGGTCTGATGTGAGGTATCTGTGTACCCCCCGACTTAGTCTGTACGAATCTCCGTATTCCTGGTAATTGACCGACGTGACCTCGTACAGGTTCCCCGTGTTACTCATGTGCACATGGCAACACTTGCCCAAGAGAAATGGAATGTCCAGACATGACCACGCAGCCTCGGACCAAGTACGGGAGAGCTAACATAGCGTACTTCGCCCACAGACAACGTTATTTTCAGGCGTCAGGGGCAGTCATAGAAATGAGCTCCCGGCAAAGAATTGGCCGAGGTGTAGCGGTTGGCCTCCTTAGTCTTGGAGTCCGATCCACGCTTCGGGCCTCCCGGTATGCCCGGCCGCACTGATTGGTGAAGACGAAAGCCCGCCGATTTATTGATGCTCTTCCATCGTTCGGGAATCTTTTTCAGCTCAAAATCGACATTAGCGATAGGGACGATGTAGTCGACGCGTCTGCACCTGTCGGACCACAAGGTTCCGCGCTGGGCTGCCCGTGGCACCCGAGCCATCGCCTGCGGAATGGTGTTGAGCCGTCCATGGTACACAAACCGGTCATGGTACACAGATCAGTGCGGTTCCTCGGGAATCGGAATCCCGAGCAGTAGTCCCGGGTCGGACGTTGGACGCCGTGAACGAACGGTCTGGACTGCGACTTTGAGCCTCGGTCCTCGGCGAGAATGACTCGACAGCCATCTTTAACGCGGCCGTTAGATCATTTTGACGGAGTGTGGGGGTCCAGTCTGTCAATGGCAATGCGGGCCTCGGCCGGGGAACTTAGAGTCGCTGCTTCCTGGCGAGCGACGTTGTGGTAGTAGATGCCTAGCTTCGAAGACGTCGTCGTCGGCTTGAGATACAACTGCGTTATCGGATCAGGAATGAATCTGAAGGAATGAATTCAAACACATGTTGATAATGACTTTTCAGGATTAGGCAAAGTCATGAAATGATCCGCAAGATCACCATTTGTGAGGACACCTCACTGTATTGTGTCTAAAAGACAACCGTCTACGCGCCTCCTCCTCCGGTGCGCATAAACAGGTTTGGCGGCAAGGTGCGACCCTTGAGGACATCCTCATCCACTTTATACTCAACATCTGCCACGGGCTTGAACCCCAACTTTGCATAGACATGCCGTCCCATGGCTGATGCCTCCGTTGTAGCCTCCAACCCATCCCGTCTCTTGGCTTCTTCTACACCCCACTGCACCAACTTGAGCGCGATGCCTCTGCGCTGGAATGCAGGGTCAACGACGCATAGATCCAATACAAATGTAGCTGGAGGGCTCGCCTCTTCCTTTGACTGGACTGTTTCCACGCGCTGCTTGAGAAGAGAAGCATTTGCCTGGCTCAGGAAACGCTGCTCTGCGGCATTGCCGGGATAAAGAGCTTCGAGGTCGACGCTTTTGCTGAGGTCGGTGGATGGCTTGTCGCCATATCCGTCCACAAATGAGAGTTGTGCCCAGATAGCGAAGCCGACCAGTAAGCGCCGGTCAGGTTGTTGCGGGTCGGGCAATGTCGCCTTGAGGAACACAGTGTTCGGATTGCCATCCTTGTTCGTAGTCGTAGACCTCCATCGATCTACTAGTCGAGATGCTCCCGCTGCCTTCCCCTCCGCTGTGTCCCATCCGGGGTTCATGGCTGTCCACACTGCATCGTGAATTTGATCGCCGAAGCACTTGGCTGTGCTTTCAAATGCGCTCGTGAAATCCTCGGCCTGGTTGATAACCTCGATTTTGAGTCCTGCAGCCTTGTCTGCAGTCTGTACGCCTTGATCTGCCATACTTCGTGGGTGTCGCCTCTTGTGGTGCTCTGTGTGTTGTGGTGTTTGTAGGATCACAAGAGACGTGAAGTGTCCTTTACCCTCAGGCAAGTTTACTAGCTCATGGAGCTCAAAATCCGCATTATACGTAATCAAGGCTTGGCAAGATGGCCTCTGGCGCGGGGAACTCAACTGATGCTCATTATGTAATTAGCAGACAGTTGACTCAGGTGGTCGATACCAGGATTGTGCAAAAGACTCAAGAGAAAAGCGTGAAGATTTCAAGATACTCTGGCCATATCATGTGCAACTTACGGTGCCATGCTGTGCGCCGAAATTAGCTTGATGTCCAAGACTGCATTGCATGTAACTCAGAATTTATCTTGTTAGGCACTCGAATTGGGAGAGTAATTTCACCACATAATCTGACTCTTGTCCTACCGATCTGGACGGTGGAACTCGTATATCTTCAGGCTTCGCTCTCTACGACACGCTCTTCTACAATGGAGGACATCTCAACACCTACCTGTAGGATGTGATTTGTTGAAACGCAGTGACCAGCAGGGTACAGTAACCGGGCACCCCTGCTTAAATCAGAAACAAAATCTGATCTGGCTGCCCAGTTGCGAAAACATAACCATGGCCCTCTTGAATTTCTGTCACGTTATTCCAAACGCACCTGTAAATGTAAAGCGTGGGCTTAAAGCAAGCTTGACCTAGAACTTGGCGTCACTCTTTGCAGCTCATTACATTCAATATTACTTTTCCCCGAGGTCGATCATGCTTGGTGTCCAAATTTGTGTGCCCCTTACTAACGTCCTGAACGCTTGTCCTCCTCAGCCTCAGCTGGCAGCGGTGGTTGTCTATGGGTGGCACCAACTGCTACACGTCCTCATTCTGCAAGGTCTCCTGTCTCAGATCCGGTGCCTCCGTGCTGGAATGAGCACTCGAGCTAAGCGCTACTACACAGCCAGCTGTGGGATGCTCCCGGACTGCAGGCTTACTTCGGAGCTCTTAATTCCGAGTAGAGAGATTTCGAGAGAAGTGATGGATATGGAACTACTACAAATTTACTTGCATCTAGAGCATGTGACGCTTTCAATGGTCCCGAGCGAGCCTCAAAAAGAATTGGGCCAGTATAAAAGCGGCCGATTACCTGAATGAGCTGAGACATGCCCCTAAGCTAAGCATCCAATCACTCCAAAATCGAAGCCCGTGCAGGTTGCCTCGGTTTCCCGGATCAGTCGAGTTCCCATTCGACTTAGACTATAGCGTCGGGCGATCCGCAAAGCGACCATCGGTGCGCTACAGGATGGCGGCACTACCGACCCTCGGTCCTCGGCAGACAACAAAGGAATATGGAAGGAAAATAGGGGATCACTAGGGACTGGCTCTGATGTATATCAAGGCGGCGCCACCCGCCTTGGAAGCTGCATTCCCGTTGTTTGACAGATCCTCAAATAGCAACAGCTTCTCATTCGTTAACTCTACTTTTGACAACTCCAGAAATAGCAAAAGCTTTACAATCGTTTTAATTTTACTTCGACATTCTCAACATGAGCGCCCTCAGCCACAACAAGTCCGGTTCCAACCTGCCAAAGTCGGTACACCACCAGACATTCCGCATCAACGCCGACAAGTGCAAGACAACAGCCGCTGCATTCCCGATATGCCTGGTTACTGGCGGCGCTGGCTACATCGGGTCGCACACGGTCCTGGAGCTACTCACTGCCGGCTTTGCCGTGGTCGTCATTGACAACCTCTGCAACAGCCACCTCGAGTCTCTCTGCCGCGTGCACCACATTGTGCAAAAGGAGTTTGAGAGGTGCGGAGACACCTCTCGGCCCGTCCCTCCCATTCTTTTCCACAAAGTGGATATCCGGGACGCACACAGCGTCAATGCAGTCTTCTCTTTCTGGCAGAACGCCAAAGCCGCTCTCGAGCCGGAGTTGCTTCCCATCGACGTTGCAGCAATGGTGGCTAAGAAGGCGTACCCAATGCTGGAGTACAAGATCGACCCCACGAAGCGGTCGCAAATCACTCCCCTGGCCCACCACGCCGAGACTCATGGAAAGGTTGTCTCTGTCATTCACTTTGCCGCTCTAAAGGCAGTGGGCGAGTCCATCTCTAAGCCTCTGGACTACTACGACACCAACATCACCGGTCTCCTGGTGATTCTCAGAGCCATCGAGCAAAACAACATCAACACCTTTGTGTTCTCGTCCAGTGCTGTTGTCTACGGCCAAGGGCACGAGGCCGGAATTACGGAAGACACCGTTCAAGTTGCCGGCAAAGGAAGCGGTGGCGGACTACTCACCAACCCGTACGGTCGATCAAAATGGATATCTGAGGAGATCATCAACGACTTCTGTGTCGCTCACCCTAACTTCCACGCCACTTCTTTGCGGTACTTCAACCCGACAGGAGCTCACCCAAGCGGTCTGATCGGCGAAGACCCCAAAGGAACTCCCAACAACATTGTCCCAGTCATCATGCAGGCCTATTCACGGCGCCGCAGCAGGGTGCATGTGTTCGGTTCCAACTACGATACGGCCGACGGGACTGGAGTCCGGGACTACATCCACGTGTCTGACCTTGCAAAGGGCCATCTCGCGGCTCTCCGAAAGGCTGTCGCCGATACCATGGAGAACCCCGTTGACCGATCACCCAGCCAATCTCCAACGTCGCCGACATTCCCGACACACGTACCGGGAGCCAACTACCATGCCTACAACCTGGGAACTGGCAGAGGCTACTCCGTGCTCGAAATCATCAAGGCTTTCTCCACGGCAGCCGGCACCTCCGTCCCCTTCACCGTCGACGCGGCCCGACCCGGCGACCTGGGCACCGTGACCGCGTCGCCCGACAAGGCCTCGACGGAGCTCGACTGGAAGGCCGAGTTCGACCTCCAGGACATGTGCGAGGACGTCTTCAACTGGGCCGCGGCCAACCCGGGCGGCTACGAGGTGCTCCGGCGCATGTCGACCCTCTCCGGGCTCTCGGGCGGCAGCGCCAACGACCTGCGCCGGGCCAGCGTGGCGTCGAGCCTCTTCGAGAGCGAGGAGGACTACAACAACTTCGTCATGAACACGGCCTACCAGCTCTCCAAGAAGGGCGACGGCGGCTCCCGCCCCGGGTCCGTCCGCCTCTCGGTCAGCGGTGGTGCCTCGATGGGCGCCGCCCTCGCGCGCTTCCGCAACCTGTCCATCTCGTCGGGCGGGAGTGATGAGGACCACAAGAGCTCCTCCGCCTCGAGCCCCACGGTTCCTCGGTTCAATGTGACTTGGGAGAACAGCTCGAACAGCTCCAAGGGGCGACCGCTCTCTCAGATCGGACCTATGACGCCCATGATGCCGACAAGCCTGCAGCCCATGATGGAGGAGGAGGAGGAGCCCCCAAGCTCAAAGGCTGTTGCGGTCTAGAGAGTGGACTGCAAGGATTGGTGGATTGAGTTATCGTTTCTATTACTACATGGCATTTGATTTGAATTGGTTTATCAGCTGGTCGCACATCATTGGAAATTTCAATCACACATGTTTCTTCTCTTGTTTGAATTGGCGCTACTGGAAGCATGTTGCCGAATATGGCTGTTAATCATAATTAGGATTTGAGAGGGGAACAAGGATATTATGAACTCAATAAAATTGAACAACATATCAAGATATCTGCCACGATTGACGCAACTTGCAACATTAATGGCTATCTCAAATCTTCCTGGCTAGTGACTGTACGTCATGATACAAGACATTAATGCGCTCATGTTTTGCTTCAGAGGCTCGTCTTTTGATTTGACTATCGCTGTAGAAATGGAGAAAGACATTCTCAGGAGGTTGCGTAGAATGTGTAACGATTGTGAGAGACAGCCAGCAGAACTCGTCTTTTGATGTACTCCCGAAATCGCAATGTGAGAAAGGCTGTGCCCCGAATACGGCAGTACTGAGGATGCCATTGAGACCGGAGCCTACCTTTCAACGAACACCAATTGTCTTGGTCAAATCGTAAGTACACCCAAAATTGTGATCCTCCCTCTGTGCGTCACAATTGGCATTGTCGAGGTACGAGTAGTCGTTTCCCATTCACTGCAGGCAACCAGTACCACATAAAGTAGAAGAAGTTTGCATGTTGATGAATCCAAGAGAAAGCTATGTGACTTGGACAATTTGATTCTAACATGTGCTGACTATTCATAAGTTATTGTGCCCCATTCACTCCCGGACGTTGGTGCCAGAATAAGAAGAGTAATTCTCAAGGCCGGTGACTAGTCGGTATGTCAGCCTCACGTGGCTCAAGAAATAATATAAAAACAAAATTTCGGACTGCCTTTCAGTCTTCAGCTTACCATTCTCGGCCACTCTATTCATCGAGAACCCATTCATCAAGAAATCCCGGAGCAACCTGTCCCTGAAATCATACCGCTGCAGCTTTACATGAACTCACCCCCATCGATTCGCAACAATGTCTTCCCCAGCTAGCGATCAACTCAAGAAGCGCACCATTTACCCGGATCGGTGGCCTCTCAAGACTGTCGACATTGGAGCCAATGGCGTCACGGTGTCAGCCAACCCTCTGGGTCAGATCTACCAGATCAGCTCTCCTTTGGCATCAACAAACAAGTTCGGTATTATGGTCGCGGCGCCGTGGCCTCAGTTTGATGACAGTCAACGTCTCAATCAAGACTATGTTCGGGAGTTCCGCAAAATCCCTGAGGAGCTTCTCAAGCGACAAAGGAATGGACTCGGGCTCGACTTCGGAGGGCCGAAGGGACCGGTGGTAATCAGACCCATTCGAGACAGCGTCGGGAGCCACGTTCAATTCGAGTACTTCATCCATGGTGATAAACTCTTCGTGCAGACTGTCTTGAAGGTCCATGATAATGGGACCGTAACCCACGCGAGCAAAGTCACGAATATGAGCGATACGGCTCAAATCATCCCGGTCACACTGCACTTGGCGTTCACCGTGTCCAGAGCTGGATATGGACAGCTTACCGACCGAGGAGCTGTTCAAATGCCCGATCCTTCGAATTGCCTCGAGTGTTTCACAGGCCCCTATGGTGATGGAGTGCTCGTGGTTGAGAACCGAAGCCTCGGTGGCCGAGTGTTGGCCCACATCATATTCTGCAACGAAACGACCAATGAGTACATCGGGGTGGAGGGGTCGCTGTATACACAGCGAGGCGAGCAGCAAAAAGCCGTCACACAGGTCGGGTGAGAGGGCGATCCAACAGATTTGGTTGGGCCCTCGGGAGACACTGAAGCTTGCAGTTGCATTCCGTCCGGAAGATATCTCGTTGGCAGGCCCACCCGCCTTTTCCCCAGGGGTCATTAAACTCCACGAGGTTGCCCCTGACTTTCTATTTTCCCACCAAGATGGCATGCCCCATTCCAGAGAGATCGCTAAACGCCACATCGATGAACTCGGGGGTTTCAACCGGGATTCTGCCGAGACAATCGAGAGCACAATTCTCTGGGCCAACGTCAACTACATCCTCGGCTGCTGCTGCGTGCCGATGTCAGGTCCCGAAGGCGACGGCACCTGCTGCATCGCAGACCACTTTGCGCTGAATCTCGGCTGGCCTCGAGATAACTACTGGCAAATGAGACTCCTCAGAAAGCTCAATTTGTGCAACCTTGCGAATCTACTGCCTTACAACTGGGAGATTGCGAGGCAGTATGATGTGAAGATCCACCATGTGCTCACTACTCACCTTACTTGGCTGTTCAAGATGGCCGTTACGGAGATCGAGATCGATGGCACGATTCGTCATTTTTGGCGACGCTCATATTTGGTCAACGGTCAACCCAAGGATGGAGAGGTGTTTCAACTGGATACGCAGTGTTATCCATTCTTGGAACTTTGCGAGTACTTCGAGGCCTATGGGCACGAGCCCGAAACCGATGCTGTCATCGAGTCCATTCTACGGACTGATTCTTTCAAGAACATCCTCCGGGATCTCTTGTCTCGGCGAGATGTCAACACAAACCTCTTCGCCTCGGACGAGACCCCGGCGGATGATGACTTGGGCGACTACAAGTTCCACCTGTCCAGCAACATCCTGCTCTGGCACACCCTGTGCAAGCTCAGCGAGCTTCTTTCATATTCGCAATTTAGACCACTAGCATCAGCCACAGTGCACATCGATTATCTGAGACGTCTGGTCGTGGAGATCAGGAAGAGCATCCTGAGAAATTTCAGAAGCCGTAAAGCTTTCACTGGCTACGACGGTCAAAGAATCGATTGGGATATTCTTGCATACGGAATTGATCCAGACAAGAATCTCGAGGATCCACAGCGGTACCGTCACTACCACGACGGTAATGACATGCCGACGTTGTACGCTCCGGAGTGGGGTTTTCTAAACAGCTATTATCACGACGAAGATGAATCGGATCTGAGAATCCTGTGGGCGAACACCATGATATGGGCCTTCAACGCCGCTCCCCCTGAAACAGGATTCAACCCCGGCTACAAGGGAGATGGCACCGAGCCGTTTCACGGCCTCGGAAGTGATCACAGTCCTGGTCCATGGACTCTCGGTTTCTTTCAGGAGTGGAAGTTTGCACAGATGGTCGGAGACGAGAGACGGGAGCACAAAGCATGGAGCCAGATTGTGGGATCGGCCCAGTTTGATGGTACGTTCTCCGAGGCTGTGGACATCTATAAAGGAGAGTGCACTTCAAAGACATGGTTCAGCTGGCCAGGTGCAATGATCGCCGAGAATCTCATCGACACCGTCATTGAACAGGTCCAGCATGGCGAACCCTACTGAAATTGTGAATCGGGGTAGCTGGGGGCTGCCGTCTAGGATAATTGTTGTGCTCGGTTTCGTAGCGATGAATTGGCAACTTTTTAGTATCACTGCATGAGACCTTCGCTTCAGCAGGTCTTGATAGACGCACCCGCAAGTGATTCAGTTCCAGTGACTCAGAAAACGACCTGGGCGGCGCGCGAGCATGCGTGCGTTGGACATTGACAGAAAATTGAGATTTTCAAGTGCTAGGTTTCGCGACAGATAAAGAAACAATAAGGAGTGTACACTACAAAAAACGATTTCCAAGGGACTGGATGGTAGTCAACACGGGGAACGTTGAAATTAAAGCCTGCGTACGTGATTCATGCACCGCAAATGTGAGTTACCTGAGCATCCTGCTTTCTCGGCGATACATTGGCCGACACCCGTGTCCTCACTGGAATGTCCAGCAGGTTTTTCTTCTCCGGTATCCAATAGCCCCCCACACCACCCCGGACGTACTATCGGAGAAACACTGGATGTCGGTTTCTTCACCACTTTGACTCGCTGAAAACCATGTCCTTCCCCGCCAACAGCAGCGGGGGCCGTGCCGATCGCTACGTCGAAAGCTGGGCTGACCTTGATGACGTGCCCAGGGTGACCATGGGCGTTAGATAACAAACAACAAGTCAAATTCAGTGTGATCATGTTAGATGCGCCAGAACGTCAACCTGCTAGGGACTTGCGTGCTTACTGCTCGATATTGCAGTGTGGTCCCCTGCCTGACCGCTATACGTGATACACCCTGAATCGACGCCGCGCTGCATGCGTGGCTCAGGAGCTCGGGTGTGATAAGGGACCTCGATTTGGGCACGACTAAACTACCCGTGAGCCAGAATTTGGAAACGAGGAACAAGGTACAAGCTGCTTGAGCGCGCCAAATCATCGATCAGATGTAGGGCTGCGCATTTATAGATTCAGCCTCAGAGCAAAGACTGCGTAGGGAGTGAAGCGTCTTGAGTATAGACCGCGTAGTGGGCCCTGAACCGGGGGGTTCATGTCGATCTCCCGGTCCCCTGACTATCTGCAGGCCCACAGATCAATACCCACATTGGCACTCCGAGGTGGCTTGAGCTCACTTGTTTGTTGTGAAGCCGATTCGATGTTTTCGACCTTACACTCACATCGTCACGAACCTGCAGGATTGCGTGCTACATCCTCACGTCAAGCCGCGCAACACCCAAGCTATCGCATGCAGAGCACGGCCGACGGGGCAATATCGAAGGAGATCACCTGGGCACACTATACGGCGAGACTAAGCCCGCGCGCCCAAGATGGGGACGGGCAAAGCATTTAAGAACGGCTATGGCACGTTCTCAGGACTGCCCGGCTTCTTTACGAGGAGCAAGGCAGCGACGGCGTCGACAGATCCAGCCAGGTCGACAAACCCCACGCCACAAGAGGACGCGCCACAAACGACACCCGATCCTCAAGACAGTTCGTCAGGGGAAGTTGGGCCTCCAAAAGAACCTTCTACTCCTCACAAATCTTTGTCAAAAAAGGCTTGGATTCTTATAATCATAATGTCTGCATCCATCATCCTGGCCATAGGCTTGTTGGCCGGCCTCCTGACGCGCGGGGGCCACGCGCAAACTGGCTCGGGCCCCAACATCGTGTTTATCATGACAGACGACCAGGACAAGCGGCTGGGGTCCCTGGACTACATGCCCGTTGTGCAAAGGGAGCTGGTCGCCAAGGGGACCGAGTTCAGCAATCACTATACTACTCAGGCTCTCTGCTGCCCGAGCCGGTCGTCCTTGCTCCGAGGCCAACAAGTTCACAACACAAACATAACCAACGTTGTAAAGCCTGGGTGAGTGGGGTCGTTAGCTGGGTATCTTGATTGCGAAAATATACTGACCAATTTGTAGCGGCGCGTACAACAAATGGGTTCTGTCGGGCCAAGACAAGGACTATCTGCCGCACTGGCTCAAAGAAGCAGGGTACAGGACGGAGTGTAAGTGTGCAATGGTTTGATAGTGGTCGCACGCAGAGGAGTGGCTAATCAATAATCCCATCATAGATGTCGGCAAAATAATGAACGGTTATGGAATTTCTAATTACAATGTCACATTGAAGGGATGGGACCACGCCGACTGTGTGGTGAGTTGACCACCTAGGCATGGCGCAGATTTTTGTGCATGAGACTTTACCCGTTGCTGACACTGCGTCTTAGCTCGAGCCTTACATCGACGAGTACGTTTTTCACCGGCTTTGAGCCTTTTCAAGCCAGGAAATCTACTTCCACGGCCATGTGATCTTTTTTTTCGAAAAATGCGATGTTCCTTGTCCTTTGGAGAGACGCTGACAAAAGACGTTGAACAGTTACAACGTGCCCGTGTTTTCTAAGAATGGCGAACGCCCAGCATACTACCCTGGCTACCACCAGACTGACATCACTCGGATCAAGGCGTAAGTACCGATTCCCCTGAGAGAAAGCGTATTCGTGATCAATTCTGACGGACTGCAGGCTTGACCGTTTGGACTACCTCACCAACCGATCTGAGCCATTCTTCCTGGGAATAACGCCATTCACGCCTCACATCGCCTTTCAGCAGCAAGGACCATCACACAGGTATGCATCATTCTGAAAGTACTGACACAAGTGTCCATGAACTGACATTGTCTCGCCAGGCCCATCCCGCAGAAGAGACATTTTGGCCAGTTCACGGACGTCACAGCGCCACATCCTCCCAACTTCAACCCTACTGATGAAGAACAAGAGGGCAAGTCCGGATGGGTCAAGTGGCTGTCGCCCATGAATGATTCCGCTGTCAACTTCGCGGACTTTGTGTATCGATCACGGCTTCAGGCCCTGCAGGGCGTGGACGAGATTGTAGAGGACGTCATTACGATGCTGGAGGAGAAGGGAGTCATCAACAACACCTACAGTGAGTCCCACGCTACGGAGATACCCTCCTGGTTACTTGTTCATCTCTAACCCTGTCACAGTCATCTACACGTCCGATAATGGCTATCACCTGGGCCAGCACCGCGTGCCCGGCGGCAAGTCGCTGTTCTACAACGAGGACGTCAACATCCCCTTCGTGGTGCGGGGCCCCAACGTCCCAGAGGGCGTGACATCGACCATCCCCGGGCTCCACCTCGACCTCGCGCCGACCTTCCTCGAGATCGCCGGCCTGGACGAGTCGAAGTGGCCCGAGTTCTTCGACGGCCGGTCCCTCCTCGAGCAGTGGCACGAGCCGACGTCGTACAACGCGACGGGCGCGGGCCAGGGCAACGGCAAGGAGAGCATCAACGTGGAGTACTGGGGCCTGGTGGGCATCGAGGCGCCCAGCGCGGCGTCGCTCGGCGCGCCCTTCTACAACAACACGTACAAGACGATCCGCACCATCGGCGACGAGCAGAACTGGGCGTACGCGGTCTGGTGCAACGGCGAGACGGAGCTGTACAACGTCACGGCGGACCCGTACGAGCTGACCAACCTGGCGCGCAACACGAGCACCTCGGCCGTGACCGACTCGGCGCGCCAGGTGGCCAACCGGCTCAACGCGCTGCTGATGGTGACCAAGTCGTGCGAGCAGGACCGGTGCCGCGACCCGTGGGCGCAGCTGAAGCCGGATGACGGCACGGCGCTCGTGTCGCTGGCGCAGGCCATGGACGCCAAGTTCGACGACTTCTTTGCCGACTTTGCGAGGGTGCAGTTCGACACGTGCAGGAACATCCAGCTCACGGACAACGAGGCGCCGTACTTCCCGGCGCTGGACACGCTGCCCGGCGGCGGGCTGGGACGGGCGCACCGCGGCCCGACCGACGTGATCGCGCCCAACCCGGGCGTGAGGGTCATCACCACCGCCGAGTACTACGGCACTGCTGATCAGAGGAACGCGACGGTGGCGGATATAGAGGCCGTCTCCAGGCTGCTCACCCAGGAGGAGATATCTGCCACGTGATTGGGGGATTGGTCACTGGATATGCATGTACATTATCATTGAGAGTTTCAGCGTGCGGGTATGAATGTGACGTATTGCCATCCATGATTGAAATATCAGTAGCGATTGTTGATATTATTCTCCTCAGATCCAAGGAGGCGGAAATAGACCTCGGCTGGGCACTGCGCTACGCAGGAACAGTGAATCCATGCTGGTGCCATCGCTGAAGGGCAAAATTATGAAGAGATTATTAAAAACAATGGAATGCAGCCAGTTATCAAAAAAAGAGAAAAAAGTATCTGGGCACCATATTAAGGGGCGAGTTGGGGTATCATTCCAATAACATGGCGTTGTATGGACCAGCCCGCAAAAGACGGCCGCACTTGCATTCGCCACAATGCAACACAGGACCTTGTCTCGAGCTTGTCCATCCAGCAGGCGCGGATGGATTAAACGAGCGATGATCACGCAGTCACGGCGCAGGACCATCCCGCGTCTCGGCTGCTCGTGTTTTGCTGATCTGGCGCCGCGGGCGGGATCTAGAACCACTTCCTTTGTTCATTTTGCTCGGGGCGAACGTCCGCAACAGGCGAACGCGCGGGTGCAGCGCCTACACGGGCCCCCCTTCTTGTCCTCTTGCAGAGACCTGCAAGACGGACGCAGCCATCGACCCATTTACAGGATTACAGGGCTGGCAGTCCCGAAGGAAAAAGCAGGTGGATGCAGGCCGGTGGCGCACTCATTGGCCAAGGCGGGCACAGGAGCTCAGGGTTACATGGCGTGGAGCGTGGACTGGCAAGAGAGAACTCCCCGGTGACGCCAACGCGGAAACACGGCATGGGGGTGCGTGGGCGTTTCTGGTCTGGGCGAACCCGTCTGTCGGGTTTTGACTCCCTTTTCTCTGCCCGTTCTCTCTTCTCGTTTCTTATGCTTCTTTTTTCAGCTCTGCTGCGCCGCCCAACCGCTCGAGCCAATCTGGGAGCGACGCAGGCTGATCACATAACCATTGATCTTACCTGCAGCGCCTTGCATGCAGCCCGACCCAGACTGTCGGGTCCGCACCCACGGAAACCAGTAAGCTGATTGTGCCTCGAGAGGATCGCCTTTTTTCGACCAACCCCCGCCCCAACAGCGGCACTGTGCACCAGAGCCTCGGGTCCTTTGGACTCCTCCTCAGCTCTCTGTGATAGTGCGGAGAATGACCCACCTGCAGGCGCCGTGAGACTTGTCAGCCTCAGCTCGTGGAACTCCATATCACCGCTTGCTCTGCTCCAGTCATTCTCCTCGACACCTCGTCCTGCAAGATTACGGAGACGCTGTCGAGTGATGAGTGACCGGAGCACTGATCCAGGGCGGAGCCGCGCCGGACCAGGTACTGGCCGCCACGAACCCGAGCTGGATGACAACAGTGGCCAGAATCAGGATTGGCGGTAAGCCCGACACCATGACCATACCATCCATCAGCTCACAAGCCCGTAAAACTCGCGTTACACAACGCTGACCTGATGATTCCAGCCACCTCCCGGTCGCGCTGTCGGGAGGCTTGTCGGGCGTGGTGGCCTGCACCAGGCCGAGCCTGAAAAAGCCCGAGAGCCCCCTCGAGCTGTTTTGCCACGAGCAGCAGCGACACGAGCGCATCGCATTCATGATGCGCGGGCATGACCACGCCTCCAGCTGGCCGATCGACGGACACGTCACAGCCCGCCAGACACCGCTCGAGACACATGCACAGAACTACCGCCAGCATGAAGACGTCCTCATGAAAGACTCTGGGGAGGCCGCCTCCCCGAAGAGCAAGCACACAAGCTCACCCTTCCGGGTCGAGCTCGAGGTCAACGGCAGCGATAACGCGGAGGACGACCCGCACCTTGAGGCGATCAGGATTGCAGCTCGCATCAAGTAAGTCGCCTTGGGACAGTGGGCTCGTGATTTCTGCTAACGGACCTTAGGACTGAGAGGATACAACGCAAAGGCCAGCGTGAGTGCCGCGAAGGGAGAGTGCGGAAGAAGATACGGATGGCGAAAAGGACGCAGCCAACCGAGCCTGGGTGACTCGAACCAAGCTCTGCAGCAGATTTTCAAACTTTCCCACGAGGTTGCAAGCGACGCGGTATTCGGTCACCAGCCCACCAACGACGATGTCACTCGCCAGAGCCGGTTTCGTCCGGCTACGTGAGCAGGCCAGAACCAGCCAAGATTGCCAGGAAGTCCGGAAGACGATCTAGCGGTATGGACTTGCGCGACGCATCTGACGACCGAGATTTATCACTGAGCACATCATCGACATTCGGATTTGGTGGTTGAGAGAAGTCTCGATGCCGATGCCTTTGAGACCACCGTCGACCTGTGGACTGGAGAAGCCTTCCTCCGGTCAATGACTATTGGACGAGTCGGGCCCACTATGGGACTTCTGTTCTCCCTCACCACACCATCAACCTCATTGAATAACCTCAGAAGCCTGCCCATTAGTGATCCTCTATGTCTCCTACCAACTCTACCCACTGTGCCGGATCTGCCTCCTCCCAGATTCCCGCAGAGCAGATCGGACTCGAGATTTTCGCAATCATCCTCGCCATATCGTCTTGTTTGGCCATACTGCTCACTGGTTGCTTCGGTCCTCTTGGGTGGACCAGCGAGTGGCTGCCGATCCGTCACTCAGGCAACGAGGAGTTGAGGTGGCCAGCTCCTTCCCGGGCCCTTGCAGATGGCGAGGGTGGTGTTGGGCAGGAATGGGCTCACCCATCATGCATTGGGGCATTGGGACCACCTGTCAAACAGCAGGTCATTTATGACTGCACAGAGAAGACAAGACTGACATGGAACAATGCGGACAATCTTGTAAATATGTAAATATGTCAAGGAAAACAAACGTATCTAAGACTAGGATATGGAAAACCCAACCAACAAGCTGTGCCACGCAGTGACTTCGTTCATCTTGTTGATCTTCAAGCTTGGAAGCCACTACCGGCAGAGCTCCAAGGGAGACACGCCTGAAAGCATCAGAGCCACAGGCCCAATTAGGCCGTCACAGTACACGTGACAGCCTCCACGCTAGAGCTCTCCAGGCGCTAGTCAACTCTGAGCTCCCCCGCCAACCTGCGAAAGCTCTCCACTGCCTTACGTCCTAGACCATGGGCCTGGGGAGCTCCCTTTTCGGCCCACCACAGCAACAACAGGTTCCAGCGGCCGTGATGCTGTGACCCCCATCCCCGTCGCTGCATAGATGTTCCTCGCTGCTTGAAGCTGCCAGCTGCAGCTCCGTCCCACAACGGCCAATGGCAGAAACGACGCGGCCTCTCCTGCTGCCGCAGAATCGCAGGATCCGTCACCTCCGGGGCATCTACCTGCGCAACCTGAGCTTCGACCGGCCCAGGGGCAAGACGGCCGACGACTCGGCGGTTAAGCACTCGTCCGACAAGGTCGTCTCTCTCCGTGAGCACGCCCAGCTGCACCACTCCGCGTCGACCGAGAGCCTGCGCCCGGCCGCCGGCCGTAGGAGGAGCACGAACCTGGGCAGCGCGAGCCCCGTCACCAGGCAGAAGAGGCTCGAGCTCACCATTGACAGCCGGGTGGCCGACTCCTTCTTCACCCTGCATACCGAGGACGAGGAGGAGCCTCTGTATATCAGCGAGACTGTCGAACGATCCGTGGTACGAATGCACCCTGACCGTTCCCCGCTGTCATGAGAGGCCTGCTCGGACGCAATGGCTCGGAGAGGTTGCGGCGATTGCTGACCTTGCGACTTATAGAACTTCGATTTCCGGTTTTTCGAGCTAGACCAGGGTGCGTGTTCGCCGACTTTACGATTGTCTCAGGTCACGGTCAAGTTCTGGGCGAAGCGGCATGGGCACTGGTCGCTGCATCTCGAAGAGCTCGTCGATTTGCGCACACTGAACTTTCTTGGAACCACTATCGGAACCCATTTCCCGCCCAATTGCCTGGTGTTCCACCTCTCCGATGGCGTCTATACTCTCGAGCTACCGCAAAAGTCCTTCCCTCCGAGGCAGGGCCAACCGCAACCGACTTCCTCCTACAATGCCCTCATGCGCCTGTCGACACTCGAGCGCTCCATACAAGATGCTCTGGTTACCCAGGAGACTCTCAAGCAGCAGATTAATGACCTAATAGCCGAGACCCACGATGAGCGGACCGAATTGGACCAGGCCGGAGACAGATTAAAATTGGTTGAGAAGTACGTGACTGCCGAGCAGAAGGCGGTCAAGAACTCCTCGGAGCAGGTGGAGAAATTGCGGGCATCCATTGCCAGTCGTCGCGAAAAGATGGCTCAGGGGAGGTCACTTATGGAGAAGACCGACCAGGACATGAACAGCGCTCTGGAAAAGCTCTTCGCGGACAAGGAGCGGTCCAGCAAAGTAAAGGATGACATCCGCGGACAGCGGCGCCGCATATGCGAGGACTTGAACACCATATTTAAGATTGAGCCCGTGCCAGACGGCAAACCGCTGCAGTTCCAGATCCGCGGCATATCCCTGCCAAATGCGGAGGACTACGGTGGTGTAGTGCTGAGCGGCGCGGATGAGGACGCCCTGTCCGCGGCTCTGGGCCACGTCGCCCTGTTGACGCACCATCTGCAATTCTACCTCGCCGTCCCCTTGCCGTACCCAATCACATACTGCGGCAGCCGCAGCTACATCACGGACGACATATCCATCATCCAGGATTCCATCCGCGACTTCCCGCTGTACCTGCCCCGGGGCGGCTCGGCGGCGCAGTTCCGCTTCGACTACGGCTGGTTCATCCTGAACAAGAACATCGAGACCCTGTGTGCCGCCCAGGGCCTCAAGGTGATGGACATCCGCCACACGCTGCCGAACCTCAAGTACCTGCTCTACGTGTGCAGCGCGGGGACCGACGAGCTGCCGGAGCGTAAGAAGGGCGGCGTCAGGGGTCTCCGCGCCGGCATCATGAGGAGCCGTGGTGTTAGCCTCGCGGACGATGCCGACAGTATCATGTCCAGCCGCCGCGGGAGTGTCGACAGTGACCAGCCGACCAGTGGACGGTTGGCGGGAGACGAGTTGAAGAGGAAGATGAAGGGGGTGCGAGGTCAGGCTCCTAGGGATGACGATGCCTCGAAAGTACCCGAGATCTCTGACGTCGGGGTGCCGTTCGAAGAGGACTTTAGCAAGCTGACGCTGCGGACTAAGGGCATGAGGGAACATGTCGGGAAGTGAGGAGAGTACTCCCTGGCGACTACTGTCCAGGGCTTAATATATTGTATAGCGTTTAAGATACCCAACTGCGATCAGCATACATTCCAGCATTCGTGAGATATACCCAGCTTGCTGCCCTATCAATGGGGCGCCCTGCATCATAAACGCGCCTGCTTGGAGGACACACACTACCGTCACAAAAGAATTGGCCCCCAGTGCTCGAGCCGTCACTTTCATACGCACCGTGGAAGTCAATTACTATTAATGCAACCCACTACATGTTGCCGTTCTGCAATGGGTGGAAATTCAGCAACAGATAATTACCCTCAGGTGACCCCAAAGGCTCACAAGTATATCCTCCTTTCGGAATCATCCCAGCGTCATCAGCGATAGTCGTTTCAAAGTTGCCCCAGATCGCGGCCACGATGCTTTTCATATCAATCATCGCGAGATTGGAACCAATACACATGCGCCCTCCGCTACCAAAGGCCCAGAACCACCTCGCCTTCTCCCCGCCGCCGTCGATCTCGCCATGCGCGTCGAGCCACCGCCGCGGGTCCCACTTCCAGGGCTGGGGAAACACGTCCTCTTCCAGGTGCAGCGAGTACCCGTACGAGTTGACGCGCACGTCGGCGGGCAGGCCCTTGACGCTCGACCCTGGGGGTCCGACCTCTGCTCCCTCGGGAGTGATGCGTGGCTGGCAGCCCGGGATGGCGGCGTGGAGGCGCAGCGACTCCATCACGACGGCGTGGAGCATGGGGAGGCTGTCGAGGGTCTTGAAATCGGGGCTGTCGGCCACGTGTCCGTCGTCTGTGATCGGGTAGTACATGGCTTGGCTTACTCGGAGCTCCTCACGCAGCGCCTGCTGGATCTCCCTGTTCTCGGGCTTGGACAGCTGCCACGCCAGGTACGTCATGGTGATCCCGGTGGTGTCGAAACCGGCGAGGACCTCGTCCAGGAGCTCGGAGGCTATCTCCAGCCTCTCGTCCGCCGTGAGCGGCGAGTCGACCTTGTCTTCCTTGGACTTCTTGATCATGCCCCGCAGCTGGTTGAAGACCGTCGCCCGGTCCCTGGCACCTACCCGATCCCTGTCCGCGTGTGCTTCCTCCGCCCTGTCGCACAGGCTCAGGACCCACGACGCAATGTTATCGTTTGCTACATCAACCCACTTGGGCACCAGCCAATGCCTGACGCCCCAAGCCTTCGCGAAGGCCGTGAGACCGGGCAATTCCTGCGGCCAGAATATGAACGCCTGCCTCGCCTTGTAGTCCACGACCCACCGCTTGCAATGCTCCGAATCCTCAATGAAGTTGCTCGACTGGCCCAGGCCGAAGCAATAGCCCGTGATGGCGTCCATCGCCACACCCGAGAAGAGCTCGTACGCCTCGACGGTCTCACCCGAGCTCTCGTGCAACCTCGGAAGCATCCGGTGGCACAGGAGGACCTCGGTGATCCCGTGGAACGCCGCGCTCGACTGTATCGTCGACTTGGCATACACGTTGCTCAGCATGCGCTTCCTCGCGCTGTGCGGGCCGTGCGGCAGCGACGAGAAGATGTTGTTCATGCCATAGTTCTTGTACACGGCGTACCAGTCGCCCTTCTCGTAGCTGCCGCCGTAGATGGTGCGGATCCCGCCGTCTACGCAGTTCACTGAGATCTCGTTGGGGCCGAGGCGTACCAGGGGCCCGAGGCGTTGGTGGAGGGCGTGGATGGTGGTGTTCTCGTTGCGGCGGCGGCGTGTGTACAGGATCCAGAATCGGGAGATGGGTGCACTCCAGTGAGCTGGTGGGATCTTGTGCAACGGAGATATGAAGATGGGATGCACGAGGTAGCGGTAGATGCCGAGGATGAAGAGGACAGTGAGTGCGGCTACGAAGATCGGGGACGCCATTGAGCGGGCGGACACTCCAAAGCTGCCTGCTTGGTGAAAAGCCGCTGAGGATCACTTGATTATCGACCGAGGTAGGATGAGATAATTGCTTTGTAAATAGAACGTTACAAGCGAAACACCGATCCACAGCCTGGACTAGTGGATGGAAGTGAGTCTCATCAACGAAAAGCTATGCGTAATGGACGGAATGTGTAACGTGGTTGTTATCAGATCGCCGAGCGGGGTTTCCGTCTTCAGACTTCATGCGGCTCTGGCTAGCACCGTCCCATTACTGACGTAGCCGTGCGATATCTGCCTCCTAAAGTAGGTGCTCGACTCTGTCCAACCCACTGATAGAGTCATGTAGCTTTGCGCTGCGACTTCCTGTTTCTGTGAGAAAATCTCTCCTACACCTTGTGCAATACTCCACCAGAGGTGATGCTACCAAAAGCCCTGCGTTCACCAACATCCCGCCGTTCCGGTCCTTTGGAGTAGAATCAATCCTTTCTGTTCCTGCAACTCGATCCGCTGTTCTCGCCAGATCCATCGCGAAACATGAACATGACCTTCATTCAGGCTACGAGGTCACGCCATTGGAGCACCATCCAAGCCCATTTTGCGGCCGCGGGGCACCTGTGTGCGAAGCACAACATGGTTCTGACCGCTGAAGTCATCTCGCAGAGGGCGAAGACCACGGCTCGATTATTCGAGAAGACAGCTATTCCCATGGAATTCAAGAGACGAGTATAATGATACTCGATATGACCTGGGTATTTCCAATCGAGACCAGGCGCACCCACCAGGTTGTTGTTCCCCAGGAAGCCGCACTCCGACTTGTTGCCCCTCATGTAGATGGCAATGTCCATAACTCTCTTTATTGGGGACGCCATCGCGTCAAAGGAAAATCGGATGTCCAGCTTCGTAATGTGGGCAAGATTTGGAATCGCTGGTACCGTTCTTGGCAGTATTCGAAACCGCTCGGAGACCGGAACATATGATCCGAAGTACGCGAAGAAGCAATTGCCGTAGACGACAGGGAGAGACTCGCGACGGACTTGCTTGTTTACGAGAGTGAGCGGCGGCTGGGCGAAGCGGTAACATGAGTATCTCTTGACCAGGACGTTCCGGTAGATCATGTTACGGATCTCGGCGGGGAGCTTGAGGAACTCGAAGACTTTCTTCGGCTGAAAACAATGGTCAGTAAGCAGTTGAATCAGAACACGGTTGCGGGTGGCGACTGCCAATAGAAGACTTACCGTGCTGCCCTCTGACGTGTGGCACTGTTGTTTGATCATGCCGAGTCCTTTTTTGCTGTGGTCGCTGTAGTCGCTGGCCATTTTGATGCGCTCAGAGGGCGGTAAGGGTAGTTGTACCAAATGGTGCTGGACTTTACGTATAAGTATCCTGCCAATCGTGGTAAGAGGTTGTTTGCTGAAGAAGGAACGAGTTGTACCTGGGTCGGTGGTCAAAACAAGGTGCTGAAGCAACCTGACAATCGAAATCCGCGAGGGGAGTCGAGCTTGGGAAGGGGCTGTGATGTTCCCAACAAAGTCGAAGGACAAGATTCTTGGTCGCGGTATTTTGCTTGATTGGTCCAGAACTCCCCTGGCTGGAGGGAAAAGGAAAGCAGATGCTCCTGAGCTCAGGTTGCAAAATCGGTGTGGGAGTGCAAGTAGTGGGTAAAGGATCGGCTGGCGGACAGACAAGGGGAGATAGCTCGTAGACTGGATTTGCCCTAGAAACTACACCTCAAATTCTATGTGGCACGGTGGCTGTTGACTGTGCGGCCGCCCAAGGGGAATGAATGATTAGTGTTTGGCTTGACGCCCGAGTTCTGCAAGCTGAGGTCTGGCAGAGTGAAGGAGATAAGAATGGTACCACCCTACAGACCGATGCGTTGGGGTTTTGAGGCTTGAGGAGGCAAGCACGTGTGAAGTCGGACAATTTTGTACCGTCTGATCTCGTCTAAGTGCCTACCTAGGTAGATACGTAGGTCGTCATCGATGAAGAGGCACTGAAGGGGCACAGGGGCACCTGGTAGCAGCGGTCCACTGCTATGATTGGGACGGGGTTTTGAGGGATAAGACACAACCAGACTGTTCAAATCATCGAGCTAAGACATCATCTGAGTATGAAATGGTCGTCCTCCGTTCCCAATGGCTTCTCACAAATTCTCATGATACCAGATTTAATACGCACGGAGCTAATGAAATTTGAACCATATTTGCATGGGTTTTTGACGCTTCCATAGCATTCTTCGCATCAACGTCCCTTCGCCATGGTATGTGAGCAATTATCAGCATTACACAATGTACACAGATTCACTCTGCTTCAGTCTTGTCCGTGAGGCGTCCTCCCAAATCATGTTTCCGTCCATAATTCCATGAACGTAAGCGTCCCCAATCACTTTGTAACAATCTTCATGCTTCTCGTTGCATACTGAAAATCTTGATGTTTCTCGGCCTGCTGCCATGTTTGCTTTATTTTGGTCCCCGGCGCTGATCTTCGCCTGTGCCTCATCGGTGGAGAGCACCAGCTTCTCCACAACCTTGTCTTGACAGGACCTCGATGTGCCTGAATTGCGCAGGATCATGGGAACTCTGCTACCGTGCAATATGTAAACGGCATCGTCTGGTCTCAGACTTGGTGGACCAATACCCAGACGTCCTTTTTGCGTGATGAAGAAGGATCGCCCATTCGCAGCACACTCGACGGCCAGCTTGTAGTCATTGCGCCGCTTGTGTGCAATTTGTTCTTCGGGGCTGACGATTCCTTGCCAGGTGCCCCCGATTATCGAGGTTCGGCGATTTCCGGATTTGTCGACTTTGTACCAGTCTTCATAGGCTTTGACATCTGGAGCAATCGCTTTTCTGAACCTCTCCCGTTCGGTCTTCGCCTCTGGAACGTACATAACATCGCCGCAGATCATCCTCCAAAATGCAGTTTTGACTGAGCCCCCGTGTGTATAAGGCGCGTCATCAGGCCATGGCAGACACAACTTCCACTTTGCAACTCTTGCCTGGAGATCTTCGGTTGTAGCATTGCTGTTTTGTACCATCGAGATCTGGTCAACACAGAATCCCTTGGTTTCAAGAAGTGTTTGCCCATGGATATTGACTCCATCCATGGCGTGTCCAGCCGCTTTGTACAAGTGCTGGCTGTTTAGCCGATCTGCCTCATCAGAAGAAGGGCGATAGCTCCAATCTGTCACCCACGTTGGGAAACCGGCACTGATTTGCTTTCTACTCGCAGTTGTACCAGAAAGAACTGCGAGTGTGTTGGAGCTCCGTATTAGGTGCTTTGTTGTCTTCCAGTATACCTTGCTGAGCCGGAGTCCGTAGTCGGGGGTCAAGGGCTGGTCCTGACCCCAAAAGTTCACCAAACCAATCAGGGCAAACACCTTGTCTCGCTTGTCACTTGCGTCTCGGTTTCGGAACTTTCTCAACAGTGGAAGCAGTGCAGAGGGCTCGAATGCATTCCAGCCTCTCTTGGTGGTGTCAATCTCGTTCACCAGTCGATGGAACCTGGCCAGTGGAGGCCCATATGTCTGGGAAGGCACAGATCCCAATTGCTCCGTAACCCTCCCTGTCAGGTAGCATAAGGAAGCTTTCGAAAAAGCATCCCATGGCATCGAGATGTTTTTGTAGTAAACAACGGCGTTGGTAGACACAACGGTTTCCTGGACAACCCATATTCTGCTCCACTGCAAGTTAAGTGGCATCAGTAGATTTATCAAATCCATGACTGGTAAGGATACATACCCAAGGTTCATCCAGCAGAGAAAGAAAGCCCCGGATGATTGGTGCGGCGTAGTTCAAGTTCTTGAGATACCAGATCCGAGAGGCGAGGAGTCCCTGAGCCATCATTGAGATTACGCAAAAAGCACCGAAAATGTCATGTCCATCTTCCGGCAACACCAGCTCTTCCTTCCATAGCTTCCCCAGGTGTGACTCGATCTTAGGAACGTCTCTCTCATCGCCGTAAAACCGTATGTCCACCCGGTCAGTCTTCATCGCCTCAAGCCCGCCCGTCCCGAGCCAGATGATCACCTCCTTGCTGTTCGAATAGATCTCCCGCATCATTCTGACCTGTTGCGTACGCTCTTTCTCGTTGCTCTGATCGATACATAATGAATCGACCCACATGGTCACAACGCTCGTTGAATCCCTCAGGTTGTGCAAAGCCGAGTACAAGTTCATGGTGACATGAACAATGACACCATTGCAGTATACCGCATTGTTCTCACCTGTCACATCGCTCCCCCAGACATATGAAAGTGCTTTGTAACGTCCTGCGGCATCCAGCAAGGAAGTCTCGCGCAGCTGGCAGCGTATTATCTGGTCTTCTGGTTTTCCTGGCAGGACTCGTAAGAGTCGGATCCACCTCCGTTTTGATGCCAACCTCTTGTACAGCTCGGGTTGGGCTTGTTTAGCCGAGTCCATGGCTCTGGCGGCTACTCAGGGGCGACCGTCGGTTCGATGTAAATGAACCAAAATCTGGCAGATGCCGAGTTGGTCGATTGAAGACGACAAGATGAAGTCTGCGCCACGAACAGTTCAGGGCTAATAGCGTGGGAGTAAGCGACCAGATGACCCGCCGCAGCCTGCATACGGCTAACGAATGAGAGCTTCCCCGGATAGGCACCCGCAGGCGAAGCCACCCTCCCTGCATTTATCGAGATCGGGGCCAATCCTTTGGAAGCTTGTAGAGGTCTTGTTCATATGTGAAGGCTAGAAAGTGGAAAATCCTCTTACGAAATTACCTATCTCTGATCAATTAACTCGCATGTAATTTCTTTCCCCGCAAAAAGATATCTCGGGAATTGAATCGACACAGCTGCAATACGTACGTACCTAGGTAAGTTTCGAATCAGCTTGACAGGCAGAATGATGCCATGGATGTCGGTCTCTTGGATGCCTAATTATGACCAAATATAGCAGGTCCCTACCGATATCGTGGATGCCTGGTCTTTCAGCAGCAAATTAGCACACATTCTGGTCTGAAGTAGCCCACCGCGCACGGAACACTTCGTTGCAGTCAAGAACGAATCCATCTACACGGTTTGGCCATCGGGGCTGGTGCTGTCCCTTCCGTTGCAGAATGAGGTGAGATTAAGCTTGTGGGTCCCAGAACTCACTCTACTCAGACCCGAAGTTTTCCCGCGTTGCGAGACGAACGCCATGTTTACACCGAGCTTAGCAAATGGTGGACTGACAACCATTCTGGCACGATGTACTTGGCGGTTTCGAGTTATGTGCAGCACTATCCCCGCTGATTTCGGTCCATCAGCATAAATAACCAGTCAAGTGCTTTCCGTACAACAAAATGACAGACTTTTTGACGGGAGGCGGAGCATTTGCTACGAACTACTATTTATGGTATCTGAATAGACTTTGTGTGGTTGTGCACGCGTTTTGGGATTCCAGCACGGTTATGTGACTACATGGTGGAGTCAGTGACATCACCCCTCAAGCTCCACATGAGACACAGATACACGTTGGCTCCGCGCTCATCCGGGACTCATCGAACAATATGAGCAGCACTCAAACAACAACAAACCCTCTTCCAACCTAATTGAAGACTTGACTATGCCTACTGTACTCATCGTGGGCGGCCACGGAAAAGTGGCCCTCGAGATCACCAAGATCCTAATCGCGGAGAAGGACCCAGCCTACTCCGTCTACAGCCTAATCCGCAACCCAGACCAGTCCGGCGAGCTCCAGAAGCTCGGCACGCAGCCCATCGTCCAGGACGTCGAGAAGGCAACCGTCCCCGAGCTGCTGGGCACGCTGAGCCGCACAAAACCGGACGTCGTCGTCTGGGCCGCCGGGGCCGGCTACGGCTCGCCCCCGGACCGCATCGATGCCGTCGACCACCAGGCGGCCGTCAAGGTCATGGACGCGCTGGGCATTGCGTCGCAGGCCGGGGATGCGGGAAAGAGGCTCGTGAGCATCAGTGCGCTTGATCTGCGTGACCGCGAGAACAAGCCTGTCCCGGACTGGTACAACGATGACGATAAGAAGCAGAGCGATGGGGTCTGGAAGGCCATTGGCAACTTTATGAAGGCCAAGTTCGAGGCCGACAAGGATCTGAGGACAGGGAACGAGAAGCGGGGGCTCAAGTACACCATGGTGAGGCCGGGAGGGTTGAGCAACGACCCTGGCGATGGCTTTGTCAGTGCCGGGAAGGTGCACTTGGGTAGGATGGTCAAGAGGCAAGATGTTGCCAAGGTTGTTGTTGAGTCCATCAAGAACGACGATACCATCGGACTTGCCTTTGATGTCGTTGGAGGGGAAGACATCATCGCCGAGGCTGTGAAAGAAGTGGGAAAGGGGAAGGTTGATACCTTCGAGGGCTTCTACTAGAGACTACAACGATGTCACTATGCCAATATTCAAAGGGCTTCAGAGTTCCCCAAAGGAAAAGCTGAAGTACATTGATCGTAGGTATCCTGAGGTCTTGGTCCGCCTCCGCTGTACCTTGAGTGACACGTTCCGGCGTCTGCGGTGATACAGACGGCCCTGGACCACCCAATCAACTATTAAAGGTACCATGACCAACTCATAGCCCCATATTTCACCTCCAATCCATTATGACAAGCGGAGTTGAGAGTGTCTTCTCTACACGGGCACCACCCGTGGAACATCCTGACCGCCGAGACTCTGGCCCGTCATGGCTCCGGCAGCCGCATCCTCCTGCTTTCCACCTACGGCTGATGCTGGGCTGACGCCTGTGGCGGCGGGGAAAAGTGCCCAGGGAACTGCTGATGCATCCATTCGATGTATCTGTGCAATTCTGCGTTCTCGCCCTCAAGTTGTCGCACCCTGTCCTGGAGCGATGTCTCTTGAGTGATCATGTTCGGGGCGTGCTCTGTCTCTTGGGTGGTGTTTTCTGCGGGGGGGAAATATTGCGAGGCGGAGCTAAAAGGCTCATGACTGCCCGAGTACTGGGGGATGTTCTCTTCCACCTCTGCCAAAATTTGGAAGTCACCGATCCCACCAGGCCCCGCTCGCCTGCTGCGGCTTCCCTCCTGAGATTGTCTGGGGCTGCCAACGTGGCTCTGATCTCCCTGTTCTTGAGCCTCTCGGCCGTGAACTGGAAAGCTCGACCAGGGCATGCTGTTTTCAGGGGTTGTAGATTGCTTCGCCCGCACGACTTTGTCGTAGAGATGTTCCTGCTCTGGGTCTTCCTCGAGCTCTTCGGCAAAGCCGTCCCAGTATTCGCTTGCGACGACGTGATCTTGGTCAGAAAGCAGGTAGGTGAGCTTGCACTTCTCCAGAATCCCAAACTTCGACTGAATGTTTTGCTTCGTCTGCGTGGTTGTTTGTTTTAATCTCATCTCTTTTGACGTTGCATCTGCACAGGCGAGGATCATAGACAGGGCGATGATCTTCTCTCTCTGTACCCACGGCACCTTTCTGTAGCAGTAGCTAGTCTTCATGCTCAGCGTATCTCGCCATGTCGCATCCGTCGTGGTGCCTGTACCGTACATCCAGTCTTCCAAGGCTAACAGACTTTTCGTTCTGCGTTTGCCCAGTAAGTCCCTGTAAAGATCATGACTTGTCCATGGGTCTCTGCGGCATGGGTGGCTGGCGCAAAGCTTGTCGAGGACACGGTCGTAGATGGAGCTGGAGACGCCTTTTCCGAATGAGCTCATGATATGAGCCCAAAAGGGCCGCCGAATTCCGGTATGCCACTGCATGAAGTCGACATCTTTCTTGCCTTGCTCGGTCCTGGCATAAGTTGCGATAAGATGTCGCTCGTTCCAGGGAAAGCTGTCGAGGTCCTTAGCCTGTGCAGGCTTCGACAGTGTCAGCGAAAGACTGGTGTTTCCTGTGGTGGATGTGAAATGGCGTGTCTGTTTCTCGATGGTGTCCGCCTGAGGAGGGACCTGCGTGACAACTTCGGTGTTGGCAACCGAAAGTGTGTTCTGTTCTTGGAATGAGCTGTGGAGAATGCCCTGTGGTGTTGCCGGCTGTGACTGATGTCGCTGGGTCTCGGGATTCGCAACAGATGCATTCTGCTGCGAGGTTTGGCATGAGGGCAATGATTCAGCCGGGGAGGTTTGAATGCTCCCAATAACAGCCTCGCCGTACTCCAATCGCGGATCTAGGTGCGTACACTCTCGCAGCAGATCAGGCTCCCCATTATAATCGCGGTGCATGGTGTTGGAAACGGGCGTGGCATGGTAACCGAAGTGATTTCCGGTCTGACCTGCCGGAAGGCTTGAGGTCCTCGACTGGTGAAGTTGTAACGGATGAGGAACGTGTGGCGGTTCTATCATCAATCCGTTCTCTGCAAGGCTTGGGTAGGTGTTGGTATTTCTAGACTCATTGGTTTGGCTTGGTGGATACAAGCTCGACTGGTGACGCGAGGACATGATGATCGAGGGAGACGAGACCTGTAGATTGCTTGCAGTTTCACAGTCAACCAGGTGAAGCCGGGCTCGCTTCATGGAAGTGTCAGTACTTCCAGACCACGCCGTTTGCTGGTCCCCAGCCGAAAGCTCAAGAGGTAGGTGGTGTTTCGCAGGTTGGATTATCATTGACGCGGTCGCGGCTGCTGCGGTCGGCGCGATCGCGTCACCTTCGACGTGTTGCTCGAGTAGGGCACTATTGTTATTATCGCCCTCAGAATGTAGCTCCATGCTGGGGCTATTGATGATGGACTTGGTCATCTTGGCCTGACCAGTTGTCTTTGGATGTGCATGAAGTATTCCAAAGCAACACCAGGTGGTATTGTTTGATTTGAGACTGTACCTAGGTATGTTGAGCAGGGCAACCAGGCGGTCAATGGCTGTATTGCAAGTACCTAAAACAAAGATGGAAGAGGCCAAATAGCCAGCCATCAAGGCGATAAGTGCTTATCGGAGTGGGATGTTACTGGAGAGTCAAGTGAATGAGCCCGTCACACAATGGTGAATACAATCAATGTCGTTCCAGCGGTATACTGTGTGTACTCGTGTATCTCATTTTGAATGGATTCTACGAAGGCGACAGTGACGTCATTCAGATCTGAAATATTTCTACTGCAAAGGCACTACGCAGAAATGGAGGCCAGCAGGACTTGCTAGAGTTCAAGACATTGCTGATGAGTCTTGTTCTCTTTGCCGTCAGATCTCAACCACTCATCCCCTCTCTTCTCATCTCAAGTATGACTAGAGGATGAGGCAGAATGAAGAGAACTATTAAATACATGACAGCGACTTTCACGAAGATTGTATCAGAAGCTGTTTACCTACCTAGGTAGGTATTTTGCATTTGCTTGCAGAAGATATTATCAATATCAGCCCGCCCAATACTGACTCAACAACATGTGTTCCCTACTTATTTGTATTCTGTGGTCATGATCTAAGAATGAGGACGAATGAAGTGGAATCAAACAAAGTGAAAACAGTATATGGTGTTGATATCATTTGTTTGAACAATTATTATGACCAGGTTAGGACTTGACATTCTGATCAATCCACTCCTCAATGGTCTTTAGAATCTCCAAGACCTTGTTGTATTCACCTGGAGTGTAAATGATCCCATACTCTGGGTTATCCAACAGTCCCTCCCCCAACATCACTGGCTTTTGAAATGGCTTTACTCGTCGATGCAGGATTGAGGCCTCATTTTGTTCAATGGCGTATTTTGTTCCGGCTGCCACGATGCCAAACGAGTAGGCTATTCTCATCATCAGTGTTTGTTAATCAAAAGTGCAAGAGCATCATTACCACGTACATCGTGTCCCATGTTTTGTGATGTCTGTCAGATAACCCCGCAGCTGAGTTCTAGCGGCCTGAAACTCTGAGAGCGTGCCTTCTCTTTTACCTTCGAAGGCAAATACTACTTTGTTCTTGTTGGGGTCTGCGTTAACCCGGATGACAAACAAATCGCCACGAAGTGTTCCACCCCCCGTCCTGTACTCGGGAGCAATAATATACTTGGGGAACGTAAAGACTTGGCTGATTACATGGTACCAGACACCATTGACTAGTGACTCTCTTTCCATGGAGTTGTAGACTGCATCATCGGGTGCGGCCATGTTGTGATATTGTTATCCAAACAGCTTGGATGAAGGTGGCAGTGGAATTCCAGAGTGAGTTTGTCTCAGGGTGTAAAGGTAGTGTTCTATATATTTCACAGCGGTGTGCGATTCTTCTAGCACTTCACAGCGTGCATCTCGTGTCCTGGGCAGCTGAGATCCAGCTCGACTCTCTATTGGTCTGTCTGCATATGGTGGTCAGCTTTTTCCTGTTCAGACTGATAGCCAGCCAGCCACAGAAGAGTTCTGACATCAACTTTGGAATCGGGCTGATGTCGCTTAGTAACTGTGATACCCGACCCGCTCAGTGGCTGAGTAGCTGAACTGCAATGTTTCAGGTGTTTGCCCACCAGAAGCCACACATCTCGGCCAGGTTTTCCATTTTACTAGCATTGTGCAATTTTCAGCTCGCTTCACACTCTGCATAAAAGTGCCAATCTACGTTGTCTAAGATGGGGTTTTCGCCTGAAGTCATATCGATGGCCTTGAAGACAGCCTATCAGGGGAATTGAAGGCCATCTGAGGGTGCTACATGACAGCAAACTTGTGTCTTGTACCCACGTAATGCCGACCGCCTACTCCGCTCATGATCGGAGGAACAGGCTTGGAGACATTTAAATATTGGCAAGTGGCGCAGTCCTCCGGCAGACTATTCGATCTATGCTGATACGTGACTGTGGTGGACCACTCCTTGTATGAAGCATTTTGCCCACGTTCATACACTCATCAAGTGCACTCTGAAACATTTATGAGACTCAGGTCAGTATTCATATAGATGAATATCGTGACCAGCCGCGGAAATGTATTGAACGAATCGATGGAAGCCTTTACAGGGTGCGGGGTTTCCTAGGATATGAAAGCTTTCAGAAGTCATCTCGATTAGGTCCAAATTATCTCCTCCCCTTCCTCACAGGGGTCTCTGCAGGCACTCAGATTTGGGGGTATTGCCCCATCGTGCAGTCTGTGAAGCGCATCTGCCTTACCGCATGTCACACAGAAACTGCGAGTGATTATCATGAGAGATAGAGAATTATGAAATGCTCTGACGCAAGATACAACTGTACTCTGCATGACTTGTCTACGAACCCTTGCCAGTGATGTTCGGTCTCCAATGGTGAATCCATCATCTTCAGGAATAGCGCACCCGGAGTTGGGTTGCATCGCTTGTGAGCATAGCGGTCTTGAAAAGGAAACATGATGGTTCAGGGGATTTGGCTTCAGTCATTGAGAGCCTAAGAGGTATTAAGGCGGCAGCAGCAATTCGCTGAATAAATGAGGGAGAGTAGACTTCTGGTGAATGGGATACTATTGTGTAATGCATACAAAGACAGGCCCAGAACGCCAGCCATGTCCATACTTTCAAGCACCGTAATGATTTGACTGCCGAAACAAGGATCCCTTCCAGCCACCACAAGTAATAAGCCGGCTATATTGATCTCATTCGCTACCAAGCGGATGGACGAACGATTCCCCATGGGGAGCCCATGGGGAGGCCATGGGGAACAAGGGTCTAGAAGGTGGAGTAAGATGGGCCAAGACACATATAGTGAGGTTGATTGACGTCTCCGAACAGCCCCTGGTGCGGGGAGCGGCAGTCGTGTGCCAGCAGCCGCTCACGATGTAGCATTGAGTCTCTGGGCCGCGGTCCCATAATTGATCCGGTACTATAGATGTGTGCTTTAAGTCCTGTAGGCTGCCCACGTCTCCGGTCGTCCCTGTGCAGCTGTTCTCACTTGATCCTCCCTGGGAACAGCAGCCCGTCACCCGCCTCAGTCGAACATGCCTTTCGGAATCATCAACGCGGAACTGAAGGATGGCGGGCAGATACCGGGCACAGAGATGCTAATCGGCGGCAGTCGTGTGGGTGTAGAAGCCGAAGTTGATGACGCTCATTTGGAACGCATCACGTACAGGGTACGCATTAGCCACACTTCCCCATCGTGGGCTTGAAGCCGACTGACGAGTGATAGGGCGTGGAAACAATCCTCGTTCCTCAACCATCCAAGACGGATTTAAACGATCCCTTGGTAACGCCCTTCCTGGAGACATGGCCCGCATAGCCTGCAAGCTGACACCCAACACAGCTCTGGCCACGATGGCAGAAAGAAGCGGCCTTCTATGTGATTTTCGTCAACGCGATCGTCTTCGCCATTCTACCCGGACCCATCATAGCCCCAGCCACCTTCGCACTCGCGCCAATACTGGGCGTCACCTTGACAGAAGTCGCTGAGCTCTCAGGTTATCAGCTCCTGCTTGTCGCTGCCTTAGGGTGAGTACGAAGACGCGTTTCTTAATCCAGATGAACAATTTCACTGAAAATGGACCGGCATCTTTGGTGAAGGCCCCTGGTCTCAGTTCTCGCTCAAAAATATGGCAAACGCCCGCAATTCCTCTTCGCCGCTGCAACAGGCACGCTGGGAACTATCGTCTGCATCGTCGGCTCCCAACAGAACAACTACCACACCCTCCTCGCCGGCCGGTTGGTCCAGGGCCTAGGAGTGACAGCCTGGGAGAGCCTGTCCCTGGCCGCGGTCGGAGACATGTTCTACCTGCACGAGCGCGGGTGGCGCACGGCGCTGATTGTCTGTTCGCTGGCTTGTATGGCGTCGATGGTCTCCATAATCAGTGGGGTACTCTTTGAGAACCACGGTTACAAGAACCTGTTCGTAGCAGAGCTTCCCTTCGATATCATCGGGCTTCTGGCAACCATCTTTCTCCTACCAGAAACTCAATTTATCCGAGCAGCAACGCAACCGGGAGAAACCACGCAGGCCCAAACCAGCCCCAACGGGACCGAGAAGGAGAAGAGCTGGGACCACCAGGCCGAGACAATCCACCCACCGAGCCCAGCCCAGAAGATCCCAAGGCGGTCCTACGCGCAGACCCTCGCCCCTTGGCAGCGAACAAGCTACACGACAAAGTCCATCCCGCACCTCCTCTCGGAGATCTTCGTCCACCTCATCAACCCGGCCGTCTTCTGGATCCTGATGGTGAGCGCCGTGCTCGTCGCCTTCTTCGTGGTCTCGGCCTACATCCTCTCGCAGATCTGGTCCGTCCCGCCCTACAACCTCAACGTCGCGCAGAACGGCTACTTCTGGGCCGGCGCCTTCGCGGGCGGCGTGCTCGCCGTCTTTGTGGGCCCCCTGTGCGACTGGTCCGCCCGGACGCTCGCGCGCGCCAACGGCGGCGTCTACGAGGCCGAGTTCCGCATCCCCGTCAACATCCTCGGCGCGCTGTTCTGCGGCCTGGGCTGGTTCCTGTTCATGTGGGTCGTCGAGAACCCGCGCCCGGACGGATACTTCCTGGGCGCCTTTTGCCATGGCTGTGCTTGCTTTGGGATCTCTGTCCCTTCGACTTCTGCTGGGTTATATATTTTGTGAGTTAGATCGTTGGTCTAGCCTTCTTTGCTTGCTGGAGAAGTTCTAACGAAGACCATCTGCTATTCAGGGACTCATTCCCAAGGCAGTCGACGGAAGTGTTCGTGCTGCAGATGATGCTGAAGAACTTCCTGTTCTATGCATTCTCGACTTTCATCAACACCTGGGCTGGCGAGGCCGGTGGCGGCGAGGTGTTCAGAGTCTTCGGCATCGTCTCGCTTGTGCTGATTGCCCTTTGCATCCCGATGTGTGCGTACCATCCTCAAGTCAATGACCTGTGCATGGCAGCAGGCTGACAACAGTGTAGACATTTTCGGCAAGGTCAACCGGAAGCTGATGTACAACTTGTACACTCGCAGCAGCTTATTGAAGTCTCTTGGATGAGTCAGTAAAACTGGAAGTGTACAGCACGGCCAAATACAAGCGGGGACTAGACAAGTATGGAAAGCAAAGGGCTTTCAATTGTTCATGTAAATGGGTATCATGTCAGACCTTGGAAAGATTATCGCTTTACGCCCTCAATGCCCCATCTTCCAGGACCTTGGTGTCCATATTGCCTCCAATCACTGTTGACTGCGTCCGGGTATGGGCATCATTCCTCCTCCGAGGGGTCGACAGCCCGCAGGCTTTGTTCCCACTCGTCCCAGCCTTTCCAGCTGACCGTCTCTTGCCAGTAGCCGCCTCTCTCATGATGAGGGCGGAAAGGGCCCGAGCTGGTGCCATAAGAGTAAAGCTCCGTCTCCCGCTTTCTCTTATCTGCCCGTCTCAGCAGATCCTTGTCCTTTCTCCGTCTGTTGACCTCTGCCTGTCCACTGCCCACGATCCACCTCGCCCAGCCAGACCTATCTGGCTCGCGGTGCTTGCGGGCACAGTATTTCTGCAGCGATTCATGCTTGAGCACTGATCTTGATGGCGTCAGTCGACAATTCTACTGTCTCCTTGGCGTCCCATCATCCGCTGAGACGACCGTGGTGCTGCCTGCAAATTTGACACTCTTCCTGCGCTCCCTGTCCCCACTGATACCGCCACCTCTGCCAGGACTAGAACTCAGTATGCTCGTCGTTGAGGTATTCGGTCTCTCACTGCTGGGACCGAGGTGAACTGCGCTCGCAGCCCTGCCCATGCCCCCCATGGGACTGGCATGCCCGCTTGCTAGATTCTCTCTGACAGATTCCACGGCCTTGCTCTGCGGGATATCGTTGAGGTCACCGTGGACACTGCCCTCAAGACTACTCTCACCGGTTCGACGCCGGCCCGCCGCTCGCTGGGCAAGGTCATCTAGTGCTCCAGTACTGTAACGCCCTGCACCGAATCGCGGCGATGCGGTCCCGCTCACGTGTGACGTATTCCGGTTGACTTCTCTCACAGCACGTGAGATTTCCTCTGTCCTGGCCATGTTGTTCTCGGCGCGATACTTTCCGGGAAGGCAGGCGTGTCCGCACCCGTCCAAGGGACAGCATCCATCCGAGTAAAGCCCTTCGGGGCCATCATCAAAAGAAGAGGCCTCATCATCGTCGACCTCGGAATGCCATCCCGCGATGCAGGACGCGTGTCCGCCATGCCCGCAACCGTTACAGTACCACCATGTTGACATGGAAGCTTCGTCGTCTTGACCATCCGCTACTGTGCGTAGCAGCTCGGGGGAGATCTCGGTCGCTTCGCTGGAAACCTCTGGTACGTCGCGATGATGACATACGGCACACGGGGCCATGACTGCATTGCACCGCTCACAACGCCAGATTTGATTAGCCGATTGAGTCTCCATGTTGCGTCGATCAATTTCTCTTGGTTTGCGGCAGGTTTGACACAGGAACGCGGCCTTGTTGTTCGACTGTGCAGATCTGAACACCGATGGGTAGTCCTCGCCCCATTGCTGGAGTGGCCCACCAGGCCAGCCCTTCATGCAAAGGTTCCTAAGAAGAGCCGCCTGTGGGAATAGTTTCATTCCCATGAGGCGGGAGTGTTGCTGCTTAATAATTGCGGCGGCTTGGAAACTGTCAATGACATCGTCCACGTCGTAGACCAGCGGTCTCAGAAGAAGGACCATGGCTGATGCGTTGAGTGCCGACTTTGTGGCCTCAAAGCTGACTGCTCGGGAAACGAGCTTGTACGGATCGAGGGTACCGGGACGGTGGGGTCCATCGTCTTCCCAAGCGATAGGATGTGGATACCGTGGATCATCTGACCATGGCAGGTAGTCGGTTTCTTGAGGCTGCTCGGGGTCGTGGCTGGATTCGAACGAATCCAACGGACTCACACCAAGAGACACAGTCTGAGACGTGTACTGGGGGAAGCTATCAGGCCTCGGGTGTGAATCGCCTCTCCCTGACTCGATGCTGTCCATGGTCGTTTGGGTGATCATAGGGTCTTCATCCGTAGACTGAGTCACTGTACTGTCATCGAGTCCGGCCGGATCAGAAGCTCCACGGTGCTGAAGCTTCGGAGGCAGGCTGGGTTCCAGTTTGGATCCCCTGATTCTGCTTTCATATTCGCCAGTGCTAGCGCTGCGAGCAAGCTGTGGGTTCGACGGCCCCACACCTGAAATCCTTTGAGTTCGTCGCTGGACGGAACCAGAAGATGATCCAGTTAGGCCTGTTGTTTGCCTGCTGCTGCTCGAGATCGAAAACATTTGCCCAAACGACTCATCCGAGTCGTGCCTCGCTACCACTCTCCTGGCACTGCTGGGAGTACCCAAGGCGGGGCCCTGGTCCGAATTGCTCTTCGCGCCAGGCACATCGATCGCCTGACTGATAGCGTCTGTGTCGTAGAAATCGTAGCCTTCGGTGCTTGCGTAGGCGTCGCTGTCATGACTGAATGTAGAGAGGGGCTCGGAATCAAGCCGCTGTCGTTGTGAGGGTCGTTTGACCGGCGGAGGGAGTGTGAAGCTTCCACCTTCCTGCACGGGAGTGAGCTTCTTCCCATACTCGAAGTGGTGATCCTCAAGCTCGCGAATATGGTCGATTGATTCCATCCCGCCTTCATTACCGCCATCTACAGGCCGGGCTAGCGGGGTAGTTGTCTGGGACGTGCTCTCAAACTCCTCTGATAGTAATGAGCGAAGATGGCTTGCTCGCTCAACGCTCGCAGGAGGCTTGAGGCCGCCTCCGAAGGCCGCCTCCGGCTCAGCCAGACCAGACTGGGCCAGTTGGACCTGACCAAGCTTGGGTATCTCGTCAAGTCCCTTCAAAGTGGCAGGCGATTTCGACAGCAATTTTGCCGTCGCTTTATTTGACCTCTCGAGCTCACCGGTGCGTCGGTCGAGGTGGTGCTGTGCCCTTCTCTCTAGCAGCAGTCTCATAGCGAATGCCAGTACCTTCCAGACTTGAGACAGGCGGAACTGACCGACGGTCTCTGCAGCCACGGCGTAGTGTTCCAGGATAGCTTGAATCCGGAGATCTAGAGATTCTGCCCCCCGTTTATAAGGCAGAAGCTCATGGAGTGTCTCGAGGTAGTGAGTAGAGAGATACTCGTACATATTGACGTTTGCCGCAGATGGGACTCGTCCTATAGTCATAGCTTGCTGAGGTTTGAAAAGCCCGGAAGCCTTGATGGACTGTTCGAGAGCCATCACTGGTGCATCCGGTCCTCCGGGTGGTGTTGTGCTGAGCGACTGAACGGACCGGCTGGCAGTGGGAGCTCGCCTCTGCTTGGGCCTGGCCCGTCGTGCTCCCAAGAAGTTTCCAGCGACTTCATCTTCTGAGTCGCTGCGACTGATACTGAGCATTGGAACGGTGGGGCTGGAGGTGTAGGAAGCACGGCTCGGTAGCATCTCGGCAGAGACCACGGGCCTGTGGGGTCGCCGCACCTGAGGCCGCTCGTCCAGAAAGCTGACAACGTCCCCGCGTGACGAGAAGGACAACACGGACATTGTCGTGCGGTCCACGACCTTGCGGGCGTAGGCAATGTCGAACTGGTTGAACAACCCATCTTGGCCAGCCGTCCAAAGTAGGTCCTGGTCATGCCAGAGGAGCGCGCCCGGCGGGGTGTCAAATTTTGAGACCTCCTTGAACGGCAATGTAGGTCTGGCAAGATCCCATACATGGCACGCATTGATTCCATTTCGACCGTGGCTTCCCCCCTCGTATGCGACTGCTAGTTGTGCGGCCCTCTTGCCCTGGGCCGTAGCGGACCATGTCCCAGGTCGCCAGGACACATCGGATACAGGTGCTGGAGTGCTGATACTCCATTTGGGCCTCTGCCTCTTGTCTGCCTTTGTGGATGCATCCCAAACATGGCACTTGTTGTCCCAACCACCGCTAACGATATGATCACCGTCTGGGTGCCAGGCAAGAGTCGAACAAGCCTTGTCGTGCGCGTTTATCCTCAGCACGGGGGCTGTTGCCTTTCGGATGTCCCATTTCAGAACAACGCCCTGCTCTGTGCCGCAGGCAAAAGACCAAGCCCCATCCGCGTGCGGTGACCATTGTATACACTGAACCCCACCGGCATTACATTTGAATGCTTGCACTGCCCTAAAACTGAGGTGTCCGGTATGGGTCCGGACAGGATTCATGATGTCGAAGCAGCGCACAATGCCGTCCTGGCTCCCAGCGAGAAGATAAGAGGACCGCGGGTTGATGTCCAGAGTATTGATCTGTCGCGAATCTTCTCTCATTTGTATAACCTCCATCGGCGACCCGTCAGCCCCTCCGCCCAGGCGCGTCAGGTCGTACTGGAAGATCTTGCCACTGGCGCATGCGGTAAAGATCGTGGTGTCGCCTCGGCCACGGAGCCATTTGACATCCTTGATGGAGAGTTGGTCGGAGCTCGAGTTTACCGAGTTTTTCATGAAAGGTTGGGCCAGAATGGCAGCACGTATGTCGATGCCATCTTGGACTGTGTTTCCATTGAGCTTGACGGTTTTGAGGATGTGCCTCCCCGCAAGGATGGCGCTTTGGCCATCGGGGGACCGATCAATGCAGTCAATCGGCACGCCGGCATTGTATGCAGCATCTTGCGATACGCTCGGTCGTAGTATGGTCGCTGGTGCGAAGGGGGCAGAGGTAACGCCGAGGTTCGAGTTGTCTGGGAGTGACGAGGACGGCGACGACTCGACGGCGGCCTTGCCAAGGAGTTTCCGCATGATCTTGTCCTTGTTGTACATGACGACGCTGCCTATCCAAGAGTTCAACTCATATCCAAGTGTCCAACTCTCTGGTCCAGCCCTAGTTGTGTCCTGGTCCGCGTGTTCGTCGCGCTGCCTCCTCTAGAGGCCAGTCGAGCCGCAGTCGGATTGAGGATGTGAAGGGGATGAGGCCATCGTAAGGCCCGTCTCGTGCGATTCGTCGTGCGCAAGTCTCGTGACAGTTGGTTTCCGCGCTCGAGGAGAAGAGTTGGTCTTGTCTGTCAACAGCCAGGTTGGTCGGGGTTGGGTGATGGTATCAGGCGGTGGAAGCTTGCGCCAGGTCTAGCGCAGGCCTGCTTCTATGCGCTGGAGATCCCCAAGAGAGTGAGCAAGTAGGCGGAGGAAGGGCGCAGGTGAAGGCGCGATTCTGCCGACTTCACTCGGCGGTCTACCCTTCACCGCCCTGGAGCTCCAGGGCGGTGGCGGGGCATTTGCTCCGACCAGCTTCGTGTAGATCCGCGGCCCCACAACAGCTTTGGCCTCTTCTGTTGACTGCCATCTTGAGAACACCAACGGGCATGTACGCCCAGTGACTTCCTTGTAGAGAGTCCCCAGGTATTCTTGTCATCCTGCGATAAACCTGCCTAGGTCGCCACGAACCAGCACATGGTATCGATCGCAGAGTTCAGCCGCTTTCTGTCACTTGTGTACCCAGCTCACTAATCTTTGAACGGCAAAGGGAATTTCCGTCTGTGGCGCTCCTGCGGATGGCGCCAGTTGGCTGCTCAGGCCGTGTTCGATGACAGGACATGATCACTTCCCAGCATTATGCAATCACGATGGTGCATTGAATCATACGAAAATATTCATCAATGTAAGAACAGTTATCCCAAATAAGCCAAACGCTGCAAACGGTCTGGCCAAGCTCAATTTTCTGTGCACTTTGTAATTATACCTAAGTATTTCGATACATGAGGACGAACAACCAAAGTCAGTTCCATAGGAATGGCTCAACGGCAAATGACAAACCCAGGGCAGAGATTCTTTCTAAGAACGGATCTTCGCACAGAAAGAAACGGATAGTACACAGATACATTACACGCCTAGTACACCCACACCCAATTCACATACCACTACACTTCGCATACCAGATTTATATGCCTAATTTATACGCTCATTCATTTATATAATATTTAGATTAGGCGTATGCTTTAAGTATGTAAATTGGTCTTCGTTTGTGGATTGGGTGTGAGTTTTGGAATTGGGTATGGGTATCATGCTTTGATTTGCTGCGGGAATATTATGCAAGAGGCATCTGTGTACCATTCGTTTCCTTCTATATTTCTGTCTAGGGCGTTGTTTGGTCCGATTTGAGTAAAAGAACGGTGGTATCACAGTTTTTGACCGGGGCAACCGGCAGCCCGGTGTGCCCATACTCCGTACTCCACGCTCTCATTCCGTCGATCTGACAGAAACACCCAGACTCTGTACTCGCATGTGAGTTCAGGGGCGGTATTCCCTTGACGCAGCCATGACGTGCCGCACATTTGACCGCCGTCCCCGATTGCATGGATTAAAATGGTTATAAGGTGTGATTATTTTATGATGTGCGAACCTGTTGTTGGCTTTCACGTGAGATATCCTTCTTCAAATTGATATCTCCCATCACTGCTTGTTGCCTATGCCTGCGCAGTTATCCAGACCTCGCAACGTCGGCCTCTTTCCAATAGCTGATATCACAATCCTACGTGGGATTCAACCGCTACGCCGTTGCAAGTGGCGTAAGAGGGTTTCATGATGCAGTTCCTGCTTTAATACTTGTCTAGCGTTACGGCTTTGATACACGACCCTTGTCTGCTCAGTTGTTCCACTCCGCGCCCTCATATCAAGAGCGAGTGAGAGTAAGCGATTCTCTTCACAAGGAAACTTTTTACCACGGAATCACCAACACATGCACCTGTGGTGGAACTGGCGGTGGCCGGAAACAATTTGCGGACTATGAACTCGCCGGCCGGGTTTTCAAAGCCACAGGTGGCGCTCAGGGACCAGGCGTGTCGATGGCTGAGACTTTGGCCGACGCCGGTGGAAAAGGTGAGCCATCATAAGTACATGTGCCAGACATAAAGTGGGGACGCCACCGCTGACTATGGCAGTCTACTGCCTCGATCGTGCCCCTAGACCAGACGAAGCATGGGATGAAGCTCAGTCCCGCCTCATACTAAATGGGGGTGCTCATTGCATTACAAGCAACACGATGTCACAGACACAGCACATCTTGATGAGACAATCACGGGCGTCGCCGAGGAGAACCAGCGACTAGATAGGGTGATAGCTGCGGCTGGCATCCAGCAGCTCACCCCTGTATCTGAGTATCAGGAGGACGACGTCGCGCGGATGATGGCCATAAATCACACCGGAGTCTTGATGACGGCAACTTCGGCAGCACGCCACATGCTCAGGTACAAATGCAAAGGCAGTATCTGCCTGATAGCAAGCATGTCCGGTCTCGTGGCAAACAAGGGTCTCGTATCTCCGGTGTACAACAGCTCCAAGGCCGCGGTAATCCAGCTCGCCAGATCGCTGGCTATGGAATGGAGCCCGACTCAAAAAGATGGGACTGGAGGTATTCACGTCAATTCCATATCACCCGGACACATCTTGACGTCCATGGTGCGCGAGAACTTTGAGGAGGTACCCGGATTGAAGGAGAAATGGGAGCGCGAGAACATGATGGGCCGTCTTGCGGATACAAACGAGTTCAAGGGCGCGGCGTTGTTCTTGTTGAGTACTGCGAGCAGTTTCATGACGGCGAACAACCTGGTTATCGACGGCGGGCATATGTCGTGGTAGTCTCCCACGTGCTACAGGACGGCACCCTCGGGCGCTACATATGTATGTGTAGGCATGCCTACTGCATGCAGTTTCTACTTGGCGTGCACCGGGAGTGACAGGATCCATGCACGGTTTCTTGATCAGGAAGACGAGACGAACTTTTGTCCAACCCCAAATCGCATTTTCTAGCCACAGATGCTGTGCTCCCTGACTGCCGGTCGGAGATACTACCATGACAACATGATCCGATCGCTTGGCAGGGACCGCGTGGCATTTAATATAGTCGCGTACCGCAACAGCACGCCTCCCGCTCCTGGAATCAAAGAAGCGTCGTCTTCCTTCACGATGGCATGTGAGAATACGAAAACATTAATTTCACCACAACACGACAAGGACAGAGTCACAGCGCAATTCTTCCCCGAGGACTTCAGGAAGACACCCCCTGCAGATCAGCACGGCCAACGCATGAAGTTCCTTGCAGGCTGCAGGGCGGAGAAAGCAGTCGAGGCCAAAACGCAGAGATGCAACATCATATCGAGGCCTATGGAGCATCTTGTCAGCTTCACCACCTCAGAATTAAACTCGGCATGATCGACGGCCCCATGACCCCTGGGCCCTGATGGACCTGAGTTGCCGGGCCGCGGGCATGGGCTTACCAGACTATAATTGTCCAGGCACGGTCTGAGTAAGCACTGAAAGGGCAGGCGTGAGCTTTCCTGACACATCGGATTACTACTGTACGTGCCAAATGCTCACGGTCCCAAACACTCGAGCCTCAGTCGCGGGAGGGGGGCTCAGCCACAATCAGCACCCGCACCAGTCCCCCGGATTCACAGCAGCCCGGAAACAAAGGTCAAAGGTGTGTGGGGGGGGGGGGTACATGGCTTGTTCCACCTTGTGCAGATCACGCCTCTGCGCCTGCCGCCAGAGCTAAACGCACATTTTTGTATGATGTTTCGACTTTCACACACAACCTCAGCACGCCCACCGCTCCAGTGCCGCTTGCCCACCGACGCCGGCAAACTTGAGGGAGCCTAGTCGGTAGCGTGGGCACGCTGCGGCTGACAGGCGCCCGTCTCATTGGCACGGTCGGCCACGCCAGCGGACGTCCGAAGCAGCCGCTAGGTCTGTTGAGCGACCGTGTTGCCGGGCCCTGCAGCAGCTAGTGCTGCGATGTCTGCCTTCGCGCAGGGTTTGGGAACAAGAAACAGCATGTCGCCGCCGCGCTGGCCTCCTACCTTGCTATCCTCAACCCCAGCAACGGGCTGGGGTATGGGACGATCTCGAGCGAGCTTGCATCAGATGCATAGACCCTGTTATTCGGGCCGGCCAATAGAGTGTGTGGTTGTGCTCAGCTGTGCCGCGACAACACGGCGCCAAGCTGTCAACTCTACAGTAGCAAGCTGCGACTATCGATATCTTAATGCAAAGGAACAGCCAGCGAAGGGATCACCGGGGCACACACCGGCGCCGGTGTGATGCCACGACAAGACTCTCAGGTGAGATACCATATCTGGTTCTAGTCTCGGCGCCTTCGAAAAGATTGTGACCTTTAGTCTGGTGTTTTAATTTTTCGGATGATTCATTGGCCCTCTTGACAGCCCGACATGGCTCACATGCCCAAAGCATCCAGGGGGCTCGTGGCGGTCTGGCTCCCGTCTGGGCCATGAGAGAACAATGTTGCCTGATTATCGGATGAGGGGATGGCTGTGCTGAGGGCTGCCCTGAGGGCTCTCGCGAAATGGATATAATATTCCTCATCGTCGTCGATGTTCCTCGGCGTTGGGGCTCATCTTGTATCTCATACCCAGCATCGTCGTCGTTCATTGTGCCTGCTTTCGTTCATCATCTATCTGCCACCGGTCAGAGCATACTCTCACTTTTTCCCTACCTCACCTGGAGTCCTACACATTAATAGCACTTGTCTCACTGAGTGAGACCGTTCCCATCTTGATCACAATGCACTCTCTCCTCCCTATCATCCTGGCTGCCTCCACGGTCAGCGCCAGCCCCTATCATGCCAACAGAGAACTCTTCGCAGATCTCCGCAACACACCTGTCCTCGCAACTCGGTCGACATCCCTCCTGGGAGACCTCCTGAACGAGGCATCAAGCACCCTCAGTGCAGTGGGCGCCGAGATCTCTTCCATCCTCACAGGTGTCCTGGACGCCCTCGCAGACGGGGACAACTACACGCCACCCGGCGATATCGACTCGCCCGAGTGCGCAGCAGACACCTGCTGCAAGTGGAGCCACATCGTGTCCGACATCAAGGGCAGCTTCACGGACGGCGACGGGTGCACCGCGGCAGCCCGGGGCGCCATCCGGCTCGGCTTCCACGACGCGGCGGCCTGGCAGTCCTCGCTCTCGAGCGGCGGCGCCGACGGGAGCGTGGTCCTCAACGCGGACGAGCTGGCCCGGATAGAGAACCGCGGGCTGCAGGACATCGCGAAACAAACCCAGACCTGGTTCGACCAGTACAAGCAGTACAACATCACCATGGCGGACCTGATCCAGATGAACGCCATCGCCGCGACGGCGGCGTGCCCCGGGGGCCCGCGCATCAAGGCCTACGTCGGGCGCGTCGACAACAACGCGCTGCCGCCCGCGGGCCTCATCCCCAGCCCCTTTGCCGACGCGCAGACCAACATCGCGCTGTTCGAGGCCAAGACCTTCACGGCCGCCGACCTGGTCGCCCTCGTCGGCGCGCACACCGTCAGCCAGCAGAACTTTGTCGACCCGTCGCAGGCGGGCAAGAGCCAGGACACGACCGACAGCGTGTGGGACAACAACTACTACGGCGAGACGGCGAGCCCCGACACCCCCGACGGGGTGTTCAAGTTCCAGAGCGACATCAGCCTGTCCAATGACTCTGAGACGTCTGGGACGTGGCAGACGTTTGCGAAGGACCAGGGCGCTTGGGAGGCGGTAAGTGGTCTTTTTTCCCCTTTCACTTGAAATTGCCAAAGGCACTTATGCTGACTTTACTCCGACAGGCCTATGCACCTGCATATTTCAGGATGAGTCTTCTGGGGGTTAACAACTTGAACGAGTTGACCGACTGCTCTCAGGTTGTGTGAAGGGCGGGAGTTTTGTTTGTCAATTGGTAATGTTTCGCACAAAAACAGGAGTCAAGGCGCTTCATGTGCGAGTCGGGATTGGGCGGTAGCATAGATTCCGAGATTAATATGTAATGTCAAATTGATTTTGAATAATCCTTCAACATAGTGATTTATAATGACACGTCTAGAAATCCCGAATGCGCCAAAGTCGGCAAGCTGATAGGAGAGATCGGGTGCCTTTGGAGAGGTAAGGTTGGAATGATTAATGTAAGAGGAAAACCCTCAATGTAGAACACTGTGCACGCCGGCTGCCTTGGTCGATATTAAAACTGATTGATGAAATGTCGGGAATTAATTAGACAAGCACCCGGAGGTATTGGGGGCCAAGACGCTGCCATGTTTCTTGTCTACTCAAACTTCAGCTCGCTAATCAGGCCCGGGACGTCCTTCATCTTCCCGTCACCAGACCCGCCCTCACCGCCGTACTCCTTCGGCAACTGCTTCTCGTCCAGCCCACTAGCCTTAAATTCGGCGGCCAGGTTGCCACCGTTGGCCATGGGGTGGAATTTCTTGGCCGTCTTCGGGGCGATGAACACCTTGATCAGGGCATACATCCAGCCCATCACTGCAGGCACGTTGACGAAGAACTTCTCCTGTTCAATCAGAATCGTTAGCAAGGTCCTTCCGGAATGCAGTAACTCGAGGCGGAATTGGATGGGGTGGAAAGTGGTGTCTTGCCTTCAGAAGCTCAGGGTACGCAAGAGAAAACTTCTTGATCACTTCCGAGCTGGCAGCCTTGACGGCGGGAGGCTGGCGCAGGAAAGAGATGTTCTTGTAGTCATGGACCTGCATGATCTTGTAGGGATCCTTCTCAGCTGTGATAGGCTCAGTAGCCTCCGAGAGCTTGAGCTGCTGGATGCCGAGCTCCTGCAGGGCGATTCGGTAATCCATGAACCTGCGCAGAAGTGTCAGTCAGTTGCTGGCTCAGAATAAGACTATGCAGTCCTCAGGTCAACGTACTCGTCGAGCGGCGTGAACGCCTCTTCTATCTTGCCCTTCACATTGCCGTACAGGTTCCATGTGAACACCTCGGGCACACTGCTGTCCTTGGCAGTGTACACGGTGACCGCACCAAGCTCCCCAAATTTGGTGGCGCTGAAAGTTTTCTTGATCAGCTCAAGGGGCTTCTTCTCCTTGCGGAACTTGAGCGCGCCCTTGAACTGGTCGACTGACTTCGCCAGGTCGCCATCGTTGGCGTTGAGGAACTTCTGGATGACAATCTGGGTGGGGACGTGAGACGCGGCCGGTGTGACAAGCTTCACACCCCACATCTCATCGTGGTCGACCTCCTTCAGGATGTCGGCCACTTTAGCGTCAAACTCCTCGAATGGAGTCTTCTTGGGGGTCACTTCTTTGGTCACGGCAGCGGCGTCCTTCTCCTTGGCCGCGGCAGCCTCCTCAGCGGCCGGCTTGGTCTCGGCCTCCCCTTCGGCCTCCCCTTCGCCCTTAGCTGCCTCTTCCTTCTCCTCGGCAGGCTTAGCTTCGTCTGCCTTGGCCTCGGTAGCAGCCGGAGCGGGAGCGGCAGCTTCGGTACTGCCTGCAGCCTCCTTCTTAGGCTCATCGGCAGTAGTGGCTTTCTCCTCGGTGGCTGTGGCGTTTGACGATGGCTCAGGTTCAGCCGGGGCGTCGACTGGCGCGGCCTGGTCGGCCTGGGCGGTCTCAGACGCCGGTGCGGCATCGACCTTCTTGTCCTCGGCAGCCGGAGTGGCGTCCACCTTGGTCTCCTCCACCTTGGAGGCGTCCACGTTTGTCGTGTCAGCCATTTTACAACGGGTATGTGAAAGAGTGAATGGATGTGTTGGCACTGGACTGGACTGTGGTGGTTGGTGTGGCTGTTTATTGTTGTCCGGTAGCAATTTTGGGGGGATTGTTGACTCGTCGAGGTTGAAACACACCACTTCCCTACCACTCCTACCTCGCAAACAACAGGGGGCTGCTTATCGTAGCTCTTATCGCCCGGAGTAAGCTCCAAGATGTATATGCACCCCGCGATTGGATCCGGAAAGCTTCCGCTGCTCCACTCGCAGAAGGTAGCACTATTGTAATGAGGTTGTACCCTCAACAATTTCCAATATATTTAAAGTTTCAGGGGACAGAACACGATCGTACGACCGTGCTTGCAGATCCTAATGCGAGCATTCTTTTGCAGACCGAGTGCTGAAATCGTCTTTCAGTTCGCTTCATGGAAAAATTCGAACAAAATCGATTTTGCCAGGGGAAGATCTCCCTTCTCCACCAGCAGCTGCCTCTCGACATGTTCGCGGGTTGGTAGCTGCCACTCCCCTATTGTACGCAAATTTCGATTCCACATGGACCCTGTGATCCACCATATAAGGCGATCCAATTTCCATTTTTTAAGGGACCAACCAACCTAGACTAGCATCTAATAAGCGGACCAGATCTCGGTTAGCCCTGACGCTCCTCCCTCCCTCCCCCTAGTTACGCCCTACGCCCATTCTTCACTGTGTCTTGTTGTAGTAAACAATTCAGGAGGCCCAACTCGTAGAGAAACACCGCTATTCTGGATTCGGCTTTTGACTTTGCCTTTCTGTGTCGATATGTCCGTCAAGCGATAACCCCCACAGGCTGTGCTACTTCCGGAACCGGGTCCACAACTGGCGTCAACTCAGCTTTTGCCTCAACCTCAAGGCTGCCAAGCTGCAAGTCGTCCTTGTACTCGAGCAAGATGCTCTCGGCCTCTGTGTGAAACTTTTGAAATTGCTTCGACACATCCTTGCCTCCGAATTTCTGAAGGATCTTCTTCCCCCCTATGGCAAGTCGTTGTTACTAGCTGATTAACTGATGGGGAATCATTGAGACCGACCTGGGTGATTTTTCTGAAACTTTGTCACATCGTATACGGCCTGGTTAATTATGACCCACAGTGAGTCAGGCGTGTTGTGCGTCGCAACATCGTCTGTGCTGAAAGTCTGTGACATCTTGGCTGCTTTTCCGGCTCTCAGAACCTATTGGGACTCTGTTCAGGCTCCATGCGAAGTGAAGCGGAATTTATCGGTCAATACTCAAAGCACGAGGCAAAAGAGGTGGCCAAAAGCTGACACCGGGCCTGACAGAACTCAAAGTATGTGCCAAGAGGTTCCCGAACGAAGGCGTAAGCACTGTGGGTGGCAATTTTGTCAGCTTTAAGGAGTCCTTGCGACCAGATTCAGCTTCTTCTGGCAGAACAATATGAATTGCAAAGGACGACAAAAACAGTCCAGAGAGTACTGCGTTGCATCTCTGGGACTCATTAGGTCTATGCAGTTGCCCAAAAAGCTCAAAGATAGGATGGGATGAGAGTTTTCAACGACGGCATGGAATTGAAGTTGGCGAACCCTTACACATTTTCTATATAACTGATTCCAAAGTTTCTGACTATAATATCTTCACATGATTATTCAATCCATCAATTCATTGGACTACTAGTATGTATCGCTGTGCCGGACGTATGTATTCGAAAATTATGTTCCCTGCTGGGCAACATGAAGTCTTTCAAGGACTGCTCAGATCGTCCATGAAAATTCTGCATTTTAATTGAATCCAGAACACTGATCAACTCAATATATTTAGAGTCGAGCAAGGTCCACTGTGTGTTAGTACCAATCGACAGGTAAGACACATCTTAGATTGTGATGTATTGATATTGAACAATGGGAACCAATCCGAATAACTGCGGATGTAAATACAATGGGAAGTAAGTCCTCCATGACGCCAAAGCTATTGCCTCAAGGAAAATCTGGGCCTGTGTTTGATCCACAAATTATGCCACGACTTGCATACAGGCGCCTGTCTATGCGCCATTCCTTCAGCATTGCCGCCCATCCGCCCCAACAACTACAGCGGGTCGTCTATAGCCAAGCCAACTCTTCTCTGAGCGCCTCCCACCCGGCAGCTGCCATTCTACCCGTGATCCATGTATTCCCGTGGTGATCCTTCCCAGATATGTGGAACTTATTCCTATCGCCCATCGATGGCCTCAGCACATCCACATGGTTATATGTCGGCTTGCCAGCCTTGAGGCTGGTCATACTTCTTGTCGCAACACCAATATTCTTGTTGATGACTGCAGGAGAGAAATCGAACGTGTCAAAGACGTTCATCTTGCTCCAGTTCGATACCGTCACCATCATGCTGTCCGGTGTGGTATACTTGAGTGGCAGCCTCATCTGGCCCAGAAAGCCATCAACTTCCTCCTGACGGTGACGAATCTCTCGGGAGGCAGCTTTGATTTGTGACTCGGTTGTCTGCCGTAGAATCGCAGCTCGAGTCGCGTAGGCGACCTCTCCAATAGGCGCGCTGAGGAGAGCAGACCCGGGGATGTGGAGGTGCGCTGTGAATGTTGCGTTGCCCAGGTACACAGGGTTTGGTCGACACATCTCGCCCCAGCTTTCTTGTTCCTTATTTGATTGCTGTGGGAACACCATGGGCAGTTTCGACCGGGCTTCGAAAGGGATCAACACTGTGACTGGCCGGTCGGAGGAAATCGGGAGAATTGAGCAGGCTTGCCTCGCCAGCCAGGACGTTAGGATGTCGCCGTCGCTGATGAGAGACTTCTCGCTGCTCGAAGATACGCCGGCTTCCCGCTTCAGCTTTGCCATAGATGATGCAGGAAGGCAAAGTGTTTTTGACTCCATCTCGCCATGTGTCCACTTGTCCATCAGAGAGTAGTACATGCTTTGCAGGAGTTGAAGACCTTGCAGATGAGCACCGGCAAAGACGTACTTTTCCCTGAGCTTGAGTCGTCCCAAGGATCTCATTGGGTCCTTGTGTGCTCCCATCATTTCCGGAACATTGTCCTCACGGTTCCCGAGGACTTCGCACCAGGCCTGGATGAACCCATGCATACCCATCATGTCCGTGGCAACACCAGGCCAGGTGATAGTGACGAGTGTGCCATCATTGAATGAAGCAATATGCATGGACATCATTGGCTCATCTGTGTCGACATAGTCTGAGAAATCGGTTGGCAGGTCGGGACGTTTGGTGAGATACCGGAAGGCTGGAGGCCCATCGTGTAACGAAGGTCTGCCCGTGCTGTCGCTTCTCGGAAGTTTCCAGACGCGAGGTTCCTCCTCCATATCAAGATCGAATTCTTCGCTTGAAAACCTCAGAGCCGGCCGATCGTAGGTGAATTTTTCTGGTACTTTGATCTCCAGCTTGCTGCCCTTGTTCTTTGTCAACCGGCCACCCATCTTCCTCCATCCTGGGCGGTCGATGAGTTTGACGAGAGAGAGATGGAGGAGATCGGCATCAAGTACACTGTCGAAGCGAAGAGTCCACGAGAGTATCTTTCTGTTCTCCCTGGTGTCTTCGAAGGCATGCAGCGGGTACATCTCGTCATTGTCGAAGCCTGGAAGAAATGAACAGAGCCAGTCAAGGATCTTGCCGAGAACGCTGCTCCACGCCGTCAACTGCAGCACCGACAGCAACTGAGCATCCATGTTTGGGATCGGCGATGGCTCGACTGTCCTAGCCAGACAACACAGAAATTAGAAAAAAAAAGGTACTTGTGGATCGAGAAACACAATGTGCCTGACAAGACGGGAAGCGGTATCCGTGGATGATCTTACCCTGCAAAGTGCGGAGCATCATCTTTATGGCGTCAGAGGATGTGGCCATCCTGCTCTTCGGTACCTTGCAAAACTCACGTAAAATCCAAAAACTGACATTGTCGGATTTTGGTCCCGTCCAATATTGCTGACTGGCCGTTCGCTGCCGGAGGGCTCCCGGCTGACCGGAGGAGCGCCATGGTGGTCAGCCACTCCGTCAGCCGGCACCTCCACACGAAGCCCGATTGGTGCAAATCCAGACTGCCACATGGACGTACACCCCTAGGACGTGGTGTCCCTGGAGGTGCAAAGCACCAATCTGTGATGGCCAGCAGGCAAATGTACCAAATTTCAAGAAATTGGTCCCCTGCAGAGCACCGGGAAGACAAGCCATCATATATCTTGTTGAAGTGGCGACGGCCCCGGCTTGGTCCAGGCATTCTGCTGACGCATGTCAATGAAGTGTATCGTACAATGCGAGCAGTACATGACGTCCCCAAAACGCCATCGCACCATTTTCTTGCCACCCAATCGACCTCACGTGTACAGTGACCTCCTTGACTCGGCAGAGCAGGAGAGTTCCAGTTCCTCAATGTCGGTCCCAATTTCCATGAGTGGTTGCAGACTAAAAAAAAAAAAAGAGGAAAAAAAAGAAAGAAAGAGAGGAAATTCTCGTGTGGTACTCCAAGCGGGTTGTTTTCCCTACTACTTTGTCTTTGTTTTCACCGAGGTCACTCGATGGAGTATTCTGAACTGGAAATTGAGGCATTTGTTACAAACTAAATCGAATATTTTCCAAGAGACGTAAGAAACTTTTAGCATCAATATGACATATCCGAGTTTAATCTCAAGCAATCGGACACCCAACGTGCTGAATACATACCACGTACATATGTATGCAAGCACGAATGCGCCAAACGCAAAGCGATTTCAGTCATAGATCACACCTTTCGAAGTACAGCTGCTGAGGCTTCGGATGTTCACAATCTGCAAAGTGGATTCAACTCTCTGTGTCGAAGACCCAGGGGCAACGTCCAAGTAATCCAGATTGTCGAAGGATTTGTCAAACGTAATAGATTTCCAAATTGTCAGTGAATTTTTACCAGCCCCGCTGCGCAACCCTCCTGCAGAAGCACAATACAGTAGACGGTACCGGGGTCCGTACGGCTTCTAGAATCCCGGAAGTCAGCCGAGTCCCACATGACATATCAGAACAGGTGAAAATTCGCATGCTTAAGCATGAATGTTGGTGACCTTAGCTACATTCGATGGCTTGTTGTCGAGCTTCACAGGGCCAATGGAGAGGCTCGAACATACGGGAACTTGTGGAACAGGTATCTAGCACTCCGACAGTGATCAATCAAGGTCGGTGGATCTCATCGCCGGCCCGTTTTCGGCCCACCTCATCATTATAGAGCTCTCCCCGTGCTATTGCCGAACTTCCCAACTCGCACTAGCACCAACCGCAGCATGCACAAGGCGTGCACAATCATGAACGAGAACAGGTGAACAGGGTGAAAGATCATGGGCAAAGGCATGTTCCGGAACAGATCGGCGTATCCACAACCTGATGAGGCAATTATTACCTCACCATGCTTCCGCGGAACTGACAGTCAAGTCGGGTCTTGAAGCTACACAGCGTTAGGCTAAGGATTTACTCAAGGTGGGGAGAGTGGTCGCGGTTCATTTTTACAAGCTTCTCCCGTATCTGAACCGTGCCGAAAACAAGCTCATCACCGATCCCCGTCCCCAAGGTCTTGGTTGCAACGCACTGCACTGCCAACAGAATGCACCACGAAGACAGAGCCGACCGACATTGGCGGCTCTCTGGCCTACGCCTGCCGGATCCTATGCGACCGATTGATATACATCCAGACATAGACCATATCACCGTAAGCCCGCCTAGAGGGATGGGCAGTAATTCCAATCACCCACTTACTATGTATGTTCCCTCCGCTTACTGTTGCACAGGACCGGCACGAGCGGGAAATTGCCATTCTCCGCATTCTCGATTCTATCGGTTTCAACTGGCCCGTCTTCTGCGCTGTTGCTATTGGCTTCCTCGCAACCTCATACAGTCTGTTTGCCACAAATTTTGTGAAGCCGGCTCTTCTCTACGTCTATCCGCCGAGCAACGAATCCCGGCAGGATATTGGAGAAGTTCTCGACTTGACGACCCTGATCTTTACCCTGGTTGGCATGGTGGTCTTTGGGCACTTCGCGGACCGGGGTGGGCGGAAGAGACTCTACGGTTGGGAGCTTATTATCCTCATATTCGCAACAGTCGGATTAGTCTTATCTTCTCAAGGATTCATGAGCCTGGGCGCAGATGGGAAGACTGAGTCCTCCATGAGCATCTACGCGTCGATTATCTTTTTTCGCTGTTTATTGGGGTTCGGGATCGGGGCAGAGGTGAGCTATCTTAAACCTAGCACTACAGAGCAAATCGAGATAAGCATGCTAATTTGTCTTACCAGTACCCGGTCTCAGCCGTTATAGCCGCTGAATTTGCGTCCACTGATACTAGAGCTGTTGTAATGGCCTCAATCTTTCTGATGCAAAGTGTCGGCCGCTTTTTAGCTATTGGCATCGGCCTGGGCTCATTACGGAGCGTTATGCAGCAATACGACCTGCATATGGATGAGCCGAATATTGGGATAGCCGAGATAAAAGCGAAAGTGGTTATCGATATTGTCTGGCGAACTGTTATTGGCATGGGCGGCGTTATTGCACTCATCGCTGTTGGCCTTCGTCTTGCGATGCCAGAATCACCCAGGTACTATTCAGGGATTCTGAAAGACCTCCGACGGGCAGCCATTGCAGTAAAACAGGCTGGCGGGGATCTCAGTGCCAATCAACCACCGGAAACACCTTTCTCCCTGGAAGCATATCGGAGCTACCGTGAGGACGATGATGAGCCAACGCCATGGTTTAAAGCCGCCAAGCGATATTTGAAGGACGGCGGCTGGAAACCTCTTTTAGGAATCTCGAGCATATGGTTCCTTTTGGACGTATGCTTTTATGGAACCAGCTTGGACAGCCCAGGCACCTTGAATGTGCTGTGGCTTGAGACCAAAGTGTTCGACACAACTGGGCCTTTTACAAACGGCACTGTGGCCGTTTGGAACGCAACTCTACCGATTTGGAACGCCGATCCGGCATTGCCCAACGCTACTATACAGAGGGCATTGAACGACAACGCGGTGCGAACACTACTGCTGTCCTCGATTGCATCACTGGCTGGGAGTCTGGTAGCTATACCCATGGTCCACTATGCGAATCGCAGAAAATTGCTGATTTACACGTCTGTGGCGCTTTCACTTCTATTCATCGCTACGGGAGCTAGCGTTGTAAGAACGTATGCAAGGCCAACACACTATCTCAGCATGGTCTTCTTTGCGCTAGCTCAGTTCATGTTCAACGTTGGGCCAAACACACTTACTTTCATCATCACAGCTGAAGTCTTTCCGACTGTGTTCCGCGGGTCTTTCTACGGATTTTCAGCTGCTTCCGGGAAGCTCGGCGCCATCGTGATCAGGGCGATTGTAGCTCGCACGGGCGATGGATATCAGGCACTGGTGGCGTATCTATTCGTGTTCAGCGTGATTATGCTCGTGCTGGCTTTCGTTGCTATGCTACCGGGAGCCCTGCCAGAAGTCCAAAAGGATATGCGGAAAGGATCAGGACACCGCGTTCCTCCCAGCCCAACGTTGGCGGCCATGGATTACAAGTCGCCAAGCACGGATAACCCCGCCGGTCACCCATGGAATTTATGCCTTCCGAGGAGGTGGAAGAGCAAAGCCCTCGAAGACATTGCCCGTTATCCATCACCACATGACGAGTTTGCGCTTCAGCGAGACAGTGATATATCAGTGAAAGAGACTGATACACCAGTTGGATAAGTCTTATGGTGGAGGAATTCTTGTCATGCCCTATCAAAGTACCTTTTACACATCCGAATCTAGAGGATTCAAAAAGCAATGGGTTTGGCTGCATATAAGTCCTACTGCAGAGAATTCGAGTCTGGAAAGGCTCATTCTTCCAAGCAAAGTCCAGCAGTGAGCTCACGTAATGCTCTGCGGAGCTGAACTCGTGGAGTATGGGCAGTGGTTTGCCTGATGGCATACTCATTATTGCAATCGAAGCTGTGCCTCGGGATTCCTCGACTGCTATCCCATTCGCTTCGGAGCAGCCGTAAGCAGCAGCTCCCCTTCCTCTCACTAAAAGAGACTCCAAAGTTCCAGGAGAACAAACTCGCTGCTGGAGAAGCGAAGGATTGGTCGACTTTTTTTTTTATCTCTAATCACTCTGCTTACATTTAAGAGATCCTTACAGACAATTTATACTCCATTGCCTCTACAGCCAAGTTAGATCACTAAAAACGGAGAGTGGGCAAGTCCCAGTTCTAGGTACAAGCGCACCCGCGAGTCATGAGGAAAACAAAGTAAACGAATCAAAATGTCTCTGTTTAGATAGAAAACATTGCATAAGCTGTATATTTCTGAAGGAGGGGCCTGTCTGGGCCTCTTTACTTTTGGCCTCCGGTCCGAAGGGAAGTCGGTGGGGTGCTGGGCGTCGCTGCCACTGCTTCGTAAGCAAGAATTGCTTCACTCTCAAGTCGCCTCAAACTCGGTAGAGATGTACTCGAGGAACGGGATGATTTTGTGTCTCCCGAATCTTTTCTGGTTAGGTGCCGTGAGTCTGACGCTGTCCATATCTGCCTCAATTTGTGTTATTGGGCGAATGGGTACAAACGTAATTGCTCGAGGATGCCCAGCTAGACTGCCTGGGCCTTGTTCCGGAGCCACAGCAATCGTTCCGGTGCCAGGAGGCCGGATCCCTTTATTTCACTGGATAGAATTGCATGTGATCACCGTTCGACCTATGTAGACCCGACATACATCCATGAAAGCGGCCCCTCCTACAGAACAGTATAGGCCGGATGGGACCCTCCGGCACGGGTAGGCAACGTTCCAGCGCTTTCTTACCTGCAGCCGGGATGTCACGAGACGATCGATCCCAATGTTGAACAAAAACTCGTGATGGGTGAATACCTCCGCCATAGACCAACACCTGATTCCAGGCCTTCTAGAAGGATTGGAAACCATGAAGCTTGGCGAGGTAGGCGAGGAAGTAATGGAACCAAGAGTTCGTTTCCATTGGCCTTTGCGCGTCGACAACCCGGCCGAGAATACCAAACGAAGTCAAGATTAACTCGGAACCTCCCCACTGCGCCGGGCCCCCCATCTCGGTACGTAATGGCCGGGATACTGGTCCATTCAGAACTCCACCCGTTGTCTTATCTGATGGTCTGATAATCTCTCGTGATGAGACCCCACGGCATTGGTTGCCAAATCACGGGTGGCGATATCGGCGCCAGTGGACTCGGCCTGCGGGCTTTTCTTTTCCTACCTGGGTGAGTTTGGTGAGAAAGAATCTCTTTCCATACTAATGCCGACATACCCTATACTGCTGCCTGTCTGAACCCGTGATGAAGGATTTGGATGCTGGTCTTATGGAAAGAAGTTTTTTTCTCCCTCATGAGCCAAGGCCTGGAATCGTTGCAAAGTGACGCAGCGTCTAGAACCGGCGCTCGAGCGGCATCAGTCGACTCCGCGGTAGGAAAAGTACTGGGCGGGCCGAATGGCTTGGCTTGCAGACTCGTGCAGTGATGTGTGTAGGACCGCAGATACGCAGGTATATAGATATTGTCTCGTCAGGCCGAAATCCGAGAGAATTCAAAAGTGCTCCTGCAGCCTCTTTCTCTACTTCCGTTGTCGTTCTTCTTGGAGGCACGGGTTTGCTTTGTTTACGTGTGTTAATTCTGGCAAACTTCGTACACACCCAACGGCAATATGACGGCTCAAACAGTGCCTGAGAATGTCGCTCAAACTCGACCCGAGCCGGAACACGATGTTGAGAAGGTCTCCCCAACGGAAGACATTCGCGATCCCTCCGAGGAGAAGCCGGATTCCGACGATGAGGGCAAGCAGGCAGGTGTCAAGAAGATAGAAGCTACCGCATCCGTGTGGTCCAGAAAGATGCTCTGGGTCATCTTTGCCATGTATTTCCAAAGAAAGCCCAAAAGCAGGAAAGGCCACAAGCTAATGGCCTCAAATCCAGGATCTACCTCGTCACGTTCGTCGATATGCTACTCCAGGCTGTCCAGTCCGAGCTGGTGCCCTACGTGACGTCCGCCTTCAACAGCCACGGCCTTCTCTCCACCACCAGCGTCGTCTCCACCATCGTGGGTGGCGTTTCCAAGCTCACCATCGCCAAAGTCATTGATATCTGGGGCCGAGCGCAGGGTTTCGCCATCATGCTGCTGCTGATCATCCTCGGGATGGTCATGAAGGCGACGTGCCAGAACGTGGAGACATATGCGGCGGCCCAGACTCTCTTCTGGGTCGGCCACCTCGGTCTATTGTATACGCTCGACATTATAATTGCAGATATGACATCGCTCAAGAACCGGATGATCATGATCGGCATCAACACTACCCCGACGATCGCTACGACTTTTGCTGGTCCGAAGATTGCCGAGCTGTTCTACAACAACGTCAACTTCCGATGGGCGTTCGGATCCTTCGCTATTATACTGGCCGGAGTTTCGGTCCCGATGTTTGTAATTTTCGTCCTCGAGGAGAGGAAGGCCATGAGAGTGGGCATACTCGTCAAGAAGGACAGCGGAAGGTCGATTTGGCAGTCCTGCCAGTTCTACTTCTGGGAATTTGATGGTATGTCTCAGCCCCTCTCTACAACTAACTTGCTTGTGTTTTCTGATTCGAAGACTGACTCAACTGCAATATAGTCGTTGGCATGCTCTTATCCATGGCTGGCTTTGCTTTGATCCTCCTGCCTTTCAGCCTTGCACAATCCTTTCCCAAAGGCTGGGCTGATGCCGGACCCATCTGCATGATAGTCTTTGGAGTAGTGTCACTGGTTCTATTCGCTCTGTGGGAGAAGTATTTTGCCCGGGTATCGTATTTGCCCTTCAAGTTCCTTAAAGACAGAACCATCCTGGGGGCCTCAATGACCTACGGAGTCATGTTTATCTCGATATTGTAAGTGTTTTCCTTCCTCCGAGTCTGCTGCTACACCGAAATTTGAATTCTTCTGGATACTAATACCAGAACCCAGTTGCTGGGACACGTACTACTCTTCTTACCTGCAAGTTGTCCACAACCTCAGCATCTCCCATTCAGGCTACATTCTCAACTCTTACTCGCTCATGTCATCTTTCCTCTCGCCGTTCGTCGGTGTGGCAATCGCCCAATTCGGACGATTCAAACACATCGCGATGCTCTCCGGTATACCATTGATCGCCCTGGGCACTGGACTTCTCACGCACTTCCGAGTACCTGGAGCCTACGTCGGCTACTTAGCCATGTGTCAGATCTTCAACGGTGCTGCCGGGGGCATTCTTGCCATGACCTCCCACATCGCCATTTTCTCTACCGTGTCGCATCAAGAGATCGCCGTCGTGTACGCCATATACGGCTTATTTGGCTCGATCGGCGCAGCCATCGGCTTCGCCATCTCAGGCGCGATCTGGACCAACGTACTGCCGCAAAAGCTAGAGGAGTTCCTGCCCGAGGGCAGCAAGAACCTGACGTCCAGCATTTACGCCAGTCTGACCACGCAGCTCAGTTACCCGATGGACAGCCCCATCAGGGATGCTATCATCGAGGCGTACAGCGACGTCCAGAGGAAGATGGTCATCGCCGGCGGCTGCTTCATCCCGCTCCTGGCGGTTTGCGTCTTCATCTGGCGTGACATCAATGTTAAGAAGATCGAGCAGGAGAGAGGACGCCAGACAAAGGGCAACGTGTGGTAAAGCAGCGCCGCTGATTATCTTTCGGTTGCTGTTGTTCGTTCGACTACGCGCTAGAATTGGTGGCTGCGTTGAGTGGACTGGATGGAATGGCAGACACAGGCCAGGACAGCATGTGTAATCACATATAATTTTAGAGAACGGATGTTCGCACCCGTCAAGACGGAGGGTACACCCATACATCACTCATACTACCATTTACAAAACCCACACACAGTAACACACCCAACACCAATACACCCAAAACCTTAATACTCAACACCCATACACTCACATACCCAACACCCACGTACCTAACACCTATACACCCGATACATATACACCCAATACCTATACACCCAATACCTATACACCCAACATATATATACTTAATAATTATGTAAATTAGGTGTTGGGCGTATGGGTGATGGGTGGGTGGGTGTTGAAAGGTTGTGCAAACAGGCCTGGGCGATACGCTCTAATGGGCTGCAGCTGTGGCGTGAGTGTTGTACGGGTGTACCGTCCGTTTTGGCGGGTGAATATCCGTTCTCTAATTTTAAGGCTTATGAGTTCAAATATCTATAAGTTATATTTAGATCAATAATTTGTAATAGTAGTTTACCTCTATATTTAAACGATCGTGGCAAGTTAGACTAGCTGTGTTATATCAAGGGGCGCTTTGGTGTTAATCATGCAAGACTTCTACATCAACGAATAAGTTCAGGCAACGAGGAGAGCTTGTACATGATTCTAAGTTGATCTTAATCATAGCACCTTTTACCACATGACAGATCTTGGTGATCTGACTTATTTTAGGTACCCAAAGCATACCTAAACCTAGAACGCTTTGCAAGGCACAATGAAAGCAGCAAATCCCACAAGATTTCAGAACTAGGAAATATTAGAAAGAGAGCATAGTAGCACCCTTGAAAGCTATCCCCGTTCAACAGCCATCACATTTTCTTACTCAAGTATCAGCGGGGCAGCTTATACACAGCCGCGACAGCGACACCGGTGGCTTCGGGGGCGGCTTCCGTGGACGTGGAGGCGGCTTCAGAGGAGGAGACCGAGGTGGCTTTCATGGCGATTTCGATCATCGCGGCGGAGGCTTCGGAGGCCGTGACAGTGGATTCGGCGGACCACCAAATACGCCGGTAGGGTCAAGGACGTTGCGGTGAACGTGATGGTATTGGATGAGGGGAAGAAAATGGGCAGTCAGTTCCACAAATGCAGGCTTGGGGGGAGAGGGGACGCGGGGAGCGCGGGGAAAAGGGGGGTGGGTACAATAGCAATGTGAATACGGAGTAGTGATCCGATGACCAACAGAGACTGCCATCTAATATCATTCACGGTTCTTGGGCCCAATTCTTTCTTCTACTCAAGAATTCTTTCTGCACAATTTGCAAACCCGCAAAGGCTCATTGTTCGGGACAGACTGGCAAAACAAAACAGCACTTGTGAGGCTCTTCTGAAGGCTAAAGCGCGTCAACTACCCCCTAGCCGCTGGGTATGTGCTACTAATACAACTCTTTCGACGTTGGCCTTGTACGTCTATCCCAGGATCAAGAGAGGGCGGTCTAACAGTAACCAGTGAACATGCTCTTCAGATACAGTCTGGGCCTGCTTGGCAGCGCCACATGCATCTTCGCTGCTCGGAAACGTCTCATCATCGACACGGATCTGTTCAGCGACGTTGAGTAAGGCATCTTATGTCTGATACCTTGGAATTAATATTTGAATGCGGCCGAGGAATTGCCAGGCTGATATAGATTCCGTGACAGCGATACTAGTGCCTTACTACTGGCTGCCACTTCACCAGACGTGGAGATTCTCGCCGTCAATGTAAATTATCCCTCTAGTTACTCAGCCGTCGCTACTTCTACGATTTTGGCGCACTACGGTCTTGGTGACGTTCCAATCGGTCTCGCACGCCCATTCACCGACGATCCGTTCTTCGACAACCGGTATTACGCGCGTGGCGAGTACGCAAGCAAGATCGCCTACAACTGGCCGAACGGAAGTATCCCCTGGGGTCTCGCCGACAACGCATGGGACCCTGTATTGCTGTACCGGAAGGTGCTGGCTGAAGCCGAAAATGCCAGCGTGACCATCGCGTCCATCGGGTTTCTCAACAACCTGTCGGGTCTACTCAACTCAACGGGCGACTCTTACTCTCCGCTCAGCGGGCTGGAGCTCGTCGAGCAGAAGGTCTCGGAGCTGGTGGTGATGGGCGGTGGATATCCCTCGGGGTACGAATGGAATTTCCGCGGCTTCAACGCATCCCTGACACGCCATGTCATCCACTCGTGGCCGGAGGATGGCCCCATCGTCTTTCTCGGCTACGAGGTGGGCGTGGACGTCGTGACTGGTGGTCTGCTCATGAACAGCGGTCCCAAGAGTGATCCCGTCAGGATGGCCTACATCTATTATACGTTCTTTGCCGGACGGTCATCCTGGGACCCATTGACCGTACTGTACGCCATTCACGGCCTCGGTGACCTGTTTGAGCTCGCGAACGAGTACGGGTACAACTTCATTCATCCCAACGGGACAAATCAGTGGGTTTGGGACGAGAGCAGGACAAACCAGCACTTCCTACGGCTCAAGGTGGACAATGAGACTGCTGCTGCCAAGCTGGACGAACTTTATTATGAAGGATCGTTATCAGCAACGAATCTTGCTGCCAAATAAACCCCACAACAGCATGTGGAGCGCTTTCTAAATGCCTGGTACCGGGACAGGTGGCATCTGGGCCTGAAGCTCCATTATTGACGGTGGCCTGTTTTCTATCAACCATGGGGCTCGTCCTCATCCACGTGCTTCACGTGTAGATCAACACAATACACTTCTTGACCAGATACTACCACCCTCGAGGCATAACATTTCAGTGCCACGCCTGCCCCTTGGGCGGAGGCAGTATAAGTTGGCGACTTGTCTTGCCACGAGCGGCCCAGATCGTTCTGGGCTACGTCGCTGCAGTGACGGAATTCGACATAGCACTTCAGGTCGACAAGTTTCTGTAGTACTGATGAGCTGCTGCCGACATCTACCGGGTTCACCTTCCTAGAAACCCCGAGAAAGACAACAAAACAACCGGGAGTTTCCCCATCCTGGCTGGGGAATACCTGACGAAACACCAGCGCAAACTGAACGAGACCGCACTCGAGTCTCTGCACACGGAAGAGGCTGTTCTCTTCATCCCACTGCTCCTGTGGATAGGCGTGGACGAACTCGAATGGCTTTTTCCTAGACCACAGAGGCAATGTCCGGATGAAGTAGATACGGGACCCGGCCAGGTCGCCGAAGTGGTTGTTCTTCAAAATGTACAGGCTCTTCCGTTCCTGTCTTTTTGAATATGCTGAAAACAAGTCCCCTGGTCGAACTCGAACGTAGCCACTCATGGCACCAGAGCCATCCGTATCGTAACTCTCTCTTAAAGCAATTGCGATCCTCTTGTTTTTCTCCATATCGAAGTCCAGGGAACGGCAGTTAAGGACCCCAAGGACCGCCGACTCGTCCAGAGATGCGTATTGGCCCTTTGTCAAGACAGCCGAGATCCGTACCCCACGGCTTGTCACGACAGGTGGCTCCGATCGCCGGCCTAGACACGGAACTATGTTCGCAGAGGAGACAAAACACGCTGGTGATTCCGCGAATAATCCTGCGTGATCACCCGCACTGGTAGCCCTCCAAGCGAACAGAGAGTGATCGTCGTACTCTTTCACGATGTTCTCCTGGAGGCGACGGAATGCTTTGTTCCCTTCTCCGTACAGCATTGGCATTGAAATATCGAATAGTCCTAGGAGGCAATATGCCATGTCTTCCACTCTAGTGGTTTTCCGCTTGGCAGCCCACGAGATTATCCTGGCGACGCTAATCAGCCGCAGATTCCCTCCCAAGAGAATCATGTTGTCGACTCCTGTGATCTCGTTGAGCTGGCGAATGAGCCCTGACTTGGTGCCATGGGACCTCCAATGCTTGTCGTAAAATTTGATTTCCTTCGGGGCAATCATTTCCTGGAGCGTCCAGCCCCGAGTGAACCAGCGGCTTTCCTCCAGTTTGACAGCTGGCAAGTCGCTGAGGTAGGCGTAGCACAAGGTTGAGTTGCAATACCACCCGAACATAGAGTTGATGGCCTCGGAGAGCTCAGCTGAAGAGCTCTTGTCAATGCAGACTGTATCGATCCAGACATACTCGAGACCATCCAATAAGGCCTGTTCGCATGATTTGTCGATCTTGTACCACCCTTTCATGGACATGTGGTCGATGTCGGGATCATTAAAGTCACAGAAACAAACTTCCTCTTCCCCCCAAGTGTGCGAGAGGATGGCATAGCATGGAACGGCATCCGCGAAAACCTCGAGGATTCTGGTGCGACAGTTCAGGAGCCTCATGGCCAGTGTACGTGAGACAGCTAGCCGTCGTGCAGAGTATTGTTTCTTTGAGCTGGGTTGATGGCAGAGACTCTACGTGCCCCGTGGTAGAGATGGATAAAATACCTGCGAATTTCCGGATTCTAAAACAAGGCTCTTCGCGGAGATGGGTCACACCGAACTAACCATCATTCTGCACTTTTCGTCACGCGCACGACGCAGCTGAAGCGTGTAGCGTCGAGTCGGTCAGATCCGTAGGAAGAAAACGGAAGTCGCGCTGAAGCTGATTGGAAGTCCGAGTAAGTCCTAAACGGAACTGCGATAATCTGACCCTGGTCTCTTGCTGCGCCTTCTCCCTTCCCCAACTTGGAAGCTTGCCGCACCCATCTCTTTTTCTACTCAAGGGTAGAAGGCCCTCCCCTAACCCTGTTCATTGTATCCTTCTGCCTGATCACGTCAGTCAGAGTCCTTCCCCTTTCATATAAGCTTTGGAGTTGAAAAAGAAGGATGTGCTTCTCGACGAGGGGAACTATGAAAAGGTCTATTTAAGGATGCAACAAGATTATGTGTGGTCAAGGCCATAGAGGCTAACCTCAAAACAGTTACCTCAGCGCAAGCTGAGTGCCAGTCACACCTATGTTTGGAACATGTAAGTCATAACCATGTTTACAACACTGGATCGAGAGACCGGGAAGTAATTGTTACAGCCTCACATCTTACCTATATATCCGCATACAAATTGGATCCGGCCTACTGCTGGCTCTTCCGCTATACACATCTTTATGCTACGCAAGACGGGGAACTTCATGGACCTGCTGGAAAGACCCAGGTCAGACGGCGACCATTAGGGGTGGACCACCCGAATTTGGAAGCTGAGCGCGCGATGGTGATAGCGGACTCTTTGCTTCAACAACTGATCCCGGCTCTCGTGTACGTGGCTCAAGGAAATGTCATAAACCGAGACATAAAGCCTCAGAACATGTTATTCGAAGATGTAGAAGGGGAGGGGGGCTACAAGTTGTATCTGTCAGACTTCGGTCTGGTCAAGGATGTTAGCTTGGGCAGTGCCCATTCGCCACGCCGTGGCGCAACGGGCTTTATTGCCCAAGAGATGCGGGATCCCTCACTTGGTCGTCAGAGCTCTGGGCTAGACTATTGGTCCCTCTTCGTCGTTATGTTGTCGACAAAGAATTTTGGAGTGAGGTTGATATCTTCGACAAGACGAAAACGGAATAAATTTCACTTTGAAGGGTCAATATTGGGTTTTAGTGTTGGCCGTAGTTCTTAGTACTCTATGGATGCATACTGCTTAAGAAGCATATGTATACAGATTAAAAACGAGACCACCGTACTCTATTGTGCAGAGGCCGGCAGTTCCTGGGCTACCGGGAAACTGCTGGACAGCTCTGAGCGAGTTGGTGGCACAGCCTTCGGGCTTTCGTGCCCGTTGTCGGGCACCTCATGTACGGATATCTCGGGAGCGTATGGAGAATGATCAGTGCTTAGCTTGGAAACCCGTTTCCGAGACGTTCTGCGATGATACAACCACCAAGCCACTACAGCCAGAAGGACCACGACCGCAACGGCCCCGACGCCGATGCCAGCAGAAGCACCTGTACCGATTCCAGTGTTTGAAGAACTTTGTTCAGAGGCCGATTGTGAAGTGGGACTGGAAGACTGAGAGGTAGTTTCTGTTCGAGGAGAAGTGGTAGTGAGGTCGTTCGACCCTTTGCTAGGGGTTACCGATGGTTCAGAAGTCTGCCATGGCAATCGTCAGCCTCCGCAAGGGCACCACAGAGGCCATGAATCCCCCTCGAACATACCGACGCGACGTATATAACTGCAAGAGCGAACAGGTGACGACTTGTCCGAGCAGTTATAGTCTCCACAGCCAAGGTGTTGGCGACGAAGTTGGTATTGGTCACGAGGACGGCTCCCGAGGTCGCCCATGCAGACACGCATCGAAACTGAGAGCCGTGATATCCCGTAGGGATCGAGTTCATACAATTGAATTCGTAAATGCTGCGATGCCACGAAACATAGTCTGTCAGTGACTTTTCGAACGCGCAGAGTAGGTCATCCTGGAGACCGGAACATACGATGGGCAACAAGTGACTGCGCTGAGGGAGTCTTTCCCTTGACACGCAGGGGTGTAGTACAACGGACACTCCGATCCGCTGTATACAACGTCGGACGCCCATGACGTTGGGAGGCAGTTTGCCGTCTGCGATGGACCTCCGAGAACCACCCGCATGTCTTCTGAAGAGCCATAATCCCACCGCCAGAAGTCACCCGTGCTGAGACAGCCGGCAACGGTTGGTTGCCAGCTTGCCGGCAGCGTTGGGGTCGCGGATATCGTTGTCATTTCTTTGTTGTCGAATAGGCGTATGAATTCCCGGGACAGAGAATCTCGGTTGCTCGGCTATAGCGCCATAGTATATAAGAGATGCAATAGTGCAGGATTCATGCGTGAGAACAGTAGACACAGTTGAAATATTTGCACTCTCCACGAAGAGGATCACGTCAACCGAGTAGCTGAAGGAACTCCAGGTTGGCTACACAAGAGCTGAATAAGTTAAGACACATGGTCAGGCAACTGCATATGCCATGGCTCCATACACGAAACATAAGCCAATCAATCAGCATTGGACTAGTGGTCAACGACCGACCTTAGCAAGCCACCAAGGCACATTCGCAGATCCGCTGTGCCGTACGAAGAGAAAGCGGCTCGAAATGGCCCCCGGCCCCCGGCCCCCCGCCGCCCCCGCAAGCCACAGATATATAAAGGAAGCTTGGCTCGGAAGAAAGCTGAATATTCCACAAACAGGCAAATTAAGAAGCTCAAATTCCCATTAGGATGCTCTGTACCAACACGTGACTGCAAAGTTGTGCAGCTATCCTTTAGCAGGCGAGGTCCGCAAGAAATCTATGCCCCCGGCTCTAAGTAGGAGATGTCTCCCACACACCCGTGCTTGGCCAGCTGCTCAAGCTTTCAGCAAGCTTTGCCCAGACGGCAACCGATCTTGCCAAGCAATAGTGTGGATTCCCGTAGCAGTGATTTATGACAAGGATTCAGAATCGAGCTGTCTATAGACCGGATCAGAAGCCAAGGCAACAAGACGCGGTACACGGGCGTGTCATGGATAGATCTGATTCCACATTGTTTTAATTCAGGACTTCATGAGCCTCTCTCCTGGTGGCGGATTTTGTCAACTCGCACCTCGCTTCGAGGGCCTGGTCAAGTACCTTGTCGTAGAACAACATTCCCTTCCAAGAGAGGAGACATGACGTTATTTGGCTTGGCTTCTGGAGACCGTCGTACTGGTGACAACTCCCCTGCCTCAAGTCTGCCTATCTAGCGTCTTGGAACGCTGCTTAACCTGTGTACAGATCAGACATGTCAACTGTTGTGGGTACCCCTACGTCCTTGGTCCTATCATATCAGGCTATCAGTTTATGCAGCCGGTTGTGGCGCCTAGTCGGGGCCGGTATCTCGGTCAAGCCTCCTTGCTCACCCACTTCCCGATAACCGCTGGGAGTTGCATTTCCAAGCTCGTAGCCACTTATATTACTACGGGGGGACGGTCAGGCAACTCGGGCAGTCTCGTATTCTTTCATCACGGTAGACAAAGCGATTTGAGAGATAGATGCGATTGCTTCTATCGCCCTGCGACTCAACCTATACTTCACCCAAATCTCTCTTCGATCTGTTCTGCTTGAGAAATTAGAGACGCGCATCAGCTTCAGGATTGGCGTTAACCTTGGTTTGAGCACAAGTGTCTGAGTCAGACAACGTGAGAATACAAAGGCGACTCACCGGTATCCAGATAGGTAGACCAACCCGTGCAGTTGGTGTGTTCCATTGCAGAGTGACAGAATCCGGGGGAATGGCGTGTAAATCAACTTAGCGGCGAAGCTGGATTCCCGTTGGCCAACCTGCAAGGATGGGATATCAGTTGCCACCTCCCCTCCTTTGCAGAACTTCAAGTCCAGATGGAACATTCGGGGCCCGTGGACGGCGCAACACAGACCATCACTTTCGTTGTTCGTCGAGAGAATGACATGCTGCTTATCTTGATAGCAGGGCTGAACAGGAATAATTATCAGTCGACAAATGCCGGGAGGAGATCGAAAATACGACCTAAGTGCGCAGGCCACGCGTCCTGCGCCGGGGTTGCTGTGCCAAGCCTTATCTCGGGAAACAACAGTGACAGCAACATGCCATGCTTTTGGATGATAATTATTCCACTTGCATGTACTGCGCCTATTGTACAAAGAACTTCGATCAGCAAGCATCTCCAGATTCTCGTTATATTTGGTGTATATGGACATCCTGTAACAGGCTGACGAAGTCTGGTTATTTGGGCACTCGTTAAGGGCACTTAGTGCGCCAAAATCATATCAACGTTCGATCAACTTGACGGTCTCTCACTGGCTCGCCAGAGCTGCAACATTCCAGTCCGTGACCATATGGGACCCGCAGAGTACGTATCGGTCTTCCTGCCTTTGCCATCGAATCAACCGCGTCCGACACCCGGGCTCGGGCCCGGTCAACACCTCCTCCAAGCCTGGCCGGTCTCTAACCCCTGTCCCAGCTCAAGCTTGAATGCATGTAGCAACCCGAACGTTCACCTGATACCCACGCGATGACACCCGGCGAATGATAAGCCCAGCTGTAGGCTCAAGTCACAGAGGAAGAATACCTGCTTACACGGAGATCTTTGTCCAAGTTGGAAGGTGGTTCAATCTGCAGGTGTCTGCATGGAACCTTTATCGAAATTCGCGGGGCCAAAGTCCATTTCATCCCTGCCTCTCGCGTCCTTTCGATGCGGTTTGTGGGCAGGCTTATTCGAATCAAGCTGCATGTCGATTTGCCATTGGACGTTCAGTTGTTCAGGCTTGTCTGGCCAGGCTTAACATGTTGTTTACTGGACCCGACCCTCCGCTAGCTCCTAGGGAGTTATGATACAACTACATAGGCCTCATGAACGAGACCCTTGGGTATAAAATGGTCCACGATCCCATCTGTTCTACGTCCAGACTCTTGCCTACTAGCAGCCGCCTGACAACTCTTCTCTCGCTTGATTCATCCACGTCATCACCTCATTCTTTCCTGACTCTCACTCAGTCTTCGTCCTGACCAGCACAATGAAGTTCACCTCCGTCGTTACAGCCTTTCTGTGCGCCGAGGCAGCGCTTGGGGCCCGGCTGACTGAAAAGCGTCGCGAGAGCCGTGAGGCACGCCAGCTTGCTCGGCGATCTGGTGCTTCTCGTTCTTCTCAGCCGAAGATCGCCTCTGATAATCTCATCGAGGGCATAACCAACCAGAGCAATGTAGAGTACTCTACTAACTGGGCTGGCGCCGTCTTGATCGGCACGGGCTACACCGAGGTGACTGCGACTGTCACTGTCCCCACGCTCACCGGGAGCTCAAGCAGCAGCACCGAGTCTGCTGGCTCTGCCGTAAGTCAAACTGCACCCCTGTGATGGGGATACATTTGCTGATCAGAAACCACTGCAGTGGGTCGGTATCGACGGTGATACTTGTCAGACTGCCATCCTCCAGACTGGAATCGACTGGTACGTTGATGGCACAAGCGTGTCTTACGATGCTTGGTATGAGTGGTATCCGGATTACGCATGTAAGTGAACGCAAGGGACTGCACAAACATAACGCTCGCAACCATTCTGACTCCGTTCCTAGACACCTTCTCCGGCATTTCCATTTCCGCCGGTGACTCAATCCAAATGACAGTAACGGCCACTTCCAAGACCGGCGGCAGTGCTGTCATCGAGAACCTGACCACGGGCACCACTGTGACGCACACTTTTAGCGGTGTGTCAGACGGCTCTCTGTGCGAGTACAACGCAGAATGGATTGTGGAGGACTTCTCAGAATGTTCCTCTTCCGGCGATTGCGAGCTCGTGCCTTTCGCGGATTTCGGCACGGTCACTTTTACCGGTGCCTCTGCTGTTAAGAGCGGCACCACTGTCGGACCGTCTGGAGCGACTATCATTGATATTGAGCAGGACAGTGAGATCTTGACCTCCTGCTCTGCTTCCTCGTCTACTGTCACTTGCACGTATACTGGCTGATATGGACGGAGAATGGGGGTTTAACAGGTGGTAATCAGGTCTGATGGCGTGAGCATCTGTTTCTCTTTGTTGTTTGGGTTTGAGGCCAACTCGGTAGGCCTTGACCCGATACTTCACTTTTTGAGATCGATTATTCATACGATTTATTGTCTTTAAAAGCCCTGAACCAGTGAAACGAACCGTAAACTGCTGTAACTTGGCCTTGCCAATCCGATCACGTTGAGATCGTCAGTTGTGGCCGAGGACGTGGTGCTGGGCCGGGCCTTGCTTTTGTCACCTGCCGAATCCTGAGGAAATGATTTGGCTACGACTAATGCTTGAATGGTTGGCTTATGTGTAGACCGGCCGGGTTGCAGACTAAGCTAGAGAATACTACCTTTGCCAACCGGGTCGCAGGATCTCGAACCGGGCCAGAATAGTAACAACAGTCAGCCTGGCCAAAGCCACTACCGCCCGCCCCATCTAGGACAATGAACAGTCCCTGGGATTCGCCCCCAATCTCGGAGCGTGCCGACCTTTGAATATAAAGAAATGTCTATCCATACAGAATTTCTCGAGTTTTCAATCCCCTGCACCATCAACTTTCTTGACATTCCTTACCCTTGGGCTTATCCCACCACAAGTCTAACGAAGACAGCATCCACTCCTTATTTTGTTTTTACCACAAACTTATTCTGCCGCTGCAATGTTTTGGCTAGTTCCTGTCATTACCGCCTTTGCGGCCCACGCGACTGCTTTGTCCCCCTCGGGATCAGTCAGAGTTACACCCCACGATGCATACAGCTCGACTATTGGTGTCCACGGATGCAAGGTCGACGTCAATCGCATGGCCTACTGGCCAGACTGGCCAGACTGCTCAGGGATGTGCATTAAGCTCACTTTTGGTTCTCGGTCCCGCACTGTCCTCCACCTGGACGTCTCTGGAGGAGCCCACGATATCTCTTTCGACACGTACCAGTATCTTGCCTATGGTACGTCCGCAACCGCATCACCCGCCTTCTTGAATCCCGCCAATGACGGTGCGCTTGCCGTCGATTACGAAATTGTCGACATGTCACAGTGTGCAGATATCATCACCTCAGACACGGGCAAACTGTCTTTCATGGCACTCAGCCCCAATCAGGTGAACAAGTGTGTAGGTGAGGGTAACAATTGGGTGGCTCTGAATCACGAACTACGGAACATCAACGACCCTCAATGCCAGCGTGGGATTGACGAGGTCTGTATTTTCGATGCCGTCACAGGCACGGCGAAGTGTCCCACGGCAGTCGGCAGCAAGGTTGATCTTTTAAGCCCGGCGCAGCCCGTGATTGATCTCACATCTCCTTGTGGAGTGGAAAAGATTGCTGGTAATCCGCCGCCTGCTCCTAAGGAGTGCGCTACTGTCGTCAAAGCTCCGGATCCCTCGACTTGATGGCCTGAATGTTTATTTTGTGCAATGATACTCTGACAAGAACAAAGAGTTGCGGGACAAAGATTAGGGGAAATAGAAACCTACAAATTTTAAACTCAAATTTGATATTGCAATTCATCAGTTTGAGATTGCGTGCAACTGAAGTTGAATGCTCTGCCATCATTGTTTCTGGCGAATGTTTTGCTTACTCTGGCGCAATTTCTACACACAAGTACAAGGCAAAGAATGCCACCATAGTAGTCCGAAGTAGATATGAACCCAGGCAGACATTCTCAAGTCACCTTCAAAAATCAATGGTTCGAGGCTCACGGTGTCTCATACTCCAAGCCATGGTATTCTGGCCTGAACTGGCTAATTTAGGTCTCTTTGTCATGCCATATCAGCCGACAAAGGCCACTCCTCAGGGCCACGCTGACTTCATTGCTTCCTTGTAAGAAGACCTGGGGGGCCATCGTATGGGTGACCGCGACGCAGGGCTCGCCAAATAGACAGATTTCGTGTACCACGATCCAGAGGACTACCTAGGTAGACGACCTTGCATCCGAGACGAAGCGGATGGGCGAAAGTCATGAGCTATTAACGAAAGGAGCCACAACACGCGTCGGGTTATCATTGAGCGTGCAGCGTTTCCTCCATCCAAAGGACTCCGGTCAATGGCAGTTCAGAAGCTCCTGCGCGGATCGATTGACCATCTTGCCTTGAATCAACCTATCCCGAGTCGACAGTTTTGACTGGAGGCGTGCAGCCCAGGGGGATCTAGCCCAGCCATTCTTGTGGCTTTACTTGTCGTCAAGTCCATTTTCACAGGCGTAGAGAATGATGTACATCTCTTTTCTGAGTCCCCGAAACTGCCGAGCAGCCTCGGTCTTCCCGGACGCCATGCATGCCGAGGCTGCAATGGTCGGAAAGGCCAGGCTCTCAGACACGACAACCGCAGATGAGCGATCGATCGTGATACCGTTTGCTTTCATCTCGACAAAGTACCCATAGCTCCGGAGTCCTCGCAGCGCCCTCTCGAGGCGCTGCTCTGGTGGACCACCAACTAAGCACAGCCAACGGGCGAGACGGACACAGGCCAGGCGTGGAAGATGCCGGTACCGCGCCTCGGGGTATGTTTCCTCCAGCTGTGTCATGAGCTGCTCCGCGTTCTTGATTACAGCAGCAGGGAGCGTCGACGGAGCTCCAGTGCCATTTGTGGAGAGGAATTGATTGACCTCACCGACGAGTTTGGCACGTTTGCTGAGCACCTGTGCTGGCATGAATTTCTCGACCTCGCACAGCGGACAGTCACAATTGATGCCGTAGAAATAAAGGCGCTGTTGACGCTCCATATAGGAGTGATTGAGAATCAGGTAGCTGAAAGTGATCTCCTCCCCAGCTTTGATGCCCCTGGTAGCACGAACGACCATCATGTCGCCAATGAAGCTGCGGTCAGCGTTGGGAACACAGGAGTGGTTGACACGAGACACGTGCAGCCATATTCCCGAAGCTATGGTCTTTTCTCCTGAACCGTCTTTGGTTGACTTGATGCCGGGGAAGTCAAAGCCGTTCAGCCTGTCTATGGCCTCCACGCGAAATGTGTCGACAGTGACCATTCCGTCCACGAACCTGACAACCTTGTTCTGGAATTTGTCACCATGATACAGATCCAGGTAGCGGCTTGCTTGCTTGGGGTTGTGAAGTATCTTGTCAATCGTACCGTGAATACGCTCGGCTTGCTTTTCCAGGCTGATTCGGCCCTTGTCCACGTCGACGATCACGGACTTCTCCTTCGGAACATCTCTCTCGAATATAGCGTAGAACGCCTTCTCGACCAGAATGACATCTCCTGGAGCCAAATTCTTCGTGGCAAACAGTCCGCGTCCGTGATCCCCTGCAGAGCCAACTTTAGTGTTTCCAAGGAATGAGGCATGATCCAGGATTGTATTGTCCTCCGTCACCGAATTTGACATGGCTATCAAGTCGAAGTCGCCGGTGTTCTGTTCTGTCAGGCGCTTCTGTGTTCGCTGAAGCTGGAACAACAGACTTTTGTGTTCGGAAGACAGTTCGAGTCCTCTGGAGAAGTACTGCTTGGCCGCCAAGAAGTCACCTAACTCGTACGCAGCTCGGCCCGCACGTTGAAGTGACTTCAGATTCAGTGTCTTGTTCTCGTCGGAAACATGATCTCCCTGCTCTATGGCTACGAGAGCATCCTGGACGGCTAGCTCATAGTGCATAAGATTTATGCGAGCCTGGGAGCGATTGCTATGCAGAGTGCGACGGATATAGTCGTTGTCCTGGCTCACGCCCAGAGCTGCGGAGTAGCAATCCACAGCTGTCTCCCAGTCATTCCGCTTGAAAGCCTCGTTACCCATTTCTTTCAGCTCGGTAGGGCTCAGATTTGCCTTCGAAGCGGGCTTCATGCTGGAAGGTATCAAACTGCTGTCTGAACTGAGCTGAATCAAGTCCGAAGGATGATCGATTCTGATGAGAACTCCGCCGTCTATCGAGGACGTATAGTAAGGCTCTTTCACGGCCACGATCGCGTTGCTCGGCAGAACTCTGTCCATCGATTTGTTGATGGGGATGTTGTAAAGAGCAACACGATCGACATCGCCATTCTGGTCTTCAACGGCGTTCATGATCGAAGCCAGGCGTTTAGGTTCGCAGAACGTCTTCACGACGAGGACACGGCCCCGGTGGTGAGTTTCGAGTTTGAGATCACCCAAAGAGATAGGCTTCAGGCTGGACAGAGCCACGATGCATGGAGGATATGCCTCGCCATGGTATGTCATCCTCATTTCTTGTCCTGTTGGTGTTATCAGTCGCTCGTACGAATCAGCCGCTTGAGCCTGTCAAAACCAAGATATGTTAGTTCCGTTCTTCATATTGGCGAAGAAATGGATAACTCGGGAGCTATTAAATGCAGAAGGGTCGATGATGAATGTGAGCAGTGTCAAGACTGTTCCAGACGATGGGAAGAGTCAGGCAGCTGCAGGCACTAAAGCTTTCAGGCTTACCGGCTTGGCAAAGTCCTCCACCAATTGCTGTCGTGTCCGCTTCGTTGATTCACTTGGCCTTTGGCCCTTGAGACGGTCGGCTTTCTCGAGGTGCTCCTGTACTCGTGGGCCGAGGGACGTGGTCACCATCTGGCACGTATCCCGAAAGTCGTCCATGGCGCTGGCAAATGACCTAGATCTTGCTTATGGTAGTCTGAACCTGGTGATTCATGGGTGATGAGAGCCAGGGGCGCGAAGATGAATATTGGGAGACCAGTCCTACCTCGTCACGAGGACCAGGTCCAATAAGTGTGTGTAGAAAAGTTCTGAGCTGAGTCTATTCATGGGAAGATTGACACAGGCAAGAGAGATCTGAGAGATTGGTAAGTCGAGATGAAGGGAAGTGTGGGTCAAGTATCTTGATATAGTAGCACAAGACAGTGACTTATGGCGTGTAGGTAAGGCGAGCCTGAGAATTAAAGGTGGCAGGCGAAGCTTGGACTGGACTAGAGAGATGAGGCCTGTGATTATCAACAAAGCTTGGGGCGATTTGAAACCAGTGAAGCCTTGTAACACTTGAGACACGGCCGTGTCCACTGTTGCGGAAATTGCCACGTAAGGCAGCCCATGTAGCCGAACAGCTTTACGTGGAGAGTGTGTCTTCAGAGCCAAATGAAACAAAACGTCGAAGACGAGTTTGTCACATTAAGAAAGAATTCTGCAAGAAACCACTCGGCGTCAGCTCCAGGCAGCACTAGAACCACTATAAACAGATGTCACTCAAATTCGAAGACCAAAAAGACATCCATGACGCATGTGTATGAATGCAATACGCATTGTTACGTACTAGATGTCCTGGCAGGCTTTACTAGCGAATAGTCTATGTAATCTTGAATAAACGCCTTCGTATCACGTACATTTACTTGTGTGACTGTATCAAAGACCGAATGCCGGGTCCTAAGCAGCTGTCACATTAATATCAAGACATTGCCAGGAAGAGACAATAATGCAACATTGCATTACCTGTGAGTGAACGATACTCCCTGCTGAGGCGAAATATTCTATTGCACGGCATACAAAGACTAGAACTATTTTTCTGACAACCTTGCCCAATATTTTTGCTATTTTCATCGGTTTCTCTCAATCCAGATCAGCCGTCACGTGTACAAAACATACTGTTCAAATATTCTTCGGTGCAGTATTAGCTATCTGCTGCAGTTCAGCGATTTATAGCATGCAAGTTGACCATTTTGCTGTGCAAGGTCCACACGAGGTGGCTGCGTGATACGTTGGGGAATGTCTCTACAACGCACAGTAGGATCCTGCGGTCATTATAGCCTAATCCTCCGCTCTGGCACGTGCCTGGCACATGCAAGACTATCTCCTCAGAACAGACTTCAATGCTCAGACAGGACGATCCCTGTAAAGTTTCGATGGGAAACTCGGTAATGAACATGTGGATGGAACTGATCTGCGTTATCTTGCTTGCGGCTTGCCGTCTTCAAACCTCGATGCTAACGCTAGGGTTCAGCGGCAGTTGCTACAACTAACCTGAGCCACACTGTCAAGTCACATTAGAGTTCGCAACTCAAGCTTATAAGGCTACCACCCATCTACCGGCTACAGATTTGTCTGCCGAGCCAAAACCTCTGAGGCAACTGCCAGCTGTTCCGCTGTTGTTGGAACTCTTACGAGAGGTTCATCTGAACTGCACAAGCCGTTGACCAAAACAGCGGAAATGGACGAGAGGCGATTGACACTGCTGTAGAAATATGCCTTGAGCAGAAACACATGCCTATGTGTAACGTGTGGCCCGATCAGAGTCAGCCTAACTGCCTAGGTAGCTCGTTGCTCATGTTGCAGTCATCCAAACAAACTGAAACAACAAGTTGCCCCGAGCGGGCACCACTGCGGTGTAGAACTTTGTTCTAGCCAATCGCGCCCGACGGCCCCGACTTTGCCAAGACGTAGTCGTCGACGACATTCACCTTCTACCGAAGCAGCTCAAACGGAATCTTATATATCCCCCACACCCTCTCATCGACTCCTTGCCACCATGAATACCGACTCTTCTGCAGACCTTCATGATACGGAAACGTCACCAAAGATGGCCACGCTTACAATGACCCGTATTGCAGCAATGACAGACAAGATGAGGGAGCTCACGCTCGATGCTGGCGGTGGCAAAAAGGCCGAAGCGGCCACTGCAGAGGCTCCCGCCACCAACAACAGCTCGCAGTTCAGATCAGCAACACCCGAAAAGGCGGCGGTTGATGTCGAGTACCAACGCCGACCGTTTGATCCACTACCTCCGGAGCTCCGGGAGCAGATCTGGGACTTCGCACTGGCTACCGTCTCGCCCGGGATCTACTTCTTCCACGAGCAGGACCTTCAGTCCGGTGATGCCTACGGGCCCGAAGAACCTTGCTGGAGGGTCATCCTGCCGCTCCCCACCCTTCTGCACCTGTGCAGAGAGACAAGGGACCACGTCAAGCGCAACATGTCGTTCACCTGGGCGAGAACCAAGCGCGGAGAGCGCATCCAGGTCCCGTGCCGGCAGTTCAACCCAGAGATCGACGCAGCCTACCTCTCCTCCAAGACCGTCGACCAGCTGTACAACAGCATCCACGACCCCGCAGAGGCGGGGCCCTTCATGGAGATACGACATCTGGCGCTGGAGTCGCGGTGTCTCTGCAACGCGCAGTGGCCGCGGTTCGCCAGGCTGCTGTCGCGCCTGGGGACACCCAACGTCCTCCCTAACCTCGAGCTCATCTCCGTCATCCTGGGGCGGGCGTGGATACGGGAGGAGCCCCCGGTTGGCCGCCGGTGGGACGACGAAGAGCCGCTCGCTTTACCTTCCGAGATGGGCAAAGACGAGTACTCCGAGAAGGTGGCCGAGGAGCTGCAGGAGTGGTTCGAGACGGTGGAGCCGCCTTTCAAGCTGAGGTCGCGGGCAGGTATCTGGGGACCCGAGCTGATCCCTGGCGACCCGGACTCTCGCAGAGACATTGAGGAGATATGCTGGATGTTCCAGGATCAGATGATACCGCTCACGGAGGATGAAAACGAGGCGAGCGAACGTGAGAGACAGTCTCGACTGGAAGTCGGGCCTTTCAGGGAAGTGGTGCTGAGTGCTGAAGAATTTCGCAAAAGATGGCCGGCAAATGTTAACTTCATGGAATTGTTGGTGGCAAAGTATTGTTGAAACATTTTGAAGATCGTCAATTTCAGATGACCTTGTTCGCGACTGGATCAGACGTCTGTCCTTCGGTAGCTAATATGGCGACCTAGCGCCACGTTCCGAGATCGTATCAAAACAGCCGTTCAATGTTGTTGTTTCCTAGCATAACTCAGCTAGAAGGTGGAAGCCTGTCACTCTCTTTCAACGCATGCAAGGCAAAAAGTCCCGCTCGTCGATCGCGACACTGACGCCAAAATTACTGGTTGGTCTTCCACTGACTTTGACGGGCCAGCTGCAGTCAAACAAGAAAGCGTGCATGAGTTGTTCTAGGTACCTAGGTACCTTGATCAAACCAAGGTGGCGAATCAAACCATCAGGAAGCATCGATCTAGTAACTGGACACCTTGTAGCAGCCTCACTATCAACATCGCGCTGACCCATCTGTCGCACCTGTCTGTCGCGCCAGGCCGACTCGTCTGGCATGAAAGCTCACAATTTCCGCAATCATTCGAACGACAACTACACTGCATCACAATGGATATCGCTGCGGTGAAACCACCCCATCGCAAACTCGTATCCGTGCGACGCATCTCGCGCATCAAGACCCTCGACTCCAGCCAGACTCACGAGGTCGCCACGGTCGACGGCTGGCCTGTCGTCGTACAAAAGGGCCAGTTTTCCGTGAACCAGCTGGTGTTGTACTTTGCAACCGACTGTGTCCTCCCTTTACATGACAAACGCTACGAGTCTTACCGCTTCTCGCACTTTCCTGTCGAGCTGCATAGGGAGAAAGGCTGGACGGTACAGACCGTCAAACACGAAGGCCATATCTCGCAAGGAATGGTTTTCGCCTTGGGCGATTCATTCCCAGAGGCCACACGTGCAAGGGAAAGTGTCGAGAAACTTTGCGGTCCCGGTTTCCCTAGAGTCACTGAGAAACTCCTGCGCGACCTCGACTTAAAGGAAGCCTTCCAAATCAGGAAGTGGACCACATTCTGTAAGTACATCGAGACCAATACGGATGCTTTGGACTACAGAGGATTGATATTTCCTTGGATCCACCTGATGGCGGCGTCAGCCTCGGACATCCTCCCGATTACTTCAAAACACCCAAGTCCGAACGAGTTCAAAATATCTCAAATCTGTGGACGAAACATCGCAACACAGAGTTCCAGATCACCGAGATTATTGACGGAATCACGATGGTTTATTACAACGTGAGAGAGAACCCCGACGCTTGGACGACAACGCCAGGTGTGCTCTTGGCAGACGGTACAGAAAACAGCTTTCGCGAACGCCCACTTTACGGCATCAGCATTGGAGAGCACGACTACGAGGAAACCGAATCTTCTATGGGTTGGAATGTTGCTAGAGAGCAGGGTATGATCGAAGACATCGGTCAATACGGAGATTTGACACTGGCTGGGGTACTCTGCGGCGAGGATATCTGGGGAAATCCTCACATGATCAAGGGCCGCCGTTTCTTCTTTCATTCCATGTGGGACGATGAACGCCGCGTCTGGATGCCAGTCGACAACTACTCAGGTCCGTCGATCGAGTCGGCGAAGCAGGTTCCGACATTCGCACAACGAATCAGGCTGTCAGCCTTTGCGAAAGATCGCGACGAGCTGACCATGAAGGCGCAAGGAGCCAGTTGTGTTTCGGAGGTGACTAAGAAACAACATCCGTCGCTGAAGCGGAAGGGACTTATGTTTAGGTCACTGGATGGGTCGTTCAGTTTCAAGGTCATAGCTAACGACTGGTTGCTGGATGAGACGGAGAAGCTTCGAAAAGCCGGTGCGGATAAGATTGTCAGTCGGCCAGGTCCCAATGATTGCGTCTGAGGTAGGGAGATCAGGCAAGAGGCGATTGGCAGCTGGTGTGCAGCTGGCCGCCATCAGGATCAGGTGGCAGGCACTTGGCGGTGGGGCTGACCCAAGCTCTTCAGCAAATCTCAACTCTCAATTTTCTGCATTTGCGTCTCTCTTTCCTCTTCAACATCAGGTAGAATGTCACAGTGGCATGCCACAATGGCAAGCCACAATGAAGTGCATGATAACCACTCAATAAAACCATTCAAGGCAGGTCGTGTTTCTCTTACAGTGTAACTTAAACCAGCAAGCAGCCTGTTCGAGCCGTCTACTCGCACCCATCTCCTCGACGAGTCGCCCTCCGGGGTGGCCTCTCGGTCCCGACGCGTTTTGCATTGGGGCCATAGAGGGAGCCGGCATATCGGACCCGGGCATGACCGTCCTCTCGGGCGATCATGACTGGAACAACTGCAAGAACAACTTATTCCTGGACCATCATAGTCCTCGTCTGTGGCCATCTTCTTCCACCCGGGCGAGGCTCCTAGAGCTCCTACATGTCCCTGCCCCAACTTGCACTAGCATAGCGTAACCTGCCTGCAATGCCTCATTCCCTGTCGGGCTCGACTGGTGAGCCGGAGGACCGGCCGAGTGTGCTGTCTTGAAATGGCAGTCGATCACCTTGCAAATTGGACGCAGCCAAGCGCAGCTAGCACGATAGGGCTGATGAGGGTGTAGCATCTGTTGATGCGTCTGCTTCCGTAACTCGATGGGCGCACAGTAATCCCACATGGTCTAGTCGATTGGAGATGAAGCCCAAGTGCAAGTCTGTTGCCTCTACATCAGCTAGAGAAAGCTTCCCGGTTTTACTGAGCGACAAGCGGTCGGATTACGGCCCCGCGGTTACGTCATGGCCTGTTCCAGGCCGTTTTCAAGCTCCCAGACAAGGTGACGAGATAAGTCTGCCCCTCTGTTTGACACATGCGCATGTCAATGGCACATCATATCGAGTGGATCTGGCCTGCATCTTCTTAAGCACTCCTCGATTTCTTGGCAATCTAGCTCTCTTCATTGCTTCCTATGCCTCCCCTACAATCCTTCCTAGTAACGCTCTGCACATAGCCTTTTCGTACAGATTTAGATTGCCAGACATTCCTATCCCCTGATCAGATTCCAGCAGAATTCAACGCTCTTCAGAATCCCACGAGATGGCTCCTCCAGAGAAGACCTCCAAGTATGGACATCTGCCTCTCAGCACGAGTGGCCCCCTCGAATGTGCTCTCACCGGCACCACCTTGCTGAATCACCCTTTCTTCAACAAGGGCTCTGCACACCCCAAGGAGGAGCGCCATACCTTCAACCTGACCGGTCTCCTTCCCCAAAGCGTCCAGACCCTGGAGCAGCAAGCCAACCGTGCATACGAGCAATACTCCACGCGCCCTAACGACTTGGCCAAGAACACTTTCATGACCTCCTTGAAGGAGCAGAATGAGATCTTGTTCTACAAGGTAAAGCCCATGCCCGTCACAGACTGTGTCTCGTTGTCGACCCCTGTCTGACATGTGACAGCTTCTCTATGACCATCTGGAGGAAATGTTCAGCATCATCTACACCCCAACCGAGGGCGATGCCATCCAAAATTATTCCCGTCTATTTCGGCGTCCTGAGGGCTGCTTCCTGAACATCAACGACGCGGACCGTGTCCACAATGACCTGGCACAGTGGGGCAGACCTGAAGATATCGACTACATTGTCGTTACTGGTATGTCTACTCTCGCCTTCCTCCACTCAACCAAAGGCCGTTTACTGAACTGCGATTAGACGGCGAGGAGATCTTGGGCATCGGCGATCAAGGCTGTGGGGGTATTCTCATCTCTGTAGCCAAGCTCGTCCTCACCACGCTGTGTGCTGGCATCCACCCCAACAGGACGCTCCCGGTGGTCCTAGACTGTGGTACAGACAACGAGGAGCTTCTCAAGGACGATTTGTACCTTGGCCTTCGGTCGAAACGCATCCGGGGCGAGCGGTATGACAAGTTTGTCGACTCGTTCGTCCAATCAGCCCGCAAGCTCTACCCACGCGCATACATCCACTTCGAGGACTTTGGACTCGACAATGGTGAGTTCTGTCCGCTTACTCATCCTAGTGCCGTCCGTTTCTAACTTCGAATCTGCAGCACGACGCCTTCTTGATCTGTATAGCCCCAAGGTGCCCTGTTTCAATGACGATGTCCAGGGAACGGGTTGTGTGACTTTGGCTGCGATCATGTCCGGCTTGCATGTTTCCCAACAGAAGCTGAGCGACATGCGGGTGGTCATTTTTGGCTCTGGATCCGCTGGGTGTGGTATTGCTGATCAAATCCGAGATGCCATTGTTACAGAAAGCAAAATTAGCAAAGAAGACGCTGCAAAGCAGCTTTGGTATGTCTTGTCCTTGCTTGAAACGTATTGCGCACCTTCCTCTGACACCGCATACTTAGGCTCATCGATAAGCCCGGCCTGCTTACAACCGAAACCCCTCTCAATGGCGCGCAGAAATTCTTCGCTAGATCTAAAGAACAGTGGGACGGCAAGTCAACTGATCTGCTGGCGGTGATCAAGGAAGTCAAGCCCAATGTTCTCATTGGCACCTCGACAAAGCCGGGTTCCTTCACCGAGGATGTAGTCAAGGAGATGGCGTCCCACGTCGACCGTCCGATTATCATGCCGCTTTCCAACCCAACTCGTCTCCACGAGGCCGTACCGAAGGACATCCTAAAGTGGACCGAGGGTCGCGCCCTGGTCGCTACTGGGTCCCCCTTCGAACCCGTCAAGGGCCCGTGGGGCAAAGACGGTAAAGAGGTCACAATCAAGGTGGCAGAATGCAACAACAGCGTCGTCTTCCCCGGGATAGGGCTCGGTTCTGTCCTCTCGAGATCGAAGCTCGTCACGGACAAGATGCTGGTGGCAGCCGTCGAGGCCGTGGCGGAGATGTCGCCTGCGCTGAAGGACAGCACGGCACCCCTGCTGCCTGGTGTGGACATTGTGCGGGATGTCAGCGTCAACGTCGCGAGCAAGGTCATTCGTGCCGCGGTGAAAGACGGCCTGGCCACGGAGAAGGGCATCCCTGATGACGATGAGGATCTCAAGGAGTGGATCCGTGAGCAGATGTGGAACCCGGAATATCGTCCACTGAAGTATACCCCGATGGAAGTTGCGAGCCGTCAGGCCAAGGGACAGCTGAAGACGGTTGGAACCTTGGAGAACTAGTAGTGGTCCTCCCTTTACCGGAGTATATACAGTTTGATTTATGCACAGCGTTCTGTATAGGTTTATATCCATGGCTATTACCCTAATGCAAATCCGCCAACCTTATGCAAGCTCGAGCTCCAAGACGATGTTTGGCGTCTCCGTGCTTCCAGCCGGCATCACGTAGGTGAAATTCCAAAACTCGAATCCGTGGGTAGGATCGCACGAGCCGCCGTTAAGGCCGCAGAATGCCACCTCGTGGCTCGGGTCCACCGTCCCGCTGACGTTGACATTAAGCCCCATGACATCAGCCCAATCCAACACATTCCTCTTCTGGCCCAGCGGGTTCGCGCCAACGATGAAGGTGAAGACGCTGCTCTCGTTGCCCCTGGGGTACGTCAGCTCGAGGCGGTACGGCTTCACATCGACCTGCATCGCGGACTCGGTGGCCCAGTACGAGAACCACCCGACGGTCCCGTCGGCCCGCAGCCACTGCGCGACCGCGGGCGCCCACTGCTCCTGGTTGATGGACGCGCCGCCCACGACGGTCTGGTCGAAGCTCTCGGCGCCGATCGTGATGTCGTCGGCGAGCCAGCTGCTGATGTTGCGCGGGGCGTTGTCCCACGGCGGCGAGAGCGCCGACGCCGCGTACGTGTGCTCGCCCGGGAACGCGGCCAGCTTCTCGACGACGGCGTCCGGGATCAGCGTGTGGTGGTAGGGCAGGACCGCGGCGAGCAGCGGCGCGATCTCGAAGTCGTCGGCGTGCGTGGTCGCCCACGCCGGGGTGCGCCCGCCCTTGCTGACGGTGTTGATGCCCGGGGCGCGGTCGGCGCCGACGAGGGACCAGATGTACGCATTCAAGATGCCGATGTAGAGGTTCATGTCCCAGCCGTAGGTGCGGTCCCAGGGCCCGGCGACGTTGCGCAGGTTGGCGTTGTACAGCTCGCCGATGGAGGTCCAGACGTCGGCGACCATGCGGGCGCCGTTGGAGCCCATGACCGACGAGCCGTCGTCGGGTATGTACTTTGCCCACAGCGTCAGGGCGAAGAGGCTGACGCCGGCGTACGTGGCCGAGTTGAACTCGGACAGCGTGCCGTTGCGGTCGAAGAGGTCCAGCACCTCCTGCGCGTAGGCCTCGCCCGCCGCCGTCATGTTGCTGTCGTTGAGCTTGCGGCCCGTCCAGCCCGAGGCCACCGCGCGCATCAGCGCCGGGTTCGAGTAGGCCGGGTACAGGTTGTCGCCGTCCACGCCGCCGACGCGGTAGCTGTCGCCGATTGTGTTGTTGCGCATGCTCTCGACTATGAGCGTCTTGACCGGCGAGGGGAGCAGGTGCCCGTACTCCTCGTAGATCACGATCAGCGTGGTGCCGATGAAGCCTCGCCAGTTGGGGTCCCAGGAGTTGTAAATCTGTGTGTGTATCTACATGTCAGCGACGATCTTTTGCAAGATTTGAGGCGAATCAGAATGGGAATTGGCATACGTTCTCCGGATACCAAGCCGAGCCGACAGTCGGTTCCTCGGGATATTTGGTGTAGTCACCGAACCTAAAGACCCATACCAGTTAGCAAATTGGCACAATGGCCTTCTCCCGGCACCATAATGCGTCGCTGGTGGACTCTTCAATTGATTTCCGTACCATTGAGCGCTAACATTCTTCTGCTGGTCGCCAATGACATTCGTGATGATCTTCACAGCATTGTCCACATCTTCTCCTTCGTTCCGGCGCAACAGCCCCGCGGCATACCACACCGTCGACCGAGTCTCGTGCTTTCCCGCGGCGAGAGGGTAGTAGAACCACCACAGGTAGCCGGCGTTGGGATCATAGATCTGGTCGAGGAAGCTCATGGACTGGTCGAACAGGTCGTCGATGTAACCCGTCGTGTTGCCGGTGAAGGCAGACGCGCCGCCCACAGCGAGGGCTCCACCAAGGATCGCGCGAAACCACAGCATCTTGACGGATCAGTCCCCTTCTTGGTCCCGACGTGGAGAGATAGAGAGGTAGAGTAAAACCTCCATTGTCAATTGACGCCTTGGCGATCCCGCCGCCTCTCTTTATATTACCATCATTTTCTCCTCGCATGGGCAAGACGACATCCACCCGAGGCCTTGGTCACGACACGCGCTTTTCCCCGCAATATTCATGGCTAGGCATGGGGCGGTGATGATGGGCCCCCCCTTGGCGTTGATGATAAGTGCAACGGCGCTTTCAACGCGTTGGGGCAAGCCCAAGGGGCAGTTTGGCAGGTTGGGGTCAAGACCGGCAGCGCTAGGCGATAGATGCCGGGGCTGTCTTCTTCCAAGTTGACATCATCTCCGACCAGAGACAGTGGCCCGGCATGGCATCTAATCGGCACTACTCCAAGTAACGTCTCAATTGATTGTGAGGAGCTGATAGCTCAGCTGAGGGACTCCAGGGCTCACCAGCTGGGATCCGCCGTTATCAAGTTTGCAGTCCAGATTCCAGAATGAGGTTGATGGAGTCACGATGCACCAGTGAAGGCGCTAATCAGTGTGGAGATTCCCCGTCACGGCCGGATATAATGCCAGATTTGGGGAAGCTCCAGGGCAAGCTTGGGGTACGGTGACATCGGCGAAATGGCTCCACTCGGTGGCTTGGTGCCCCAAAAACTCGGGGGAGAACTGGGCGAAGGGTCGGCGATCAACAATCGAGCCGAGCTGTTGGGGACAATGTTGTATTCTCTTCCTCGACATGTACAATTAAAATCTGGTGTACAAGAGAATGCCCGGTCGCTGAAACGAAAAGAAAAGGAAAAAACAGACAGATGGTATCGTACATAAGATGCAAAAGTTCCTCCTCCCTCCATTCGCCATGATGCTCCATCATGCAGCCAGTTCAAACAACCCCACGGGTTGATCATTTGGGATACACCCCTTGGGGACGATGCACTCCTCCGCCTCCACGTCCTGGCTCGCCGCATTCCCGTCCACCCTCGCCATCAGCTCATCATACGCCAACTGGTCGTCACCAGTCTCGAACGCCCCGACGATGGCGTCCTTGTTCATCCACAGCTCGCCCGAGTAGTCCCTCAGGTACGCGTACAGGAACAGCCTCTTCCTCGGGTCCCTCCGCTGCGCACGCCGCACATTCTTCACATCGCTGGGCTCGTTCGCCGTGTCGGGGTCGTACTTGTCCAGCCTTGGGTCGTCGATGGTGAGGGGGATGTGGTCGTCCTCGATGACCAGGCTGCGCAGCGCCATGCCGGGCCTGTCGATGAGCGCGAAGAAGCGCGCCCACTGCATCCCGCTGCCCGAGTCGGGCCCCTCGTACGTGCCGCGGAAGGCGTAGCAGTTGCGCAGCTCGAGGGTCCTGAGCGTGCCCGCGTGGCTGTTGATGAAGTGCGCGAGCTCGAAGCCCGCGAAGCAGTTCTTGAGCGACAGGTGCTCCAGCGCGGGCAGCTGCGTCGCCTTGAGGGACAGCGGGATGTGGTAGTGGCCCCTCGCGCCCAGCGGCGCCTGCTGCGACGCGTGCAGCGACAGCCGCCGCACCGAGCTCGCGTGCAGGAAGTACACCTTGAGCAGCGCCTGCAGCGAGTCGTTGTACGCCGGCACCGTGTTGACGGCGCGGTGGCCGTTCCTCATCCCCGCGACGTGGATGTCGAGCCCCTCGAGCCGCGCCAGGAACCGGTGGAACTCGGTGGAGTGGAAGGCCGACGACCACACTGGTACCAGTGACTTCATCGACAGGTGAGTGGCGGTGTGGTTCGCGGCCAGCGCGCTCCAGGTGTCGGCCAGCAGGCGCCTCCATGTCTGGTCGTTCTCGAGCTGTAGGAGCGTCTCCTCGTCTCGCGACTGCTCGAACGCCTTGACGTCCGGCTCGGCGGCGGTTCCACCTGATGTCCCCAGCTCGACGTCGTACTCCAGGTTGATCTTCCCCATCTTTGGCGTGTGCGTATCATTGAGCATCTCTTCAGCTGCCGTCAAGACACCAGGCTTGCCGGGCCCGATGCTGCTGTCCTGATTGTCTAAATCTTTGAGACGCACACAGAAGTTTGAATCCTTGGTGGGATGCTTTCCATTTTGTTGTAGAGTGTGAAGCAAGGCCTCTTTGTTATTGAACTTCTCGGTCACGCATTTTCGTCGATCCACGTATGGCGCTGCCACATGCACCTCCTTGATAGAGTGAACTGTACCGCTGCTCCTGGGCTTGGACGCCTTTTCAAGCTTGTGTAAAATGCGAGATTGAATGTCGACGGGCAGCTGACCGATTTGATGGGGCATAATGGTGGTTTGTCGTAGGCACAAGGGCAAAAGGTCTCAATCCTTCCGGCTCGACAATCACGCGTGCAAACCTAGTGGGAGGATGACCTGCTTGATATGCACACGGTCACATGCACTACTGCCCGACACGAACGGGCAGCGGAATCCTGCATAACACTCGCTTGTGGGACCCCAGGCGAGACAAAACCCAATATTCAAGTTTACGGTTACATATTTGGATGCCAGCAACCGTAAACTTGGATGTAAATTCGTTTGACTCAGGGTCCACTTCCACTTGTGCGACAAGGCGCCGGTGAGTTGGCCGGTCGGCCCCACAAATGCCGCAACAGCTGTTCAGGGTCGTCGGTCTTGGTGGCAGGAGCAAGTGGTCTCATTCAGAGCCCACTTGACTCAGGGGTGCATTTCTTCGTAATTCGGGTTGATTGGGCCTGCTTTGCAGCACCCGCCAGCGGCGTAATCGTCCGAAAAACTCCACCCTCCTGCCAGGGACCCGCAGTCACGGATCGGAACCTTAAACAAAGGACGACATGGAACCGGTTGCGGGATGCTGAATCATCAATGGGTAGCATCCAATAGTGTGTGTCTTGTTGCTATTATTGTCTGACTGATTCAGGGACATATACACCATTATACCTCCATCGCATTGCTCAGATCCTTCCACAGAGCGCAACGGTCGGCCAGCTGCTGCGGTACCTCCTCCATTACCGTATCATTTGTCTCGAATTTCAACCTGAATCCCCTGCCGGCCCCGAAGTCCCCCCACGTCTCCCACACCGGCGTCCCCGGATACCTATAGATATTCGGGTCCAGGGCCCTCACGAAACTGATATAGTAGTTCATCACCACAGGCACTATCTCGGCGTTGGTCGTGTAGTAGCTGTCTGCCACGTTGCCCGCGAAGCCCGGCCCGAATACCGCGGCCGTCTCAAAGGTGTGAGTCACCCCTAGTCCTGCAGCCACGTTCCCGGGGTCTATGACGTTGTACCGATAGTTCCACACTTTTCCCGGCTCGTAGAAAGACGACATCGTCTCGGCCATGGTGTTTCCCGGACACGTGAATGTTGCGTCGCCGTATGCTGCCGCTGCGGAGGGGAAGTAAGCCGCGTGTTTCGGTAAGGGGTCGGTCAGCGGATATGCCTCGTTGATCTGGTCCAGTTCGGCTTGGTCGAGGAGCGGGTAGTTGTTTTTGAAGAACCGTGACACGTCATCCTGGGTGGAGGCGTTGTATGCGAAAACAGTTCCCTCGTCTGTGTCGTCGCCGATCAGGATGGGCACCTTGATGAATTTGCCTGCTTCAAAAGAGTCGTACAGGTTATCAGGAACCAGCGTCCCGGGACCAGTGGTAACCGGTAGCCAGTACCATAGGGGCAGCGGGACACCACTGCCCTGAGGGAACTGCTGGACGACGTTCGCCTTCTGGATAGTGGCCAGGTCCACGGAGCGGAGACATGACAGGGCATTGGTGGCGTTGGAACAGCCCGTGTCGGCGACGAAGCGGTCGTACTGGAACTCCAGCTCGCTGAGGTTTCGCTGGGTTGGCCAGAAGGGAGATTGGGGTGCAGCTCCGACGAAAAGACCTTTGTCTTCGCCATCGTAGGCGGTCAAGTGGTGTGCTATTGAGCCACCGCCAGCGGAAGAACCGTGGATGACAACGTGCGATGGATCGCCGCCGAACTATCGTCACACTTTTAGCAAATATGGAACACTCGCATGCTTAACTTGGGGCTTTTACCTTGGCGATATTATTCTGTACCCAGTGAAGCAGCTTTCTCTGGTCCAGCAATCCCGCGTTCAGGTCACCATCTTCCTGGACTTCCTCACTGGCCAAGAAACCCAGTGCTCCGACACGGTAGTTGAAGTTGACAAAGACGAGGTTATAGTCGGACTGAAGCACCATCTCAGTGCCGTTGTGATGACCAGAATTCTCGACCACACCAGTGCCATTGTAGTTGGCTTGCGCATTGGCCGAGTATCCGCCGCCCTGGATATACAACCAAACTGGGAGCTTTGAGTCTGGCGTGGCGCCTGAAGGCGTGAACACATTCACGAACAGACAGTCTTCTCCCTGAGTGCTTGACGCATTTTGGTTGGACCCTACACATATAGGGCCAAACTGAATGATATTTCTTGTCAGCTGGGCGACAGAAACCTGGCTGTGTATGGCCCGAAGGATGCACTCACACTCGATGCATCCTGCACACCTGACACTGGTTCAGGGTCTTTAGGGCCACGGAATCTGAGATCACCCAGTGGTGCTGCTGCATAGCGCAATCCGAGATACTGATCCACTCCTGCTGGGAGCCTGACGCCTTTATAGGTAGCATAGTCCAGGGACACGGTAGGCGAAGACGTATTCTCCTGGCGAATATGGGGGAGTATACTACCAACTGCGGCCGACAAGCCTGCTAACAGGCAGACGGCATATGTCGCGAGCATGGTGGCTTCTTGGCTGGGTGGAAGACGATGTTGAGATGAACGTCTCCCTATCCAGACCATGTCACCCCGAGCAGATCAAGGCCCAAGACAGGTCATATATAAGTATATTTGAACTTCTAGAAACTAATGCATGCACATCCCCCTCATCATCACATCCAAAGCGGTGACACGGGAACACGCGGACACGCGGGCAGGACGGGCCATTCAATTTACAAATCGGCACCCCACAGGGGCTCGAGGGCCTCGAGGAGCTACAATTTACCGCTGCCGAAAGTCAAAGCCCATAGAGTCGGGGGTTTCGACCAATTCTCTCTCCGACACGACGTTGAACCTTGAAAATATGGCTGACCGGGGAACTGCAACCCTATTGCCCAAGCTTCGTGTCGACGCTGCAGGGGTTAATTTGCGGGGTTCGGACGAGATCGCGTGCATTAAGGCGCGCCGCTAGCCTGGCGATTCGTCAAAGCGCCGCCCGGATCTTCGCCGTTGGGGCTTGATCACAACGTCAATGATGCCCGTGAGCCGTTCGACCGTGCTGGCCTGGCCGTATAGGGCCATGGCGTTGTTTTCCCTGCTCCGTCTGCCCGCTCGAGATGCAGTAGAACCTGGGGGGAACGAATTGTGATTTATCCACGTGCCCTGGTCCCTGCCGGCGCGAGATGGACCGAACGCAGGAAACAACTAAGATTGGATCCCGGCAGTAAGCCACGTTCTTAGCTTGGCAACGGGGACCCGTTGGGGGTCGGAAACATCGGCAGCTAGAGCGCCATGCTCAGTAATCTTCCGGACGACGGCTCGAGAACGGCTCTCGCGGCGCGATATGGATGTACGTCATCCCGCAAGGTAGGATCCTTTCTTGGTGGGTTGGGTCGGTTGACATATCATGGCCCCCGGATTCAGCTTCATTTTCGGATGGACACACAAGTATTGGTAGCTTAGTCGGCAGCTCTCTTTTGCAGTCGGGGCCACTGAGGCCTAGAGTGCGTCCCCAGAGCCCCGGGACGGAACCCACACGTGTAGACAACAAGCAATTGTCAAGCTTGCGGATGCATCAATGCAAGCCTTTTTGTTCTTGCCCTTTGACAACCTCATAAAGCCTACGGGCCGCGAATTCCATTATTCGAAATGACCAGCCTAACATAAGAGCCAGTCTTGGCCAGGCTGGACTTGAAGAATGGTCTTCATTATACTTCATAGAAGGTCCTGGAAAACATTGAGCACTCACATACCAGGCCGGAGCCATTTATCATCATAGCTGTACATACGCACACTACCTGGGGAATCTCCTGGAGAGATGGATCTTTTAGATTTGACAGAGATGGTAGAAGCGTTTATGCTTGACTTTGATCCGTCGATGTTCTTAGGATGTACGCTTGAGTCTATTGCGATAGGGCTATTCGGAGAGGTGGTGACAACAAAGAAAAAGGCGAAATGGGACTGAGGAAAACGCACCTCTTCAAATGTTGAGATGGGTGCTGGTTCACCCGTACAACTAGACCAATTGCTCTAGTCATTGCCCTAGTACCGTAATAATATTTCCCATTCATCTTTGTTCACTTACGCAGTTAGCGGTACTTTGTCTTCTTTCAATTGCTTCGAGTTCAAGTCTCTCTTCAAAGAAAGCCACTTAGACGAAGGCGCTCCTCCTCCACACCAGAGGGATTACGCGGCGGCCGTAGCTGCGGCGGCCGTAGCAGCGACGGATGGGCTTTCGGGGTGTATTAGGACACAGAGAGAAAGAGAGAACACAATAGACAGTCTATGAGGGGAGGGAGCAAGGAAGCTCAAGCGTCCGCTAGTTCTTCTCATTTCTTGTCCAGGTTATTGGGGTCTATGATTATTCATGTACAAAGACATTTCAAACTGGTGTGAAATTCTGCCAAATCCCAAGACCAATAATCAAAGATGTCATTTGGGCTTGCAGCATTGTGAAAAAGTTTAAGATTCAAGTAGAGACCAGGAAAGGAAAATGACTTAACGTACCTCACAACTAATTATCTGCAAGGTTCCGAGGCAGCCAGGGTCAGCCTACCAAGCCAAGCTTACACCTACGTAGCATAACCATTATTAAAACTTTATATTGAAACATAATTATCATTTGAACTAACAGAATGTTTTAAAAACTAGGTGTGTGGGTGTTAGGTGTAGGTGTTGAATGTGTGGGCATTGGATGTGGGTATTGTGGAAAAAGCCAACGCTTAATCCGTCAGCGGATCAAGCCTTATATCCTTCAACAGGTATTGGATGAGTGGGTGTTGGGTGAATATGTGATGGACGGGTGCACCATCCGTTCTCATAATTAAACACTGCTACTCGACCAGAGTATGTACGAAAAGGACCGCAATGAGGCAAGACCATGTTCATGTGGAAATTATGCTTTGCAACCCCTACAGCAATGGGAACACCACAGCGCCGCAACTCCAAAGAGGAAGGAAGTCGAACTGTCTGTGGTATTAATTATCAGAGTGTCGAGTGCCAAGCGAGGGCCAATCGTAACCTGATTCGCGTACCAGGGCCAGCGGACCACCCAAATTCATGCAGTAAGCACTGTTGGTGGCCAACAATCCCGGTCCGATGGCACCAGCGGGGTTCTGAGCAGATGGTGGAGCGAGATTGTATCTTCGTCGACCCTCGGCATGTCATTGAACGGAAGGGGAACTTGGGGAAACGCCATGTGTGACCGGGGTGCCAGAACTACAACAGTAAGGAGCGAGCTGGATGATGGGAAACACCATCAGACCGTGCAAGTAGATTCATTGTCTGGGGTATCTTCGTATCATTCCGTAAGCCGCAATGTTCATTTCCGACGCATGAGAGGCAGTGCAGGGGCTCACGCGTCTGAGACGACCAGCCATTCTGGGATGGCAAAGCAGGTTTTCGGACCAGATGTTGTTGGGTGGCACAGTTAGGCGACCGCTCCGAGGTTGATTCTTGGCACTGGTGCCCTGGTTCTGAGCACGAGTCCTGTCTTGATAGGGGTTTCTGGCCGAGTGCCAAGAAAACAGTCATTTATCAGTGGCTGATAAAGGTTCCAGATATCGAAGAAATCTTCACTGAACATGTGTTTCGGCTTTAGGAAACGTGGCGGGAACACTGTTTGGCTGTAAGAACGATGCTCACGTGGTTATTTGCATTAACACGCGCCTAACGGTGGATCCGGCGATTCGACGTACTACCACATGAATTTTGCGGAACCAGAAAATCATGCCTCACGAAGTAGATTCCCAAGCCTACAGCGCACTGGTAACAGACTTTGTAGGACTGCAGGATAAGCAACGGCCCCACCTACGTTTATAGCTGGCTGGGACAAAATGGACGCAGCAGTTTGCAACCTTGGAAAATTCTGTCAGACGAAGGACTTCAGCCCCATTCATCCGTTCTGTCTACGTGGAAGATGTGTTGGAAACAAAGAAACGCCAAACTTTCACATCAATCATCGTCTACAGCCTCCATCTCGCTGACCAAAAAATGCACCTGCAGCACCTGACCTTGAGATTCTTACATCCATAAAATTTTGGTAAGATCCAGACTCTGAACATCGTATATGCACAATCTGACTTATTCCTTCACCTACGATTTGCGAACAACCTCGATCCGTGCCGGCGTTATCACTGTGGAACACTGGCAGAATCGATCAGTTTATGTGCGTGATGTAGAAGGACATGGGCCCCAACTTTATTGAGCTTGATTGACGAGTCTTTGCTCCACTCGTGGAAGCGCCCATCTGGTGAAACGCTGTAAAATTGTTTTTCTTCTGGTGGGTATGTAGACGGTTCGATCATTCGGCCTTGCGAGATCGCTGTCTCGGACAGCTCTCGCACCTGTGTTCCTGCAAAGTCTTAGCCCCTAGACCCGGATCGATTTGTGTGCAGCAATGAGACAGTGATAGTTCACGTACCGATTGGCCTTAGCCAGGAGTAACAGTGTCGGGAAATTTCAATCATTGCACCCAGGGCAAGCACGTAGATGAGCATCGATCCCAGTAGTGTTATCAAGACAGGAAACAGCGAAATGAATCCACTGTGAAGAGGTACAAGACTTGACATGATGCCCGCGGCGTCGCCCCGAGTAGAAGATTTGTGGTTTCTCTTTCTCACGAGAATAATTCATGCGAAAGAGAAAGAGTTTGGAGCAAAGGAAGTGTCGGGCTTGCCTGGGAGACGCCGCCACTTTAAATAGTCCTCGAAAACCACTCAAACAGACTCGGCCCCACACCCTTCCGACTTTTTCTACTTCACAGACATTTGGAATGTTCCAGGTTAAAAACAAGAAAAAGAAACTCTTTTCCGTCAATTTCGCAGTATCATCCGGATGTAAGGAATGGCCATAGTAACCCTCCTGCAGAGGCGGTCAGACGAAGGCTGGGTGTGCTGCCTAAAAATAATTGGACATCGATCCCAGATCAGAAAACACAACAACCAACAGCATTTGCACAGCCAATCACTTGCTTTCAGCCCTGTCCATATACATCTGGTCGTTTGATATGGTCATTCACACATGACCAATGGGGTGCAGATTTCTTCTCATGGAGGGTGTGCTCCATTTTCCAGATTTTCGAAGCGGCAAGCGCGCTCTCGCTCCTGGCTTTTCTGTTGTCGTCTTCCTGCCTCCTCGCCTCTCACATCTCCCGTCCTCTCGACTCATTTTCTCCTCTTTACACCTTCTCCTGGTCTCCAAACCTTGCTTTATTCCTGTGTCTTCATCTCCTGGTCTGCTCGTTTCTTCTTCTTTCCCGCGCTCCTCCTCCCCCATCCCCCCATCTCCTCTTCCGCCTTTCCCCTGGTTTTCTCGTTTGAAACTGCATTCCTCTAAGAGTTGTCTGCTCATCATGGCATCTCTAATCAATCCAACATCGATCCCTCCTATCACTACACTACGAAAAGAACTTGATTACGGTGACCCTCAGCTATCAAGATGTCAAGCATTCTACGATAGCGTTCGGGTTTTCCGAAAGACATTCATCAGCAGTCAAGGATGGGACGGTAGCTCCATCCATGACTGGAAGTCTAGAGAACATCAAACTGCTCTGGGCGAGATGGTTCGATCATATCTCGAACTGCATGGAAACGGAAGAGTATTCTGGCCCGACGACACTTCCCAGAGTCGTGCCAACAAATACAAGTATTCAACTGATGGTGCACGGTAAGAACATTCGCTCACCAGTTACGTACTTTCACAAGCTAATCATCTTCCAGAATCAGGAGAATTATGCGGCAGCTTTTCTGGCGATTAAACATTCAGCAATATCGAAACGTCAAATACAAGAGGAATAAGGACAAGGCGGACGAATTTGAGGCGCAAAGGGGAAGAGGCCCCAGTCACGACCTCGGGATAGATACAGATGTCGTCGGTGCTAGGTCCGCCAGCCGTGATGCTTGCGGGACGCCAGGCACTCCAAGGTATGCTTCACGTCTCTATTCTTCCAGCATGATTCTTTGTCTCACATGCCTTGCAGATCAAGAACATTCATCAACCTCACTGACTCACCCGTTGATACTCATACGGGTGTCATGCACGAGGCTCAATCGCATCCTACGAACGAACGGGAGATCAGCAAAGACCTATACCGTGTCCCTGACAGCCCAGACCCGCGCATCATGCCTCCACAGGTAAGTCTACTTCGGCTTCGGCTCCACTCCTCTATGGCATACACAATCTCTCTGACATTCTGGCAGGACCAACCCACATTTGCAGTCATGTCGACAGGTGTTGGAAGCGATGGTCGCCAAGTCGCCCCCGTTGCCAACATGGAACCAGTTACCAAGCAGCCGAGAGGTGACAACATAACCTCGACTCGTTACATGTCGTCAAAAAGAGCTGGAAAACAGCCTGCTGTTCCAAGGATAAGTAGAATCTCACCCCGTAAGCGGAAGCTGCGGAGCATGACCGGTCGTGCGACAGAAGAGGAAGTCTCGGTAGCACTCCAGTCTCCGGAGCGCAACCCTAGTCCAGGGGTTACCGAAAACAATGCTCCGGCTGAAACAAGCGGCGTAATCACTTCTGACATCTTCCCACCTTGGACTCAAAGACCACCAAATCGCTTCAGGGCCACTGTTAGCGAGGTGACAGATGAAGACGTATCTGTAAATGGTTTCATACGCCAGCTGAACACGGAATCTGGATTTGGCGCAATCGAACCAAGCAACAGCACCAGCCATGCGGGGCCTTCGACAGAGGTGACGTGGACTGAGGCAGCTCCTCAGCCCTCAATTGAGGTGAAGCCTGCCACAAGACAGTCATCTCCAGTTCCTCTGATCTCCTCCGCAGTCCTGCCTGAAAGCAGGGAGGTGATTGATGAAAGGCCAGCTGAGAGCAAGGGTGCACCCCAGGCGCCGCCGGTAGGGCAAGTCCGGGTTGAGTTCCTGTATCGCGTGCTCTGTCGTTATCCCGAGCATCAAAGCTTTTCCTGGAAGCCAGAGGGGAGCTTCCGGAGCAAGACGCTCTCCAGACTGGAGGAGGAGCTTCCAATACGCCTGGAATGGTCCCAATTCCAGCACTTGCATTTTCGGGTGACCGCTCCCAACGCGCGGGCTGAGCACTTGGTCTGTCGCGGCAGGGAGGATCAATTTGATGCTTTGAAGCGACACCTCGTTGGTTTCATTCGGGACTGCATTGCGGATACACCGTGTGATAAGACGGTGTTGGTTGAAATTGAAATTGAGCCATTGGCAGACGTGGATTCGGTTAGGAGATCGACGGACAGGGATGTCATGATGGATTTCGACTGGTAGCAGAATTCATCGGGACTGTGCATATACATCATGCTTATATCTGAAGACTTTTCAAAGGCACATAACATCTATTGCTCTTAGATCACAGATTTCGAATGAGGGGTCACGGCGCGGCGCGATTTCTCTATCCAATACGTGCCCGGCTTGTATTTTCTTGCTTTGTGGCTTGTTTTGCGGATGGGTCTTACCGAAGAAATTCCAGATCCTGCAATACACTTACCCCACAGCATCACAGCCGCAGTCAGCTAAGTCTTCCCTGAAATTCATTTTGCTTTAAGGAGGCCAAAACCCCGTGTAGTCTGCTGCATCTCACGGCAAGAACATCACTGCTTAACAGTCTCTTTGTTCTCTCCTATTTAGAACAAGGAGATTTGCACCTGCAAAAACGGAGGGTACACCGATACATCGCTACCTCTAAACCACATCAGAGTTCACACACCCAACACCCACACCCAAAACCCATATCTATACTCACACTCACACCCAACACCTATATCCCAAAATTACCCGCTTAATTTTAGTTGGGCGTGTAAGTGTTAGTTGTGAGCATGTGTTAGGTGTGAGTAATGTTAGGTCTGGGTAATGCGCTCTGATTAGCTATAGCTATGGTGTGAGTTGCACAGCTGCCTGCCTGCACTTGTCCACCGTATGCCATACTAGTAGCAGCCACGTCACAAACTAAAATAAGCATTGTCGCTACTTGCCTCATGCTGCCCACAATTATCTTTGATTTGTTGCACGTGCCAGAAAACGGATCGTGGCGCCGGTCATTTCTGGACCTTCTAGCAGGTTGCTAGCATCAATGGTGTGAGTCGGCCAAACAAATCCATACGCCTGCCCTTAGTCTCTGAGGTGGCCACAATTTTGCATCACTTTGCTCATCGGACAAGAAACTGACTCACTCACTCCCTGCTCCATATCCAAAGCATTCGCCGTTCAGGGTTCGGAGCATTATATGATTCACAGAAACAACACGTTAACTTGCAACCGCTCGCAGACCTTTTTGTTGCTGCTAAGTCGAAGCCCCTAAGCTTGTGCCACTGCGATACTTGAGAACGAGCCCAAAAAAAAAAAATTGCTCACGAAATTCCACAATAATGGCTTTCATGGAATTTCCCATCGAGATCAGGGAACCCATTTTGGAGATGGCGCTCCTGCCCGACACTACGAAGCCGCCTAACGATGCCATCAACCTGACACGGGAACTGAGGAAGGTGAAGCTTGAAGACGACGCCGAAACCGGCAAGAGCGGTTCAACAATCACAGCAGGGGAATATATCCTCTTGAAGGAGACGCGCGGATGGTTCGGTTCCTTGCCTGTGTTCTACAGGCCAGGCACGTGCAGGGACACGGCGCTTGCACTTTTGCTGGTGAACCGACAGATTCATGCCGAAACGAAGAGAATTCTGGACAAAGAGACAGATCGCTCCACGTGGAAGGCAGACGTGATGTTCGTCAAGGATGTCGGTTTGTGGACGACTTGGCTGTCCGCTTCTCGATTCTTGAGCAATATCGACACTGTGCACGCCCAGTTTCGATCATTCAATGCTCCAGAGACTCTGGACCCAGCTTTCTTCAGGGATTACCTGTGGCGGGGTGGCTGCGGAGGGCCGCCCGTTGGTGTATGGGGATTCTACAATCTCCTGATGGGCGTTCTCGAAGGGATCATCGGACCTTTCCCTCGCAGAAGGGAAGTCGGCGTCCCAATAAGGCACGGAGACGGACGTAGGAATAACGCCGGCGTGATGACTGTCAACCGGCTTGTTCTTGACTGTCTTTCTTCAAAAGAAGAGAACATACTGCCTCTCAACTCCAACGGATGGCCATACTCACGTGTCCTTTGGGCGCGGGATCAAGATTCTGCACTACCGGAGCAGAAAAGGGCAGCACTCGCTCTTGCGAATTTCTTCGACACTTACTTGGAAATCCTTATGCGAGCGCTTTCGGATGTCACGTTCAAAATGAGCCGAGTGTTATTTGAACGGGTCGGGGAAATATTGATTCAAGTCGATGGGGAGCCCTATGAGCATTTCGACCTCTCAGAAATCCTCGAGGAGCTGTCATGGGAAAAGGATGAGCGATGGGAGCCCGGCTACTATAGGCTGCCACTTGTTGATGCTGCATTTCAGTGGAAGGAAGAAACTATCGAGAGACGGCGGCGCGCTGGATTCAGAGTCGCCGGGCAGCTCAACTGAGACGACCCAGGGGTTAAGGAGACAAGAGTTGGACACTGCAGACATTTTCCGGAAGGTCGGGACCACGAGGTTGTGTTAAGTCTCTCATCTTCCGTACCGAGGCATGGCAGTGCTTTTGAAGGTCACGTATAAGTGAGTGGCAATGGAGACCTCGAAAGCAATACACAACTAATTGGCTCCCAGGCCCGAGGAGCGCATTAGCCAGTAGTCTCGTGATGACGTTATTCGAGGTTGTTCATGTACGATGATATTGCCTTCTTCAGTGTTGAGAAAACAGTGACTGCCACCACGACCACATGGTGTCATGATTCATTTTACCAGGTTCTAATTCGCAAAGCGAGAAATGCCCCAACCATGCACGCAACAGATTCTAGACCACGAGGCCGTGCAACAGTTCCAACCATGTGATTATAGCCTACATCTCAGCGACAATTCGTGTTCCAGGTAGTTCGGACGGTCCTGTACGGCCGTCAAGCTCCGAAGTGCCAGTCTGATACTGGCGTTGCTGTCCTTGCTGCTGCTGGTCGAGCTTCGTAGCCTGGTCTGCACCCCCGGCGTTCTGTAGGCCTTGAGCCTTCTCATTTTGTCGTCTCCGACGTAGCAAAAAGACAAATGCCACCCCCGTGGCTATTACTGCTATCACCCATCCGACGGCGATGCCGGCTATGGCGCCTGGCGAAATCCCCGCAGGTGAGCTATTGCTGTCTGCACTAGCGCTTTGGGATGTCGTGGAATGGAATGTTTCTGAGGTCGACGCCGTCTCCAGATCCGTCGATTGCCAGTTGATCTGAATCATCGGTGCCCATACAGTAAATGAATTCATTGTCTCCGTCGAAGTAACCTCGGCAGTTGTTACGGCATTGACATACGGATATGTTATCACCGAATTCTCTATCAAGATGTCCTCGCCATTGCATGTCGCGACAGTGACGACTGTCGATGTGGTTATGCGACTGCAGCTTATGGCGGCATTCTCCGCGTTAAAGAAGCATGTGAGCCCTCTGAATGAAAGCACAGTGTCCCTGATTAGCACGTCGCATACTGGCCTCATGGGAGTTGGTGTTGAAAATTTACTTACGTTGGGCAGAACCCCACAGCCGTCTCTCCTTCAACCATGTCATATTGTACAGGCCATTGCGCGTTGCCACTGGCGGTAGCCGTACAGGCGCCGGTGTAGCCAGATGGGCAGACAGTACCAGGTGAGTAGAAACCCCATCTCCCAAATGGAATGGATGGGTATGGAGCCCCCGCCGTTGTGGGGGGCCAGCACGGTGTCACATCTACCTGTATGATTATGCAGCCGATAGTTGAGTAAAGGGAAAAACAGGGAACGTTACAGAACAAAGGGAAAGGAACAGTAGGTTAGACAATTGCTCTTACATGGCCATATTGGAGGGTGGATTTACAGGAATGCCCCTGATATCCGCGCGAACCACCCCAGGACGTTGCTGGGATAGCAACATACCCACACCAGGCGGGTGGTGTGAATGTAGTCGTAAGGGGACCGAGGACTGTACGCGGCTGGCCCAGCGTAGAGCTTGTCGTCATTTCGAGGGTGTGAATTATGAAGGATATATCGTACTAGTCTCAAAACTGCGTACTTATTCGGGTGGATGTGTGAGATGGGGATGCAACAGCAGATGGATGGGAGAATCGCTAAGATGAGACTCTAAAAAGTCGAGAGCATAGTAGACGACATAAGATTATAGAAGGTCGAAGAATTCTCACACGGAATATTGGGGAGTACCATCACAGTGAGCTCCGCTGTACTGGTGGCCCCCAATAGTGCAGCACACTGAGAGCGGCTGGCCGGCCAGAAATGACCCAACTACGGCCCAATATGGGACTATGTCCGGTGCTGAAACACTCGCTTTTCTTTTATTGGAAGCCGCTCAGAATTTGTAAGCGTTTCATCAAATAAAGCTGAGGAAGCCTCCGGGGGCGAGAGATTTGCAAGCGGGCGAAGCAGGTCTGCAATCAAGAGGCGCAGACGACCACCGCGCTGAGATTGGGGCCTGGGGATACTAGCCTCATGAACTTGCGTGCCTACTTAAACAATTCATCGATTTCCCATATCTTGCTCTATTGGCTCACCACATATTAGATGCATTATAGCCTGCTTAAGCAAACTGTAGCAACTCGCTCCCCCCTCACCCCCCGGCATCAGGGGGAAAAAAGAAAGGGGCGGGGAACGAGAAGTGGCCATTCTAGAACCATGATTAACACAAAAGCATTTACATAGAGAATACGGGGATTTGCACCTGCAAAAACGGAGGGTACACTAGTACATCACTCGCGCCACAGCTGCAGCGAAGTAGAGCACATCGCCTCACACCCACACCCAATACCCACACACCCAACACTTACATACCCAATACTTATACACCCAGCACCTGTACACCCAATTCATCTAGGTAATCTATATATAAGAGGCTGATTAAATATGCTAATTGCGTATATAGATTAGGCGTTGGGTGTGTGAATGGGCGTTGGGTGTGCTGGCGATGTACTGGTGTACCCTCTGGTTTGCAGTTGCGAATCTCTGATATCTATATAAAAGTGTGCTATGAACAGTGTTGACCTACCCAACTGTTGACAACTTTTAAATCGAAATAGGTTTTGACTGCTGCGACCGCTCTCATGCATACAGGAGGCTTGTCAGCGGTGTTGAATATTTGGATGCGTGATTCCCGATGTGGGGGACAAGATCTACTCACTCCTCACTCCTGCCTGATCACTCTTCAAGTATAATATATCAAGTGCCCGGCTTGGCTTATGTTGCAAGGAGCCAACGCCCATTTACATGTCCAGGTTCCTGGGCAGGGTATAGGAGATGCCGAGAAGACCTCGACAGTCTCAGCTGGATTCGTTATGAAGAAGATGACCGAATCCCGAAGACTGACGGAGTACCATGTGGTCTCGTTTTTAATCTATACACATATGCCTCTTAAGCAATATGCATCAGTCCCTTTATACAGTGATAAACGCTCAAACACCTAGCGTTGAAAAAATAAAAAAACACAATGTCGACAACAATAGGTTTCGAACACAATCATAGCTTGCGGCTAAGCAAACAATGACAGCCTTGTGATAGTCGCACAGACGAGGCTAGCGAGAACCGCTTCTGGCGGCGCCATAGACTAGAAAGTCGGGCAAATTTGTAAGTTTTATTTCGGCGCAAAACCTGAGGCCACGATAAGCTTTTTGATTTTGGGACCCACTTGAAAGCTTGGTGCCAAGTATACGGATGCTTTGAAAGTTTGATTAGTCAAAGTTAAAGTCTGGGCACCTTAGTTGGAGGACCCCTATGAACTCGTTCTCCGCAAATCTGTTTGACTCGATTAGATTCCCATTCTTCAGATCCTACCCCGCGAACAGGACACTGCGACAAGTGATCTAGCACTGATTTGATTGCCTCCGAAGTTGACACATGGCCTTCTGAAGCACTGCAGCGCCTTCGATATGAATAGTCCAGATCGTGCCACCGCCGAGACCCCGGAGAAGGATGCCGTATCAACGGTGCAGCACACGGGGTCATCGTCCTACACATACGGCACACCTGAGGAGAAACAGCTTGTCAAGAAGATCGACTGGCATCTGCTCCCAGCGGTGTGGCTCTTGTATCTCATCGCGGTACGACACCCTGAACACTATATAGCCCCTAACAATTTAAGAGTGCTCGACTGACAGCAGCACCGGAACACAACAGTATATGGACCGAGCCAACCTCGGAAACGCCAGGGTGGCGGGCATGAGCGATGACCTGGGGCTCAGCGACACCGACTTCAGCCTGGCCCTCAACATGTTCCAGATCAGCTACATCGTCTTCTCGCCGCTGTCCAACACCGTCCTGCCGCGCCTGCGGCCCTCGCGGTACGTCAGCGCCATCATGCTCCTGTGGGGGACGGTGGTGGCCTGCATGGCAGCTGCGCAAAACACCCGGCACCTGTACGCGCTGCGCTTCCTGCTCGGCATCTTCGAGGCCGGCTTTTCGCCCGCCGTGATGTACCTGTTCAGCATGTGGTACACGCGGCGCGAGACCGCCAGGCGATTCATGGTGTTCTGGTCGGCGTCTATCATGTCCGGCGCCTTCGCAGGCATCCTGGCCGGCGCCATCAGCGGCGGGCTCGACGGCGCGCACGGTATTCCTGGCTGGCGTTGGCTCTTTATCGTCGAGGGCGTCGTCACTGTCGCCGTCGCCCTGGCAACCCCGTTCGTCCTCATCGACTACCCTGCCACGTGCCTCAAGTTCACGCCCGCGGAGAAGAAGCTGGCCATCGAGCGCCTCGAGGCGGACGGCTTCGACGTCGGCGATTCGGAGAGGAGCCGTCGCGGGCTCAGCCTGGCGCGCAGCTTGTGGAGTGCTCTGACGACGCCCGCTTTCTGGCTTTTCTACATCGCGTTCATGACCGTGGATGGAAGCTTCACCCTCAACAACTTCTACCCCACGCTGGTCGAGGCGCTTGGGTACGACTCGGTCACGGCTCAGTACATGACCGCCCCTTTGTACGTCGTTGTGCTACCCGTCGCAATCACGATGTCCTTTGTGGGCGACCGCTGGCCGCAGTACAGGGCGTACTTTATTGCGGGCGTCATGGCATGGGCTGCGTTGTTTGCGGCCCTAACGGCAGGCGTGCGGCCTTTTGCCGCGCGGTATGCCCTCATGTGCCTCCTGAACATCGGCCTTTACAGTTCTGTGCCGCTGGTGCTGTCGTTCGCCACCACAGCCTTTGCGACCGTGCAGCCCGAGGTCAGGGCGGTCGCCTTGGCCATTATGGTTGGTTATGCGAATGCGGCTCAGATTGCCACGAGTTACTTGTGGCCAGATAGCGACAGTCCGCGGTACGTGATGGGGTTCGCTACCCATGCGGCGATTGCGTGCTTGAGCGCCATACTGTATCTCTTCAACAATTTTTGGATTTCAAGGAAGCCTCTCAAAGCCAGACTATAGATACTGTTGTTGTTTGGGCCGAGGACAAGTGCATGACGATAGGCCAGCAGGACATGTCCAGTATAACTACAGTTAGATTATAACCGAGTTGAGGTTGCTGAAGCTGAGAAGGATGAACTCTTGCAAATGTGGAGCGGCTTAGTGCTACCGTACCGCGCAGTATCCTCCATAACACGTTCGTTTGTGCGTTTTGGCTAATTTGGAAAAGACCCTTACATATGACAAGTTGAAGTCAGCTGGAGTAGTGCTGGGCGGCAAAGGTAGACTCAGCTGGGCATCCCGCGCGCAATCCCCCACACTGTGGCTTCGCTAGTGTTGCTTCAGCAGGTTCTCGGCCGTCATAGACCCTGCTGAATGGGATGATTTGTCTGCCATGAAGGTGTCCTGATCCGGAGTGGTTGTTGGGTCGACTATTGCTCCCGCCCAGGATCTTCTTAGCCGTCGCCGCAAGCCACGCAGATTGGATACTTGGGGGCAGTGCATTGGCGCCGGGATTGCCAAAGCTCCACTGCATGGTGACACGAGACTTGCTGGAGAGACTAGGTACATATGCCTAGGCGTCCCCCCCCCCAGCTCCTCGCTCCCCCCAGCTCCTTGATCTCCGCCGTCAGCTCGTTTGGGCGCTCGTGCTAAGCATTCTGCAATCTCTATATCCACAATCCATTTATCTTCAACCCAAGCCTTGCCTCAGCGGGACTCATCCACGCACGACATGGCATCAACGACATTCGCTTATAGCGATCTGGAAGCTTCGACCACCATCCGTCTTCTGAAGATCTTACCAGATAGAGAGCACGGCGAAATCGCCTGTACGCTCAGACACTTCCACAAAGATGGCACATCAACGCCTGAATACAATGCCTTGTCATATCACTGGGGCGCCTTCGACCCAGACACACCGCCTGCAAGAAGTATCCGCATACGATACGAGGAGGATCAAATTTTTCACCAGAAAGGTGTCCACGAGAATCTGTGGGAGTTCTTGGATCATATGCAAAGCTCAACGGAGAGAATCAAGGTCTACTACTGGACGGATGCGTTGTGCCTCAATCAAGACTCCAAAGATGAGAAAAGGGAGCAAGTACCTCGCATGGGCACAATCTTTTCCGAATCCTCCTGCACCATTGCCTGGCTTGGCCGCACAGACGCCTTAAGCACCATGGAGATAAAGTTCATGGACATGCTACCCGCTTGGATTATGGAGAAACGTCAGGCAGTTGAGGAACTGCTCGGGTCATTCCCGGCCGCTTCATTCAAGTATGTGGGACATCCCTGGGTGTCAGCCGAAATGCCCACGAAGGAGACTTTGCGTGTATTGCGGGCTGGGAAAATCGACCAAGCCATGAGAATCATTTTCTCACAGCCATACTGGACACGAGTTTGGGTCATCCAGGAGCTGGCCTTGGCAAATAAGGCAGAGATCTTGTTCGGCTCCAGATCCTTTGACTTCGACGATTTCCTCGTCGCTTACAAGGCGTGGGTTGCCTACTTTGGACATGCCTGTATCCGTCCAGCTGCAGTCGAAGCGAGGTTTTCTATGCCTAGTGTATCACTTGATTTGATACTACTTTGGGGAATGACTTGCAACAGCTCTGAGCGCCTTGATAAGGTGTATGGGCTGCTTGGGTTATTAAAGTGTTCAGAAGAAGAAGCATTATCCTTTGCTCAGTCTCTCGAGGCGGACTACACAAAGACATCGGCTCAATTGTTCTGGGAGTTAGTCTTTGGTTTGGGGCTTTATCGTCGGAAACATGGGTGGCCATCCAATACCGGTAGCGGATGGTTCACGTCCAACAAGGAGAGAATTCGCACGTTATGCGAATCTCTGATAACAGGTTGCCTCCTTGATGGCGATGGTCTCCAGAACTTTGCATCCAGCTCCGCCACACTCGCAACACATAAAGACTTGGCTCTCGTCTGCATGCAAGCCATGTTAATTTACCAGGCCATGGGAGAGCTGCTTGGCTGGGGGTCCATCAGGGCATTCTACAACCACGACTCCGGTTACTCGACATGGATTCGAAACTGGGGGTCACAATTACCTGCATACCAACAGGTTGCTGAAAATAGCGAAATATCAAAAGATGAGATCCTTGACGCAGTGAAAATAGGGTTGGACGTTTATGAGTACGGAGGCCCAACTGCCAGTGGCACATTAGCTGGTAAATGGCACTGTCTTGGGGATCAGGACGGCAATGCACGGGTAAGTGGTGCCAACACTACGATGCTGACCGAGTTGTATGGTTCGACTGGCACAGAAAGCCGTTCAAGATGGGATATCATGAAGAAGAGGGTGTGTGCGTTTTACAGTGCACACAATGGTGACCATTTCCAGCAAGATCCTGGAAATGAGCTAAATAGCAAACAACAACGGGCTTCCCAGTCATTGCTTTTTTTGGACATAAATCAGATGGGGTGGGAACTGTGCTTTCAACCTTCCCCGAAGTTATTAGTGGAAGGGAATTGGGAACCAGATACAGAAGAGAGGACCAAGATCGGGGAACTTTTTGTTCGTTTCTAAGGTGGCTTGTTAGGATGTACCACTAGATAACCTTGGAATTTTGTTACCCAATCTTAACAATGCACTACAATTATCTTAGGAGAACGCATATTTGTATCCATAAAAACGGAGGTTACACCCATACATCACTCACAACCATAACGCACCCAATACCAGTACGCCTTGACACCCGGCACCCACAATCCCAACACCAATACACCCGCATACCTAACACCTATACACTCAACACCCACACACTCAACAACCATAATACCCAACACATATATACCTAATATATATATACATAATATTCATATAAATAAGGTGTTTTGTTGGTGTGTGAGCAGGCCTGGGCGATATGCTCTAATGGGCTGCAGCTATGGCGTGAGTGATGTGCGGGTGTACCATCCATTTTGGCGGGTGTGAATATCCGTTCTCTATCTTAGTTATAATGTGAACCTTAAGGGTTCATACAACACTTTCCAACATATAATAACAGCTGTTGAATTCTAATTAATTGGCATTAAAGCTAAGCAAATTTAAGATATATTCTCTACGTCCAGGCATCTCGATACTATTGTCACTATTTTGCTGCTAGATGGCGATCTTCGAATCCTGGCCCAGCGGGCAACGGTTACCCAGGCGAACAGGAACTGCAGTGGCTTATACCTCTGGGTGTGGGTCGGTGTGCGCTGTAGCTTCGTCCAAAGCGACAAGGGAAACCATGCGATAGTGGATCTGTTGCCCCAGATAGGATAGACGAGGGACACACTTTTTTCGCCACAGAAGGCAACTTCCAGCTTACGAGAATCTCGCTCTTGACAACACGGCCACAGAGTGTGCCCTGACCTGGTCGTTAAACTGATAACAGGGCCGAAGCCTACGTTGTGGCAAATGCCACCAGGGATGGGATGAACCCGGGAAGAAGCAGCCAGTTTCGAAGAACGATGACTAGGAAAATACTTGAGAAGTCATCCCCCCATGAGCGACGATCGAGGAGGAACTGCATGTCGAACAGAGGTGGTTGTGTTTGGACTGCTGCCACTGCCGACTTGGTGGATATTTACAGTCTCACATCAGCTCAGGATTTCTTGTATCGTCATTGTTGAGCCTATGACGGCGAACAAGAATGCATACTGTCGTGCACAATTAACCCTGTCTTGGATCTGCACAAATTATGTATCTGGCACAGAATCCCATGGCTGCACATTTCGTCTCGAGATGCTGACGATGAGCAGGCTGACAGGTTTGTGAGTGACAGCGGTAGAATGTGTCCACGAATGCTCTCCACAGAGCCTCATGGTAATTGAGCTTGGCGTCTTGGCAGACACGAACTGCTTTCCGGCATGTGGGCACACTCGGGTATGTGGTTTCTTCTGGGTCGAGGAAAATCCCCGGCTCCGACTCGCGTAAGTCGGCGATTTTGTCCCATGGCAACAAATTCCGAGGACTGACAGTCAGAAGTGGGCAGACATACATAGGAACATGAAACAAGTTGGATTTTCCGTTGATCACCTTCCTGCCAGCCCCATTGCTCGCACGCCGCGGCCAAGGCATCTCGGGGAATGGCGTCCTGAAGGGCTCCCCGCCTCCGAACGGCCGGAACTCAAGAGACAGGAGTCAAGAACCAAGCGAGAGCATCCTCGCGTGCATCATCATCCCAGCAGCATGTAGGCTATCCAGGTTTGACTCCTATTTTTCAGGGCTCTCAATCTCAAATTCACAATAATTCATCTCTGCCATTCAATCCTTTTACGCAAATCCCCAGTCCCTCTCCTTTCTACCTCCGTCGCTTGCGCGCTTCCACCAATCGAGCCCCTGGTGGCATACGTACGCCTCCCCACTATTCCATCATTGTGTGGCCAGGCTTGAGCCACGCCCCGATCCGGGCGCGAATCAGACAAGCGTTAGCTTCATTGCATAAATTGCGGGCCCCCGGGGAGCGCAGACGCCAGCCTTCGCGACGACTCGTCAAGGCCGGGTTGGGGCGACCCGCCAGCAAACGATGGCGTTTCAAAACAAATGAAGATGGACGCGAGGCTTCGTCACCACATCGGCCCAGATGCGGATAAGCATGTTTCAATGTTTGCACTTGCGCATCCCTGCTTTTGGGTTTTGTCGGCACAGTTAGCCACGAGGCTCAATTCTTTGCTGGCAATTCCCACGAGTTTCGAGTTTCCATGGCCAATGAAAGAATTGCATGGAAAGCCTGCAGAGCCCCTTAGAGGGAACACGCCTGTTGCGGTTGATGCAAAACCTGGCTAGTGACCTTGGAAGCGGCTGACAGCTGAGAGAAGAATCATCGTCCGTGACTGTTCTGCCCTTTTGCAAACACTTCATCATTCTCCGACTTGGTCAAGTAATGCGACCTGCAACAATTCCCGTGGACTGTCGACATGCAGGGCTCAGAAGTCGCAAGCAGGCCAAACGAAGTCAGGGGTGAGATTCCCGTGACAAAGATGATGCCAGCAGGCTGGATCTCCGCAGGGTCTATTCACGTCACTTTCCCTGCCTCCTGCAGCTCCTATGGATACCCGCTGGCTCCATCGCGGTAGTCAAGGACCCACCCCCGACATGATATGATCCCTCGCGGGATGTTTCGAGGAAATTAGAGGCAAGAAACAAACGCCCGAAGGTCTAGAATTCCGGGAGCGGCACGAGGCTGGACGGGGCTGCTGCTCGATTATCCACCGGGTCACACAGGATATAAGAGCATCACTCTCGACGTTGACAGTTGTATTTTGCTCTCACTCCTCATTCCGCTCTTCAGCCCAAACTTTCAAGTCCTTCCAGTCATTTCGAAGCTAGTCTTCAGGTTCTTTCTCTTTCTCGGTCCAGACCAGACATTCATTCGCAAGTCGAAACTTCCAACGCCTTTCTTCCAACGTCTAAAACCAGCAAATCACGCGAGTCCTCGAATTCCAGCACTTAACAGACAACAAAAGAAAATCTCGATATCAAATCACAAAAATCAATCAAAATGGTCAAGATCACCCCCCTCGTCGCCTCTATCCTCCTGTCCATGGTCGCCGCCCAGGACCAGGCCCAGTTCCCCACCGGCACCGACTTCCCTGTCCCCACCGGAACTGATGCCGTGCCCTTCCCCTCCGGAACCGGTGGCTTCGGCGGTGGCTTCGGCGGCCCCGGCGGACACCACCACTCTGGTGTCCCCAGCGGTTTCCCCAGCGGCTTCCCAACCGGTGGATTCGGCGGAGAGGGCTTCGGCGGACACCACTCCGGCGGTGGTCCCCGCCCCACTGGCGGCTTCGGTGGTGAGAGGCCCACTGGTGGTAAGTCTCTGACGGATATTTCGGCACCAATGTTCCAATACTAACGACGAGTTCAGGCTTCGGTGGTGAGGGTGCTCAGCCCACTGGCGGTTTCGGTGGCTTCGGTGGCGATGAGTCCGGCGCTCCTTCTGGACCTCAGCCGTAAGTGAAAGCACCCGTGTCTTAATCTCTCCCTCCAGCAGCAGGATCACTAACATGCTGCATTACAGTACTGGTGCTGCCATCCAGCGCCGTCAGTTCGGCTCCGGCAGCGGTGACGATGCTCAGCCCACCGGAGGCTTCGGTGGTGGCTTCGGCGGCTCTGCGCCATCCGGTGCTCAGCCTACCGGCGGCTTCGGCGGCGGTGACTCTGGCGCCTCGCCTTCCGGTGGCTTCGGTGGCTTCGGCGGCGGCGACTCCGGTGCCCAGCCCACTGGCGGCTTCGGTGGCGAGTCCGGCGGCGCCCAGCCTACCGGCGGCTTCGGTGGTGGCTTCGGAGGCGGCGACTCCGGCTCCCAGCCCACCGGCGGCTTCGGCGGCCAGGGCGGCTCTGGCGCGCAGCCTACCGGCTCCTTCGGCGGCTCCGGCGCGTCTCCCTCTGGCAGCTTCGGCGAGTTCGGCTCAAGCGACTACGCGAAGCGCCAGGAGTTCCAGGACGGCGCCCCATCCGGCTTCCAGACCTTCACCCGCGGCCCCAAGCCCTCCGGCCCTCCCCCCACTGGCGGCTTCGGCGGCCAGGGCCCCAAGCCCACCGGCTCTTTCGGTGGCGAGGGCGCCCGGCCTTCTGGATCCCCTCAGGGTGGCGAGTCCCAGAACTAAGCTATTGGTTCTTGGGTTGAACAAGCATCATTTTTCCTCGACCGCTCCACGGATCAGGCACTTTAATATTGAGACGGCGACTCGCTAAATCATCATCAAGGCGCGAAAAGGGCTCGAAATTGGGAAGACGGTGTTCTCGGACTTTTCATGTAACTATTTTTCACCTCAAGGTGACAGGGCAACCTCATTTTGAGATGCTCACACTTTGAAGATGCGACTGGCATATTTTGGGTAACATATACAACACATTTGGTTTGAACCAACCATTTACAAGCTGAACAAACGAGTGTAATGCATGTGTGAAACAACGTTTGTTCTGGAATCCTCAAAATATTCCAGGATAGATGAATGACGCATTCTTTTGCAACGTAAAGCCTGTCTGCAAAGGCTGCTCGAGCCATCCATGATGATTTCGGGGAAGTCTTCTTCTGATCAAGTTGGCGAGACAACTTAGAAGCCCACATTCCTGAAACCAAACCAAGCACTGGGTGCGTTTATTCCCGCAATGTTGATCTATAAAAAATTCAACGCGAGCTTTCATAGATGGATATCCAACCACTAGAAAGGTGCGTTTGTCCTGAATATGTCACACACCAAGGGCTGACATCATTGCGACAATTGAAGTGATGAGGGTCGTCATCGACTTGCCTAGGACAACGCACAAAGATATTTTGAGATTTGTGGTAGTGAAGGGATTGTTACCTGCTGGTCTATCAAATACAGTAATTCGACACCTCGATGTTGGGGACGGACTGGCTTGGTCCAGTGCAATGCCTCGGCTCAGTTCCTTTTCACCGTCTTGGTATGACGGTCAATACGATGGTGAAAGTTTCCACAAGCCCCAAAGGATTAAAATTACCCTCTATGGCAAGGCGCACTAGCCGGCTACCGGAGTGGGAGAGGATGGACCCTGAGATGGGGGCGCAACACTTGGGACGAAACGTCATAAGGCTGACCTGCGTCGCCCAAAGACTGCCAAGATGGGAATCTGCTTTCGAGAAAGTTCACGTCATGGCTCCATCGTCAACAAAGCATTTCAAAATAACAGAAGCTAAACAATCTACCGATCTGGTCCGAAATCAGCAGAAAGGCGCTGGAAGATTCTGCGCCAGGCAATACCGAACGTTCACGAGCTGAATACCAAGCCAACGGCTGAAGTATGGCGGATGTCCGTTGAACTCTGGATCAGAAAGTTTGGCTTGGATCACTGCAAATGCAGAAAATGACGAAGCATATACAACTTGTTCACATGCCTTGGGAAACATATGAGGCTTATGATGCTCCTGCGGACTCTATAATGACGACGGCGCATTTGGGATATAAAATCCAGCCCCCTCAAGTCTGAGGAAAGGTTACTGTGCAGGTAGTTGCACAGCAAACCACAGATTGAAGCTTTTATCCATTTACCAACCTCAAATAATTTGAAATCTCTTTAAGTCAAAATGAGATTCACAACAAGCACCACGGCCCTCCTCATTTCCCTCGCCCTGACAATCTTAGCCGCACCAACGTGAGTGCCTCAGAATCAGAACACATCACATCACAACGCAACCCGTAGCTGACACAGTTTCCCCAGAACACTTTCAACTTCCCTCAAGAATCCACCAGAACAAGACGTCCCAAGCATAGTCGGCGGCGCCCTCGAGCTAGCAGGCGGCATCACCTCGGACGCCGGCGCAGGCAAGGTCGGCGACGCGCTCTCGGGCGCCGGAGACGCGGTAGACGGCAGCGACGCGAAGCAGAAACCCCACCGCGTGCGGACCGTCAAGGGAGACGACGACAAGGGAGACAAGAAGGAGGCCGCGGGCGCCGCGACTGGCGGTGCCCTCGAGCTTGCTGGGGCCATCACCTCTGCCGCTGGGGCGGGCAAGGTAGGGGATGCGCTGTCGGCTGCTGGGGGCGCTGTTGATGGGAAGAAGGGCGGTGACGGCAAGGCCGGTGATAGTAAGGGGTGTGATGGGGTGGTGCATTGAACATGTGCGGCCGAGGAAACAGCATTGACTGAACATTTCAGCCGCTTGGAGAAGCGAATTTGATTCTTATCTTGTATTATTATTGTATATCCCATGTACCGCATACTTGTACACTATTCCCTATCAGAACCAAGTGTATCATACTCCATCACAACCATCCTCCCACCTCAAACAAAAGCCGCTCCATTGACATGAATAATCTGCCCGGCAACCCACGCGCTGTCCTTGCCGCTCAGGAAAGCCACCACATTCGCAATGTCCTCAGGCTCCCCCAGCCGGCCAAACGGACTGGCCTTCTTAATGCCCTCCAGCATGGCCTCGCTCTTCCCCTCGAAGAAGAGCTCCGTCCCCGTCGGCCCGGGGGCGACGGCGTTGACATTGATGCCCTTTGCCGCCAGGTCCTTGGCCATGATCCGAGTCATCTGCTCAACAGCGCCCTTGGTCGCGCCGTACAGCAGGTACGGCGGCGCCACGGTGCTGGCCTTTGCGATGCCGGTGCTGACGAAGATCACGCGCCCGCCTGGCGCCATGTGTGCGGCTGCTTTCTACGGACGGGTCAGCATCTGAAATGTTGGTGAAGCAGAGACAGGGAAGACAAACCTGCGCAAGGAAGTACGGCCCCTTGACGTTCAACGCGAAAGCCCGGTCGAAGTCCTCCTCCGTCGTGTTCCCCGTCGTCCTCATCGGCATGATCCCGGCGTTGGGGATGACCACGTCGACCCTGCCGAACCTCTCCACCGTCGCGGCGACGAGCTTCTCCACGCCCGCGATGGAGCCGACGTCCGCCTGCACCGCGAGCGCCCTGTCCTGCCCGATGGCCTGGACAACCTCGTCCGCGGCTGAGGCGTCCCTGGAGAAGTTGACGACAACCGAAGCGCCGTCCTGGGCCAGCCGTTGGGAGATGGCCCTCCCGATGCCTTTGGAGCCGCCGGTGACGATGATAACCTTCCCGGAGAGAGACATGGCGCTTGCTGTTGGTGGTAATTGACTCTGTGCGGAGTGCTAGACGCGTCGAAATGTGTATGGTGCGTGTAACGGATCCGTTGGAATGTAGTGATGGCAAGTCTCCAGCGACACAAGTTCAGCTCGACGAGAGCAAGAGAGGCACGTTTATATCATACCCGTGACACCAGCGCTAACACGCGCCGGCCTCATCCAGCGCGCATTAGCCATCTCTTATCTCCAGTAAATGCGGTTCAGCAGGATGACCGACCGGTGGGCGCATCGCCACGTCCTGAGTGCTGATCACTGGCAATGGGGCTGCATTTCATTCTTGGGCGAACACAAGTGAGCGCAAGATGTGGTCGTAAAGCCGACGGAGGAACAATATGCGGACCAGATGTGTCCACGCGGGCGGGTGGAGGTAAGAGCGGCTCGGAGCGCGACTCCGGCGTTGTCGTTGGGCGTCGGATTTGGAACAATGCTGATGCCAAGATCCGATGGCTTTAGATCTTCGGATTAAGTCTCAGGGTATAACCCGGAAATAGCTTTGCGCTGCCAACCCTCATTTCGCATGTGTGTAGTCGTAGTCGGGTATCTACTCCTGTACCCACAAACGCAGTCCTCTGTGATTTCACATCGTCACTGAACACGATTTTTGCAAAGCACGTTTTTGTTGGTGAGACATTTGGTTGTCTATCACATAGCAGAGGCAGCACATGAACGAGGGTTTCTCAGTATTAAATCGGCTGCGAGTCTCATGGTGCCAAGCACCCATCATACACGCATGGCCGCAACTCATTAAACCTCAATCTCCTTAGCATCAGCCTGCACATTCATCGTGTTCAGCACCGTTTGCGCGCTCCTCTTCTCCAGGGACTTCTTGACGGGGTTCGGCGCAGAGAAGACCTCTTCCAACTCCTCAAGAGTGCGACCCTTGGTCTCGGGGAAGAAGAAGTACATGAAGGCCCCCTCGAACAAATCCCAGAAGACGAAGACGATGTAGAAATAGTAGCCAATCTTCTCAAAGGCCGGCCCGGAGCTGTACTGGATGATGACGCTAGAAACGGCAGACGCAAAGTTGCCAACGGCCGTACCCTTGGCGCGGGTGGCTGTGGGTAGCGTCTCGGCGATGTACATGCTCTGCAGGGGTGTCCAACCAAACGAGAAAACAATACCAAAGATGAAGATGAAGGCGACGGTAGCGTTTCCTGCAGAGTGGTTGTCTGGCTGATCGATAGACAGCTTCGAGGTGCCCGTGATTATGGCAAAGCATAGCGACGAGAAGACGATGGAGTACAGCAGCAGAGGCCGTCGTCCCACGACGTCGGTCATACGGGCGCCGAGACAAGCGCCGAAGAAGCAGAGCACGGGGTTGATACCGTTCAGGGCCAGAACTGTGTGCTCCTGGGTAATGCCAGCGTTGACGAGCATAGTAGGCAGGTAGTAGCTCGATAGCGAGTTACCACTTAGTTGACCGAAGCAAGCCATGCCGAGTACACAAATCAAACGCCTGCGGGCTGAGTGTGTGTCCCAAAGCTCGTGGTAGTCCCACCACTTCTTGTCCGACGCTTCGCTGGAGATCTGGTTCGCCATTTCCTTCAACTGAAGCTGAACGTAGGGATGGTTCTCGTCACCCTCGCCATGGTATTTGGTCAGGACTCTGGCGGCTTCCTCATGCCTGTCTCGGGCAATGAGCCAACGAGGCGACTCTGGCAAGGTGAAAGCGAAGATCACGACAAGTCCAGAAGTAATCATTTGGCACCAGATGGGAATCCGCCATGCTCGAGTGTGGTCGGGGATATAGGCACACCCATACACGACCCATGAAGCAATGATACTACCGATGTACCAAGTGCAGTTGTAGAGTCCGGTCAGGGTACCACGGAATGCCGGGTGAGCCATCTCGCTGACATACGTCGGCGCGGAGACACAGCAGAAGCTGACACCGAAGCCGAGAATGAATCGACCGCCGAGGAATTGGCGCTGAGTGGTAGAGGGTGCTTGCACGCATGTTCCGATGATGACGATGGCCGAGCCGATGAACATGCCGGCGCGTCGTCCGAGGTAGTCATTTGTAGGGCCGGTGAGGAAGACGGCTGCGACTGAACCAATGTTGTACATGGCAAAGACGAGGCCGGTTCCGGATCCTGCCTCGGTCCTTTATTTTTTCGGACATGATTAGCATCTTTGCCAGAGAGTCTGGCACTGAAGGGGGTACAAACATGTTGAAGTAGCGCTGATACGCTTTCATTCCGTTCAGACCACCCATAAGCGACCCATCGTAGCCATTCAGGCAGCTAGGATCATGTCAGCAATGTCACCTTCTGACAAGAAAAGAGGACTTTGTCTCTTTCTCTCTCCTCTCTTTCGCAGAAGAAGAGTGGCGACGTACCCGCAGAGGTAAGCAACAGCGAGAACAAGGTAGAGCCGGAACATTGGCCATGTCCAGGGAGAAGTCTTGCCGTCTGTTTCATGGGCTATGTGAACGACATGGTCGATATTGGCCGGGTCGTCGTGGTGATCGACATTGTGAACGCCGGTAGGCTTTTCGTCCATGGTCGCCATGATTGCCTGAGTATCTCAGCGGCTGTTGAAGAGGTGTTGAAGAATTGCAGTCCACCCAGCCTGGCGTGATCCGAGAGGCTGGGGGGCGAGAGGGTGGGTGGAGGCAGGAGGCATAACTTTATATGTGCACCGCTTCGAGGGCAGGATAAGCGAGACGCAGGGCAACATTGGGGCCAGACAGAGGGCGTCCAGACAAGCCTAGCGGGCATGGACCGACAGTCGACCAAGGCAACCAACCAACCGGCCAACCCATGCTGGCGTGAGCTTGAACGGTGGTGAACCGAAGAACTGGTCCGACACGTCGGGCCCATGGGCATGTGGACGGAGATGCAGAGTGAGCAGATGGCATCAGGGGAGTATGGTTGGTTCCTGGGTCCCCCGCATTACTGCCATTGGTGGGTGCTGTCTGTAGACAGCACCCCGTGGGCAGCGACACGCGATGGCCCTAGTAGACAATGGCCGGAGATGGCCAGCCTGGTGCGCTACGGACCCTTGCTTGTGGCAGGAGGCGTGCATGTTGGATGTCGGCTCCGGACGGCCCATTGGCTTCGTTTTGCCTTGAAGCAGCCAGGCAAGGGAGAAGTCAGGCAATCCGGGCAGTGTGGCTCGAGAGAGGTGCGGGTAAATGCACGCCGTACAAAAGAAGGAAAGGCAGCTCGGTATGTCGGGCAAGAACTGCTGGGTGTGCCGTGCCCCACTCATTCCATCTCGTGGTTTGCACAAGCCGGGGCAGGGCCTGGGCTGATCTGGGGTGAGGACGGGGTTGCCTGACTGACCCACCCTTTTCCCCAAGCTCGGCTCCGTCTTCCCCGGCTGGTCCTACTGTCCTTGTGCGGCAGCTACCTGCACATGTACCTTGACTCAGAAACAAGCCGCATAGATACCTCTCCTCCTAACGCCACCATCTAGACTTTTTTTCTGTCTTGCAGGATGCTTTTACGAGATCAGCTGCCCAAAATCTGAATTGCAATGTCTTCTTCCCGGGATTAAACTCCTGGCGAGGTAACTCTTGTATTGCCCCAGATACTCTAGATCCGCACATTGTCAGGAACTTGTCTCGCGTGAGAGAAACAAAGATCGCGTGTAGACAGGTCCACAACGGTAACACTGTACTGCAGTGCTCAGAGATTCTCGCCGTTGAGGAACAGTCAACATGTGGTTCGGTTGCGGAGAATGCGGGGTAAGAAGGGAGAGTCAATTGGGGTGAGCTTGACCCCGCCATGGACAGGCACGACATGTGCGAAAGCGCTTCATTGCTTGTCAGGTCTGAGCAGAGAAAACAAGTTCCAAATTTGTTCACTTGGCTTGGCCTATTCAACCGAGAATTGCCCGCTCCCGGCGAGAACAAAACATTCCCATCACTACCTACTCGTTCTTCGGAAACAGGCAACCCATGCATGTGCGGGTTCCAATCGCAGACGTGCCCCATCCAGAATTGTGGACTTCTAGCATCATCGTCCCTGCAGAGTAACATATTTCGGCCTGCTCATCCAAGCAGGAGCGAGATCGTCTCGGGAGCTGTCCGCCCCGCCCACTGTTGACAGTCACATTATTATCGTGGTCACTGCATGCATCATCGTCTCGAAGGTCTCATCGTTGTGGTCACTGCAGCTCTAGCCAAAGCTCGTGTCACTACCGGTAGAGCCTGAGATAAAGCTCGCACTGCTCGCTCTTCCCTCCCCTCCCCACCCACACTCCCACCCACACTCCCACCTCTTCCCCAGCTCACCCACCTCGTGAAGAGACCTCAATGGGACAGAACTTCAGGATGGCTCCTCGCGGCATCTCTCTCCAGGAGGACGAGAACAGGCCCGACTACATCAACGAGGCCGTCTTCCGGCGCAACTGTCTCCCTGCCCGCTCCTACTTCATCCCGGAGACCTCTCTGCTGCTCAATGGCAGCTGGGACTTCCACTACGCCCTCAACCCGCTCGAGGCCCCCGAGCCAGAGGCCGGCGAGACCACAGCCTGGGGAAAGCTGAATGTGCCTGGTCACTGGCAGCTCCAGGGACACGGCAAGCCCTGGTACACCAATGTTCAGTTCCCAATCCCCGTCTGCCCTCCTTACGTACCCAGCGACAACCCTACCGGCACTTACAGGAGGGCATTCCACGTGCCAAACACCTGGGACTCAGGAGCACAGCTGCGACTGCGCTTCGACGGAGTAGACAGCGCGTACCATGTCTTTGTCAACGGTGTGCTGGTAGGCTATGCGCAGGGGTCGAGGAACCCGCACGAGTTCGATGTGTCCGACTATGTCACCAGGGACGGGCCAAACGAATTGTTTGTGCGCGTCTACCAGTGGTCAGATGGCACATACATCGAGGACCAGGACCAGTGGTGGCTTTCTGGTAATTATGCCTATCCCCGACGTGACATGCGTCCCTCATGCTGAACTCCGCCCCAGGTATCTTCCGAGACGTCCATCTACTTGCTTTCCCCACCGAAACCAGAATCGACGACTGGTTCTTGCGGACTGACCTCGACTCCAACTATGAGAATGCCACACTGGAGGCTTCAGTGGATGTGCTCAGTAAAGAGAAGGCAACTCTGAAGCTCACACTCTCAGAGCTGGATAAGGAGGGCGGCAAGGTCATCGAGACGAAAGAAGTCTCTGTGGGGTCAGGTACATCCAAAGTCGATCTCTCCATACCCGTGAACAAGCCGGAGAAGTGGACTGCCGAGTCGCCATATCTCTACAATGTCGAGCTCGCTCTGAGCAGCTCCTCTTCGAAATCATACACTGTCACACAGAGAGTTGGCTTCCGAAAGGTCGAGCTCATCAACGGGCTCATGACCGTCAACGGCACTCCTATCCGCCTGCGGGGTGTCAACCGACACGAGCACCACCCCCACTTCGGCCGGGCTGTTCCCCTTGACTTCATCAAGCATGATCTGCTTCTCATGAAGACGCACAACGTCAATGCTCTTCGCTGCTCTCACTACCCCTCCCATCCTAAGATCCTGGATATGTGCGACGAGCTTGGCCTCTGGGTCATGGACGAGGCTGACCTCGAATGCCATGGTTTCTATGACGCGGTCGCCAGGCCTCAGGACATCCCTGAGCACCAGGACTACGAGGAGCGTAAGAAGTTCACCTTCCCCCAAGCCGCCAAGTTCACCACCGACAACGCGGCCTGGAAGGAGGCATACGTAGACCGTATGCGGGATCTTGTCCAGCGTGACAAGAATCACGCATCTGTCATTGTGTGGAGCCTGGGCAACGAGGCATTCTACGGCCAAAACCACAAGGCCATGTACGATTACGGCAAGAAGGTGGACCCAGGACGGCTGATCCACTACGAAGGTGATGTGCATGCGGAGTCTGCCGACATGTACAGCTACATGTATCCACCCATCGAGCGGCTGCTCAAGCTGTCCCAGACCGAAGGCGTCAAGGATGGCAAGTTCGAAAAGCCCGTGGTCCTTTGCGAGTATGGACACGCCATGGGCAACGGTCCCGGCTGGCTGGAAGACTATGAGGAGCTTTTCCGGACACACCCTCGCCTCCAAGGTGGCTTCATCTGGGAGTGGGCAAACCACGGCCTCTGGAAGGAGGAGGGTGACGGCACCGGCAAGGGTGGATACTATGCTTATGGAGGCGACTTCGGCGATGTTCCTAATGACGGGACGTTCGTCATGGATGGGTTGTGTTTCAGCACCCATGAGCCTACTCCAGGATTGACCGAGTTCAAGAAGGTCATCCAGCCAGTGGGGCTTTCCGTCAACGGCCAGAAGCTTACTCTGGAGAACTACTACGACTTCATCGACCTCAAGCACCTCGCAGCATCCTACAAGGTGGAGGAGTTTGGCGAGGAGTAAGTGGTCTTGCCCGCCGCCCCAGCCAAGATTCGTTCGCTAATAAACCTTGTTAGATCCAAGCTCCTTGCATCCGGCAAGCTTGACATTCCTGACATCAAGGCTGGCAAGAAGGGCGAGATTGATCTGAGCGGGCCCTTGTCCAAGTACAAGAGCAGCAAGGAGGTGTACGTGACTGTGTCGCTGACCCTCCGTGACGAGACATCTTGGGCAGCCGCCGGCCACGAAATTGCGTGGAAGCAGTGGCAGGTATCCAAGGCGGCTTCCCCAACGACGTCTCTGGCTCTGAACAAGATGTCGTCTCCGGTCAAAGTTACCTCGGCGGGTGCAAAGGTCAACGTCTCCGGCCCCAATTATAGCTTCACATTCGACCGTGCTCGCGGAGCTCCGACTTCCTGGGCCGTCAATGGCGTGTCTATCCTCGAGGCCGACCCAACCACCGGTGTCGCTATCGAGCCATCCTTCTGGCGCCCTGCCACGGACAACGACGTTCCTGGCGAGCTACCCTACTGGCAGCGCTTCGGCGTGGATGTGTTGGAAAGCCAGGGCCGTTCATTCACTGTCGACACTTCCGAACCTAACAAGGCCGTCTTGAAGTCTCACATATTCATCACACCGGCAATTCTGGCATGGGGATATGAGTGCCACATCGAGTACACAATCACAAACACCGGCACCCTGCAAATCGACGTCAAGAGTGCCAAGCCCACAGGCGCGAAGCCCACGCATGTACCCCGGGCGGGATTGAACCTGAGGCTGAGCAAGAAGCTTGACAAGGTCAAGTGGTTCGGCCTCGGCCCCGGCGAGAGCTACCCGGACAAGAAGGACTCGCAGCGCACCGGGGTCTGGACCGTCGACTCGGTCAAGGAGCTGCAGACGCCGTACGAGGTCCCGCAGGAGAACGCGAACCGCATGGAGGCGCGGTACGTGACACTCACGGACAATCACGACGCAGGTGTCAGGGCCGTCGCGCAGGGCTTCGAAGGCGGCTTCAGCTGGGTGGCGAGCAACCACTCTGCCGAGACGATCCAGAGCGCGCGGCACCCGCCCGACCTGGTCGAGGAGGACGCCACGCTGCTGAGGTTGGACTACCAGGTCGCTGGAGTAGGCACGGCGGCTTGTGGACCTGGCGTGAGGGAGGATCTGCTGGTGAAGGCTGAGGAGATCAGCTTTGGTTTTGTGCTGGAGAGTGTTGGGTTGTAGGTGCGTCTTTTGGGGTGTCTGGGCAATGACCACGCATGGACTTAGTCTCTTATTGGTTGGAGATGGACACATCGTAGATCACGAATGATAGAACATGATGCATGATAGGCGTGCCTCCTCAATTCGCCGACGACAATGTGACTCTGTCAGCACTAGGATACCTTCGCATGCTGCCGAAAGTGCCTCGCATCTGCATTGCCTCCGCAGCATGACCTGCATGGTCGACCACTATATAATCAACCTGCTCGCATATCTCGCTTGATTGTTTCTTAATCGTCAGACCCTTAACTGCCCATTCGACAGTCACCTTCACAGATATCATGGCAACCTTCATATCTCTATACAGTACCTTGCTATGGACAAGCGTCCTTGCCGTGCTTTACATTGGCTACCGTGCAGCTCTACCGAAGCCTCTGCCCGGCATTCCATACGATCGCGACGCGGCAAGAAAGCTCTTTGGTGATGTACCCGAGATGATGGGCTACGTCAGGCGCACGAAGAGAATATTTGTGCGTGTCTTGATGGGCTTGATTTCAAGCGATCAGAATTCCAACATTATCACTGTGCTAACACTCTGCAGTGCTGGCTCACCTCCCTGACGGACCGTCACAACAGCCCCATCGTGCAGGTGTTCATCAAGCCCTTCTCTCTACCATGGGTCGTGATTACGGACCCATTCGAGAGCCAGGACATCCTGCTCCGGCGCAACCGCGAGTTCGACCGGGCGCCTTTCTTCGGCGAGATTGTGGGTGGGCTCATCCCCAAGCAGCACTCCCACTTCCTCAGCACCGACGACCAGTTCCGGAGGAATCGCGCCCTGGTCAACCATCTCATGGCCCCGACATTTATTCGTGAGGTTAGCGCGCCCGAGATGTACAGGGCCACGGAGGAGATGATCCGCGTGTGGGAGGTCAAGTGCGCCAAGGCTGCCGGCAGGCCGTTCTCTGCCCACCACGACCTGACGTACCTCGCGCTGGACGCCATCCTTGCGGCGGTGTTTGGCCTGGCTGAGGCAGAGAACATTACGGTGCAGCGCCTCCGCGAGGTCCAGAGGTGGACAGCGGGGGTCGAATCCACAAAGAACGCTGATGAGCCGGTGCCTTTTCCTGAGGACGGGGACACTGTGCCGCCTATCTCAGCGGCCATCATCACCCTCTCCATGTCCCTGACGGAGAACCAACTGTCACCCTTGCCGGCTCTCACGTCATGGGTGATGCGGAAGTTCACATACATGAGGAGGGCGATCGCCGTCAAGGAGGAGTACGTCCGCCGGAAGGTCGACGAGTGCATCCCTCTCATCGAAACCATGGGCGACGAAAAGAACCCTAGCACCACCTCCCAGCCACGCAGCGCTCTGCACTCTGTCCTCCTCCGCGAGCGAGAGACAGCGTCCAAGGAGGGCCGCAAGCCAGAGTACCACAGCCGTGCGATCAATGACGAGTTCATAGGCTTCATGATGGCCGGCCACGACACGACGGCGACGACCATGGCGTGGTCCGTCAAGCTGCTGTCCGACAACCAGGAAGCACAAGAGCGCCTGCGCTCCGACCTGCGGGCTGCTCTCCCCGCCGCCGCCGCCGGACAACGGGCTCCCAGCTATTTGGAGCTGGCTGGCGCACACGTCCCGTACCTGGACGCCGCGGTCGAGGAGACCCTGCGTCACGCCAACTCGATCGCGTTCGTGGTACGGCGGGCGATGTGCGACACCGAGGTGTTGGGCCGGCATGTTCCGCGCGACACCAACGTATTCCTCATGGCCAATGGAGCCGGATATCTGACCCCGAACATGCCCATCGAGGACAGGCTGCGCAATCCCGGCGCGCGGATGGGGGTTGCCTCTAACGCCAAGGCGCTCACTGGGGCCTGGGAGGACGGTGGTATCGGTGCCTTCCGGCCGGAGCGGTGGCTCAAGACAACGGCTGAGGGCATGACCTTTGACCCCATGGCTGGTCCTTCCTTGCCATTTGGGGCTGGGCCTCGAGGTTGTTTTGGTAAGAGGCTCGCGATGCAGGCGTTGAGGATCCAGATCGCCCTTGTGGTGTGGCACTTTGAGCTGAGGCGGTGCCCTGCTGAGTTGAGTTCGTATAATGCCGTGCAGAAGTTCGCTCGGGAGCCTACGCAGTGCTATGTCAGGCTGTCAAAGGTTGAGTGGTGAACGCGAAGCTTCTTGATTTTATTATCATCTCGGTTCCCAGCTTGGTAGTCAACGACATGCTACGCCCGGGAGAGGGACCGTAAGTTGTTTACATGGAAGTGGATAGTAAGTGCACTAAGTGTACTGTCAAACAACACCAAGTCCAAGATTCCTGTACACGACGACCAGCGCCAGAAGAGTATTATTTCAACAAAGTAGGTTGAATGTAGGCGTCCCCGGCTGTATCTTACCATCGGGTCCTATGCTAGCTGCCGTCACGTTGGGCTTCACATCAGCAAGCTCAGCCGGTATCTGCGTGCCAGGGGCCGAGGCGGTGACATTGACGCCCGGTAATCCCGTGCCTGCTGGGATCTCCTTGATGCAGGCGCCACTCGGATTTGTACTGTAGTCGCCCACGCCACCTACCTTGGCTTGGGCCATTGCGACAACATTGTTGGCGAGGTCGAACACCATGTACGCGCTGCGCATGAACGTGTCGCCCAGTATCGCGACGCCAGCTATCGGGCCCTCGAACCCCATGTCACAGCCGCCCCCGGGGCTGGCGAACTCGGACGTGTTAAACTCCTGACCGGTGTTCCCGATGACCTGGCTGAGCGGCACGACGACCCTGGAAGCGCTCACATCGGTACCGCCAAAAGTGTAAGTCAGCGTCGCGTTGGTGGCCTTGAGCTCGCAGGGCACAGTGTAGATAATCTGGCTGCCGTCCTGGTTGTCGCTCACGTCAACTCCCACGGCGCCGAGGCCCTTGGCAATAGGCTCGAAGACGCTGTTCGGCAGGCCGGTCGTGGACGTCCCGGAATCAAGCAGCGCGCTCTGGGCAAAGCTGTCAGGTGTCAAGGCCGTTTCTTTGCCCGCAGCGTCGGTGAGGACGAGGGATGACAGCGTGACGTAGAACTCGGGGACCCTAGTCGAGGTGCCTGGTTGTATGGGGAGCGCCGTCAGCGGGCCGGTGAACTTGGACTCGTCGATGCAGCCGAAGCAGATGCTTCCGCCTGCCTGGTCGACCGAGTCGAGGTGTAGTGAGTAGGCTGGTCGGGCAGTAAGTCCTTGTGATACCATGGTGTCCAACATGGTTGGGTAGGTTCCGTTGCCGTTTGGATTCGGGACGGCTTCATTTTGGGCGTAACCGAGGCCGAAGACGCCGATCGCATCGAATCTGGGCAGATTATATGTACCAGTCAGCACGGCAATTATGAATGAGTTGTTCAAGAGCCATCATATGCTCTATAGGGATCAGTGACTACAGCATAGTTGCCCAGGTATGACTCACCCTGAGTTCGACACTGCCATGATGGCCTTCGTGACTGATTTAGATCCTCCAATAGTGATAGTCTCATCGATCCAGTCCCCGCTATCCGTATCCGCAGGATCAACAAATTGTGTCTTGAACCCATCTTTTATGAGTACGTTGAGACTCGTGGATGTGGCAGCATCGAAAGCACCGGCCACACACTCGCCGGCCTGACATTTCGGGTGTGCAGTGGATGGAATGAAGACGTCTGTCGAGCCCGTGTCGAGGATGGCGGCCACCGACTGCGGCGGAGTCCCGACGGTGAAGTTAATCAGGTACTGGCTGTGGTCGTCCTGCGGCAGGAACGTCTCGACCGAAGCTGACTGTCGCCTCGCCAGGCGTTGGGTTCGCCTCAAGCTGGCCCCGGACTGTGATTTGATGCGGCGTGTTAGATCCGAGACGATGTATCCGGCACTGGCCCCAGCAGACACAACCGAGATTATAAAAAGTCCAGCGAGCTTCATCTTGAAAAGGAATGTGAAATACACAAACCGCAGATTGTGTAGTAAATTGATGAACACCGCAGCATACGACAGCCCTGTATTCGAATCTCTTGCCGTCTCAGCCAGACGCATATTGTCCGAGGGCCGCAGCATCCTACCCTTATACATCATGTGGTGTCAACGACATGTTGCGAGTCGTAGCGGGAAGCATATCGTCGGAAGCTGACCAGTGCTGATTGGTTTGAGCCTGACCTCCGCCACACACAACATGAGCACTATAGTGGAGACTGAGAGTCCGTGAAGGCCAGTTTAGGACATGCATTACAGTTTCGCATTGAGCAAGTAATGATTGAAGCATCACGAGGCTAATGCGGCCCCGATTCACAGCACTTATAGAACGGCACCCAATCAGCCCGCCCTACATTGAAGATTGGATGCCAAGAGGCCACAGCTGGATGACAGGCCCAAAGAATATCCCCACCCAGACACATAGTCATAACCTCGTTGTAAGCTAGTAGAATGTGCCCGCATAGAGTAGGGGTGCAACTGATCGAGACGTGGGTCCGTCGCCTTTCTATTTCTCTTGTCTGTACCTGTCCGGATCCGTCCAACGGGGTAAATTATACGATGAAGCAATTCGGCGCATGGTCACCCAGTGAATATAGTTTGCAAGCTGGACCGCCGATTTCGACAAGCTGAATGACTCGTGCTGTTACTTGGTGCAATGGCGTGAAGCATCGCCCCTGCTCATCTGATGCCCGAAAGCTTCATTCCAGAAATAGAAGACAATGTATCTGTCTCGTAGAAGCTTAATTCCCAACTAGTGCGGCCGTGATACCATACCTATAAACCTTGTATACGACTTTGCCAGAGATGTCTACGATGCAGATGTCTATGGCACGGTTCCCCAATATACTTGTACGCTATTTAAGAAACATCGTCTGGTTCCAGCTATGAATATCATTAACAAGCTCTCTAAACCTCGAGCCGGCGGCTCCAACGGGCAATTCCATCCCGCAGCTGCTCGGATGGTACCTGTGCCCATCTCAACAACTCGTTTCCCTGATATCCCTCCATCTGACGCCAGCCTCTGTCATGTGCCTCTCGATCGCAAGGATTCGATTTTCTGTGGTTTGGAGGACGTCTGGGCGTGCGGGAGCGCCCTGGCCGTGTTGCATGCCTCTCCGATGTCCACTGTTGACAGGGCCGTTGTAGGCGAGCCAGATCATCCTCTCCGGCTTCGTTCCTCAAAGACCTGGACGAACGTGCGATGCCAGGCACCACACCTTCAGCGCCATGAACAGCCGTCCTCTCAGTATCGTGGACTACATAGCAAGTGCATTGTTTCGCATATCAACTCCATGGAAGTGCAGCTGTAATCTTTATTCGAAAATTTAACACGAGTAAGCTATCGGATATAGGTAAGATGGGTGATGATGAAGGTGATGATGATGATGAAACGCCCTGCAATCGCCGACCATTTCCGTAGGCGTTGGTCATTGAGGCTATTAACAGAGCTACGCATCTGCATACACCAAGATGACTTAGACGGAGCATGCTAGGATGCTCCTTGTTGTCTTGGCAGCAGATGACGGGGTTAGGGCAAGTCCCCGGGTACACTACCCGCCTGGCAAGCAACTCCACCTCTTCTGCGGCACGTGTCGAAGAGACTCCCTTCACAGCGTATGTCCATCATAACAAGCCTGACTGAGGTCTCGTCATCATGGCTTCCCTGTCCAATCTTCCAGACGAGATCATTATCCTGATTGCTGAAGCGTGTGACGTGCCAGGCAAGGCGTGTCTCGCCCGGGCGAACCGGCGCCTGAATGACCTGGCGACTGTGGTCCTTCACCGATACAGCGTGCAGGAAGAGGGCAACAGCGCCTTGTACTGGGCTGCTGAGCATGGCCATATCAACACCCTCGAGCGCATGCGATCTCGCGGCGCTGAGCTCAACGACAGCAGTGGTTCACGGCTTCCCGTTGTCTGCCAGCGCCTTGCCCGACATCCATGGCATCGTGCTACACACGCAGTCGGCTTCCTGCCACTTCATGTTGCCGCAAGATTTGGGCAAGATGCCACCGTGCTGTGGCTCTTGAAGCACGGCGCCAGACTGGAGTCACTGGCGCAGAATCTTTGCCATTGCCATGACATTGGAAGCAGACATTCGGAGGCTGGGCTCACGTGGACACCGCTCCACATAGCAGTCTGCAGCAACAACCTATCCACAGCAAAGCTTCTCATATCTCGCGGCGCTGCTATTCGATCCCCAAGAGACGAGTTCTCCCACCAACCAGACATACTTCAAACGGCTGCTCTCTGTAACAACACTGCGGCTATTGAATTCCTTGTTGGCAGCGGGTTGGCCGACGTGGATGAGCCTGACAGCACAGGCGGCCTCGCTCTGCATTACGCCTGCTTACGACCTGGGAATCTGCCAGCCGTGAGAATGCTGTTAGATCTAGGAGCGTCTCAGGATACCCGAGAACTCAACCGTTTTGGCCGAACACCTTTGACTTTGGCCTGCGAGGTGGGCTTCTTTGAGGCCGCCGTCGTGCTTCTTGACAAAGGTCTGCCCCTCGATATTTCAGAAACATGGTACGAACTTCAACTCATGATCACGCAACCATATTGGCGTTTTGCTTGGCGTAATTCGTCGCCTACGCTTGCAGACGGGCAAGAACGTGCCACTTGGGAAGAACACAGAGAGAACTTCGTCCGGCGGCTTGCCCAGCTTGGGGCAAGAAGTGATGGATGGCTTGCGAAAATGAGACCCCTTGTGCATGTTTTGGCCGACGAGGCATCACTCGCGCGCACGCTGCAGGTATTCCTCGACATGGGGTTCGATGTGAATGCCAAGGATATTCACGGCAGGACTCCCATCTACATGGTTCTTGATGTTGACGTTTTCCGCCCCACGGTGGCGAGCAAGGTCGATTTGCTGCTGCGTTATGGGGCTCGGCTCGATATATACGCCGACCGTGGGTACTGCGCATTCGATCGTGCGCTGGAGATCTCGCGAACCACGGGTGATGCTTCGGTTATCGACTTCATTTTTCAGCATGGCTCGGTCGCGAACTTTGGGGTTGGATACATTGATCGTGTGGTTGCTCATTCATACGCCTCCCGCCTCTTTAACGAGTGTCGCCTTCTGACCGGCCATGGAGCATCCCTCAAGATAGCAGACAAACAATTACACGCGGACATCCGCAACGGTTTCGACCGAAAAGACCTCAAGCAGCTAAACTTCCAGCTCGATCTCTTCTCGGATCAAATCACGCCATACGAGATGCTCGAGATGGCCCTCGAGCACTACAAGAATGCGCAAGGGAATGCAACGGAAGTCATCACGAACTTGCTTGCCAGACTAGAAATCGATTCGACTGAGCCAAACGACGCCTCTCGGCTGCTTCTTGGCGCTTGCAAGTATCATTTAAAGGTCGCTATCGCTCAGCTGCTAGACAAAGGCGCAGTGGTGAACAGCTTCGACTCTGAGTGGGAGACGCCTCTCTCCTACGCCGTGGGCATTGGATGCCGGCCCATGGTTAAGTACCTGCTGCTCCGTGGCGCTGATCCCCACTCGGCACCATCAGACCAGGACTGGGATACACACGTCCGCAAGTATCCTCTTGGGTGTCACCAGAAGCATCTGGCTTTTGGAGACACCCGTTATCGGACTCCCTTCATGAGAGCCATAGAATCTTCGCATCGTCATGCAGACTCACATGAGTCTTGCCAGGCGGATGCCAGCGAGAGACTGCCAAGCCCCCTCGAGCTTATACTGCAGCACGTGCAGCTCCCACCGATGCCGCAGAACCCACGGTCTCTGAGTTATATCCACTATGCCCTCGCCCGGCCAGACTCCCTGAGGATCTTACTAGAGAAGGGAGCGGACCCTAACTCTGGTGACCACTGCACCAGGCCGCCACTGTTGCACTTTCTCACCATGGCCAACAGGCTGAGACCCGCCAAGCCGGAAGCCCTCAGAATCCTGCTCGAATTTGGGGCCGACATCCACCGGAAAGATGGCGAGGGACGATCGTTCTTGACGATGATGAGGAGGTGCACCCTGGCCATGGCCAACAACGCGCTCTTCGACGCGGAGCTTGAGAATGAGAAGCTGGGGTTTGCGGCAGGGTTACTGGTCAGGAACCTATTCATCACACTGGACGCGAAGACCGGCGAGGACTGCGTGAAGCCACGGCCAGAGGCTGTAGCCGACGCTAATTGCTACGAGTATCTTGATCGGGTGGCTGCAGATCTTGACTGGAAAAGACAACTGGACTTGACGGGACACAGACAGCAGATGGGGGTAGTTGAGGGGGTTCAACCGCTTCTAGCTTCTTCGTTCCTTTGGAGCCCTCTCTAGTCTCCACGGTAGTACGTTTAAGCCAGTTTGCGTGAGAATTTTAGGAACTGATATTTCACCTTCACGACTGAGCTGTAATTAAGAAGTGAAAGATTGTATCTGATTATCAATGTACATGATAGGAAAATTGCTCAGGTACACTGCACTCCCGCACCAAAGTCGCCATCCGAGAATTGGACCCAGGTGTCGTTCGCAGCAAACACAGCCAGAGAGGTCGTGTCCTCACTGTACTTGGGCCACGTTACCGAGATCCCGTCTGTGGGATCTGCCGAGGAATTGGAGGCAAATGAGAGCCAGAGCGCCTCCATTCCGTAGCTTGTCTCCCATTCGAACTCGGTCGAGTTTCCACGATACTCAAAATGCGTCCCGAAAAGAAGTGGGAGCTCCGCTGGGACGTTGTCATTCACGTTAGATAGTGCCCTTGTACTGCGGCTAGATGACTGATGATGCAGATAAACCACTTACAGCTGTGTGCAGCACCGACCCATGGCAGTGGTGAGATATTGGTGAAATTTCCCTCATAAAAGTAACGATACGTTGGATATCCAGCCCTTGCTCGATTTCTGGGAACAGAGACGTTTCTGTTAGTAATGGAAAAGCTACGGTCTGTCCAGAAATTCTGCAGTGACTTACTTCGCTTCCTGGACGACGGGGCAGCCGATCGCCGCTTGAAAGCCGTCCTTTGTCGCCTGTGAAGGCCCTGATGTCTCGTTGAAGACTCCAGATGACGCACCCTCGTTGGCATTGTGTCCAAGAATAGCCGGCTACAAAGTGAACAGGTCAATGTCTGGAAACATAAAATCTGGTCTCCAGCAGAACTTACGATCTTGGCCAACAATCCCTGCGCTATGCGATCCGTCGTGTTGGAGAAAGAGGTGACATTATCCAGGACCGGCCCAAAGCTGAGACTCGACGTGTTGGACACAAAGTCCTGCAGCGTATTCGCATCCACGCCTTGCACGCACTCAAGCTCCGCAGAGGCATTTCCGGTCAGACCGCCACAGCCTACCAGGCTGGCAAGGGTGCTGAAGGTCGTATAATTACCAGGCTGACGGCCGAGGTTCGACGGCGAGGCGGCCCCTGAATCTGAGATTGTGGCGGCCACAATGGGGTCGTCCGGGTACCCGTAGCCGTACACGGATGATGACATGCCCCCGGCAGACTGGCCCCAGAGGACCATGCGCTCCACGTCGCCCCCGAACGCCTCGATGTTATCCCGTGTCCACTCAACGGCCAGGCGCTGGTCCAGGAGCCCGACGTTTTCGCGGGCTGCCTCGCCGTTGGGGAAGCCGAATGCGTTCACGCGGTACTGCATTATAACGACAATGTGCGACTGTGTCCGTTGGATCCACTGGTCCGGGATCTTGTAGAGCGAGTTCGAGCCGCCTGACGTGAAGCCGCCGCCAGGTATGTAAATGAAGACCGGGAGGCTTTCGCCCACCGGGTTAAGAGGCGCATATACGTTGACGTAGAGGCAGTCCTCAGAGTCAGGCCCGTTGATCAGGAACTGGGTGAGGACCTCGGTGTACAGGCTCGTGCTGCTGCTGCGTTGTTGTTTACATGCCGGAGCGTAAGTGGTGGCGTTGATCGGACCGGGCTCTTTAGTCGGGGGAATAGGAGGCAAGAAACGCAGAGATCCCACAGGAGGCTCAGCATATGGGAGGCCGAGGAACTGACGGACAAGCGGTGCGGTTGCGTTGATGAAGCCGGTCACTTCGCCGCCCGTCGTCTGAACGGTGAGAGGGGCATCACTCTGGGCCGTGACACTTGGAGCGAATGTGGCCAGGTGAACCACCAGCATGGCAGCCACATGTCTCCAGCTAAACGCCATGGTGTGAGGACAATCGTGGGTGTCAAAATATAAAACAGACAATTGAGAAACCAGGGGAGCAGCAATACACGGCCTTCCCACAAGGCACGCTCTCCGGCTTCGTACTTATAGGCACGCCGGAGGCAACATCTTCATTTTGGAAGGAAAGGGGCCTCGGCAACAAACAATATGAGAGTCGGTCCGACATTGGCACGAATTGGTGCTTTCGTGATGAACGTGATGGCGACTGGGGAAAACATTTACCAGACTTCCCTGTATTTCCTCTCATGTGTTCACCTGCAAGATTTCCCCACGGGGTTTGTGGGGCAACTTCCCCAGGGGTAGTCAGTTCCCCGGACGAACAAACATCCAACTCCAAAAGCACGTTAGCTCCCGAGGCCAAGGTAACTCTTTGGCAGGAACTGCAAGCGATTTCTCGCACTTGAGTCAGTTCTAGACTCCGCACGAGTTGAGCGAGCTGCGCGGAATGCAATCAAGCTGCGTCAGCACGAAAATTAAGGGCGTATCGTGCCCACCTCTTTCCGAACTGAGTGATACTCAGCGTAAACACTCTGCCTGGAGCTGAACTAATAAAAAGGGCTGGGTTCGAAGTTCTACCCGACTGCATATTGAAATTGCTTGCGTCCTTCCTGTTCACCTCGGAATCTGATAGTGTGTGTGTAGAATTTCACCGCACTGCACTAACACCTTCCAACAACAGCACACGGCCTGCAGCTCGCTCGTTCCGTCCTGTTCCACAAAAGCTCAGCTAGGACCAAGTGTATACGAACCTTTCATCTTCCACCAGGACAGAAACAATGGCCTCGACTGAACAACTACACCCCTAAGGACATGGCACTGGTGGGTCGCGGTTACTCAGAGATGGACCAGTACTAGGGATGAGGTTTTGGGATATATAGGTCTGGATATCGCCACCGTCCCGAGCAATATTTCATAGGATACATACATGCAGTGTACGACATACCGGCGCGAGCACTATGGCCGTGAAACATAAATGACTTTTCTGTCAGATGCCATCTCGCTCACGAGGGACCTAGGTACGAAGTTGCACATTGGGCCTCCAATGGTGTAGAGGACTAGAGGCAGGATAGATGGATGCTTTAGCAGCCCAGCAGGTGACCATCTGATAGGTCAAGTCAAGGAATCGACATTGAGATCAGTGGAATTGTGTTTGGAGAATCGGTTGTGGACATGCACCGCGACCACGAGTCTACTGACTCCGGCATCAGGTTAGAGTGTTGTTTGTTCCGCAGAGTCAATATGTCGTCGATTGTCTCAAGTTCCACACTGGACACATAGATTCTCTAATCGAAAAACAGAGCTCTAGGTGCGACGAGCTGGATTCTCGATGATAGATTCCCGGTGCGTGATAATGGGTATGGTTACCTACTTATTTTCCTCTTAGACATACGTGACCCTCCAGTAACAGAATTGTCCTGGCAGATGCTACAGCTAGCCAATGACATGTTTTTCAAAACTCATCGCAAGATTTTTAGCTGGAGATCTTCAAGTCTAGAACCAATACTTTCCGGTAACAATGGAGTGAACTCCACAGATAAGCACGGGATTAGACACTAAATCCGATGTGGGTACCCGGGCAAAATTGGGTCTGTCCTACTGGTCCTCCTGGGCTTTACTTGTGTCCATCGGCGAGCGAATCTGCGAACTTTTCTTAAAATCCGAGCTTACTCTACATGTGTATTTGCTAGCTGTCAAAAGATGGCGTTGGTCAGCAATTGGACGGGTTAGCAAGAAGCAGGTCAGCAAGTCCGGGCCCAGCAGAGCTTCCCCAGTTTCTCCAACGGCGGCCAGCAAGAAAGCGGTTGGGTGGCGCAGGGATGGGCCCGCACTGGCTCGGGGTCTCTCCTCAATGCCAGAATGCCCACTGTTCCCCGCACTAGCGATCGTCCTCGGCATCATTATTGACCACCGCTGGTGAGAGTGGGTTGGACGGACGGGCGCCGAAAGAAATCTGCTAGGTCGCGCCCCAGACATTGAGCGTTGCAGAGCTGACGTCTTGACCCAACTCTATCCTCACGAGTAGATTAAGTCCCCAACCTAACCTCTGCCTTGTGAAACATTGCTCCTCACTCTGTCCCGTCACCCCGCAAAACCTCACCTCAACTCACCTTAACTCACCTCACCACCCAACATGGCCCCTCCCTTCCGCGCCGAGCACATGGGCTCGCTCCTCCGGCCCCAGCCCCTCCTGGACGCCCGCGAGGCCATCCGCGAGGGCAAGACGCCCGAGGAGGCCGGCCTGCCGGGGCTGGAGAAGCAGTCGGTGGCGGAGGTGGCCAAGATCCAGACGGACCTGGGCTTCCGCGCGGTGACGTCGGGCGAGTACAACCGCACGCGGTTCTGGGGCCTGATGTGGGACGAGTTCGAGGGCACCGTGGCCCTGCAGGAGGCCGACGCCAGCATGTTCCGCCTCTACCACCCGGACGTCGTCTCGCTCATCGAGAAGGAGCGCAAGGTCATGCCCGGCGACAGCGTCATCGCCGGCTCCAAGCTGAGCCACAGCGCGGCCAAGAGCAAGAGCAACCTGCACGAGCTGCAGCTGGTCCAGGCCGCGCTGCCCAAGGAGAGGTGGGGCGACATCAAGCTGACCATGATCACGCCCGCATGGTTCCACATGCGCTACAAGCAGGGCAAGGCCTGGAAGGAGGGCGTGTACGCGAACGATGCCGAGTACTTCGCGGACGTCGCGAAGGTGTACCAGGGCGAGCTTGACCTGCTATACAAGGCCGGGTTGAGGAACGTGCAGTTTGATGACCCTGGTCTGGCATGTGAGTCTGCTGATCTCTCCGAGTTGTGTCTCGGAGTGGAATAAATCCCGACCTGTTTGCATAGCTAGCACTGGCTGCAAGATAGAACCAAACTGACAAAGCGCGGCAGACTTCTGCTCCCAAAAGTTCCGCCAGGGCTGGGCCGAGGACAAGGACAACATCGGCGAGGTGGACGACCTGCTCGACGCGTACATCAAGCTCTACAACGACAGCATCTCCAAGGTCCCCGCCGACATGCACACGGGCGTGCACCTGTGCCGCGGCAACTTCATCGGCGGGCGGCACTTCGCCGAGGGCGCGTACGACATCATCGCGTCCAAGCTGTTCCGCGACCTCAAGGTCAACACCTTCTACCTCGAGTACGACACGGAGCGGGCGGGCGGCTTCGAGCCGCTCAAGTACCTGCCTAAGGACCGTAATGTTGTGGTGGGCGTTATTAGCACTAAGCTGCGCGACCTCGAGGACAAGGAAGAGATGAAGAAGCGCATATACAAGGCCGCCGAGTACGTCGCCGAGGGCACGGGCCAGACCAAGGAGGAGGCCCTCAAGCAGATCGCCGTGAGCCCGCAGTGCGGCTTCAGCACCCACGAGTCAGGCTACCCGCTGAGCCTGGAGGACGAGAAGAAGAAGCTGGGGCTGGTGAGGCAGATTGCCGACGAGATCTGGGGCGAGCCTTAAGCACCCAGACTCTAGTCGGTTGAGTGGTGGGGGTGGCTTTTGTCAGAACGGAGCTGTGTGGCGTCTCAACCGGGGGCTGGGGGATGAAAATCGGAGTTGTGGCATTTCAACAGCATCAGAGGTCGTGCATGGGGCGATAGGATGAATCGCCGGGGTGCCGAGACGGTGTTTGGGTCCGGGGCGGTCTGGTTAAGGGAATGGGCATGATACCATGGATTCAACTTCCATCTTGGTTTTGGGTGGTGTGTACCGGGAATTCGTTATCGAGCGGAAGGTGTTTCAAGAATGTTCAAATGCTAAAATGTCAAAATAGTCTAAAAGCTTGCATGCATGCTCAAGCAGAAACTGCTGCAAATGAACAACACACCAAGATTATCTGAAAGCTCCCGGAGATCTGGCAGCAAAGCAGCAAAGCGACGGGATCATGGTGCTGGTGGAGGTCTCTATTCCGGAAGTGGCAGCTCGGAAGATTTCCAGGTCGTATCGAAGGAACCAAACCATTGGTGCGCATGGGTTTTGAAAAACCGACCGTCCTTAAAAGGACCGATCACTGAGCTTGGATCTTGGAGCGACCAGGCAAACCTAGTCATTGACCTGGGGGCAACTCATGGTTCCGGCAGTCAGCAGACTCATCAGATGCATGGGTTCAAGAAGAGAGAAGCAGGCGGTGGATTGGGTTGTCATGACGAAAAGAATATATCTCCGTCCCAGGATTACCTGCAATCACATGCACGCATGCACACACAGTCGCCTTCTTTTCCCCTGGACTCTGCCCCTTTCTGGATTGCTTGCCCTGACACGCCTCATGCCACCCACCCCCGCAATTTCCCCGCGTTTTCTGGGATCCCAAGGCCGTGTTCCAATTGAGCTTCTCTTTTTGCTTAAAATAAAAAGCGGCAGCAGGCCAGACCCAGGGTATCGACCAGGTTTCCCTCTGGGGGGTGTTCATCCCACGCCGTTTTATCCTTTCCTTATCTCCACTGCAACGTCTCCCTCTCCCTCTGTCTCATTTTTTCCTGCAGGTCCCGGCCCAGGTTCAGGTCCCGTAACCCAGCTGCATCGCGCATCTTCTTTGCCTGCACCCACATGACGTGTTGACCTGCTATGCGTCTGCGTCTCGCCCTGCCTATGCCTACCGGTCCGCCTCGGATCGATCCGAGGCTGCTGAGCACTACCGAGGCCGAGATTCGAATCTTGTAGCAAGCAGGCACAGGTAGAACCACACAATCGATCGATACCTGGCCCAAAGCCACACGACGTCGCGTGACCCCTCGTCTGTTCTGCTCCAACGCCGCACCTACTACGCACCGCTCACTTCTGGCCGTGTCGATGGATGATGACAAGGACTTTGCGCCGTCATCTGAACGGTCCGAACAGCCTGCCAGGAAGAGACTGAGGACATCCCATGCCGTGAGCCCTTTCCTCGATACCCCAATGCTTCCCAGCCTTGCATAGACTCATCAATGGCTGACCCCTTTGACAGTGCGACATCTGTCGGGCGCGCAAAATAAGGTTCGGCTCTCCGCTGCACGACGCGACGTGTCCAGACGCGGCCGGTGTGGAGTTTCTTTCATAACAGGGTACTGATCGTGTTCGACTGCCAGATGCGACGGTAACAATCCGTGCACATCCTGTTCCGTCTCGGAGCAGGACTGCACCTATGGATCCGAAGCCAACTCGTGAGCTCCATGACTCTTGCTGGGAATGTTGTTAGCCGTAGCACCATGCTGACCAGCTTGGCAGACGAGGAAAGAGTGATCTCATCCTGGAGGGGGTCCTTCGTGTAGAGAAGTTCCTGCATGACCTGAACGCCAGTGTCGTCAGTACCATCCATCAGCCGGCCTCTCTTATGCTCATGACCAGTGCCTCTGACATGACGGCAGATCGCCTCACCCCTATCCGAACGGCGTCCGTCTTTCTTTTCACAACCTGCAGGTCCTCAGTCTGGCAGCCCCTTGTTCGATGAATCACCCATCACCGAGGCCCACGCCTATCGCACAGCTTGTCCGCCCCGGACACCAATAAGTGAGACCGCACACCAGCCTCCTCCGGACTTCAAACACAGCCATCAAAGCCAGCAGAGCCATCACAGCCAGAGCGGCCAGCAGCCAAATGGCCAGAACGGCTTCGACAATGCCGTTCTCGACTCCATGCATACTTCGACCACCGAGTCTGTCCTGCAGTGGCCGCACTTCGACGTCTTCCCCTCCCTCCGCAACGACTATGTTTCCATCTTCGAGCTGGAGCAGTCGCGCCCGCCCATAAAGATGCGCCCCTCGGCCATCATGTACCCTTTTGTAAACGATGACGAGATGGACGGGATCCTAGACGCCTTCCAGCACGGCGTCAACTTCTGGTATCCCACCATGTCGCGCCATCAGCTGGAGAAGGTGCGCCTGACCGTCAAGTGCTTCAACGCCGGCGTGGCCGAGGAGCAGAGCGTCGAGGGCTGCCTCGCCTTCCTGACCATGGCCCTAGGCTGCGCGAGCCAGGCCATAGCCGGGCTGGCCTCGTCCGGCCCCGCCTCCCCGGCGCTCTCGGACGAGGACCTGAAGCAGCGCGCGCAGCGCCGCGAGATGGCCGACCTGTACTTTGACCACGCGCTGCGCCGGCTGCACGTCGTGCACATGGACGTCGGTTCGACCGCGACGCAGTGCCTCTTCTTCGCGGCCATGTACTTCGCCTCCCTGCGGCGGCCGCTGCAGGCGTGGGAGTACATCAACGCCGCGTCGGCAAAGTGCCTGCTGCTGCTGTCGTACCCGCCCACGGGCGACACGGCCGAGGACGCCGAGCGCATCCGCCGCATCTTCTGGGCCTGCTACGTCCTCGAGAGCGACTACCTCGCCGAGCTGTCGGCCCTCCCGCAGTCCGGCATCGCGCGCATCGAGTCGTCCATCCCCCTGCCCGGCGCATACTCCACCCACCGCCGCCCCGCCGTCGAGGAGCAGTCCTCGCTGTACTTCCTGGCGTGCATCTCCATGCGCCGGCTCCTCAACCGTGTCCACCAGCTCCTCTACGCGTGCGGCTCCGGCGCCAGCCTCGACGCCGCGCGGTTCCCCTACGTCGTCGCCGAGCTCAACCACCAGCTCGACGAGTGGCGCGACGTCCTCCCCGCCGCCTTTGGCTTCACCATCGACACCCGCCCCACCCAGACCGAGGCGGGTGGGTTCCTCCGCCAGCGCTACCTCACCTGCCGGAGCGTCATCTACAGGCCCTATCTTATGTGGATGTTGAGTGGGAGCGGCTCCGGCGGCGACGGGCTGAGCGTGCATAAGCCGAGCTCCGACGTACTGAGCGGCTGTCGCGCGTGTTTGGAGGCGTGTCTATTACACATCCTCAACCTGCGGGGATTTGCCCACACGGTGTTGGTGGACACGTGGATCTGTTCATTGTCGTAAGTTATCCCTTTCTTCTCCTACGACTTTATGGAACTCTGCTGATTGACATCTGCAGGATGGCCGGCGCGATGCTCGTCCTCCTCGCAGCCTCGAGAGTGCCGTCCCTGCGCGGCGTCATCGGGCCCGATCTGCTCACGGCCGGGGACCACCTTAGGAGGCTGTTGACGAGCTGGCAGCAGGTGTCCGGGGGCCCCAGCTCCCCCAGTGTAGAGCAGAGCGTGAGGGTCATTTGTGAAGCGGATGAGTTTATTAGCCAGGTGTTTGCGGCGGGTGACATGCTCGCTTTGTATGGCCAGGGAAGTGATTCATAGTACAAGGAAGCCAGCCACATGGTGATGTCTTATCTTGGGTGTAAAAACAGCCCTCCGAGGAATGAGAGGAAAACCTGGACAAGATTAGACCGGTGAGCCTTGGTCCAGTGTTAGAAGCAGTACATGGCACATTGCAGGGGCATGAGACAGCAGTATTTGTTGTACAGTATTCTTTTGCCTACTTATCTAGAGATGGCCCATCATTGCTGTGACTGTGCTGAATGAATCTCCATCTATTATCGGCAGGTGGTTGTTTTGTCGGACTGAGGCCCTTCCTCAGCCATCGAGATCAAGTAAAATTACAGTGGCTTGAAAGCCAAGAAAATTGATGATCCGCAGTGTCGTAGCTTTTTTCCGAAGGGGAACGCCTCCCATTTCAGTCAACTGAGCCCGAAGAGTGGCCAGGACCAAGGGCGAACTGATCCTCATCCTCATCGCCGACGACCTGACTGTCTGGTATGAAGGCCGCTGAAGGCCATGAATGCCCCAGGTGGCATTATCATGTTTCTCCCCTCATCATCAAATAATTCAGAGCTGACCCCCAGACAGCGAAATTTCCTGCATCGCACATGGCATCGACCACCGCAGCTGAGAATCACCTCAAGCGGTTGCGCTTGCATCGGAGGCAGAGCTCCAGGTCGCACTGCCTACACTGCAAGATGAAGTTCGGCATGCGGTCGTTGCATTGGTGGCAGGTGAAGACACCACGCTGAGAGGTCCAGCTGGTGTGCTCACAGGCGTGGTTCCGGACGATGCGTGCCCGCCGCTGCTGGACAATCTGCCGCTGTCGAGCCTGGGGCTGCTGGTGGAAATTCGGGTCACGGGCTGCATCCTGTGCGGCCTGGCGGTAGAGTGCGTGTTCCTCGAACAACTCGCAACTGCACGCTCCTGGCTGATCCTTGCCTTTCCAGACTGCACCGCAGACGTAGCAGAATTGAGCGCCGCATCGACAGGCTGTGATTGAGTCTTTCAGTTGCTAGGCCCCCAAGGATCGGGTACGAAACTTTGTTGGACTTACTCATGTGGTTGCAGCCCACTGTGAGCTCGACGAGTTTGTTGCAAGCATAGCATTGCTTCCAGCCCTGCTTTGTCGCCAGGTCCAATAGCTGCTGAGCTGCCTCATCTTTGGGGCAGTCAGTGCCCTTGTGAGCGGCAGCTTTGCAAATGGAACATGTATTGTGCTCGCATTTCGGGCATGTTGCGATGTCGTTCTTGATTCCCTGAGGAGGGATGAAAGTGGAGCAGGCCGGCCGGTGACAGTACGTTCTGTTTGGAGTTTCCATCTCGGCCTTCCTGGCCAGGTATTTTCCCACCAGCTGACCGCCAAGAAAGATCCGAATCTGAGTTTCTGTCACAGGGATGTTCTGCCTGCAGCATCGAGCGGGAAACAAGGTTTCGTCGGTGAGGGACGTCGTGAAAAGATCCTGGAGACATCCGCGACACCACTCGTCCCCACAAGGGAGTCGTGCAAGATCGTGGAAAGGAAAGCTATCGGTGCAGACCAAGCATGAGCGAACCTTCTTTGGTCGTAGGGACAGACTCTGGATGGGGAGATCTGCTGAGTATATGTCGTCCTCGTTGTTGTTGTCGCGAGGGGGCAAGTTGTACCGAGCCTCAAGTTTCTTGCAGAGCTCGTCGTCGATGTCTGCGTTCTCGGCGGGCTGTGAGCGCGGGGGGGTTTGTGGAAGTCGACCATGTTCGTAGAGCTGCCAGGCTACTCGTTGGTCGCTTTCAGCTTGTATCCTTTGGGCTTCAGCTTCAGCGACGATGTCACCGTCGTGATGCACGGCCTCGGCGATGCTTTCCGTCATGACTTTGTCGAAGAGGAATGCAGTCTCGGCCTCGAGATCGGCCAGGTAGGCATCGAACGCGATCTTGGAGTCGTAGACAAGCTGGCCTGGCTTGCCCCTCATCTTGGCCTTGGCCTCGGCGGCATCCTGTCTCAGTATCTTGATGACGAGACTGCGCGTTTGCAAGTCCAAGTGGTCGAGACAGATGTCCATGATGGAGACGAGAATGAAGATCTTCTGGGGTGAGTGGTTACAAGGTGAGTGGCGACGGTGAGGTGTGTAGAAGACTGACTGACCTTTCCACGAGTGTTGTGTGTCTCCGTTTGTGATGTACTTTCTAAGTTGAAGGTGGTGGGAGGTGGGATGTGGTGAGTGATTGAAAGTGAAAAGTAGGCAAAGTTTTAGGCCCACTTAGATTTGTCCTTAGTTCAGGCGTCCACACTTTTCCAATTCGCAAAGTGCCGTTTGCAACTCCAAACAATCTGTGCTGCCCACTCCTTCGGTCCAAAGCTTCGGAAACTGGGGCTAGTGGTGAAGGTGATGTGTGCAGAAACTTTGCAGGCGAAGCCAAAACGACGGACAAACACAGGGCCGTCAGTTATCCTGCCTGCTGTGCAAGAAGAGGAGAAGTAGTCAACACTGTTCTGAAGGGAACGCCAGAGCAAGGCAAACATGAAGTACAAAATTTATTGCCTAAGACCAGATATGTAACAAAGTTCTCCTTGTCTTGGAGACCGCAAGTATCTTCAACTCTATGAGAAGTTGTGCCTGTTTTCTACCTCCCTGCCTAGGTAGGTAAATGCAAGTGCAGGGAGACCTCCGAACACAGTTTAGAAAAGCCTTGCTGCTGCTTCCATCTCCCCTCGTCTATCTCAACAAGAATACTGTACCCCATTTCCACCGTTCCAGGAAGTCCGTAGACATCTCAAAGATCCCACAATAGGGAGAGTAAAGACTCCTGCGAGCTACCTGGCTCTAGTCGCATCTTACCTGCATCGTAGGCAAGAGGTGTGACGACAAGCGCTGCACTGGAACAGGAAGTTTGGCATGACAGTGTTGCAGCTCTGACAGGTTCCACCACCTCTGATACGTCGCCAACTGTGCGCTTCGCAGCCTGTATTTGTTGGACTCGCGCGTCCAGTGAGCCCCTTAGGCTCGACAGGCTCGACAGACTCCACAGACTCCACAGGCTCACGAGGCCGACGATACCTGGGAACCCACGGACGCCGGGGAAGCGTCTCTTCGACTGGGGCGTCAGTGTTATCGACCTCGACAGGCTCGACAGTCTCGAGAACCTCCTGAGCAGTAGCGGCAAGTCCGGTAAGTGCTCTGAGCCGCTCTGCCCACGTACGGGTAGGGGTTTCGATGACACGCAGCGGCGAGGCAGGCGGCTGATCGGCAGGCGGCTGATCAGCAGGCTCGGGGCGACCAAACTGAGGGCAGGGACACGTCTTCCATTCCTTGCCACACGCATAGCAGAACGTGGAGTTGCAGATTTCGCAATCTTGGAGAAGACCATCAGTAGAGGCCTCAAAACAAACACATTTGATCCGGAGGAGGATGTTGGACGTACCCATTTCGTTGCAGCCATCAAGCCTCTCAACCATCACCTTACAGTGAAAACACATCTGCCATTGTTGCTCCCGAGCCAGACTGAGGACTTGCTCCCTCTCAGGGTCTACGACGCACTCGCCTGCGTGCCACACAGCCTTGCACTCCGCACAGGTGATTTGACCACAGACACACTTAGCCTGGCCCTCGTTGATGTCCTGAAGCGGGATGAACTTGCTGCAGTCGCGCTTGGAGCAGAATGTCGGGTTCGGAGTCTCGACTTCGGTCTTCTTCTCAAAGTACCGAGCCCAGGTTTCCGGGGCGACGAGTGCGTCATCGTCAGGCAGGATGAACTGGTTGCAGCATTCTGCTGGGAACAAATGGGTGCTCTTTGCGGCCATTTCGTAGCGGTTGACTACGCAGGTCCGGCACCAGTAGTGGCCACAGGGGCTGCGATGCGCATCATGGTCGCTCAAGTCATCCAGACAGGTGACACAAGTCCTCTTACCAGAGCCCTCGCGAGCCTCGTTTTCATGGTTGGTTTCACTGAGTGCATCCTCATCCTCGTCGTCGTCGAGTTGTGAAAGCTGCTCCTGGCTGTCTGTCTCCTGTAAGGTAAGAGCTAGCTCGTGGTCCAAGGCGACCTGGCGCTCGATCTCCCGGTCTCTTCGATACAGGTCGAGACCGGCTTCAGCCTCCCTGAAGCCCTCTTCAGCCTCGTTGAGCTGTTGTCTCAGTGATTCGAGTCTCTCGAGCAGTGCCCGCTCGGTGGTGTCAATTGTGTCCATGATTGGGGAGTCGACGATTAGTGTTCGGTTGGGCCAAAGACGAATGATCAGGCGATTGACTGCCATGAGACGATAGCAGTAATGACGAGCGACAGGCACAATCGACAGAGCTTTATGGTGGGGTCGTGAACCGTTTGCGATCGCGAGTTGGGGGAATCAGAACAGGATAGCGAGACACGTGACGCAAATAAACAGTGTGAAAGGAGAGTTTTCTGGCTCCAACGACTAGTTCCTGCAACAAAACCCGCAGAAAAAAGACTGGCAGGTCAAGGAGGTTAGCAGACTACAGATGGTGGACCGACCTTGGGAAGGCAACGAACCTTGGTGGTCAGGTAAAGGCCAGCTGGCAAAAGCCGATGAATACGAAATCGAAAACGTCTTGCAGTAGCGGCAAGTCGTTGCAGGCGCTTGCACGAGACCAGTCCGATTCACAACTTTTTGTGACAACTTAAGTTGTCTACCCCGATACCAAAGAGGGGCGGAAAAGAAAGCTTGTGATGTGGCTATGACTTCACCCACGATTGATGAAGACTGGGCTCAGCGGCATTGAGGAAAAGTAGCACCTTCAATGCGAAAGGCAGGGAGACATAAAAGTTGGGTTGGCTAGAAATGGTAGGAACTGGTCGTGCGCAAAGGTGAGCTGAAAGTGGAAGTGAAAACGCCAAAAAGGTGCACAAATCCAAAGTGATCAATCAGACCAGCCTCAATTCGAGTGAATGGCCAGTCGGCCAACGCAAACGCATTCAACGAAAGTCAATCAGCAACCAAGCTGTACCTACCTACACAGGAATCGGCACAAAAGTTACACTCTCGAAAGTCACCCACCGGTACTGAGTAAGTGTAGACACTCCCATGTGTCGGCCAGGGGATGCACAGCAGCTTATCATGACGGAGCCAGCGCCCACCAGCTGAAGTCCTAAACATCACTTCGCTTCAAGGACGGTTCAAGAAGCTGCTTGAGGGTGATCAAGTGCTGCAACAGCAGTCCCAGTTCTCAAGATCGCCGTCGCCCTCCATTAATTCACTATAACCTCCACTGCAGGAGGGAATGTTGCATAACACTGATATGGCTTTACAGTGGTGAGAATACCTCTGCTGCTCTAACGAGGGCTTGTAAGTAGCTCACAGGCATGGCATTGCATCCTAACTCCAGACGTGATGGACGGTGATGGCGTGAACGGCTTGGTGGCATGGACATGAGTGGCGTGACTGCCGAGTCTGCATCAGCACTTGACCTTCCAAATCTCTGGTTGATAATTCTGCACTTGAACATAGCTTTCACCCGAAATATGGTGGTTCTTCCAGATACTAAACGGGGCTTCAACAGTATAGGAGAGTTGAGTGGCATGGCAGTGCTTGATTGCTCATTATTTCCTATGAAATAGTTGATGTTTAATGCCAAGAACCTCGTCCATATGCCAGTCCATATTCAACATGTAGACTGTTATTAACAACTCCGCCCCCATCACAACTAGCCCATCACCTAACGCCTCTCGAAGGAGCCAGCATTTCACTGGGATTCTCTACTTCATGCGTGTCTCCGATCTGTCGTCAGCCATCTCTGGCCTCGAGGCCAAGAACGAAGCGATGCTTCCGTATGCCCTACTGGCGCTGATGCTTCTGAGTCTTGCATCCACGGTTGATTGGGGGCCGAAAGCAGCAGGACCATCGATCAACTGCTCTAGGGAGATCCATTCCTGGAATCATTCCTTGCTCGACTCGTCCTGTCATAGAATTAGCAAATCTCCGCGAACCTTCCTTCCCAGTAAGGCGGCAAGAAAACTCACCAGGGTGGTAGGTGCAGGACTGGGGCTTGTTGTCTTTCTCCTGGACGTGTTCCTTGCACCTCAGACACTGGAAGGTGACTCTCTTGGTCTCGGTGCGGTGGAGCTCGCCGAAGATTGAGAGAACGTGCAAGGACTCCAAAAGGCGCTTCTTCATTTCCTCGTCTGCGTCGCTCATGGCGATGCCAATGGCGCGTAACTCCATCTCGGTCGCCGAGTTGATGAGCGCAACCGCATCGGCTCCCGCGGTGGCAGCTCCACCAGCCTTGGACCGGCGCAAGACTCGCAGGTGGCTGGCGACCCGCTTCTTGGCGTCATCTTCCTCGCAGAGAGCAAGCATGACGTTGTGTAGCTCCTCCGCGGTCGCGGTCTTGATGGGGCTGGGGGAGTCGGCTATCTCGGGGGCCACCTCCGCGGGCTTGGTGTAGAGCAAGACCTGGAGGTAGTTCTGGACTCGCTTCTTGATTTCTTCATTCTTGCAGTGGTGGAGCTGGATGGTGTACAGCTCCTGAGCGGTCGCCTGCTCGATGAGGGCGACGTGATCGGTCGCCTCGCCACAGTCTTTGTCGGTCGTGGAGTTTCGGAAGGCTCGCAGATAGTCGATCATTGTCTTCTTGATGTTGTCGTCCTCGCAAAGAGCATGCGCGATGACTCGCAGGTCTCCCAAGGAGGCGCTCGTGGGTTGACTCATGTTGATGAGGAGTAGTAAAGGTTAGGGAATCGATATAGATTAGGTGACGAATCAGGGGACGTATCAAAGATGGAAATACGACTTCAGACTTGAGTGGGTTACCGCAGCGCCTTGGCTTTGGTCGAAGAGTGGTCCAGAGAGAAGACTGGAGATGGAATATGCTGTGCAAAAAGCCTTGTCTAGATGGGCATGAAGAAAGGAGGGAAGGGAAAAGGTTACTGGTTTCTGAGACGAGGGCTTTTATATCCCACACTTTCGTAGGTGTCAAGTGAATACTCGAAACTGGCGGGGTGCCCACGCTATGGAAAGTGGTTTCGCAAGTGAATACGGCCAGTGGTACGCCCCTGATGTTCGCTTTCATTTGCTCTAGATTAGATTCTCCGGGGGTTGATATATCAAACATGGAGGTGGCTCCAATTCGGAGTATACACTTTGCATAATCAAGTGGAGGTGCGATGTGGTCGAATCTAGATGTCAGGTTCACACTTCGATCAGGACACTGTTCTCTTTCTGAAGTAATCTAGGAAGTGATAAACCTTGGTTTTTAAGGAAACAAGTGATTCAAATCGGAGAGGTCTAGACGCCACGCACGATACTGTCCACGGCATCGACCGATATTTCAGTTGAATCCTGGACAGACAACGACTTTCACAATATAGCAGCGGGGCCTCTGTGGTTACTTCTGCTGCTTCACTTCATATCCACCGAGCCAAGGCGGCTTCAAGGTCACGGTCCTGGAAAGACGTATGGTTATCATTCCCGGTAACTTGCACTGATATAATCGCGGTTGTTATTCGTGTCGTGGGTGAAAATATCTTTGCACTTCATGCTATGACAGGGTATGGCAAAACAGAAACATAACATAATGCTTATTATAACGGTAAGTCATTTCATAAAGATTGTTTGTAGATTATAGCTCAAGCTTCGAGACCATGTGGTATCAAGTGGGCCAGAATCATAGCAGCAAGTGCCCCGGACTGGGTGGCACGTCTCCAGTATCCCATCTGGTTTGTTCCGGCCCAAGCTGGAATTCCAACACGCTCCCTGTTCCGTTCCCAGTGAGCTCACTATGGCTAATCCAGCTCTTGGTCCACAGCTGTCCATTGACCTTGAGCTCCTGGACGTAAGGGCCGTTCTCCAAGCCCTCAGCCAAGACACGAACAACACCTCCTGAATCACCCAATGCGATGCTGATATCCTCGAACCACGGCGCCAGGATTAGGTAAAGAGGCTGAGCAGCAACAGGGTACAACCCAACCATGTTCCAGATGAGCCACGAGCTCATGGAGCCCGCGTCGTCGTTGCCGGGTATCCCCGACGGGCCGTCCGTGTAGTACTCGTCGACGACCTCGCGCGACCTCTGCACCGACTTGTGCTGCCTCTGCGGCAGGTAATTGTACAGGAAGGGGGTCATGAAGCTCGGCTCGTTGCCCGGGTTGAAGATGGTGGTCCCCGCGTCGTTGTTGCTCTGCTCGGACTCGGAGAGGCCCTTGATGAACATGGTGTCGAGGCGCGCCTCGCTGCTCTCCGCGCCGCCCATGAACGACACCAGGGTCTCCATGTCAAAGTGGAAGCCCAGGCTGTACTCCCAGGGGACTCCTTCGTACGTAATCGCGCTCCAGCTGCATTGTCCGCATGTCAGGGGGCTGTACGGCTGGATCGTGCCGTTTCCATATGTCGGTGCCAAGAATCCGGTGAAGTTGAGCGCTGTGGTGTTGTGCGACCACGTCTTCTGCCAGCCGCTGTCATGATGGTGTCAGCATTTGTGACGTAGAATTCGTCTGGGTAAATCGGGAAATACTTACGCTGACCGGTTCAGGTACATGGCTGCCTCTTGGGGCGCCTCTCCCTGCGCGACTTGAAAGACGGAAAAGTCGTTGTACGCATATTCGACTGTCTTGCTCAGACATCTCCCCTTGTCAGGGGTGACATAACCATACTTGATCCAATCCGACAAGGCGCCTCGGCCCTCCTTGGTGCTTCCAGTGAGATCCTCCCAGTCGAGGTTGTTGGGAGGCTGGACCTCTGCGTTCGTCTTCATGGCCTTGTAGCCGTCCGCCCAGTCAATACCCTGCTTCAGGCCCTTCACGTATGCGTCAGCGAGCACGTTGTCGGCATTCGATCCACCCTGCACTCTGCCGTTGTAGTTTCGACTGCGGCCATCTGGCAAGAATCTCTCGTGGCGCCAAATATCGATCAGAGCTCTAACCATATCTGTCTGGCGATCGGGAAGGATGAGAGTGATCAAGGGGTGGAGAGTTCGGAATGTGTCCCAGAGCGTGTAGAAATCGTCATAGTAGGGCTCCTCGGACTCCCAGTTGGGATTCTCGCCAGTCCGGTCTGAGGGCAAGAGGTGAGAGTGGTACAACGCCGTGTAGAACATCTGCAGCTGAGTATCGTTGGTGGTGGTCACGTTGATCTTCGAGAGGACCTCGGAATTCCAGTTGTCCCGGGCGGACTGCGCGGTGGTGTTGAGATCCCAGCCGGGTATCTCGTCGAGAAAACTGCAAGCCTTGTCTGCAGAAATCCACGAGACTCCCACTTTGGATGTGACCGTAGAGGCGTCTGCGGGAAACTCGAAAAGTCCTCCGATGCGATTTCCATACTGGTAATTCTCCGCCCCAGCTTTCAGAAAGGTATCAGTTGTAAAGTTGGGTTCGACGTCTGTTGTATTTGGCCAAAAGGGATCGGTGTTCTTGCCCCAGAACAACTGAGATTTTGAGGGGGTGGTATCAAAATGCCCGCAAAAGTACACTCGGAAGTCACCGCCTATTTCAATGTCAGCATACCGCAAATCTCCTTTTTTGCTCGTCGTAAAAAGCTCACCCCAGGCCCATCCCTCTCTGAAGACGGTGTAGCCAGAATACCAAGCTCCGTCTTCGCTGCGCTCGAGGTACCCATTGCTGTACTGCTGCTCCTTCTTGCCCACGCCTGGCAGGAAGTGGCTTATGTCCACCAAGACGTACTTTCCGTCGCCATCTTCAGGGAACTGGTACTTCATAATGCCAGCGTGCATGCTGGAACTAATTTCAGCTGTCACTCCGTTCTGCAACTGCGTCTTGTAGTATCCGACTTGAGCCTCATCCTTCACCACGCGCGGTTGCATATACGTGAGATTGTCCAACAGATTTACATTCTCGAGCGTCGTGAGCGGCATCTGTGGGATCAAGCCATACGTGGGCGCTCCTCCCGTTCCACTGACATGCAGGAGTGAAATTCCAGTGACGTTGCCGTCAGGCGTATAGCCTGCGTTGGCTGAGAAGGAGTAGTTGAATCTTTTGGGCCATTGGTTAGCATAGTTATCACTAGCATAAAAGAGGAGTAGCTGACCTGGTGGTGTCGATGCCCACCTTGGCGGCACCAAAGGGCAAAGACGCTCCGGGGAAGACATTGCCGGCGTTCCAAGCGAGACCAGGAATTGGGCCCTCCGTGCCGATGAAGAGATTCACGTGCTTGGTGAAGTCTTGCACGGTGTCAGCGCCACTGGTGCATGTAGCAGCCAGCAGAAGCCATGCTACAGCACTGGGTACGCGCAACATGGTGGTATTGTCAACTGTATGGCCGCTGAAAAACAACAACGCGTTCGGCGATAGACACGAAGGAGGTCGTGGTCAACTTATTATACTCTCCCACATATCCGTCAGAAATCAACCGGAAAAGAACCTGACTGGTCCAAATCGCATTTCTCCCGACGGATTTTGATTTCTTTAATTTTGCTTGCCCTGTCTAAGCCATCTACCCCGACCGCCCGACAGGCCTGACCCGCAGGTGGCTCCACCGTGATGGTTCTTCCCCAAGTCGAACCCACGTCCAACCCCGCAAAGACCTGGGCTTCCCTGTATCCCCCCACAAATTCCAGTGCTAGAGTCACAACGGCCACGACTTGGCAGAGGGGGATTTTACAGAACTTGACCGAACCCAGCTACTCTGACCCGCGCCGTCGCGGTGACTCCGCAGTCAGTCCCTGATGGGCAGACGCAGGCGTGTGATCATGTGGCCTTTCTCCTTTTTAGACCACCCTTGAGTGTTCATCCCGAGCTCGCGGATCGCAATGGAATGACGGTGGTTCCCAGCTCTCGGGCCGGTGGCACATATTTGTGCCTGAACTACGTCACATCCAGGTCGGCAGTCAACGAATGGCATCGAAGGGACTTCCAGGCCATAGGGCTCCGCTGCTTTTCCAGAGCTCAGTCGTTCCATAGAGCCGGGTCACGACTCGCGATTTATTTCCGAGATCGCGTGACTGCTGCAGTGAACATGGAGACCGTGGTCAAGCAGCTGCGATGGGCCGTGGCCTTTCCTCTGTATGTCATCCATATTGTCGGGTCTCAACTACCATAATTATGTGACTTGATAGTGGATGTGTATATGTACTTGGTGTGTAGCGTATCTCGTATAACGTGAAACTCTAAATCATGCTTGGAATGTGGAATATGTAGGTGCTTATGTACAGTAAAAGAAGCCAGAGAGGTGCCGATCTATGTGTCCAGACGCAGTGGCAACCAAAACAGCCATATGGACATGTAGAGCATGGTGCACTTCCACACTGTCACCAAGCTCAGCCAACTTATTACGGGACCTCGGTCATCAGCAGTGAGCTCCACCTGGATAGAGCTTAGCTGCTGGCACAACACTGTTCCCACCCCGTCGACTACGCCTCCGTCGTTCCAGAATACTTAGTTGGCCAGCATCTTCGCGGCTCCAGCCAATAGCGCAAAGCCTCTAGGGGCTGCCCTCGCTCGCGAAGCGGCATTGGTCGTGACGGTTCCCGACCCGGACCCGGACCCGGAAGTGGAGCCCGAGCTGTTGCTGCTGCCGGCCCCGCCCTTGACTTTCTCGGTGATGAAGTTGACCGCCGAGGTCCCGTTATCCTGGACGTAGGACAGATGCACCGTGAGGTTCTGGCCCGAGTCGCAAAACGTGTCGTTGGCGTTGCAGAACGAGACCATCTTGTTCGTCACGGCGGCACAGCCGGCATTATCGACACGGGGGAAGACCTGTACATCACCACGGTCAGTCATCAGTCAACTTGCATTATGACGCTTGGCAGGCCTGTAACTCCTGGAAATCGGGTTAACTCACCCCATTCTTCGTCGAAGTCCCCTGGTCAAAGGGCTGGCCCACAGCGTGCGTCGGGTCGCCCATCAACATGATGGCGGCAATCTTGTCGGTAATAGCCGTCGAGACCGCCTGCGTCTGGGCGAACCCGCTGATGGTCGAGCCGCACACCGTGTCCGCGGCGACCTGGGCGCCCTGCGAGTACCCCATGAGGACCATCCTGCTGCTCGGGCACGCCTGGGCGTAGCTGTTGACCAGCTGCGTCATGGCGGCGACGCCCTGGCCCTCCGAGTTCTGGTAGCCGTCCAGCGTGGCCGGGTAGACGACGGCCTCGGCGTTGGAACCCGGCAGCTGCTCGATCACGCGCGTCGAGATGTTGGCGAGCACGCCGAACCCGGGCGGCTCCAGGGAGGCCCGCGCCACGATCAGGTGCACCGCGTTGCCCGTGACGCATGCCTGCGAGCTCGTGTTGGTGGTCTGGGCCGCGGCCGCGGCGGCGAGGCCGGAGAGGAGTAATGGCTTGATCATCGGGGGTGTCTGTGCTGGTTCGCCTGTAACCGTGGACCGAGAGAACGCGGTCGTGGGGTGGTTGGTTATAGGGAGAGGCGACTTAACAAGTAGGGGGAAGGAGAAGTTGAATGACGACGAGGCTGGGTGACAGAAATGGGATGGGAACCATCGCAAGGACATCTACCTATACTCGCATGGCCTTCCCCCATATATACAGTTGGAAGAGCGCCCATGATGGAAGAAGCTTCAAACATCAGACCCAGCAAGAAACGTGCCGTTTTCCGAATCCTTGGGCGCTCATGTGTTGCATTCCGTCCTTGAGATGGCTTGCGAGCAAGGAGGCACCCTGCTCCCGCCGAGGTATGTTTCGAAAACATGAAATGGTCAGATTGCCTATAACGCTTCGCGATATGTGTGCATCCATCGAACCCTTTGGGTTTGGGCAGGGACGGAGTGTTCCCGATCTGGCGGAAAATGTCTGGCAACGGGCGAAAAGAAGGTTCACAGGCCGTCCTCTGTGCACCTCGGCACCTAAAAGACGCCAAACTAGCTCGGTCCAGACTGGAAATTCCAGCACTCAACTCGAGCTACTGGACCTGCAGACGTCAACGACAGTGAGCCACGCCAATCGCCAGCGCCCGCGGCCATCCTGTCAGGGCTGGATACGAGTGTCCATCCCGCTGCGGCTTAGTCCAACCCAGGGCGAGGGCAGACCGAAAGAGGAAAGCTTGCGATTTCCCCAGGTGTTCTGGCTACGAAGATCATTTCGACAAACACTCGTGTCCCACGAATCGCGCCGGCTAGATGGATTGGATGAATGCGACTGGCAGTGGTTACGTTTCAAGCGTTGCCGCCCGCTAATGCATCGCCCATCCTGATCGACTCCTGGCGCGATGGATGTCTGGTGCCGACTGCTGTGGTTCCTGATCAGCGCCAAGGAGTCGAACTTCGTAAACCGGCACCTGGCTCGAGCCTGGGTCCGAGTACCAGGTTGGGGCTGCGAATCTGCAGCGCGCTCTGGTACTCGTGCCGGGCCAGTGGCCCCCATGTAGCGATGGGGCGCTTGTTGTTTCACAGCGTCTGCTTTCTGTGTAGTAGAGATTCGTCCCATATTCAAGACGACTCTTGGCGACAGATAAGGTTTCTCTGGGCTGAAAAGGTGCATAGCACATTCTTACTCACTTATTAGTGAACTCCGTCCTAATTTTTACAACGCAGGCAGGCACAAGTATGATGCAGATCTGCAGCATCGCACATATAACCCAATCGGTCACGAGCCATGGTGTCCAAGCCATGGTGTCCAACGTCTCCCACACGGCGGCTTTCCTTGACGGTTTTGATATACTGAAGATGATGCTGAATGCCCTCCCTCTGTGCTTATTCGCGGGCCCCCGAGTGCTCGGAGTTCAGACCGAAACGTCCCCGACGCCCAAAACCTCACGCATTGAACGGCCCATGCTCGGATGCCGCTAAAACCTCTCAGGTGTAAAACACGAACTAGGCAGATCTCGCGTGGATGATTTCTAGACTCGCTCTGCGCTTCTGTTCCGGTCGTGCCCTACTGAAGTCATGATAGAGCTGATCTACGCCAGGGACTCCGCCACGATGCTTCACCGCAAGCACGAAACAAGTGAAGCTGCGTGTCGGTCTGTGGCCACCGAGTCCAGAGCTGGCCGGGCGAGAGTTCTGAGTATCAGATGCAGGTGTGCACCGAGCAAAGTTGCTGGGTGCCGCGTGCTTGCGTGGTGGCTTGGCCCGATACCTGCAGGTCAACATGTGTGACATTGGGCAATGAGTTTATCAACCTGAGGCCTTTTTTTTTTTTTTTTTAAAAAAAAAATCCCCGCTCCGCGTCGTTGTTTCCTGGGAGGCTTTCTCAAACTATCTCCCATCCCCTGGCCGCTTGCTGGTCTGCAAGCCCCCCGGCGCTGTGGAACCGATGAGATCAGCGAAAGGACTCCACACGCGCCCGGGCAAACAAGCTCAACCCCCAGGCTGCCCCACGTCGACCCTGACGTCAAATGGTGCTCGACGCGTCCAGTCGCGTCGTCGATGCCGACACACTCTCTTTGCCGCCTTGTGAATTCATCTGACCATCGTGATCTCTACAAAGCCATGGATATCGTGGAATCGGCGTCTGGGGACGAGCTTCGTGCCGTCGTCTTGGCTCTATGCAAGGACACACGGGTCATGCTGCAAGTCGTGAGCCACATCAAAAAGCTCAGAAACGCCCAGGCAAATGCATCAAAGGCTGGCGAGAAGAGGAAGGCCTCGGACCAATTTTTCATATGCGTCCGCTGTGGAGAGTCTTTCAGCGAGGAAGCCAACCATTCCAGAGCTTGCACCTACCACCACGGCAAGTGTGCTTCAGCCCTGGAGGCCTTGGGAGGCGGGACGACTGGCCCAATCTCATGCTGACCAACACCATTCAGGGAGGATGGAGGTAGGCCCCGACGACGACGAATTCTGGGCCGACCACGATGAGGATTGCGGCGGAGTAATAGACACCGAAGAGATGCGGGAAGAATACCCAGGAGGCTTCACCTGGAACTGCTGTGACCAGGTGGGCACGGCTCCTGGGTGCACCAAAGGACATCACTACGCCATCGCGGGCAAGAGAATGAAGACCACCACGGAGAGGCTCGGTCTCAGACGGGGGTAATGATTAGAACAAATTCAGTCATATAGGGACAGTGTGGTGCTGTTGACGACGGCAAGTGTTGAACTCAGACTCGACGTCACCATTCTTGACACCGAGAAGCGCTCTGGCGGACTCCGGTGATGCGAACCGATTGAAATGATTTGGCCTGAATCAAAAATATGTGGAATCTGGTAGCACGTAGCCAAGGCGGGTAGTCGACTAGAAGGTCGGGATCAACGCCCGCTCCCGCTCTCGAGCCTGGTTGCTCAAGAATCTCGATATCACTTGCTGCAACCCACATAAAACTTGTCACTTGTTCTACAGTGCGTTGATAACAAGGTTCGAAACAACAGTATAACGGCATGAACCACTTCTGCGACGACGAACAGACTAGGGGTCGCGCCCTCCAACTTAGAAAAAGTTGCCGAGCTAACCGGAGCCCCCAAGGACAGTGCTGATATGCTTAGGCTAGGCTTCATCTTACATTTAGTCCTGGATTTTGTAGGATCATGTGCCACAGGATGATATTCACATCTTTTACGCCATATGTACTCCCGTTTTGAGGTGCTTGTATGGGTCTTTATCTGCCTCTTCGAAATTGGGCATAATCGCGGTGATCACACATGAAGATAACAAAGGGCTTGGTACTATTACGCGCTTCCAAAATTGCTCGCTTCCGGAGTGGAGGTCGAATTTCTTGCCAGCACGGTCTTCGTTTCTTTTTCTTCTTATATAGGACGATACTCAGTCGACGCGATGCACCGCTGTCGGCTTGTCCATCACTACAACGACTTAAAATACGGAATAGATTGCGAAGCGTTTTAGATCACTACAAGGATATGGTTAAAACGGTGGGATCCCCTGGGTAACTGCGCATACATGTAATTATGAAATCGGAGATTCGCACTTGTAATAACGGAGGGCACACCGATACGTCAACTTACATATATCACACAGGCCTGATTTGCTCACCCACACCCAACATTTACACACCCAGATTAGATTAGGCGTGAAAATTAGATATGTAAGTTGGGCGTATGAGTATTGAGTATAGGTGAGGTGTGGGTATGAGTGTAGTGTTAGGTGTAAGTGTTGTTGGGTGTGGGTGCTGGGTGAGTTGCTGATGTACCGGTGTACCCTCCATTTCTGCAGGTGTGAATCTCCGTATTCATAATTACAACAACTCTTTTTATGCTTTCAAATCTCAGGCAACCTCAGGCTTTTCGTGCCGTTTCTGGGAAATTGCTGCAAGCACACATTATCCAGAATCTGCAGCAGAAACACTATGTGCTTCAAGCATTTCACTGTCTAGACGTATCAAGGATCATATAGCACGCATAAAATGACCTCGGCTAGAGAAGCCAAGTAGAAGATATATAAATTATTGGCTACCTCGGTTTCATGTCTAAGTCGCCAGATAACTTCCACTTCATTCCTTCCCCTTATAACTGCCCTCAGCCCGGATATGGACATGGGGCTGGGTCCGGCGGCGGCCTTTAACAAGTTAGTATGGATTACAAGGGAAGTGAAAATCGACATGACAAGATGATGAGGATGAGGACTTACGGCCGGGGCCTAGGAGTCCAGGGCCGGGGTTTCGGCGGCATGATGCTGTATTATTTTATTTTGGCTGCTTGATATCTTGATAGAAGTCGGTTTCTGTCGAAGTCTTGCATATGCTGAAGTTGGTTCAAGTAGAACAGGCTGGAATTACAACAAGGGTTGATTGGTTTGGGATTTTATACTTCTCCAGAACCTTTTGCGTCGTACCAGCGGACTCGACCTAGTCAGTGATGAGGAACCACCATAAGTGACTGCCTGACTGAGCTGGCTGCGACCCAGCATGTATTCAGGGGCTCGATCAACTCGATGATCTGGTATTTCAAAGCTTAGTCCCTGGGCCAGGCTTTGTGAATCACTAATGAAGAGGTCTTGCCATATGTGATCACGAGCGACTGAGAAAAAGCAGTGACAAACCCTCCAACCACTTTATGATTCCCAGCAAATGGTGGCGATATTGGTATCCAGAACAAATTGTAAATGAACAATCTACAAGGGAAATCATAGTCTATCATACATATGTACGGTACACATGACTATACCAGTTCATTATTATGGATGAGAAGCAGAAAAAGGTGAGTGTCGCTATATGATAGTCCGGGCTTTGTGCCTTCCAGTTGATTATATCGCGCCTGACATGTTATTTCTCTTTGCAGGCAGATGGAAAGGAAGACGGAGTATGGTTGTTCAAAATCTCTAAAGTTCCAGGCAATGCGTTTGAGGCCTCACAATGTCCCAAGGGCCCTCAGAGTCGTTTCCATTGCCGATTGAACCACACTGCACTAGAAACAGGTGACATAAAATGCTTAAAGCCGTATCGTCATGAGTGACAACAGCTGGACGAGTGTCTCATACCAGAGACATCGTACTCACCCCGTCTTCCTCCCTTGGCTCGCAAGCCCGAGGAGAAGCGGTCTACCGGTGTTCAAAGATCTGACGAGACATTCCCAGCCGAGACCTCTAACGTCACCGGTTTCCTGCAGCAGCTGAAATAGCCGCTTCCTTTCACGGAATCTACCAATGAAAAGTTCATGGGCTGGCAGGTGACGAAGAGTCATTGTTCCTTCCGGAGAAAATATCCCGTTATTAGTTTTGTCCTCGACTGAATTTTGCTGATGGCCAAGCAGGGCCAAGGCCCGTATTGCCCAGGGTATGCAGCCGGCTTCCGAATCAAGATGCTGTGGGCCAGAGATCTGGGTCGACTACGGTTAAGCTTACCTACAGTGGTCCGATGCAATGCATGCAGCTATGTACATTTTCTAGAGGGGTCCTGTCTTGGCAGGGCTCCCTCGTAAGACCCGATATCCGAACCAGGGCGATATTTGTGCTTCATGTCGGAGTTGCTTGCGGCTCCTTGGAGCAGTTTAGCCGGACACGCGTATAAATACGTCTGTGTCAGACCCAGACGAACGACACACCTGAGAAGTCCAAGTCCTCGGCCCGATCTGCCTCCATTCATACTATAGATATCCGACTTCTCGATACTCGTTACCACGCTCTATACGTTAGATTTGCCGCTCGCCAACATGAAGTCTTTCACGGCCGTCGTAGCTCTACTGTCTTGGTGAGTCGCGGGTGTCCTGAGACATTGTTCGCGGAATCGTGAATGCAGGATTGACAAGAATAGCACACTGGTGGCTGCAAACCCCATCGAGGTTGCAGCTCGACAGTTTCCCACCACAATAATCGAAATCCCAACTCCAGACTGCACATTCCGGCCAACAGCAACGATCACAGCGACAACAGGCTGTGCCACGACGTGCACACCTAGCGGGCTGTGCTTTGCCGACGGTACGTATCACCGGCATCCTGATCCTCGTGCAAAAAGGCGTCTTGGCTTGCCCAGGTGGGAGGATCGCAGGCTGACATAGTTCCCTGTGTCATTAGCGCCTGTGACATTGGGATGCGGTTGTACGAGCATGGCCGTGCAGCCCACCACGGTGACTGTCTGCCCCACCGCAACGGTTTGCACGCAGTGCCGGACCGGCTGGGGCATTGTCACCGTCACGCCGACGACATGCCCTACGGAGACTCCCGCTCCTCTTCCAACTCTTCCGGCGGCATAATCGCTGGTTTGCCACGAGCAAGAGGCATGAGAAAGACTGGACTAGGCTAGACTGCATGGTCTGACGATGCGCGGAAACTCATCGCTGCGGGTCTGTGGGACAGTTCGTGGAGGATCGGTGCAGCGACGAAAGAGGAATGGATGAGGAGAAGGCATCGTGCGGTGGCTGCGTGAAGCAGGAGGAGCAGACCCCAGGCTAGTCGTGCTCACCGCGTCAATAGTCAACGAAAATCGAAAGCTGCAACAGTCAGAAAACTCTGCTCACCGAGGCTCGTATCAGCATTGGCGCGTCTATCGAGGAAGCGAATACATCCATTTTCCCACTCTCGCCGACCGTAACTGCAGTAAATGCTATTGCATGTCGTGCCCATGCATGCACCCAAACGTACCAATGCCCGGGGGGGGCCGGGGAGTGTCCAGCGAAGCTCCAGGCCAATCAGTGTGAACGTACGTGCCCAAAACGGAAGTGGCAGGGGCTCCTACCCCTCAGAGCTCGCTCCCTCCCAACCCACTTTACCTGCCCGCCTACCCGCCTGCTACCTACCCTCGCCGGGAGGAGACACTCTGTTCCCGTCCTCCAACGTCATCGACAGCTGCACTCCCTGAACGGCTTCGCGACAGTTCATCCCAGCAGCGAGCTTTCTCTCCCGTTTTCACGCCTCACAACGGGCAGATCACCTTCCGAAGCTGTCGGTGAGCAGGATGACACCGCTCTCGACCCCCGTTGACGTGACGACCATCACGCTTGCCCGTTCACACCTGGCCCTGCGCGCGATTATCGGGCAACCGCCAGCACCAACAGACACAGCCATTGGACTCGCCATGCTGGGCCATTGACAGCTTACGTCGCGAAACAAAACCCACATCGGCTCAGTCCCTTTTGGCACTTAGGATGCCCATGTGCTCCCTACACGCTGCCTCAGCGCCCGACTCTACCGTTCTCGTTACTCCGCCCATTGCCGGCTGCCGCCCTTTGCCCCTCGCCCCCGTCCGACCAATGCCTTCCATAATGCGAGATCCGACCAGGCACAACATAACACAGCAGGCAATGATACACAGATTATAACGATGGCTGGCAATCCGTTGCCGTCTCGACCGTGGACGGTATCGCAGGCGGCTCCCCAAGTCCAAGCGAGCGAGTCAGCGTGTTGTTCCGCCCACACAATACCCGCCGGCTGTCGGTTTTCCAACAATTGGCGTCTAACAGGCGCCCGGCTAGCTCAATCGGTAGAGCGTGAGACTCTTAGAAAGAACCTCACGATTCTGACAAGAGATACATCTCAAGGTTGTGGGTTCGACCCCCACGTCGGGCTCAATTCCCGGCGATCATCGCCTGATTCTTTTTTGCTTTATTTTCTGAAACGGCTTCCGCTTCTCTTCGTGATTCAGAAGCGGTTTTGAGGCATTTTAACAATCAAGGTTGGCTCAGTGAGCTAGGTTTGGTGCTGCAATGCATCCCCTGGGCTGACGTTTCGGGAATTTGCGAAGAGGTAGTGCCTTGAACGGGCGTCACCAGGTCAGTTGTCGAGGATTACAAGCTCAGCCGTTGTAGGCTCATTTCCGGCGATAGTCGCCTCATTTTTCTTTTGCGTTCTTCGGTGAAACCCGGCCCCCCGGGGAGGGGGCTCGGGACGAGAAACGGAAAACAGGCTAGATCCTTCATCCACTTTCCACTCCTCAATGAAATGTCGTAGAGACTAGACCTAACGCTTTCGGCGATGATTTTTGCCTTGATTTGTGAAGTAACAAGCAAATCTTAATTTGACTGATGGGTTCTTCGTGAAGTTGGCTCTGAAACCGAGTCAATATTAGTTACCTTGTGTATAAGGACCTATATCCAGGTACATGGAAGAGCATACCCTTCTCGTAGGTAAGGAAGAAGCCCTTCTCGCTGGTCTAAGGACAAACATCTTTTTTGTGGGTGTCATGTTACTCGATGCACACAGATAGCCATCACGAGATGGTATCAATACGGCTGACCCTAATCTCGCTGTTTCCCCCCATTGAAGTCTTTGCTCAGAGAAACGGAATAGCTTGTATTATGGGTAGAAATGCTCGAAAGACGATGACAGCCCATCCAGCCTTGCTAGTAATTATTTCCGAGGATGCTCTGCTATCCTCATAAAGTTTCGACAGGACCCCATGGCCTGATAATTTGAGGTACTCGACTCGTGTGAGATGGAACTGTTTGATGATGGCCTGGCTCCTACTGCTGCTCTCCAAGTCATACTCCGGATTCAGCGCAGAATGAAATCCTTGTTGATTTGTGCAAGTGTTTTAGGCATAGGAAGGCTTGTATGGATTCACGGGTCCGAAAATTCTCAGCCTGCGATAATCTTGTCTCGCTACTTGTCCTCTGGGTCGATGCCAGCCTTGCCGTTGCCAGCAAAAAGCCCCAGTCATCTATCAACTGTTTGTGATAGCGAGTAATTCAATAATCCTTCCGTACCCCACACACGTATCAAGAAGAAGAATCGAGGTCATCGTGACAGTCATCGTCGACTCGAAACGTCCGAAAGTTTATTCGAATCGCGAGCATCTTAAGTCGGATCTCGAATTCTGATCAGAATCTGAAGAAAAGTATTTCAAAGTCTTCCAAAGAATCTTACTATTCAAGACCACAAATAATAAAATCTCACCCTCTTGAAGCAACAGGTGCTTGTGAGATGAATGGTATTAGGATCCATTCTTGCCTGATGAGCCCACGTGGTCTGCCTTCACCCCTCGTCGGACTCAATTCCCGGCGATAATCACCTCACCGTTTGCTTTTAGTTTTGGCCTTGTCGTCAGAACTTCTGAGATAAGTTAGTGCTCTGTTGTGAAGTTTCTTTGGCGTATCTCTTTGAGGCCTCTGACATTCCTCTGTCGGGCTTAGCAGGCTTTGAATCCCGGATCGCAGACGGGAAACCGAGGATAGGCCGGGCGAGTACAATGTTTACCTCATATTGCGTACTACAGTGATTTGTTACTGTCCACCTATGGGGTATTGCTTTTTCCCTGTGATGTCTAGAGGTCGTCTCTCTGGTGCAGCTGGCAAGCCTTTTGTGACGCTCTCTCCTATTACCCAATAGGCTTCTTATACACACACACTGAGGGTGCAACAACCTGCATCATTATATAATACCCGCCGTTTTTTACTCCTTGTCATCACCGGGGGTACCTATTACGTGCACGCGGGTAAGCCCCAGCCCCAGCCTGCCCGCGCATCAGGCTCCCATTGCCAACAGCACCAACGCCATCCATCTCTGAGTATTGACCATGTGACAGAAATCTGCCACAACCGACAGTCTCACCATGAGCGGTGCAATGTCTCTTGGCGCGTTCGTTCAGACCGTTCTCTTCCATTGCGCGCTCGCCCTGTGTGTCTTCTTGCTCCTCGCTTGGCGGCGCTCCAGTGTATCAGCCAGTACGAGGAAAGAGGCCAACATCTCAGAGAGACCTCCACCGGTTCATTTGACTCTTCGTTTCCGCCACATTCCCAACAGAATCAATGAAGCCACTTTTCGACGAGCTGTGGGAGGACACGAGGACGAAAGCATCATCGGAATGTCATGGGCCCCGTCAACGATTGGAGCATCACACGTTGCAACAGTTTGCTTCGCCAGGAATGCTTCCTTTCTTGACAAGATTTGCCAGAAGAAGGATCAAGTGGACTGCACCATCAACCTCACGTCTGACAGTGGCACGTTCGATGTTGCGGTAGATGATCATTTCTTCGACCTTACCCCTCTGCACTGGCCAGAGCGCTGGGATATCGAGTGCGTGCCTTGCCCATGTTCCATACAATGCCCCCAGCATCCGTATCTGTGCTAACTCTACCAAGTATAATTGCTGTGACCGGCTGGAATGGCAAGCCAATTTGGTCTTGGAAGCCGGAGAATAGTCGTCATGTATGGCTCCGCGACTGGCTTGGGCGAGACCTCGCCGGCAGAGGCTGTGCGGCTCGTGTGTTCACGTATGGCTATCCTTCCACTGTGGCACGTAGCGACAATGATGCAAGCCTACACGACTACGGAGCAAACCTGTTGGCATCACTTGCAACAGCAAGGCGGAAAGAGTTCGAGGTAAGTTGTTTCGTCCCCAACCGTCGATCCCATTGTGGAGAAATCGCGTTGTGCTCAGATGAATGACATGTCGCTATTGTGCACAGGCACGGCGATCGAAGCCTCTAATCCTGATAGGCCATAGTCTTGGTGGTCTCCTCATTAAGCAGGTAGGTAGCTGTGCTATTGAGTGTTGAATTATCTTTGCGCCTCCTCAGTTAGTGTTGTGCTGATAAATATCAGGCCCTCAAAAACGCGCATGCAAGCAAAGATCGTGCAGAAAGAGATGTGTACACATCTTGCGTTGGTCTCGTCATGTTTGGTGTTCCCAACTTGGGCCTTGAAAACCGTGCCCTAATCTCCATGACGGACGGACGCAAGAATGAAATGTTTTCTCGGAACTTAGGACTCGACTCGCAGTATTTGCCGGAGCTAAACAAAGACTTTGGACTCGCCTTTGGCCGGCGCAATCTCACGGTCATTGCAGTCTATGAGACCAAGGACAGTAATACGGTAGAGGTATGTGTCCGAAGGCTCTTCTTTTTCCCCGTTATGGTTTTAAGAACTCATGACCTGACGTCCGCGAAAGCAAAAAGAAGATGGACGATGGTCACGGACGGGGCCTCCAGTTCGAATGGTGCCGCAACATTCAGCATGCACCTGTGGTATCCCCAGCGACAATATAGCATCTTTCACGAATCATTCAAATCTTGCCAAGTTCCCCGGCGAGGATGATCGTACATACCAAGTTGTCCTCCAACGACTTGTGGAGATTTTTGGGAAGGGGATGAAAGATCGACGAGCAAGAATAGTATGTCATTTGGACCGAGTATTGATCAAGCCGGCTATAAGAGGCCGCATGGCAACAATGGCTGACCATAAATCGCGCAGATGAGTTCCGGCATTGAAGATGACAACCAAGGAGCCCAATATTTTCAGGTGCCTTTACAACACTTGGAGGCAAATTTTGTTGGGCGGCAGGACATACTTCAGCAAATTGAACTTTGTTTCTTCACGCAGCCAGCTGTTCATCCGGTTTTTGTCCTCCACGGCAATGGAGGAATGGGCAAATCACAGATCGCTCTACAATTTGCTCGGACTCGTTCACGGCATTTTCACAAGATCGTCTGGATCCAATCAGATACTTCAAAGCGTATGCATGAGAGCTTCAGAACAGTAGCCCGGTCACTAGGCATCAACGATGTCACCACCGACGAAGATACGGTTACCAAGCACGTCTTGACGGAGTTGCTTGACGGCTCAGAGAGGACACTGTTGATCTATGACAGTTTGCCGGCAGACGACAGCGGTTTCATGAACGTGATACTTTCCGAGCATCAATCGAGATGGGCTCGGACGCAATTCTCCAAAGTCTTGATCACTACACGCGACCGACGGTTTTTGAATTTCGAGACAGGGGGTAGCCATGCTGCTGTCGAGCCCCTCCCTCCCGATAATGCCGCGAAGCTTCTCATGAAGCTGTCAGGAGTGGTCCATGAAAACCATTCTACACTCCAGAGCTTCCACAGCATATGTAGTGCTCTTGGGTGCTTGCCACTTGGAATTCTTCAGGCTGCTTCATATATCAAGGTCACGGATACACATCCTCAACAGTTCCTGGGGCAACTCAGACAAGAGCCGCGATTCACGCTGCGGTATCTTGATGAACTTTCGCCTCTCATGCCGCGCGAAAAGAGGATTTTGACGGTATGGGAGGAGAGCATGGCACGAATCGAGATAAACGAACCGTTTGCCGCGAAATGGTTCACACTTTGCAGTTTCTTAGACAACACGATCCCGCATAGACTCTTCGAGGACGCTCGCGAGTACTTGATTTTCTCAGACGGAAGAGGGAAAGAGAGAACCGCAGCACAAGTCCAGATCCAATGGCTTTATGGAAACCTGTCATCCATCAAGTCCTGGACCACTACACGGCTTTACTCAGATGTGCTGGAATTGAAGAACCTTTCCATGATAAAGACAAACCTCGACGACGATGGCTATGTCTCATCATCAATCCATCCACTGGTTCAGCAATGGGGCCGCCTCAGGTTGAAATCGCAGCAGCAAAAGAAGTACCTCTCGATGGCATGTTCATTGATTCACCTTGGTGCTGAAAAGCTGCTGTGTCAACACAACACGCCACGGGACTCGACGGCTGCTTACATATACCAGCGTCAACTGCTGAGCCATGCATACTCATGTATCGATTTTGCTTCCAACGTCTTGAAAACGAATATCGCGGAAATTGTGCCGATCGAATGCTCTGTCACCTTTGCCATGTTCTTGATACATGAGATGAGCTATGATGCTGCCGTGCAAATGATTGAGATAGCAACCGACAATGATGACATCGACATGACTTGGAAAGCTTCAGCACTGAGAGTTCACTCTTTGGCACTAAGGAGGCAGCGAAATTTCCCAGAAGCTCTGATGGTCCAGAGGAAAGCGTTGAAGGAGATCAATGGCTTGCCGCCCAAGCCTGATACCATCGGTGCACGCTTACGAGCGGAGGGGGAGATGGCGACTATACACCGTGATCTCCGTGATCTGGACGAAGCCCTTCGATTACAAGTCGATGTTGTGCACAACACAGGATCACACTTTGGGTCGGAAGCTTTAGAGACACTACACGAGCTGTCGTGTCAGGCAAGGATCCACGCTAAGAGAGAAGAATTCCACCAAGCCCTCGAGATAGACGAGCGAGTGCTTCACATTTACAAGAGGAAGTATCCAGACCGTGTGGAGATCTGGGACAAAATGAGGAACTTGGCCATCACGTACTACGATCTGGATATGTACAGAGATGCTGCCAAGCTAGAGGTTGAGATACTAGAGGGCAAGGAAAGGCTCTACGGCACGGAGCACCTCGAAACAGCCTCAGCTTTGGAGAACTTGGCACTGACGTGCAGGTATTCCGGGGAACACGAGCGAGCTTGCGAACTCTTCCGCAGAGCCTTGTGTGTTCGCCGAAAAGTCCTCGGGGAATCACATGAGAAAGTGCAAAAGACCGCTAGGCGTTTGGAGGAGGTGGAAGGGCGTATTCGGGCACAATTAGCGCAAGAGCCAGTCAAGGGTTCTATCGAGGGCATTAATTTTGGAAACAGGGTAGACTCGGGATTAGGTATCGAGTAGATAGACTTCGTGGTATCAGAGGCACATTCACCTATCGATGCAGACATAGATCAAGCTGGCTCATGATCACGTACTGTCGGCTGTGGTCGCACGGGCAGGTAGCAACTCGGTGAATATGAGGCTGTGGCGATCCATTCAGGCGTTCCACACTTTCGCCGGGCGAAATGGCACGCTACCTCTGCAATGGATCGACAGGCTGATCAAAATGTTGAGAATGTATGTCAGCCTCCATCACTCTTGTGCGGTTTCAAGGGCTCCCACGTGTCACAAGACGGCCAATCGGACGTAAGCGTATTGCAGGTCCGAGGTAGGTGGCGGCAATTCTTGATGCAATTTCGCCCCAATCTCGACGAGTGTGGTTGTACAAGGGCGTCAGGAGAGGGGCGATAGCGGGGTCGGTTCCGCGCCCGACTACTGTGATCGAAGTATTGTCAAGTTGATGTATGTAGATATATATTGCGGGGCACTCGTGGCATGCGACTGCGCCCTGGCTCAGAGAAAATCTCATCAATCAGTAATTCCATCATCAAAGAGCCACATCTATCGATCAACGACTCATCTTGCTTCCGTCATGGACGACAGCGGCGATTCCGGTTCAAAGGGCTCAAAGAAGGGTGGCTCTAGTTCAGGGTCGAATACGAGGTGACGTGAGACTGGCAGCAGGGCTTGCAGGTGAGGATTGCCAACACTGATACCTGATTTTACACTCGTATCTTGGCCGGAGGGCCAGAACTAACGTTGGGCAAATTGAAGGTGCCACCAACGTTTCGATGCAATGCCCTCACTGCCCTGTTACACAGGAGGTACCTGAGTGGTACTTGAAGCTCAGCCTCCTAGAATGTGGCAATGATGGAGCAGTGGCATGGCACAACACAGTGAGAACAGCATTATGAGTGGAAGTATGCCTACGTGACTTTTCTCAATTGTCTTATAAGTATTCTGTGCTTGGGAGGAGGAATGTGGTGGCATATACAGCTCCGTGGTCATTCAGAGTAGCTTGTCTTATATGAAGTTGAATACCCTGCAATACATTGATCCAATGCTACCTCTGAAATTCCCTTTATACCTTTTGCATAGCATAGCACGTTGAAATGATATTTTACGACAAACACTCCACGAAGTCCTCGCAGGTGGCCCTGGATGAGTACGTCGAGAAGTATGGGTCTGTTGAGAGCTTCGAGCTGCAACAGGCCTCGTTGAAGCAAGTCATCGATGAGCTGCTACGAGTGGAGAAAAATCAGATAACATCAAAAAAGGCTAGCAATGGAAACCTGAAATCTCGTTTGATTGGTCTAATAACATTTGTCGACCGGTATGCAGCGGCCATGGACTGCCTGGTACAAACTTGCTCCGGATCTGTCGTCAACCCAGCAGCACTCATATGGGGTCTCATTCGGATCCTTATAGAGGTCTGGAACCAAAGGCTACAGCAATATGGCGCTCTTTGGCAGGAACTGACTGCTTTGTAGGTGACCTCGTCGGCAAGTCGATATTTCACAAGCCTATTTCGGCTGTTGGAGGACCTGAGTCTCGCTCTTTCTCTCTATGGTGCATACGAGGACATGTTCTTTGAGAATCCAAGATTCCAGGGAGCCCTGATGGTGGTCTATACGGATATTATTGCAATCCTTGATAAAGCACGTCGAGCCCTCCGAAAAAGTAGTACGTCTTCCTTGCTCAATGTGCCAAACAGCATTGGCAATGGAGAGTAACTCTACTCACGAAAGATGACAGAAATCTCCATGTTATTTCATCATTTACGAGCCACTTTCGAGTCCGACTTTGTGGACGATCTCAACGCTGTTAGAAAACACCTGGCTATCCTGGACAGCGAAGCGACACTGGCACATCGCGGCGTAGTGCATACTTTCGTCACGCGTCGTACACCTCCGGAGCTCCCCGGTACTGAAGCTGCGTTACAGCAGGAACTCAATAAGGTAAGCCGTCTGTATTGAAAAGTGAGTCCCACTACCGTTCAACAGACTGATGCATGCGCGACCAGCGTGTCCTCGAGTGGCTCGCACCACTGGATTGTGCCGAACGATTACTTGAGCTCCGAGAGTCGCATCAAAGAGGATCATCCTCTTGGTTACTTCAAGATTCAAAATACACAACTTGGAAGCATGGAGGCGGAGGCAATACCCTATGGATTTCAGGGCCCCCTGGCATAGGGAAGACTTTCCTTAGCGCGGCCATGATATTGGATCTTCAGGAGTCAGCAGGGCCTTCCACATCCGTGGCATACTTCTACGGGGACGCGAGCCAACCGCTTGAGGACAATAGTACCAAGCTATTTGCGACTCTCATTGCCCAGGTGCTCACGAATGTTTTGGACCACGAGGAGCCTCGAAAATTACCCTCGAAGCTTGTCAAAGCTTATGAAAGATCGTCCCAGTTTGGCCGTGCATTTATTTCTGAGGTCGACTCTCCTATGGAAATCCTGGCTGCGGTGGCATCTTCCACGAAACGGTTCATGCTGGTTGTTGATGGCTTGGACGAGATGAGCGAGCCAGAGGCCACTGTTCGGCAACTCATGCAAGCCTCGTCGATGTTCGGACCGGGCTTTCGACTTGCAATTTTCAGTAGGGATTCGAAAGACCTAATGCGATGCCTCGATAAAACAGAGCACCTTGCCATTCGTTCTTCGGACGTCAGACCCGACATAGAGACATACATACAAGAACGCGCGCAGAGACTTCCCCTTGAGGATGACGTTTCTCGACAAAACCTTGTCAAAGTCATAACAGATAAGGTCGATGGCATGTTTCTTTGGGCACATGTCGTAATGCACGATCTAGAAGCAGCAACTACGATTTCAGACGTGGAAGAGATGATTCTCAGGTGTCCTCCTGGCCTGGCGGCAACCTATCATCGATTCATCTTGGGTCTCGCCTCTCAACCAGCTCATCGACGTCGAACAGCCAGGGATCTTCTTCAATGGGTTCTGTGTGCTTTCCGGCCTCTGTCTATATCAGAGCTCGAGCATGCTCTGTCGGTACAACGCCCTGACAGACGCTCTAGCCCGCGCATTATCAGCACGGATCACACCGTATTCCGAGCCGCCATCACTGAGATCTGTCATCCTTTCCTGTGTGTCAGTGCAGGTGGGGACCAAATTCGACCAATTCATCACTCTTTTCGGGAATATTTGACAGCAGCAAACTCAGGTGCCCAGGGCATAGCTTCTGAGTTTCTTATCAGTGCCCGTAGCCACACGGAGCTCGCTCTGAGGTGCCTTCAGTATGTTGGGCGGAGACCAAAGCCCTCGCAATCTGGCAAATCCTTCTGGGGGTATGCAATGACATCCTGGTGTCATCACACTACGCTAGGATCTTACGACTCTGAGCTTGAGATGCAGGTGTGCCACTTCCTCTCAACGAAAAGAAATCGGCAAAAGTGGCTATACTGTATGCTCTTTGAATACAGAGAGCCATTTGCCTTTACGACCATCTTCAAATGGCAGGAAAGTCTCGAAAAGTGGGCATCGGCGTCTCCGCTTGAGTCTGGTCTCAACGCCAGCTTGCTTGAGAATGACTGGTCTATGGACGTTCTCGAGTTGCTGCTGGGGTTTTTAAGTAGCCATACTCAGTCATCACATGATAAACTTTCTTCAACATCCTATTTCGACTACAGAGAAGAAGTTACTTACTTCGAGAAAATGATGGTTGTAAGGGGACTTGCCAGGCGGCTGAATCGCAAAAACCGCTTGGCTGAGGCTGTGCAGCTGTTGGAACAAAGAAGCGTGACCGCAGACCTGAGTCAGAATATCTTTCTGGTAAATATTCTGGGAGTCCTTCTCGATCAACAAGGGCTCACAGAGCTGGCTCTAGAGAAACATCGTGAAGCCCAGTCAACACAGGAGTTGCTTCATGGCGGGGATCATATGGAGACCCTTTGGTCAACAAACGAGATGGGAAGGATGTATCGACATCTGGGATTGTTGAAGGAGTCTGAATCAATGCACAGGCATTCATTGACGAAGCTGATGATGAACCTTCCTGAGGACCATGCAGAGATCACCTGGACGATCAACACATTGGCCACCACGCTACGCCTACAAAACAGGCTGGATGAGGCCCTGACGCTTCATCTCCAAGCTTATCACTCACGAGAAAGGTGTCTTGGTCCATTGCATGCCCATACGCTTTGGTCTTCTGGAGATGTTGCAAAGTGTTTCCGAGACCTACATCTGTTCGACTCTGCGCTGGTATGGTACCAAAAGGCTTTAGATGGACGCCTGATTGCGCTTGGCCCAGAACATGCAGACACGCTTTGGTCGATGAACAACCTAGGTAGTATCAGACAGGCACTAGGTGATGTGGATCAGGCACTAGTATTACAGAGGCAGGCCTTGGAGGCGCAGGCAAGAATACTGGGGAGAGATCATGCTCATACGTGCTGGACCAGACAGGCCATTGCTGACTTAATGGGGTAGGCAGCGGCTAACTCGTCTACCTCAGTGCCAGTGTAGATTTTGACTACCAGGGAACACTCAACCACCAATGTGAACAATGCACATGGTGCAGGATGCTCCCCTTCTGGGGGTTGACATGCTTAAGGTCAATCGTATCAATTGGTTATGGAAATTAGGTGTTAAATGTGCGAATTCTCGTATGTTCTTATTGCCGGCGACGTGCCAGTGTACTCTCCTTTTTCCTTTTTTTTGCCGGTGCGAATCTCTGATTTCTTTTCCAAAAAGTGTTCTGGGACTGGAGCACTTGAAGAAAGCAAAGCCTTACCTATGTACAACTTCTAACCCCCTCTCCTCCACAAGGGCGATATGGCGTGAATTTACAGGCTGGAAATCGGTAATTGATCCTCAACATACAGCCTCGCGTTATGAGAAGAAAACAGGGAAATCAACGTTTCGAAAATCAGATTGCTCTCATCATTGGAATCTAACAGTTCCGAGAAATATGCATTCTACTCCCTCGTTAGCTTTCTTATAAAAAGCAACAATACCCTTATCGACTCACCCTCTTCCTCATAGAATGTGATTACAATATGTTTGGTATGTTCGCCGATGTCGTTAAAGTGCTCTGTATTAAGGTAGGACCCGTGCTTCTGGAAATTCACCACTTTGACTTTGACTTTCTTCTCGTGACGTTTCATCTCCGGAATCTTGTTGACTAGGAGAGAGTATAGTGTCAGCAACGATGAACGGTCCCAGTTGATGTATCATCAGCTGCTCACCTTGCCCAAACCACCATTTTCCATGTCCGAGGCGAGAGTCATCCAGCCTTGCTGCAAGCCATACTGTCTTCTGTGTTTCCGATTTCCACAGCATCAGGAGACCAGGTCCTTGGGGCTTGTTGGCGCGGATGCTTCTTATCGTGTCGAAACCCGACACACTACACATCATCAACAGATTCCAACCAGTTAAATCTTTGACCATGCGGTGGAAGCTCTCCATGAAAGACGTCGCATTAGAGGCTGGCCGACTGATGATGCGGAGCCTATCCATTCCACTGCTTTCGAAGGTGCTCAGGTGCAGTGTGAATTCCCGTCGCTCTCTCCGTTTGAACGTCGCGACGGTCAAGTTGCTAGCTTCGTCCGGAGGAACTCTAAGACCTGTGATTGGTTCAGATTTTGCGTAAGTAATCGATTCGAATCCGGCGATTTTCAAGGACCCTTCATGAACCTCGAAGTCAAGAAGTTGAGGTCTGCTCCGCAGAAGATAGAGCGTGTGCGCACTATGCGAAATAATTAGTTGGTTAAAGAAATGTGCAATAATGTCGACCGGGAAGTATGATCTAAATAAATTGAAAGGCGTTTAGTAAAAGAACCCGAACCTGGTAGGAAGATGCTCATCCTGGAGAAAATGAAGCCTAGCAAGATCTTGTGGGTGGTTGCTTGCAACCGTCAGAACTCGAGTGATGGTTGAACCACCAGGGGTAATCCCTTCGCTGCCCATTCTATCATTCTGATTTGACAACTCAACAGAATTGATATAGACATTTAGATTGTCTCGATCAAATGAGTGAATGGATATTTTCTGCGCATCGAAATCGTGTTTCGTTGGGACATTGTTGATCGACAGCTGCTGGGCGCCTCTGGCCACATGTTCGGCGGAAGTAAGGACAGAAATGAATTGAATAGCGTCTAAAGTCACCACGAGTTAGTCTTTCTGTCTGAAAAACTTATTCTCATTCCTGAAAAGCATTCTTGCGCTTCGGAGTAAGGCTTACGATCTGGCCTTTTAAACGTCACATCCAACACAAGGTTGGGATCCCACGGTTTGAAACCCTACACAATTAACATCGGTCTAAGGCTGAAGGGCCATAAATAGTCGTCATCTCTGACCATGTGTGACTTACCAGCCAGTACTGAGTTTCGTAGTTTACTAGTGAATTATGTCAGTCTGTAATATCAAGGAAATCATGCACGAGCGCAGATGACGAGGCTGCAAAAGGAAAACTTAACACTTACCCGTCTCACGCTCGCACGGCTGATTGAAGTCTGACCATCTCACGATCACTTTCCTTGACGTGAGTCCTTCGCTGCGCGTGATGAATATGCCCGTCACCGGCAGCCCTCAATCGTGTTAGTGATCAGACATGAAGAAGCAGGCGAATGAGAACATGTCGAATCCTACTATCGATTCTGGCAGTAATACTTACAAGCTTCCCTGAATTTATCAGGCTTTGGAAACGGCCAAGCATCGTCACACAGAACCAGTCGACGTTCGAAAGTCGGCATGCTGGGACTGATTACAGCCAGAAGTCTGGGCTGCAAGGAACGTTGGTATTCTGCTGGGGTGAGTGTTGCTTCTTGAATTTCTGTACAGAAAATGGCACGTTCATCTTCCCTAGCAAGTCCTTCCTGAACGTGGACTTCGTCACAGTTGAAGAAGTCGCGACAGCACTCCTCGAAAAGAATTCGACCATGAGCGCTCTTTGGGTGAATCAACTCCAATAGTTGGTAACTCGTCATCCGACGGTAATCTGGCCCTTCTGCAAGCTGATGGGTCTTAGGGTCAGAATGAGCACATCCGAGGGATACTTGTGGACTGACTCACCAGAAGGTCTTCTATCCAGTCGATAACGAAGTCAATCTTTTCCCCGGAATCGCTCTTCCGCTCGCCTAGCCATTTTCGAAAGTCATCTTTGCTGCAGGCCTTGCCATAAATTTGCAGCTCCGTGTCGCGTTTCGCTTCTCTCTCCTCAAAGATTTCCTGCAGAGCTTTCCGTGTTGTGCTCTTCATCACGATAAAGATCTCCAAAAAGATGCAGCCAAGGTGCCACATATCCTCTGACATAGTAGGAGTGAATCCAGAACGCTTTTCCGGAGATTTGTAGTCTGGGGTCATTGGATGGATGACAGCTCGTTCTGTGTCGGCTCCCCGACGTGGTCCGCCACTCTCCGGCGCAATGATAGCGGTTGCGAAGTCGCACAAGCATATTTTCCAGCCAACACTGTTAGTATCGCTCTGGACAATGAGGACGTTTTTTGGCTTCAGATCCCTGTGACGAATATTGGATTTGTGAAGAAATGCCACGCTCGCGGCAAGGCATCCTAAGCATCTTAGCAGCTGGCTTCTCTCGAATGTCACGGCTGGATCCGACTCGCTGAACGATCCTTTTTCGCTGTCCGAAATCCGGTCGAGAAGTGTATGCAGGTCGAAAACTGCTACTGGCGAAATGAGCATTCCGAATGCCTGTGGATCGGTGAAGGCAGCCCGGATTTCGATGATATGATTTTCTCGGATTCTGGCCAGTCTCCTGTCTGGTAGTGGGAGCTTCCGAATGCTCCGAAGGACAAATACCTCATCCTCAAAAGACTTCTGTTGCTTGTCCGGGTATCCGATGGGCCCGTGTTGGCCTTCTCTGCCAAGAATCTTTATTTCGGACCAGAACGATTCTTCGTCTGAGCCCGAGGAGATGCTGAGGTCGTTGTTGGCGCGGCGTGATCTGGGTCGGACAATCAGCTTCATAGCCAAATGTACGCCACTTATCTCCACCTTGAAGACTGAGCCAAATCCGCCCCTGCCCTTCAAGCGATTATCGTGCTTGTGGCGACGGCCCCTATAAGTGGATACAATCGTGTCCTCGTCTTCAGCATTTCTGCTAAGATATCTCTCCATGATGACTTTGCTGCCAACATGACAATGGTTGAGATAGCCTTGAGGATCATTGACCACAGCGTCAAAACTTTGCACGCGGTAATGCTGCAAGTCGCCTTGTTGGTCCTTGGCCAAAGTTCCGGGCTGTACTGGATAGGTGTCGAAAGCCCTCTTCTGCTCTTTGAGGAATATTTGCTTATCTGTGGGACGATCGTATAACTCTTTTGGCAGGCCTTCTCCACTTTCGGGAATAGGTAGGAGGATATTTGTGAAACGGGCCTTTTTGAACGAATCAATGAGTGTTCCTTGTCTCTCTGACAGGTGACCTTCGATTGATGTCAGTATGTCTTGGTAGCCCTGATAGGTGCCATTCATTGTGCAGAAAATGGAGCTCCTTGTCAAACTGTGAAGGATGATGGTTTAGTCCAATGTAGCAGGTGACAGGAGAAGAGGTGATATAAATTGAAAAATAGCATAAAATCATGGTTGTCTAGGCCCCTGCAACCCACTTCCCCAACTACTTCAAGTGACTTCCAGGAGCATACCCTTGCTGAAAGTCCGGGGAAGGTGGATTTGGGAGGGGGCCAGAGGGGCCAGGGTGTGGGAGGGGGAGGGGGCCGAATTGTGAAGGGTAGTTGAAGTGTTTCAATCAGCAGGACAAAAAAGATACTTCCTGTCTTCGGTAATCTGCTTACAAGTCTATGTACTAGGAGGGCCAACCCAAGCTGGCCTAGTATCTACCCAGGCTCCCAGGTACTTCTGTTGGTGACTTGGCATGGGTCAAGGAACGGCAAGCTGGAGCTTGTCTTACCGCACCGGTGCGCCACACTCATTCATCAACACCCATTTTCGTGTCGACTTGTTGCAGGTGGCAAACTCGGCAAGGGCCTAGCTGGGGCAGGCGGACACTCACTGGCAGTAAGAACGAGTATTATTTGACGTGGCACAACACATATGGCATTTGAGCCGCCCGGCTCTCACTAGCCCTCTGGGGAAAAAGGGGGGGAGGGGTGAGCGGGGTGGGGCTTGATTATCTCAGATGTACCAACTTGCCCGCTTTCTTTGTGGTAGAACCGTTCAGGCTGCATGGTGATGGGAGACGAGGCTACCGGCGGGTAGCATGTGGCTTGACAGGGTTAAGCGAGTCATAAACAAGGGTAGCACAACATCAATAATAATCTAGAAGGTCTAGAATGAAATAAAGTGATCTGTCATCAGGGCAAAATCTTTGCTATGATGTCTGCCTGCAAGGGTGAGCCCGGCTTGCACGCGGCTTACATGAACTCTACCTACAATGTGCACATTAGGATTGTCCCGTGTGACTGATTACACGTTGGTGTGAACCTTATCCATCACCTGACTCTGCAACATATTGCCTGCTCGCCCTCAGAATACGTATTCCAGGCTGGATTGTACTACCCATAAAAACCTATCTATCTCATTTATATAAGAATACTGTGTCTTTTCAGCAGTCAGCCATTGAAAAACCAGAAAAAGATGCCGGTGCTGAACTGTCAGAATATAAATGAAAGGACCGACTGGTCATGTCTTGATACAATGCGTGAGGTGCCTGCACTTGCCCGTGGTCAGACACCTGCCACGCCACTCTTAATCACCATATTCGGTCAATGTGCCGATCCCGTCATAGCCCCCGGAGGTTGCTTCCGATGTCAGCCTCATTTCCCTCAGTATGAGTACGGGAAAGTACATCTTTTGCGGGTTCCCTTTCCCTTCACCCCTGTTGGGTGGTAATGAGCTGGCTGACAAGGAAGCTGGGCCAGCCCGAACACATTCTCCTGAAGACTGCATCTGACTCTAATCTTCGGAGCCTTGCTCTTTACATCTCAACAGGTCAGATGTTTTCCCCACTTTCTGCAAATACCACAGTTCCCTCTCTTCTCTTATTTTATTCAAGCTCATAGAGTGTCCAAGTCTGGTATGGCAGACAGGAAAATGGAAGCCAACAATGGCATTCTGCGCGATACCAGTAGCATTGAACGACACATAGCACAGCCTGTTGCTGGCCGCACTCCTACGCAGCTCAAACAGCTCATGGACGCCTTCATCCAAGAAACATACCTAGACGAGCACGAAATTCCACACCTCCAACGCGGTACCTTCCTAGCTGCAGCTCCCTATCACTACAGAAAGCGCCCTTCCCAGGCACCTAGCGAGAGCAACGAGCAGCGTTCCATTGCTCCACGGCCAGACTTGGCAGATGACCATGCTGTACTTGTTAATGAAAAGGAATACAAGTGGCTGACGCTTGAGAGAGAGGACGAGGAGACGGGCAACTTCTTCACCAGGCTGAAGTCTTACCCACGCACAACGTATCTGGTCATTGTTTGTTGCTCACTCGGGGCCATCGTACAGGGATTTGATGAAACTGCCGTCAATGGAGGTTCGTTTCAAATTTCCTTATCCCACGATCATAAGCATGCTGATGAAATCGACAGCGCAGGTGTTCTATAGCCAAGCCTTTTCCGACACCGGACAGCCTGAGGGGGAAGCCATCGCTAATCGACCTATCCTCTGGGGTCTTGTCAACTCTGCTCCATACCTTATAAGCGCCATTTCATGTCTGTGAGTAGCTCGGAAATCCTCACGACGTCGAAGCTCTTGATAGTGGTGTCTGACACGCTGGACCCGCGTCGGTTGTCCAGTAGCCAATCAAGAACTTAGCTGATCAGGCCACTTTAGCTTTGTCAACCCGCTCAACAAGATTTTCCGTGGGAGGCGAGGAGTGATTTTTATAACTTGCTTTATCTCATTTGTTTCTTGTCTATGTCAAGCTTTTGTTTCATCCTGGCAGGCTCTCTTTGTGGTGAGACTCGTCTTAGGATTGGGAATTGGGCCGAAGAGGTATGCTTGGCGAATGCAGCTAGCCTTTGCCTGATTCTGGAGGGAAACCCTCTCGCTGTTATGCATTACATACTTGCTGATGTCCAAACTTTCTAGTGCTACTGTACCCATCTATGCGTCAGAGTGTGCACCCAGGAGTCTTCGAGGCGGGCTCGTGATGATGTGGCAAATGTGGACGGCATTCGGAATAATGTTAGGTTATGTATTTGGTCTTGCTTTCTGGAACATCGGTCCCGATTGTTTAAAACCACCTTCTGATCACCGCCTTCCATGTGTAAGTTTATTTCCGTTCAATATGATTTGCATAGATACTAACTGCACGCAGTGGGAGAGTTGGAACTGGAAGCTAATGCTCGCCATTCCTGTAAGTATTCTGAAGCCCCTTACAAGCAGAATGTCGCTCATGTGTACAGGCTATACCACCGCTGATTCCTATGGCCTATGTATTCACGCTTCCAGAGTCGCCAAGATTCTTGTTGCAAAGAGCAATTAAAATGCAAGAGTCAAAGCAGCAAAGTCGTGAAGTAGCCAAGCTCGTTCGAAAGGCCTACCAAGCGCTCGTCAAATTCAACAAGACAGAACTTCAGGCAACACGAGAACTGATCACAATCTACCATAGCCTCAAAAATGAAAGGATCCACAGGACATCCCAAGGGTTCAAGGCTATCTCTGAGCTGTGGACCCATCCGCGGACACGATATGCCATGTTAGCAAGTGTTACGGTCATGTTCTTGCAACAGCTCTGTGGGATCAATGTCCTGGCATACTACTCTACAACTCTGATACAAAAAACACTCGCAAATAAGGACCTTACCAGCTCATTACCATCCAAGGCAAGTGAAGTTTACTTCTTCGAACTTGAAGAATCAAGAGAACTTACAGACGTCAGTATTCACTCGGTTTTGGAGTCATCAATTTCGCCGTTGCACTTATCGCCGTACCACTTATGGACTGGGTTGGACGCAGGCATCTTCTTTTGGCCTCCTTCCCCTTTCTTGCCCTCTTCCAATTCCTACTGGCAGCCCTATCAAGCACAGAGGGCATGGTTACAGCTATGTACTTATTTTGTGCCTTTTATTCATTGGGTGAAGGTCCTGTTCCATTCGTAAGTGCTCCAGAAAGATCTTTAAACCAAAATTCAACCCAACAGGGTCTAACAAAGTCTATGTGGTGCAGGTCTACGCCTCAGAATGCTTCCCTCTGCATCATCGTGACTTGGGAATGGGGCTTGCGACGAGCGTGACGTGGATCTTCAACTTCTTGCTCGCGGTTACCTGGCCTGTCTTCTATGACAGATTCACAAAGGCAGGAGCATTCTCATGGTATGGAGGGTGGTGTGTTGTGGGCTGGTTCATGGTTTTGGCGTGAGTATGAAAAGCTCCACCTTTCACGTGTAGACGCTGACCGCTAGCCACTTTAGCTTTGTCCGAGAGACGAAAGGTCTTCGCCTGGAAGAGATGGGGGAAGTCTTTAGTCCGCCAATTTCGGTTTATCTCGACCATGCTTTCGAAGAGCTGAAATGGCTAGCGAAACGGCTTGTACTGTGGCCATTCCAGTCGCCATCGCCCCAGTATAGAATCGCCGAAGGAATGCCTCAGCTGAAGGACAACAAAAAGTTCAGACAATGGAAAAATGCACATGAAAGGGCTAACGAGCGGGATACGGAACTGCAAACACCCTCTGCGACCACAGCTGTCCCATTAACGGCCCGACATCGAGAACAGAGCAAATGAAATCGGCTACGAACGTCGTACGATCACGCCATACTAAGAAAAGGGGTGAAAGCATTCAACGGAGAGCTTGGGACGAGCATGGGCGGGCTCAGAGGCAAACCTTTACCATCGCAATGATGAATTTTGTAAGATAGATGAGATTACATCCACAGTCACCAAAACTAATTATGTCTTTGATACCAATCACAATTTAATACCTTCTGCTTCCGAATGAGCTACTTTGGATTGCCCTATAACAGTTAACCCCACTGGCTCTGAATCTGGTAATTGGGATTGTGGCTGTGGCCGTCTCACTTTCCTGTCGACGCAACTGGTGTCATCATCGCGTGCTGGCCTTGTGTCGGCAGCTCCCACATTGCCGGCGTCACGGATTCATACAGCCGGGCGACCGATTCAGGGGCCGGAAAGATTGTTGTCCGAGACATCAATCTCAGCATTGGGGCCGGAGTGAAGGTCGCTGTTGTAGGCAGGCCCCGAAAGTATGTGTTTGCTGTGATGCACTGCAGCACCAGCAGAGAAAAATCTGGGATCAAATGATCAACTCCTGGCAGTGGAAAGCCCGCTCCATTGCTCATGCTGCTTCGTATTCTTGATCCAACGCCGGAGACTGCTAATGGTACTCCAGTAGACAGTCTGTAGCTTCGACGTATCAAATGGCAAACGGTGCAGGACAAGATCATCGTGGGATCCCAGGACATGATGTTCCTGACAGGGGGAAAACATACAAGTCGTTGTTAGACCCAGGGAATAAGCTTACGGAAGACGAGTGTCAAGCAGCATTCGCCACAGTGGGATTAGGACACGTCGTCAGCGCCGCCGGTGACTTTCATCTGCCCTTGTCTAAAAATTCCTGTAGCTATAGCCAGAGGCAATTGTTGAGCCTGACCGTTATTGTCGCTAGAATAGGGGCCAGGCAGAAGACATTGGTGGAGAAAATCGGACTGGGGACCGAACAACGGCCGCTGTTGTTATGCTCGACGAGTTGACTTCGAGTGTGGACGCGGAGACTGACAATCTGATGCACAGCGTCATTTCTCTGTCATCTGTCGCTACATTCTGATAAGAACTACCCACAGACTCGATTCACTGGCTGAATACGATGCTGTCGACGTCGTGTCTCGGTGGCTTATCATCAAGCCTCAGGACACAGCGAGGGGCTTGTTGCGATCGCCCTACTTATCAACTTTGAACGGGCACTCATTCAAACGCTAAAACGACAAGATCTAGGTTATTTCTTTCACGGTCGAAAATATATACGTGCTTCATGCTCTCTCTCTCTCTCCCTAATTGAGCTTTGGGGTCTGCTCTGCATCTGAACCTACAGGGAATAAAAGGCATAACAAGCCTGGGGCAGGGGGTTGCCACGGGTTTTCGGAGAACACTTCGTCCCTCAGAAAGCCTACCAAATTCAAGAGCAGACTTCATCGCTCTCCAGGAACCAAATGTCAAGTTGATGCTTCTTATACTTAGCTCCAGGCCGATCTCGGCCAACTTCCGTGCTCCGCCGCAAGATGCCTGGCTAAGGGTTCATCCGTGCGTCTGTGACGCATCTCCATGCCCCCTGGGGGCCCCGGATGCAAGTGCGTCTGTTGGTGAATCAGAACGCAGTTCGGGAATTGTGTCATTATTCCGCATGGCTTTTGAACTGCTCCCCACGCTTGAGCTTCCTTCCGCGGAATTCTCCGACGAAGCTTAGAGATATGTGTCCTGGAGTCTGATCGCCCAGGATGCCCAATTCATACCAAATAGACCATTACTCCATCCGAATTAACCTATCTCGCGAGCTTCACACATGGGGTGTATGGGGCAGCAGACTATTGGCAATTTTACACATTCCAAGTAGCACCCTGCCTGTTTCCTGCTTCGGCGGCCTGTTCGGCGGCCTGTTCGTATGAATCCGGAAAAGCCGTGCCATGGTCTCTCACATTATCATTGCGCAGTCTATGTCTGTATGCATCATGTGTGTGGCAAGAAAGAGAGCGTTGCTCCGGCACAGTCTTCTGCATTGGAAACAGATTTTGCCGGCGAGCCGCGAGTCCATGTGACATCATCGCCTCAAGAATCAATGCAGGGTGACAGGCCACCGCCGACGAGAGCGAAGCAAACGCCGTCCTCCAGACAAGATGCATCGACGCACACAAATCCGGACAGCCAAAAAAGTGGGAATGGTTTTGTTACATATATACTGGCGCCCATTCGTCTTCCCCGGATGAACGTTTCCTCCACACTGGGGGGAAAACACTACCCCGGATGGGGGTTCCGCCCCATCCTCCCCCACGCATGTAAAAGGCGCGGAGAGACCTCGGGGATTAGCATGTTATCCTGGAAATGCTCTCAGCCTCGTACTCAACCCCCATACTTCCCCAGAGAGAAGATGGTGGGTTACGGCGAGGGCGACGTAAATTTTGGGGACGGGGCAGGTTGAGAGGTAGCACTCGAGACCCGCGCGATTTAGTAGCCAGGCCCACTCACTCAACCGTCTAGGAGTCGTGTAGGGGGGACACATGAACATCCACAAGGGTTTTTTTTCCCACCCACATGCCGTTCCCGGCCTGGCTCGTTGATATCTGCCATCCTCAAAAAAAGGTCGTCGTCTCCCTCGACCACCATAGTCACCTCGAGCACACCCTACCCTTCAGCTGTTCCTGTTCTTCCTAAATCCATCCTCCAGAGAAACAGCCATGGGTCTGCTCACGCTCGTCGAGGACCGGCCCACGCCCCCTTCGGTCTACAACTGGCGGGTCTACCTGCTCGCCGTCATCGCATCATGCGGCTCCAACATGATCGGTTACACGAGTGCCTTCATCGGCACGACGGTGACCCTCTCGTCCTTTAAGGCGGAGTTCGGCCTGGACGCCATGAGCGCTTCGGAGAGGAGCCTCATCAGCGAGGACATCGTGTCGCTGTTCATCGCCGGCGCCTTCTTCGGCGCCCTCCTGACCTACGTCCTCAGCCACTGGATCGGACGCAAATACTGCCTGGCCATCGCGTCCGCCATGTTTGCGCTAGGGTCGGGCCTGCAGTGCGGCGCCAACTCGTCCCGCGGGCTGGGCATCCTGTACGCGGGCCGCGTCTTGTCCGGGCTGGGCACTGGTGTCGCCTCCAACATTATTCCGATCTACCTATCGGAACTGGCGCCGCCAGCCATCCGAGGCCGGCTCGTCGGCCTGTACGAGCTTGGCTGGCAGATCGGTGGCCTGCTTGGCTTTTGGATCAACGTGAGTCATGTCCCTTGGCTTTCCCCCCTGCAGGATTTGCAGATGGCTGACTCCTGCAATCGTCGAATAATCAGTATGGCGTTGAAGCGCACATGAAGCCGAGCCGCTCGCAATGGATCATTCCTTTTGCTATCCAGTTGATTCCCTCGGGCCTCCTCTTCGTCGGCTCCCTGTGGATCCGCGAGTCACCTAGGTGGCTGTTCTTCCACAACCGCCCGAAACAGGCCATGGAGAACCTCTGCTGGATCCGCCAGCTCGACGCCGGGGAGATGTACATCATTGAGGAGGTTGCGGGCATCGACAACGCCGTCGAGTCGCAGAAGATGGTCGTCGGCACTGGCCTGTTCCAGCCGTTCAAGGCGATTGCCAAAGATCGTAGCATGCAGTGGCGTCTGTTTCTTGGCTGCATGCTGTTCTTCTGGCAGAATGGAAGCGGGATTAATGCTATCAACTATTACTCACCCACAATCTTCTTGGTAAGTCTTATGGAAAGACCTCTCACCCCTGTCGGGCCTTATTTTGTTTCGATTGGGCTACATACTAACCCCTGCTGTAGAGCCTTGGCATCGAGTCCAACACGGTGAACCTGATGACGGGCATCTTTGGTGTCATCAAGGCCATCATGACATTTGTGTGGCTGCTGTTCCTGGTTGATCAGCTCGGGAGGAGGAAACTCCTGCTCATCGGTGCCATCACCGGTTCCATCTGCATGTGGGTCATAGGCTCCTACATCTGCGTTGCGAAGCCCACGGAGAACCCCAGCGACCACCTCACCGGTGGCGGCATCGCGGCGGTCGTCTTTTTCTACCTCTGGACAGCCGTCTACACCCCGACCTGGAACGGCACACCATGGGTGATCAACTCGGTAAGTTGTACTCTCCCTTTCCATGATCAGTGCTGTCCACCTGGGCAACCAGACTAACACGGCATGACCAGGAATTCTTCGACCCCAACTTCCGCTCCATAGCCCAGGCCTGCACAACGGCCAGCAACTGGCTTTTCAACTTCCTCGTGTCGCGGTTCACCGAACAGATGTTCGCCGCGATGGGCTACGGCGTGTACTTTTTCTTCGCGACGCTGTCCTTCTTCGCATTCTTCTATGCCTTCTTCCTCATCCCCGAGACTAGTGGCATCCCACTGGAGAAGATGGAGCGCCTGTTCGAGATCAAGCCGATCTGGAAGGCGAACGAGACGCTCAAGGAGGAGTTGGCGCGGGAAGAGGAGCGGTTCCGTACTGACGTCAAGGGCAGGGTCGTTCACAAGGAGAACGGTAATGGAGGATCGGAGTCGGAGGATGGCAGCCCCTGAGCTCTTGAGTGACAAGGCGTTCGCGGGTTACAAAGTGTTGTATGGACATAGAATATAGTCATAGAAACATAGACACGCTTATAGAATATAGACAAAGACTGACGCTGACTGGGATACTGAAATGGTTTGGCTTGGCCTGATTATGTGCATGCACAGCTCTCATATACAATCTCCTTTACCCCTTAAGTTCTCACAGAGTAAGGCCACGTGCCATGATAGTGTTCAAAACCTACTGTCATCAGCATTGTATTTACTTTTATCAAAACTATGGGTGTTCAAGCGTTGACCACTTTATGAAGGGACTGTATGCATACTGCTTAAGCAGCGTATGCTAACAGGTTAAAAATGAGATAACTCTTGGGTTACGAAAGGCTCAAGTGTAAACTTTCAATGTATGTGCTTTTAATAATTTAGAAAGGGCTTATAAATCAATACTTTGCATAAAAATAAGAGCTTTCTACCCATCAATTCAAACTGGCCCGTGATATCAGGTTGGTCAAGGTGATTGCTCGCCAACACTGATGGCCGCTCACAAAGTCTTCAAGCCTTGCCTGACAACGCACACATGTGACCACTTGCTGATCAATGGCAACGCATGATGACGTTATTTACCAGTCTTCCATGTTTGTGTTACATGAGCTGCTTGATCACTGCGTAATAGATACGGGATGTCAGCTTCGTCCGTGAACCCCGCTGCGCAACGTACACGCCTACGAAGCCCAGGCTATGATGAATCCGCAAGATCTCCCTGCCTTTGTTCATACCACACAAATTGCAGCTTCTGGGCAAAGGCTTAATCGGAAGGAAGTTCTTTGCAGTGAATTCCCGCATCTGGAACCCGCCGATGAAGGAATCAAGATATGCGACGAGACTCATACATGCAAAGAACGAAGTGGTTACACACTTCCCACACGCCTACTTGATGTCGGCCAACATGGAACCGATGAAGTTAAAGTGGTTATATCCTCAGAAGGGGACCGGCTGATTCACGGGACCGGCGTCCCCTACGCAGCCCTGTCCTATTGTTGGGGCAGCTGTTCTGTGCTGAAGTTAACCCAGTTCAATATAATCAGCCGGATACGAGGGTTTTCATTACAGGATTTGCCGCTGACAATAAGAGATGCTGTTCACGTCACGAGGAAGCTAGGTGTCCAATATCTATGGGTCGATGCTTTGTGCATACTTCAAGACTGCGAAGAAGACTGGCAGCGAGAGTGGGCGAAGATGGGAGACGTATACGGTCATGCCTTCATTACGATCTTTGCGTTCGGTGCCCGAGATTGCGAGGGGGGTTTGTTCCAGCCGGCAGTGAACGGCTCTCGTTTGAGGGGAGATGGCTTTCGTTTCAGGAGAGAGCCCCTAAATCACCGTGCCTGGGCGTTTCAAGAGTGGCATTTGTCGCCGCGTCGAATACTATTCACCTCCTATGGGACCTTCTTCGATTGCCTACAGGGTACTGAGCCGGTCTATGGCTACGCCGCATATAGCCACAGGCTTCTTCCAACTGTTGAACAGACTTATTACGATTGGCATCTTATGGTCAGCAACTATTGTGCCCGGGAATTGACGAATCCATTGGACAAACTCCCTGCCCTTGCAGGTCTGGCGCAGCGCTTTCAATCACTCTCGAATGTGGCAAGCGGGCGTTATTTGGCCGGACACTGGGAGAACGACCTGCCCGCTTCTTTGCTCTGGCACCGTGAAAGGTTTCCATTTAGGATGGGTGGACCCAAACCAGCTAGGCCCACTATTTACAGAGCACCTTCTTGGTCATGGGCTTCGATGGACGGGTCCGTTGATTTCATCCTGGACACAGTTGAAGGTTACGCCAGTGTCTCATCGCAGATAATGAGTCTGGTATTGGATCCGTCAGTGGGGGCAGAGACATTTGGCTTAGAAGTTTGTGAACTACATGTTAGATCACATATGAAGTCGCTGTCGAGAAACGTGGTAGAGTCTGAAGTGGTTCAACATGTGCCCCTCGCACAGGCTGTACACACAGATCTTGAGTTTCGTCCTCATCTTTTTGGACCTTCAGTGTGCTACATATATGGAGATGAAAATATGAAGGCTTTCATAGACGGCTCAAAATGCTTGGAGTTCTGTGCTATCATGAAGGATGAGTGTAACGAGGTTTGGGGCCTGCTCCTGCTGGAAGTCGGTTCAGCTCGCTTTCAGCGTATTGGATGCGGATACTGCAACGCAGAATGGTTTGAAGATGCGGTTGAACGCTGTATAGACATTGTTTAATACAAACTTTCCCTCTCATTCGTCTCACCAAAATGCATGTTCCAACCTCGTGTACCACTTGAGCATAGCACTACCAGGTTAGAATGACGCCTGAAAGATTATTCAGTGTAGCAATTCGCTAGATTGTACCCCTATGAGGAGAGCCTTCACGGATATTTTTCAACCCTGGACAGTCAGGCTCCTGTGCGTCATGTGTTCTAAAATCGACTTTGCCAGACCGGTTCGCCTGGCCGGGCACCGGAGCGGCTTGAACTGTCTAGTTCGAGAGAAGACGGATCCCCGGAATACGATGTAACACAGCGTCTAAGCGCCAACTAGTCGACTCAGATTGTAGAACAAATAACATAGTCTGAACAATATAGTAATATATTGAGAACTTGCAAGCCAACACGTGTTGATTCCGTGGTCCACGAAGCAAGGATATCCATCTGAGAAAGCCTACGAGCTTTTATCGTCATGGCTCCTTCGAAAGAGCTTGCGCCCAACCCGGCGCCGTATCTCTCAAAGATATTCATCGAGACGCAGTTCCGGTCCAAGCAGCCCCCAGCCTCAGATGTGGATTTGTCCGGCCGTGTTGCTATTGTCAAGGGCGCCAATACCGGTCTTAGTTTCCAAGTCGCCAAGCAGCTTCTCTCCACGCGCCTGTCGCATCTCATCATAGCGTACGCTCCGTAGCGAAACGCGAAGCCGCGGCTGATGCGCTCTGCAGAGACTATACCAGAGCCGACGTCACGGTCTCGACGCTCGATATGAGCTTCTACGACTCCATCCAATTGTTTTCCCGACGCGCCAAGGACCAGCTTACCAGACTCGATATCGTCATTCTCAAAGCCGGCGTCATGAAGCTCAAGTTCGACATAAACCCCCCGACGGGGTACGGAGAAATAGTTCAGGTCAACTACCTGTCGACAACACTCTTGGCCCTCCGCATGCTCCTCGTTCTAAGACAGAAGACCGCAGGCCGGATCACGCCTGCCTGGGCGCCTCACGATCAGCTACGCCTCGCTCGCCCTGGCTGCCAAGTTCCCCAACAAGAACAAATCCGCCATCCTGGCGTCCTTCGATGACGCCTTGCAGTTCGAACCCACAGAAAAGTACAGCGTCTCCAAGCTGCTACCGCATCTGTTCCTTTGGGAGCTGGCCGAACGTGCGCCTGCCACAAACGTGATGGTCAACCTCGCCGACCCGGGCTTCGTCAAGGGCACTGAGTTCGGCCGCGCCCCGTCGCGGGGGCTTCGACCTGTGTCGACGTGGCCGTCTTCAAGGGTAAGGAGTCCCACGGCTGCTTTCTCTTGAGCTGGGGCATCAAGCCGTTCGCTGCTGTCTGCTACACACTGGAGAGAAAATAGGCGGTCAAGAGACTGTGGGAGACGCTCGAGGAGCTTGAGTTTGCTGGTGTTCGCGATATCGTTGATAGCCAAGGGCATTGAGATGGTCGCATCGACCATTCCTGGAGTCAATCTGTTTCATCACTTGCGCTCGGAAGCAAAAGGTCTGGTTGACCCTGCGATTGCACAAGCCACGACGGCCTGCTCCCAATGTATTGCAATGGTCTATGACCGGAGCTTCTTCTCAGTGATTAGTATTCAACACCGTCCTCTTATTGGCTCTTTTTTGCGACTGGGCATGACGGTGGAGTTGGTGGTGATGATGGCGGCTGGGCTCGATTCTGGCCATCTAGCGGACAAAATCTCGTCACGCTCCTGCACGCGAAAGCCATGCCCACAGGGATGCCTCTTTTAAGGCAATCGAAGAGAAAGAGGCAGAGTTGGCCCATCTGTCCGTCAACTCGGCCGAAAAAAAGATCCTCGTATCCGTGATGAGCCAACACATTACCCGCCTCGCGTTTCCATGCGCTGATAACGGAAATGCCATCGGGTGACGTCGGGGCCTTGTCCACCTGGCGGACAACACTCGACCGTCGGTGGCCCGGCGCTGCTTGGGGGTCCCCGGGGCGGCTCGCACACGATTGGTGCGGGTAAATGACAGGGTAAATTTCCCACGGGTCGGCTGAAGCAGTCTTGACGGGCGCGGCTCTGGGCTGCTTCTAGCGAGGGTTCTAGGCGCCCCCTTGACCGCTGCGCTGTTGGCCGTTGCAGCGCTGCCAGCCGGTGGGGAACTGCAGTGCCCCGCGCAAGGTGGGATGAAGCTCCAAAGGCTCTCTCGTCAGTTTTGGCTGGGGAGGTGAGGGGTCACGATCCTCGAAAGATTCAAACATTAGTCTACAACCGCGCGAGTCTTGAGGTCGTGTCCGTTGCCTTTATCTAATTTCCCGACTGCTCTGCTAGCCTTGATATACCTGCAGTGTGCCCGTTTTTGATCTGTCGAGTGGATTGTTTTAATGCTTCCTATCTTCATGACCTAGACTTCGTCACCATTGCATCACGGCCAACTGTCAGCTCTCCTGTTCTTCCTGACTTGTCTTGACTTTGATTCCTTTCGCGTACTGCATTCTTGAAAATCATACTTCTCGGCATACTCTTTTCAAAATGGAGGGAAAATCTGTAAGTAGATCCTGCAACGCGTCTCTGTCTCTCAACGGACGAACGACCCGGCTCACCCCTCGCCTCAGAACAAGTCATTCGTCCTCAACAAGGTGAAGGACGTCTCGTTCGAAGACCGGCCCGTCCCCAAGCTCACCTCCCCCAACGACGTCCTCGTCGCCATCGCATACACCGGAATCTGCGGCTCAGACGTGCACTACTGGCAACATGGCGGCATCGGCAAGTTCGCCCTGACCGAGCCCATGGTGCTCGGCCACGAGTCCGCCGGCGTCATCGCCCAGGTCGGCGACGCCGTCACCACCCTCAAGGTCGGCGACCGCGTCGCCGTCGAGCCGGGCTACCCGTGCCGCCGGTGCCCCAGCTGCCTGGCCGGCAGGTACAACCTCTGCCCCAAGATGCAGTTCGCCGCCACGCCCCCCGTCCACGGCACCCTGACGGGTTTCTGGGCCGCCCCCGAGGACTTCTGCTACAAGCTGCCCGACAACATGTCCCTGCAGGAGGGCGCGCTGATCGAGCCCCTCGCCGTCGGCGTGCACATCGCCCGCATGGCGCAGCTGTACCCGGGCCAGTCGGTGGTGGTCATGGGCGCGGGGCCCGTGGGCCTGCTCTGCGCCGCCGTGGCCAGGGCGTTCGGCGCCTCGACGGTGGTGAGCGTCGACATCGTGCCGTCCAAGCTCGAGTTCGCCAAGGGGTTCGCCGCCACCCACACGTACCTGTCGCAGCGCGTGTCGGCCGAGGAGAACGCCGACAACATCAAGCGGGAGTGCGGGCTCCCCGAGGGCGCCGACGTCGTCATCGATGCCACGGGGGCCGAGCCCAGCATCCAGGCGTCTGTGCACGTGCTCAAGAACGGGGGCCACTACGTCCAGGGCGGCATGGGCAAGGCCGACATCACCTTCCCCATCATGGCGTTCGCCGTCAAGGAGGCCACCGCCCACGGCTGCTTCCGCTACGGCAGCGGCGACTACAAGCTTGCCGTGGAGCTGGTGGCCAGCGGTAAGATTGATGCCAAGAAGTTGATCTCCCAGACGGTGCCGTTCGAGAATGCACTGGAGGCGTTTGAGAAGGCGAAGGAGGGACAGGCTATCAAGATGTTGATTGCCGGGCCGAATGAGAAGATCTAGGACTGAGTGGAGCGTGACAGGGTCTGAAGGTTGTGTGTTGGGTGCGGTGTTCCGGAAAAGTTATGATCAGGTGGTGCGGAAGCGGTTGATATGTTGTTAGTCATCCAAGATTAGCGGGCAGTGAATTTCCACTGTGATTTTCATTCAGAGAGTCCATTCCCTGGTGTTGACTTCTACCTATTGTATTTGGTGCTGTCTAGGGTTTGATAATGGTGCACTCCAATAGCATGGTCCCTAGGTATAAGAAGACGCTGGCTAAGGGCATCAAAGTAAGACCAAAAAACCTAGTTGCAACTTATATGTAGTGTTAATGTAATAGGCCTTATGGCCTTATCTCTGAGACTTCTATACCATTATATTAAACCTCTGCTTAAGATATAATATTGCAATATTAAGTGTCCTGCTAGATTAAAATTATTATATATATATATTAATACTTAAGTTATAAGTTAATTAAAATTATTAGCTAAATACTTACTTATATTAATTATTTTAAATTTATAAAATTAATAAAAGTAATTATTAATATTAATTATACTTATATCCTAAAACGTCACTTAGGCTTTATAATATAAGGGCTTGAAATGTATATCAAATTATGTGGATTTAAACAATAGGCTGGCCTAGAGAAAAAAAGAGAGGAAGAAAAGGAGGAAGGCTCTAGAGGAGCTGTGACGGTACGGGCTTACAGGCTGCTGGGTATTCCAATTGCGATTGGAAATTACTGGTCTTTTGGCCAAGCAGTCTACTATGCCAGCAGCTAGCAGATTCATCTCGGGAGTCCTTTGGGCTGCAGCTGTAGGGCAGGAGGGCTTATCGATAAGGGGGCCCGTGCAGGGCCCTGCACGGGCCCAACACCTTGCCACAGCCACCAGCCCTGACTTATCCCTATAAACTCACTTATAAATAACTTTAACACTTAATAACATTAACAAAAAAAATGTTATTTAAATTAAACCAAGTTCCCTGTAATAACAAGGCAAAAATGCTTATGACAGGGTTCGAACCTGTGACCTTCCGCGCTTTCAGAATTTTTAATTTACTGTAAAGCGGACATAATAACCACTATACTACACAAGCTAGTGAATTTGGCTTGTTCAAACCATTATATATATGAGATAGATATTATAATTATTATATAGAATTATCTTTATATTTTTAAAAATTATAATAATAATTCCTTTTAAAAAAAATTATTTTATTAATTATTTAAATAATTTATATATAATTTCTTATTTTAATATATTTTAATATAATTTTAATATAATAATAATTAACTTATAATAATATTTATATTTAATTTAAAATAAAATAACCCTACCTTTTATATAAGGGAGAGGTTTAAGGGAAATTATAAGCAAGGTGTTTTATGCCTAAGGGGTGTGGGGCCCAGAGCCTCAGTGAATGCCAGCAGTCAACGGGGCCTTCACACATACACACAATCACAGCTTTCTCAGACTCAGACCAGCATCATCAGTATGTATGCTTGATATCTTCTTGTCTCACACTTAGCATAAAGTCAACCCTCGATATAGGGAATAGGCATAAAGTTGACACAATGTATTGGCTCGTGCTAGTCATAAAGCCCTAACTATCGTTGCTTCCATGTAAATGCAGCCGCAGGATGATCCGCCCTGACGCGCGGGCCTTGACCGTCAGCCAAAAACGTCTCGCGCATGCTTCCTCCGGGAACAGGGTAATCCTCCTGGAGCACACCTCGCGCTTTAAGTTCTGGCCAGAGGTACTTGACCATGTCCTCAAACGTGCCCGGCGTAGTCGCATAGCTCAAGTTGAATCCATCAATGCCGGCCTCGGTGACCCAGCGCTGCAAAAGGTCGGCAACCGTCTTGGGACTCCCGATCGCCTTCGCGTGGGCCCCGGATATCGCAAGCTGCTCCAGGACCCTCGGCTTTGTCCACTTCAGCCCTTCCGTGCCGGGGACAGTAGCCGTCCAGGCCTTGACCATGGACTGGATGGCGCCCGGACCCGTGAACGCGAAGTCGTCGTCGTCTGAGAAGTTTGCCAGGTCTGTGCCTGACCACCCGCCAAAGAGCGCCGCGGTCCCCTCCAGGTCTGCGTACTGGAGAAGATCCTCGAACTTGGACTGGGCTTTCTCGTCTGTCTCATCCACCACGATGAAGATGCCGGTGAGGAAACGGACACTGTCGGGCTTCCGTCCTTGTTGAATGAGCAGCGCTCTACAGAAAGGATTAGCTGCTGCACATATATATAAGAGTCAGATCTGTATCAATCTTACTTGGTATCGTCCACAATTTTGCGCGTCTTCTCTGGGATCAAACCTGGGAGAAACATGGCCTCACTGTGGGTCGCAGCAAACTTTTGTCCAGACCTATACATTGGTCAGCAGTGTCCTTGTGCCGAGAGTTTGGGCCACTTACGCTGATGCTCCAGCTTGCAGCAGGAACGGCGTGCGTTGTGGAGATGGATCTAGCAGACTCGGACCAGCGCATTGGTAATACTTCCTATGAGACTGTCAATATTTGTCCGGCGGTCACCAAGACAGAGTTGGTCATACCCCTTGTGATCTATTCGCTTGACTGCCTCCGGGTTCACGTATACGCCAGTCTTCTTGTCTTTCACCACGGCTCCCTCTTGCCATGAACCCTCAAGGAGCTTGTACACGACCTGCATGAACTCATCCGCTCTCGCATAGCGTTCGTCGTGCGGGACTTGCTCTTCCAAACCGTAGCTCTTAGCTGCGCTGTCCAGGTAAGAAGTCACAATGTTCCATCCCACGCGGCCCTGACTGATGTGGTCCAGAGTAGCAAACTTCCTCGCCAGCGCGTACGGATTCTCGTATGTCGTCGATGCAGTCACGCCGAATGAGAGTGATTGTGTCGCGTGTGCCATAGCTGAGATGAGAAGACTGCAAGAAGCTTAGCAGGTTTTTCGCGAACGAGGCAGACGGTCGTGGGTATGTACCTGGGATCGCCGATTGGGATCTGCGCAGCACTCTGCAACGCCGGCGCGTTGTTTGATGGCCCCTTGTAGACATCGTATATGCCCAAGACGTCTGCGAAAAATACGCCGTGAAACTTTGCCTCCTCCAGCAGTTTCGCCAGCTTCACCCAGTGGTCCACAGTGAGCTCACCCTGGTCCGGATGTCGCCAAAGACCTTGAATGTGTCATTATCATGCCGTACGTTGAGGTTTGACTTTTAGCTTACCAGGCGCCAGGTGACCCGGTGCACTCATGACGAATGCGTTCATGATCCATGGCCGCGAAGAGTTGTTCGCGGTAGACTCTGTCATTTTGGTTGTATGTCTGGCGGTATGAGTGAACAAAGAACTTGTCAATGTGTCAAAGTAGCTTTGGAGTCTCGGACTGCCTTAAAGTCAGGAGCGGAGTAGTTCCCGGAATTTCATGTGCTGGGAGGGGTTCACGTGACTCGAATGGCCGGCGACTGGCCGATGGCAGGCCGCAATCGCACGATAATATCGTCGGGGGAAGACGGAAATCACCGAATCAGATTATTGGGATTGGTTTTACAGCTTGTGAATGGCCTAGCATACCTTGAGTTCCGCCCGGCCTAGTGTTGCCAAAGTGCTTGGAAGTGGATAGATGGCGTGAGATTGCGTGCTTGAGGGGCCGGCGACTACCGGAGTTCGACCTCGCTATTCATCGACTTGAGTAGATTGACGACACATACTTTACTTGGCACCTTTGTTCCTCGAGGCGAAGTGTCATTAATGTCGGTTGAGTAAGGACATGAATTAGATAAAACCGGGCTTCACTCAAAGACACGTTGACATGTAGTTCAAATAGGCAGGGCCGGGCACTACATAGACCAACTCATTTTTGGCTGACAGGTTACTTCGCCGCCTAAGTTAGCATTTCCTGACCTGCTTAGCTTCAAACATGGAATCGCAGCGTTTGAGCCACACACATTAATTAGCATTATCAATGCTGTGGCCGCCGAATATGGTTCCGAAATGATCCATAATTATGGCGTTATCCTCTAGACTGAAAGCAGTTTACCACAGCAAGCATGGCTAAAAGTTCCACATTGTAAAAGGACCGTCCCGGCCATAGTCCAACTTGATCAAACAATCAACTACCGAGAGAATGCCCGATATGCCGAGAGGAAGTTATTAAGCATCTTGTCAGCTATACCGGACGTCTTCAACACTCCCTCGACCTGCGCGTTATGTGAACAATGCCCCGGAGGATATAGAGCCAGCAAAGCCTCTATTATACTTGGACTTCACCTCAATGCTATTCCACCAACCCTTGAGATCGTCTCTAATGCATGTAAGTGCACACGCCAGTGGTAACAAGATACGGCACTTCGTATCCCAGCAGCGCACGTGCGGACCACGCAAGGCAAGGTTACGTCGAGGCATACGGAACAACGATAAGGCAAGCATTCCCCTTGCATGTCCCACTCAAATCTAGCATATAGGGATCTTCGCCCACGCTAATCCATGTAGAAATTGTTGCATTGTAGAGGACTGCTTGATCCAGAGCCCTGGGAAGATCCACAACAGGCCGTAGAAATGATCCACAACAGCCTTCACGAGCTTTGAGTGTCCCATGATGCCATCGCTTCCGAAAAGCTTGATAACACTCCCATGTTTCTACTTCATATATCCATTGAGCTGGAACCAGAGCAAATCTCTGTGACTTACGTTCTTTGGAACTCATTTGTCAAGCTTCTTCTGGACTCGACGAGTGCTGCTTGAGGCTATGACTACCGAAGAGATAGGAAAGTACCATGGCGGCGTCGCCGAGCGGCTCCGCCGTTTCTACCGCGGAATCACGTTCCAGGCCATCATACTAGGTCTGGTCAGCTTTACCCAACCAGGCATATGGGTAGCATTGAACAGTGAGTTCCTTTCTTGAGATGTGAGACATTCGCAGATGCTGATAGAAGACAGACCTTGGAGCTGGTGGTCAAGCATCCCCATACGTGGTAAATGCTGGTGAGTGATGCTGAATTCCATCATTTTGACACCCTTCTGACGGCTTGGCAGCCAATGTGGTGACTTTCGCCATCATGGTCGTCTTCTCGCCATTTTGCGCAGTTTTCGGTAATCGTTACAGCCTCAAATGGGTCCTCGTATTCGGAACAATCGGCTACGTCCCATACTGCGCTGCCCTATACACGAACACGGTCTACGGGACGCAGTGGTTCCTCATTTTCGGCGCGGCAACCTGTGGTTTCTCGGCTGCGGCACTGTGGACGGCTGAGGGAGCCATCGCCGTTGGCTATCCGGAAGCCTCGCGCCGAGGATGGTGCGTGGCCATCTGGCTCGCGTTGAACAAGATCGGCTCGCTTATTGCTAGCTGCATTCAGCTTGCCCTCAATACCAGCAACAACGAGGCCGGCAGCATCAGCCCCAAGACCTATCTCGTTCTCGTCGGACTGACCTGTGCGGGCCTTCCCTTGTCGTTACTACTGTCTCCCCCCGAGAAGCTCATCCGCAGGGACGGAACCAAGCCTACAGCCCGCTCAAGCAAGACCACATTCAAGCAGGGGTTCAGAGACTTCTGGGCAGTGTGCAAGACCAAGCATATCTATATGCTGGTGCCAATATTTGTCACGGCACAGTGGGGGCAAACATACAACGGCAACTATCTCGCGGCATACTTTTCGGTCCGGGGCCGTACACTCGCGGGCTTTATTGTGACGATAGTGGGTATCGTTGTCAACTTCGTCGTCGGCTGGTTCCTTGACTCGAAGTACCTCCGCCGCTCTACGCGCTCGAGGGCCATGTGGGTTGCAGTCGCGGTGATTTACGTTGCTGGGTGGATCTATCAATTCATCAACCAGGCCGACTACCAGAAAGAAGACACAGTCTTCGACTGGTCGTCCCCAGGATATGCCCGGGGACTTTGTGCATACTTGCTCTACCGGTAAGACGAATTCTCCAGGATACCTTCTAATCCATTTACTGACAGTATACAGGGTTGGGTACGAAGCAGTTGGCACTTGGATGTATTGGCTCCTCGGAACTTACGACACGCACTTCGACACGCTCGCGCTAACATCCTCGCTGCTGCGCAGCGGTGAATCCCTAGGCTCGACCTTCAGTTACGCAGTGGGCGCCTCAAAGTCAGCATCGCTCATGACGAATCTCATTGTTGCCGCTGTTGTGTGGTTCGCCTCCGCGCCGATGGCCACCTGGAGCGCCTGGAAGGTCACGGACTCCCAAGAAGAGGAGACGCTCGCTGTGGAAGGCTCGGCTGCAACCTCGATCAACGAGGAGCACTTCGATGGTAAAGCGTTCGACTCGTCCTCAAACGCAACACGTCATGTGTAGTGGTGTAGAAGTTCGCGTATGCCTGTCGTTTTGGGCGAAGGAGACGCCTTGGGAAGCATGATCAAAATCCACCAAACACATCACGGGGGTCGGGAATTTAGCGACATAACTTCTTAGATAGAGATGTTCCAGGTATAGAGAAATAATTAGACACACCTCATCATTTTAAAACCAGCATAGCGTCCTTTTGTGATACTTTCTCTACTATTAGGGCTTTGCAGAGAACATTCTACGTTCTTATAAACATAAAGAATACGTATAGCCCTCAGCAATAGCAAATATAAGTTGGTCTATAAGAACGCATGTCAGTCATCCAGATTCAAGACAAATGCTTATAAATATTGCTGAATCACCTCCTGATCTGGCCCATCTCCGGAGGCTGACCGAGGTCTGCCTGGGTGAGATCAATGGCTCACTTAGAGGCATGCGCACCTGCCAGTCCAGGCGATTTTACCGAGTTTTCGGGGCCCGTTGATTACTACCTGAGTCGTAGAAATTACTTCTTGAGGCACAATTTGGGTCAAGCGCGCGGGTTTGGTAATCATTAACACGACTGAATCTGTTCCGCGGCTGTTCCGCGGCGCCTGGCCCATAACACCCACGACACGAAGAGCACTACCTGGGCATACAGTCTCCTGGCTGTAGGTGTTGTTGAATGGAGCAGGGCTACCAAATCGCGAACAATGCTGACCAACGCCGAACTGTTCACGACCTTGCCGGTTAACAACACGAACCCTGGCGATAGAGCCACAGTTGTCTCCGGGTTGATTGATATGAAATGTTGACCGTGATTGAATAGGAACCAGACTCCATAGACACATTAGGGCATCATGGATCTGGACCGTTTCTATATCCCGCGCGCTGGTAAGCTTAAAACAAGCTTCTGTCCATGCCCTAGTGCATGATCCTCATCGATGACGACCCACTTTCGTGTTGAAAATGAACGCCAAATGCAAGGGAGTGTCCACATCCGGGTTGTTGATTGTTGCGAACACCCGTTCATCCCTAGTTTTGTAAGCGTGGCCAACGGACCAGGACAGGTAGGGAGGACTTGGGCTCATTCGCCACCAAAAGATGAGAACGTGAAAGGCAAAATTGTACTAGTTGCAGCTGATGAGCTCAAAATATATAAAGCATGATGGACGCTGCCGTCGTGAATGTTAGTAGGAGTAGCACCGCTCATCGCACTTCCTGAATTTTCTCACAGCCACAGTTCCTTACCAATAGTCATTCCTTGAAGACTGTCACATCAGGAAAGTTCAATCATGCACTCGGTGTCTCTCGCAGCTCTTTCTGGCCTCCTGGCCGTGGCACATGCTGCCCCTTCCAATGCCAATCGACCAAGTGCAGCGTCGAAGTGTCCAGACGTCAATGGCACATTCTCCATCGAGAACTATAGATTGTACCCGGAGAACCTGGACTGGGATCCCATACACTGCAAGCTATACCTCAGGCAAGTTCTTAATGGATCGGCGTGGAGGATGAGAAACTGACATGTCGCACATAGCGCAAACTTCAACGCCTCCGTCCTGGTATATGACCCGTACACCGCGACTTATGACATCTTGACCTTGGACGGAATTACAGAAACAGAGCTATACCATGTATCGGGAATAGACTACGATGCTTCGACACGGTCCATCATAATTCAGGCCAACAGCGGGAATCCTTTTGTTACCAACGGAGCCGACTTATCTGGGCCCAACAAAGTCATCCGATACGACACGATTTCCAAGAAAATTGCGTGTATGTAAACGATCTCTTTCATGTCATTCCTTCTCGCCCAAGTTCTACAGGCACCTTTTATTATATGACCTTGGTCTCAGTTGTCACACCGAAACCTGTCTCGGGCCTCTGGGTGTCAAGAAAGAGAAAGGGAGAAGGAGGGTGCGTGCCTGTGTGTGTTCTTGTGAGCGTACTAACACAAGGATTGATCAGACACCGCCGACCTTGCCGAATTCGTGGCTCAGGCCCGGGTTGGCAACTCGACTGGCGGCGGCTTCCAGGACTCGGCCGAGGACACCGAGGGCAACGCCTATGTCACCACCACCTTCAACGTCGGGGCCATCGCCAAGATCTCGAAGACGGGGGACGTGACACCCTGGTACATTGGCGACGCGACCCCGGTCCCATATATCTACGGCGGACTCGTGTTCGACGAGGCGACCAATAAGCTGATCGTGACGGCGGGGTCCCGTGGCATCTTCCAGTCCTTCGACGTTGCCTCCTATACGCCCGAGCCAATAGACATCACCATGACCGGACGCCCCGCTGACGGATCATACCCTGGCCTCGGCTGCGACGGCCTGGTCAGTCCCGCGCGGTACGGGCGCAAGGTGCTCCTTTGCTCGGATAACGGCCAGGCTGCCACCACGCTGTGGGCTACAAGCGATGGCTTCGCCTCTGTCCGGTATATCGGTCAGGTTGCGAATAACGGCACGGAGGAGGTCGCGAAGTTTGGGACCGTGGTGGCCACGGTGGAAATAGGCAACTCGCTTTATGTCAACAACGAGTTCTTCAATGATACCGGGGTCTTTGATGTGGCTGGCGACCGTGCCAGCTTCCCACTTGTCGACTCCACGGCGGAATTCGACGCTTTGGTGAGCGCGGCTGGGTTTGAGATCATTGCTTGCTGAGCGTGATCTTGTATGTCATCTCCTCTGAGCTCAAACTCAATAGACATAGCGGAAATATATTTTTCAATCCGGCTGAAGATGTTATTCCAATCAGATTCGCCGGGCATGATCTTATTACACTGGGAATTGCAGCTCGTGCAGTTGTAGACACACACCATGAACTCGAATGGCTTCCGGTAAGCATATGAACCTCGGAATCTGCAGGCAGGGGCTTAATAGACTGGCAGTTGGCTCGATCAACACAATTCGAAGAGGGAGGTACTGAGTGAGCTTATGACTTTTTGAGATCGTGACAGCGAATCAAGGACAAGAATCTTGAGCAAGATACATAATTATGCCCCTGTCCGTTTCGCCATGTAGTAATCCCACGGCACGCCCAGTCGGCGGTCGCTATTTAGAGAAACTCGTTGAATCTGGCATCAGGAACACAATATCGGTAATCATGGCTTCGACTTACAAGAAACACTGTGATCCATGTTAATTCCAGTGCAAGGATCTAGGCGTCTTGTTTCTCAGGAGACGTTGGGCTAGATTCGTGTTCGGTGTCCAGGCTCCGATGGGCTCCCACAAAAGGGGCAGATGGCCGAGGGTTGGAAGCGCGAGGCTGACCACCATTCCCGGGAGTCGGCGGATAATTTTATCATCATGCAGCAATGAACTGGCGGTTGCGGGTGATTTCTCCGTGGCCCGGCTATCACCGTTTGTTTCGTGAACTAAAAATTGAAGGAGGCACAGGGGGAGTCGGTTTCAATCAGAGTGATGCCCCACAAACGTTTCGGGCGAATTGTTCGCCAAGAAGGCAACGGAAATGAATGAAACACCACATCGGGAATGGGACCGGCTGATCTACCCCCACAGTGAGGCTCCGAAGCTAATGAGCTTGTTTAATACAAGTGCCGGTGGAGGCATTTCGTGGCCCCATGGACGGGCTTTAGTCAAGTCCCATCATGGGACAGCGGTTGACGATTCGAGCACTTGGTCGTATAACATGACAACTGACGTAGTGGGGCCTCTCGCTCTGAGATATAAGTAGTCTGCACAATTCGACTTGGTATACTCGATATTATTTTGTGTCAGCAAGCCTCTCATCCAACCACACACAAGTCTTTCGTTTCAATTCGTTGTCTCTCATTCACTGCCGGCAGTACCAGCACTACATACCCACACCCATCAAAATGCCTTCCACCCTCCAGACCATCTCTGCCATTGCGGCTGCCGCTGCGTCGGTCAACGCTGCCATGGGCCCTGCCCTGTCCACTGGCCCTGTGGCCGACTCCACCTTCATCCGGGAGTCAACCGCCACCCTCGTCCTGCCCGAGGTCCCTACCAACAACAAGGGAGACGCTTCCCTCTGGGTCGGCATGGGCACATCCAACGGCGACCTGATCCAGTCCATCTCGGACAACTACAACTCCGACAAGTGGTCCATCTACGCCTACACCCTCGTGTCCCTCGGTGAGGGCAAAGGTCAAACAGTCATCCAGGATGATACTCCGACCGAGGCTGGCGCCGGCGACGAGGTTACCATGCACTACAAGTTCGACGACGCCAGCGGCAACTACACCCAGACCGTCAGCATCAACGGCGAGGTCGTCTCCACCCTGTCCACCAGCAGCGGCAAGGCCCAGGGCTGGGGCTCTTCGGTCGAGTGCGCCGAGGAGAACTGCGGCACCATGCCCGCCCACAAGTGGACCGACGCCAAGATCATCCTCGACGCTGCCGATGCCAGCTACGACAAGACCCTGGGCATTGGTGAGGGCGTCACCGGCTCCATGACCACCAGCGACGGTGGCAAGACCTGGGAGATCGGCACCTTCGAGATCCCCGAGTTCACCTTCGGCTCATAAGCGGTGGCTTTGGGTTCGATGTAACAACAAAAAGACACGCACTATACCCGGTGCCTGATGTTATGGCTTCTTCACTGTAAAATATTACTATCAGCGCTTGTATTACAACCCTAGCGTATGAATTGAAATACAGCATGTTGTCTGGATCCTTGATTGGATTCTCCAAATCACAAGACTCTCGATTGTCCTCCATTAAAGTGGTCTCGTTTTTAATCTGTACACATATGCCTCTTAAGCAGTATGCATCCAGTCCCTTCATACAGTGATAAATAAAAAAACACAATGCCGAGAAGAGTAGGTTTCGAACACAATTGTAGCTTGCGGCTAAGTCCTCCATTAAAAGTGATGTGATCCGTGTAAATGCTCACGAAACCCATTGAGCGCAGTTCATTGCAGATACGAGTGAATACATGCGCAATCATACCTGTTGTATTTGAGATCATTTGGTCGACCACACTATGGTCTTGACATGCAATATCGGTCAATCTAGAAGAGAACGGATATTCGCACCTGTAAAAATGGAAAGTACACCCATGATATCAGTCGCGCTACAGCTACAGCCAATTAAAGCATATCACCCAAGCCTATTTACACACTTACACACAGTAACACACCCAACACCCATACGCCTATACGCCTATACGCCTATACGCCCATATACTTATACACCCGTACACCCATACACCTAATACCTATATACTGAACACTTGTATAAATTAGGTATATAGGTGTATAAGTGTATAGGTGTATAGATATATAGGTATATAGGTGTATAGGTGTTAGGTGTATAAATTGAGCGTGCGAATTGGGTGTGTGAACTAGCGTGGGTGTCAGTGCTGGCGATATACGGGTATATTTTCTGTTTTTGTAGGTGTAAACATTGGTTCTTATCTAAAATATTGCCTTGGATAGACCGTCAGTCCTCTTATGTTGGCCCAACTGCTCTCACCGCAGCCGGCTCCTCAACCGAAGTAGCAACCTTTTTCGGATGCTACGGAAACGCAGTGCAGTGCTACCGGCACCGAAAATGGCACACATAAAGGCAAGAGGCTCAATCATAATGTCAAGTCATCTGTCCAGCCCGGTCTGATTCAAGCAGATTAAATGCAGATCCAAAGTGGCTCCGACTTTAAGTTCAGTGTTGCCGGGACAAGCCGCTCATCAGTCGACGACAAAAGGCACGGCAGATTTTTAGTATCAGCCGGTGCCAGTTCATACCAAACTGACAATTCGGTGTCTTTTCGTCATCTCAAAAAATTCCCCATCCATGATTTTATGAACATACGCCTCTCCCACGATGATGAAACCGCCGTCCCTGGCAGGGCGAAGGACAAAAGGCACGTCTGCACCGGGCAGGATCCAGATCGAGTCACCCCGGCACATCCCAACCGGCCCGATTCCGATATATCCACCCCGCGAACGAAATGGGCGCCTTTGCAAGAGCTTGTTGAAGGCGATTTTGGCGTACTTGACACCTTGACCGACATCACCGCCCGCCCTCACAGCTTGATACGCCTGGTGGGTCTCCTCAGTCGCCCGCGCTGTTTCCCAGCTGTGCACGTATGCGCGATCCGCGATCGGGGTCCGCCAAAGGGCATCATATACTTCTTCCGCCGTCTTGTAGACCCCGTTGGCGCAGGGGAGTAGAGTGGTGTCGAGATCGTGGAGCCAAGTGGAGAGCCTAGCCACGCGGGCTGCGTCGTCCGTCGTGTCACCATGCTCGGTAAAGGGCTGGCCCAGATGCACGATCTCGTCGACGTATAAACCTATCAGATCTAGTCTTCCTCGGACGCCGAATGACTGTGCTAGCGTTTGGGTAGACATTTGGGCTGCGGAGTACGGGCAGTGCCTCCTCCCACCCCGAACCACAAAGATTGGTGTCGTGTACAGCGGTTGCGGCAAATCCTTCGACGACCAGTCTGGTGCCCATGACGGTGGCGAATTTGGCAGCATGGGAGAAGCAACCTCACCTCCAGAGCAGTTTCCTGCAAAGGACAGCATGCAGAGTCCATAGTAAGCCAAACATGCCACCCCGACTTCTGTCCGAATGCTCGCCCAGTCCTTCGTGTAGTCAACCATGACTAGCGGACTCTGGTGGGTGTCAATCAAACTCAGGAGGGCATAAATGTAATCTCTTTTGTCCGAGGCCTGGAGCTGTACCCGCGGCGCCATCCGAGATAACAGAGAAAGGAGCTCGAGGAGGGAAAGGTCGGGCTTCGTGAAGGCGACAGGCGTCACGCGGTCCAAGGCCAATGTGAGCACGTCTGCGAGCGCCGAGCTATCCTGCTGACCGGCGCCTGCGAGATTTAGGTAGTCTCGGACGCCACACAACACCCAGAAGCCTCGAAAGAATACGTGCCATGGTACCCACTCCCGTCCGCAGCAGACGACGGCGTTCTGTGATAGCACGGCCTCTTGGATGACCCAAACGCGCCGGAACCAAGGCCTCTGGTACAGAGAGGTAATCGCGGCCAATCTCGCTGAGTTGTCGAGTCGAAGGACAATAATGATCTCGTCGAGTACTCTCTGGACAGCCTGCACGAATGGGTCGGACGAGGTCTTGTCGAACGAGACTTCAGACCATGACTGAACATCGGCCGGGATCGCCGACTGGCTTAGTCTGCGCAGGGTTTCGAACGCAAGGTCGCTGTCCTCGCTGGCCGGGCCGATCCAGAGTATGGTCTCCCTTGCTGTCTCGAAGATCTCGTTCATCTGAGAAACCTGTTGGTTTCTTTCTGCCTCGTTATGCTGGTCGATGCACAAGGCGTCGACCCAAAGGATCATTGTGTTCTGGCCGTCTCCTCCTTGGTTCTGGATCTCGGTAATGAAATGCCTCAGAACGTACTCCAGATTCTCAGTCACTCGGACATGCTGACCATTGAGTATGATTTCGCGCGTGGCGCTCGGGTCTCCCCAAGTGTAGGATAATGCTGTATAATGGGGTCTGTCTCCGAGGCTGGCATGCTCCAGCCGGCAGGATACCAATGTTTGATGACCAGAAACTAGATTCGATCTATCTGTCGTGAGAGATAACAGATGGATGAGACGAATTTCCTGTTTGTCCGGTCTCAATGGTCGGTATTGGAAGCCCTGTACCAACGTAATGTCTGCCAGCTCGTTTGTGGGCATCCTTAGGCCACACCGATCTCGTTTGCGATCTACGATGAAGAATGGTCTCGCCAAGATCAGGCGAATAAATCTTCCACGTGGACATGGGTGTAGCTGAAGTAGAAAATGTGATATCTCATGCGCTTGGTTGGTAAATCTTGAACGACCTTGGAAGATGACAGGAAATCTCGTGCGGGGCTTCGAATGTGGCTTAAAGCTAAGCTATACTATCGGCCTATGATCCGAAGAGCAGAGGGTATGGGTTATTCAATCAGATAGCTAATCAAACTAAGATGCCCCGGAACTGTGAAGTGTGCATAAGCGCTAATCAAATTTGAGGAGTAGGACACCACTTTATTCTTGTTGTCCTTTCTATATAGCCTTCAATAAGTTGTATAATTATAGGAGGAGCTTGTGATGACTGCATGTGGGTGATAAATTGACAACGCCGTACTAGTAGTGTAGTACAAAGATATGCCGGCATGCAAGGACGGCTAGCATATAATTATCTTAGACCGACTAAATATTGGAAAAGGTGGAAGGCTGAGGCATTGTCTTTTTTACTGTACTTGAATTCTTTCGCCTGACTGATACGCTGCATTGCAAATATACATGTTAAACTCTATTTGAACTCGCGTGCCGGCATTCCTCCTAAGGAGTAGGTATGCGTCGGCGCAATTGGGCGTCGGGTGTCTCGACAGCCAGTGTGCCTTCGTCATGCCGGACCCGAATCAAACAATTTTTGAATCCTTCATAGATCTTATCTCTATGATAGACCGCTTGAGCAATAGCATTTGTAATCATTCTGGTGAGTTGCGATTGCTGTCGCCGAAACACGTGATAGCGAGATGTCGACATTGCGTGCTAAATGACGAGCGCATGAGAGTGTGGCACGACGGATGTCTCGATTCTCCGCAGATGCTTTAAACCGTTAAGATGATGATCAACCTTGCACTCAACAACACGACTCGGAGACTACAAGGTCCTGAATCAGTCTGAGTGTAAATCATGGGAGCCGAGAAATCGATCAAATCTGTCGCGATCATCGGCGCAGGCGCCTCGGGTATGCACCAAGCTCTGGATCTAAAGCCCTCACCATATTAGTAGCAGAACATGCCGCTGATAGCAATATATAGGGACTATCACGGCAGCTGCGCTCAAAGCAGAGAACTATTTTGACCAGATTCGAATCTTTGAGCGGCGAGAAACTGCAGGTGGAACATGGTCAGTCTCATCAAATCCATCGCCATCAACTCTCATCATTGCACTAGAATTGACATCAAATAGGATATTCGATGCATCTCCAGGGCCAGAGCTTCCCATAAATCCGGGAAAACTGCCTCCGCAGATCGATCCGCCTGTCCAGATTCCGGACCAACTCCCTAGGGTGACGGCACCGGTTGAGCAGGAGCGGTATTCCAAGACGCCAGTCTATAACTCCTTGACGTAAGTAACGAGGTGAACGAAAGATCTGAATCATGAAAGGCTTATGTAGGAGACAGGACAAATGTGCCTGATATAGCGATGTGCTTCTCTGATGCACGATTCGCATACGGACCGTTCCCACCACATCATGTGCCTCGGCAGTATTTGGAGAATTACGTTGCAACCCACGAGCTGGACGAAAACTTGGTCCTCAGCACCACTGTCGAGGATGTCTCCCGAATCCCACCACCGAGCTCAGAACTAGGCCTCGACAGGTGGAGGCTGACGCTGCGAAAGCACGATGCGCTGCGACGAGTGGACGTGTGGTGGACAGAGGAGTTCGATGCCCTTGTCATTGCAAACGGACACTACTCAGTACCATTTGTATGTGAAATCCAGCACTTACAGCGACATGATTCTTGGCGCGGGCTGACACGAAGCAGATTCCACATGTCGACGGGCTGGAGGAGTACATCAAGAAGTACCCAGACCGCGTGGTCCATTCCAAGTACTACCGCTCACCAACGGTGTACTCGGGCCAGAAGGTCCTGACAATCGGCAACTCAGCGTCGGGCTCGGACATCTTCAACGAGCTGACCAAGACCGCGCAACTGCCTGTCTACAGCTCCCGCCGTCACAAGAGCCCGTTCGAGGGCGACAAGCCACAGCCCGGCGTCGAGTGGAAGCCCATAATCACGAGGTATCACGCCGACGGGACCATCGAGTTCGAGGACGGCACGACCCTGGGCGCCGACGACGTGGACAAGATCATATACGCGACGGGGTACCGGCCGTCGTTCCCGTTCTGGAACGAGCGGGCCAACGGGCGGCCGATCTACGACTACGAGGTCGGCAAGCTGGTCAACACGTACTGGCACACCTTCTTCCACGACCTGCCCACGCTCGCGGCCGTGGGCATCGAGAAGGGCCTCACCTTCCGCAGCTTCGAGTACCAGGCGGTGGCGCTGGCGCGCCTCTTCAGCGGGCGCAACGCCATCCCGCTGCCGCCCGCGCGCGAGCAGCGGAGGTGGGAGGAGGAGAGGACCGAGTGGGTCAAGGCCACGGGGAAGAAGTTCCACGACATCGAGAGCGAGCCGGGCCGGCTGGGCGAGGACTCGTTCAAGTGGCTTGGGTACCTGTATAGGCTGGCCGGCCTGGGCACGCTGACGGGCGACGGGAGGGTGCCTCCTGTGCTGAGCAAGGAGCTGCTTCATGCCGTCAGGACGATCCACAAGTACCCGCGATACGACGAGGATGTGGCTGACGCAGAGGTTTATGATTACCACGGGGTATCGTCAAGTGGCGGCAAGCAAGCTGCCAAAGAGTGGGTGGTGGTCGATGGGCTGTAGGACGAGACGAGAAGCTATTACCTCGAGGCTGGGCATCTCGGTGAGACGCATAGAAGGGTTGGTGTAAATATTTCACTTAGAAGGGGGCGAGAAAGGGGACCGGGGCGGCGCATCGAACAGCCTTTCTTTGCATGTCCTCCTCGAGACGCTCCTTACGTTGACGCATGGCGAGCGAGCAATAGGTTGATGTACTGGAGCCAGCGCTTAACATGATACGAAATGGACGGTTATGTACCTCACAGATTGAAGCGCCAGTGATTGGACGCGGTGCCTGTCGCGGTCGAGTGAGAGGGAGCAAAGCCAACCCCATATCCGCAATCTTGGAGGGGGCGCCGGGAGAATTCGTTCACAACTGTCTCGTGAGGTCGCCTGGCCATGATGCGCATAAAATTGGTCTCTTGTAGAACACGTGTCTCAGCAAATCTCTTATTTCCTTGTCGACATGGTCAAATCCTTGGTGTTCGTAAGGTGAAAGCCGGGAATCATACTTGACAGGGTTGAGTGGGAGTGGCCCGCGCGGGGCCGACGCGGAGAGGACTTGAGCTCTGATTGCAGATCAACAACACCTTTCAGTACAAACAAATACAGCGACCATGAGAGGGCTTAACAGAGCTCAACCCGCACTGCGGCGGTGCACGCACAATGGCGGCGTCTTGTCTACGAGGTGAGATGTCAATGTCAGGTCAATTGGCAGCTCCAAGCTAACAAACAACACCCACAGGCGCACCGTCGCAACCAGAGCTCTCGCCGTAGCCCCAAGCTCCACTGCCCGCCCACGAGCGGCACTACAAACCCTTCCTCGCCCCACGACCCTCCCGCGCGCCCACGCCCTCTCGAGATGCTTCTCCCAGACTGCCGTGCTGGACGGCAAGAAGAGCAAGGAAAGGAGAGCCAACAAGCGATCGGCAGAGCGGGTAGAGGCAGCGGGCGAGGAAGAGGAGGATGAGGATGCGGCCGCGGCGCCGTCGAGGGGCCGCGCAAAGGAGAAGGCAGCACAACAGGCGCACAGCGACTTCGACCGCGAGGCGGCCTTCGACCTGGGCGACGTGGACGCCGAGTACGCGCGCGTGGACGAGCGGTTCGAGAAGCGGCTGCAGGAGTTCAAGGTGGGCGGGCGCTTCAACCCGGAGATGCTGGGCCAGCTGCGGGTGCGGCCGGACCGCGATTCGGCGCAGTCGTGGCCGCTGCGCGAGCTGGCGCAGGTGGTGCACCGGGGCGGGCGCAGCGTGTCGATCCTGGTCAGCGACGCCGAGTACGTCAAGCCCATCATGTCGGCCGTGCAGAACAGCGACGACTTCAACCAGCAGCCGCAGCGGGACCCGGACAACGAGCTCGAGCTGCTGCTGCGCATCGAGCCCGAGGACCCGGAGGAGCAGCTCAGGCGCCTGAGGGCGGAGATCACCGCCTGGAGGGACGCTGTCCGCGGCGTCATGGCCGCGAGGAAGCATAGGCACGCCGCGTGGCTCAAGGAGAAGCACGTCACCAAGGACGATGTCAAGGCGCTGGAGAAGAAGGTCAAGTCCATGCAGGACAAGAAGATCGAGCAGGTCGACCGGAGCGAGAAGCAGATCGTGCAGCAGATGGCCAAGAGGCAGACACGGCTGTAGTCCGGCATCCTGGTGGGGGTCATGAGCTGCAGGCACGGTCCATACTACGATTGAAAGATACCTGGGGGACAAAAGTTTTGTATATTCTACTGTATTTGTACAACCCGGAAGGGTGACCATCTTCGTGCCTCGTCCTTCACTCCTGTTCATGCTGTAGACTATGCTGGTCGGGCGGCCTGTCCAGCCGCGGGCACCTTGATAAGCTTCTTGATCCGCTCGTCGAACTTGACGCCGTCCGCGATGGTGTAGGTAGAACCCTGGGCGTGATATGTGGCCAGCTTGCCGTAGACATCCTCGGCGTACTTGACCTCCGGGTGCTCTCCCTTGAGAACGTACTTTTGGATCGCCTCCTTGGTGTTGTTTGTGTTCTGCGTCTTGTACCTCCTCGCCATATTCTCCAGTTTGGCAGTGGCGCGAGCCTCAGCCGCCGCCCTGAGCCAGTCCTCGGGCCGCGCATTGCTCTTGACGAGAGACTCGCCCAGCTGCTTGCCCTCCTCACTCGATGCCAGCTTGGCGGCCCATTCCTTGAAGGATGCCACGAAGGCTCCCCAGTTGTTGCCATTCTTCTTCTGGATGCCCTTGACGATGGCATCCATGGACTTCTGGACCAGCTTATCCCTCTTCTCGTGCGACAGGGTCTGAATAACCGCCTTCTTCTGCTCAACGTTGGAGAAGTAGATGGGCTTGTTCGCCACGAGCCACTTCTTCACGTCGTCGATCTTGAACGACTGCTCCTCCTCGCCAGCTCCCCTCCCGCCTCCCAGGACCTTGACGCTCCGGAACGCCATGTCGGCCTGGCCCAGCGCTGTGTTGGTAGCCACCGCAGGACCCCACCCGACCAGCGACTCGAGCGTCACGGACGGCTTGTACGCCCTCTCCGGGCCGCCGACCTGCTGCTCGCGCACGTAGGCCTGGACCTCCTCGTCCAAGGAGTTCAGCCCGGAGTTGGCCGCCTCGTCCCTCTCCTTCTTCTTGTCGTTGTCGCTGCGGCGCTTCTTCATACCGCCCGCGCGCTTAGGAGGTGGCCGCCTGCCGCCCCTGCCGCCACCGCCGCCTGCCGCCGCCGCCCTAAAACGAGACGCCGGAGGGCCACCTTGTTGTCCCTGGTTGCCAGGGCGCGCGAACCGGGGGCGGTTGGGGTCAGGTGTGAAGCGCCCGCCCACGGCACCGGCACCTCCTGGCCCCGATCGAGGACGCGGGGGGCCCTGAGCTTCATCTCTGCCAAAGTCCACTCTGCGAATCAAGGGCTTGGCGCCGCCTTCTCGTTTGGGCAGGCTTCGCACGCTGATGACGTTGGCGCCCAGTCGCGAGCCGAGGGTGGCCGTGTGCGGGAGGTTCGCGGCGTTTCGGGAGCCAACGGGTTGCCTTGTGAAGGCATTCGAGGAGCCTTGAGGGCGCTCGGAGGGCTGTGAGGGACGGCTCATGGCGCCGATGGCCGAGGCTGCTGCCACGGAGCGGTCGAGGCGGGTGGGCGGTTTGCTCGCATCATCGTCGCGGCGCTTGGGCGTGGTCGAGAAGGGGCGTAGTCTGGTTGTTGAGGGCACCTTTGCCCTACGTCCGAGGACGACCCGCACTGCTTGACGAGGCATTGGAACGGACCTGGAATGGATGGCCAGTCTGGGGCCGCTGGGGTCAGTGGGCTGCAGTTCGATGAAGCTGTCGGGAGAAATGCATGCCAGTCACAAAATCCATCTAGCTTGGTGGTCCGAGCTTCTCGCTTGGTGCTCCGCGAGAAGCTTGGCCCATACTATTTTCCTGTCTCAACGTCACGCATGTGCTGTCTCAACATGAGCATCAATAAACCCAGCGAATTGAATGGGCACGCACTTGAGCGTCTCATTAAAGTACAGAGGGGCCTATTTAATGTTGGCCTATTTGATGTTGACAAGAACAGATAGACCATTGTGCATCCGCCCCCGTGGAGCATCTTGTATATCGCAGGGCAAGATTGACAGTAAGAGGATCATACATACCTAGGTACCTGCGTAACTTTGATGATACAGACGATCTCTAGGCTCGGAAATTTGCTCTAGCACGCGGTCATGGCGTTGAGGCAATCTTTTCCTCGAAAATCAACTTGACGTGCGGGTGGCTATATCTACCACGCTGGTGGACAACGGCACTGGGCGTTGACCCGGCGCAGCATCCATCAAGTGACAAGAACAGCGAGCACAGACAGTCAGCACAGGGTAAAAGTCCAAGGAGTTAAAAGCAACGCGTTGATTCTCGCGGTGTCATTGATCAAGTCACGAAGTACCTAGGTTGCCCTATTCTACCGGACACCAGTCCAAAAAAGAAAACGTCCCCGTGGCACCTCCGCCAGACGGCCATGAATTGCTCTGCACACCACCTCACTACGAGGCTGCCTCGAATCATGGCCTGCTCAGAACTGGCCGACAAGAGTGTAGACCCTGCCCTTGGGCACCTTCTGTATCTCCTCGAGGGGCAGCGCCTTGCGGTAGTAGGCGATGCGCATGGCATCAATCTGGGTGTCGCTAGCCCTCGAGCCCCGGTCGTACGGGTGCCTCTTCTGGGCGAGCATGTCGCGGACGCACAGCCCGGCCTTGCGGTTGAGGTCCATGTGGCGGGCGTGGTTGAACAGCCGGCGGAGCTGGGGGATCTCCTTGCCGAGGATCCGCTCGAACTGGGCGAGCCGCTTGATGCGCGGGGTTCCGTCCTCGTTGCGGAGGATGCTGAAGTCGATGTTGGTCTGGCCCAGGGGCACCATCGGCTGCCCGGGGCGGCCGCACCCGAGGTACTCGGTGCCCTCCATCTTCAGCTGCCTGTGGTGGTAGTCCTCGCGCTCCACGGCCGCGATCATCTGGCAGCTGTCGCAGACGTATCCGGTGCTGCAGTACATCAGGGGCACGTTGGTGCCGCACGAGTTGCAGTCGGCCGTGTCGCCCCAGACGCCGTAGCTGGCCGGGTGTCCCTGCTGGCTGGTCGACACTGCTCCGTCCTCGTACAGCTGGATCCAGCCCTCCTTTCCGAAGATGGTGACCAGCTCGGCAAAGGTACAGCGGATCTGCAGCTTGGCTTTCTGCTGCTCGCTGATCTTGCCCTTCGCGAAGAGTCGCTTGAGGTATTCCTTGTGCTCGGCGACAGCCTCCATGCGAGGCACAGTCTTGCTGTGAAGGGGGAGCTTCTCGAGGAAGCGTCGGAACAGAGCGTTGTGGTGCATCATGTGCTTCTGGCCGCTTCCTGTGAAGAGACATCAAAGGTTAGTAGGGTGGAGAGCAAACTCTCGCCCGGCTTGGATCACTCACTCTTCAGGCGCGGAGCAATATCGTAAATGAAAAGCTTGCACACAGCCGTCGTGATTCTGACGCCCGGGTTGCTATAAGTCAAACCGTAGGCACCCTGCCGGTCATGACCTATGTCGCCATTCTCCCACGAGGCTCCAATGTTGTACCGAGGGGCGATATCGAACAGCAGTTTACCGCCGTATAGTGCGTTGTGGGCTTGTACGATGTCGAGCAGGGCAGGGACGTGGTGGTAGCGGATCTGGTCGCAGCTCGTGATGTCGGCTCGCTCCAGGTTGGGCATCATGTCGAGATAGGTGGCGAAAACGCCCTCGTCGAAGAAGCCCACCCGGTTGAAACACACCCGCTTGATGGTGTGGCCCCTGAGCTGAAGGCTTCTGCCGACGCACAGCACGCCTTGGACTTGGGCCACGTTCCAGGCAGAGAGTCGAAGGTACATGTTCTTGCTATATTCCATGTGCGTCGGGCTGATCATGATGAACTACACCGGTGTTAGTGCTATTGCTTATATATACACGAGACATATGGGACGCAATATGCTTTCGGACGGAATCGTAAAGCATATACTGACCGGGTGGTTGCCTTGTTTCTCACCCGCCCCGGCGTCGCCTGCCTCCTTCAGGAGCTCGAACTCGTCCTCAGTGAACTCACTGTAGTTGCATCTGCCGTTGGACATATCCCAGAGTGCCTAGGCCATGTTAGCATGACACCGCGTGGTCTTGGCCGTGATGACTTACAGGAGTACCCATAATCTGGTTCGCCACCAAGGTGCAGGTGCCTTGGAGAGCGGCGATGTCATGATAAGACAGGTACTGCATGATCTTGAAGCGGACCTCGCCAACGGCCAGAGCCCGGGAAACCGGCAAGTCCTTGTTGGGATCAGAGACAGCAGACTCGAAGCGGAAGCTCTTCTCGCCCTTTGAAAACGGAGCCTATAGATTACAACACGGTGAGCCACTGTCTCTGCGTATGCTGCAATATCTTGGCCGGATCTTTCGAAGATCGCAGACTGGCGAAACAGCCAGACGATGAAGTCAAACACTTACAGAACAGAACAGTCCTCCAGCGTAGTTCTGATGAGGGTAAAACATGTTCAATTTCTCCGCCTCAGCGGTATCCTTCGCATCGCCGGAAGGGCGCTCCTCCACCTGGAAGTCTGCCCACTTCATACGGTTGCCATCCTTGTTGCGCGGCCACACGGGCACCTTCTTCTCGAACCGGGCCTTCCGAAGATTATCAAACTCCTTCTTGTTCTGGACGTAGTTATCGGTGTAAGGGACACCGGTTTCTTTGAATGGGAGGATTCGAGTCATGTCTCGGTATCCGTTGGTCGAAACGGAGTAGTCCGGGGATAAGAGCTCAGTCTGTTCGGCCTTGGAGAGCTTCCTGTTTGCCTGGCCTCCACGGTACTGGTGGAGACGGCGGTTGGGGCGAGTTCCATTCATGGTTGCTGTGCCGATGTCAGAAGAGAAGATCGTATGAGGGAAACAAAGGCGAAAAGGGCAAGTGTGGGAGTGCTGTAGAAAGACAGACACCCTCAGAAGGGCCGTTTGAAAAATGCAAGTGGCTCTTGGGAGCAAGAGGCCCAACAAGCCGAAGAATGCCGCCGCTGCTGATAGAAACTAGCCTGACTTCAGGAGCATTCCAATGTACCAGCAGACAGAAGTCAAGCCATACGGAATGAGACCCATATGCCCAGATGCTACAGCTGGTGCCGGAATACTCATTCGGCTAAGGGGTAGGACATTTGATGTGTCTGAACTGTTCTGAAAGCGTAGTGGGCAAGGGGTTCTTGAGTCTTCGTGGAAGGAGAAAGCAAAGAACAAACGCAATCTCCTCCCCTTTTGGCTTCCTTTCGGAACTACTCTGATTGAACATATTTGAGGCAAGTGCTTTGGAAGATTGAGTTCTTTTTACCAGTACAATGGTGTCCCTCAACTGCTCAAGTACTCACGGGAAGGAATGTTTGATGTGTTTGTGTCCCGGGATGTGGTTTGATGAACAACGGGGTCCGGATTGATGTTGAGGGCCGTGCAGAAGGAATCAAAGGCACGAAAAGAGCACAAACGACAAGGACATGGATCACAAAGGGGAAAATATGTAGAACTTGCCGTGGCGAGGCAAACTCTGAGTGTGCTGTAGAAGCGACGACGTGAAAGATGGGGAACCTTTGGATCAGCAGGCAAAGTCGACCGGCTGCTTTTCAGGAACCTGACTGTTGGCGGCGACTGTATTCTGAGTTTCCGCGAGTGCAAACGCGGCTGAAGGAGGAGGTACAGGTGGAAGGAAACTTGATGGAAGAAGGAGTACGCTCATGGAGGGAAGGGAATGCGAGACGTCTTGTGTTGCCGGCAATGAAACGAAAGAGGTTCACGAAGAAGCAGCGTACATACCTTTGTATGCTTTGAAGTACAAGACAAAGCAATGATACTTGCCAGAAGAAGCCAAGAGGACCACTGGTGATGCTGAAAGGGGTTGGATAAGGGAGACAGGAGGGAGTTGACAATACTAAAACGGGTGGCGGATAGCCAGCAATGGGCAAGTTATCAAGTGTAGTGATTTTAAAGAATCCGGGGCAATGGTTTTCAAGGATGCTCCGAGTAAGTCTCAGATTTGTGTTGATTCAACAAAAGATTCGTTTGGAGAAGGAAAGATGGTCAAGCTTGGGAGTGGTGGTCGGGCTCAAGTAGTCCAGGAGGCCGTGGTCTCCTGGCAGCAGAGATTCGGCCAGCTGGGAAGAGTTAATTGTTCTTATTGTTGGGATAATTGTGTGTAATTTGTCCAAAGTCCATGGATGAAGATTGTTTGCTGGGGAATTACTTGCGGCCAGTCACGGTTGACGGATCCCAACAATACAAACAACAGTGGCAGCCTTCCGGAATCAGTCCCCAGACACTGTAGACTGTATGGGTCAAGATGGGTATCTCTGCTTCAAGATGTCACTTGAAAGATGTTCCAAGATATTTGCCATTCTCATGGTGAAAGCAAGGCATACGCTTCATCAATTATCACTGTAGCCCATCGAGTCTGAGTGCCCAAGCCTCCGGACTTTGCTTGTAATACCAATGACTGTACAAACAAGGCTCCCCAATTGCCGAAAACACAATGATACAAGTGGAATGGTGGGTTCTCAAAGAGTTGTGAATCATCAGGCCGGCCTCTTGATCATCTTGATGGAGACAAACGTCACGCCTTGATCACGTGCGTGGAGTCCCCGGAAGTTCACCACAGTGTACGTTCCTACAAACAGGGTGAAAGATCAAAGGTGTTCAGATTCAGCTGAAGACTTTCAGATGGACTGCCCTCGAGCCTTCTCACCGCAGCTCAAAGACCAGCCGTGCTTGTAAATTACCGAGGTAATGTTGAGAGCAACATGTTCACTGTTGGGGGCTTGTTCAACCAACAGATCTTGCCTGCCGTTGGGAAAAGGGACAGAGTATGATTGATGGCACTTCCAGCTACCTAGACAGCTGTTGCGCAGCAAGAATTAGTGTGAGATGACCAAAACTTGAATGAGTGTCTGTTTCGAGGGTCTCGTGGTTGTTGGTACTCATTAACAACAGATCCACAGATCCACAGATCCACAGATCCGCAATAAGTATGTTTTGATGAATCATTGCATGCCTCTCCTGCTTGGCATGCTAAGATGCAATCTCTAGTGGAATGGCTATGATACATGGATGGAGTATGCCTGTTTGAAGGAGTTTCTCATATGCTCCGGGACAGTGATGTACAGACAGACCATTTGAAAAAGACCAGCGAAATGATGTCAGCAGGGGGTCCTTGGACAGCTATGTGCCCAGCTGTTCAAAGGCCGTCCTCTAGGTGCAGCTCAGGGGCTTGTAGGAGGGGAGATGCCTGTGCTGGAATCGGAGCCTGCTGAAAGCTTTGAATGATGGACAGCTTGCCCTCAGTTTGATCCAGAACACCACGGAAGAATGCCGGATCCGGAACAGCAAGACCTCAACGAATGACTGCAATTCTTGGAGCCACGCCACACAGACAACATAATAACATGTTCTAGAGCATCCGAACAAGCTTTCAGCAGTACCCACGATGCAGCTACAGGAGCACCACCTTCTGTTGTCCAAGCCGGTTTGTTGGCTGCTAGGTGAAGACAACGACAACGCCCCATAGGACTCTCCTGCCCACCTCCCATAGGATGATTTCCTGTGATATAACCTCTTCCGAGATAACCTCTCATGATCTACCTACCCTCTCATGGTATATCTACCTAGGTACCGAATAGCCATGACTGGTAGGTGCATCAATCTACACCCGGCATTGATCTCACTCAGGCAGAACTCAGGCAGACCTCAGCCAGGGGCGGCAGGAATATGGCAGGAATGATAACGCAGTACAGATCACTGAAATAACTACGTTCCAACAGATCTGAAGCCGCAGACAGATGGACCAGAATCGACAGCGACCTTTGGTATCACGCCTGGCCACCCGCGGGATGCGTCACCCAATACGGACCCTACGGAAGGCTCTACGGAGGGCAGACTGGGTGCTGGCAGAGCCCATGGGCCAGCCTGGCACTGAAGGCCGCTGGTAGGGGAAATACGGATGTTAACTATAAGGAATTGAGGTCTGGAGGCGACGCGGGCGACAGGCAGGTATGAAACGGCGGGTAGTCTCCAGCCGTCACCGGGACACGAGCTTGCTGGAATGGTCGCCGGCGAGGCATAGCAAGATGACGTAGCAACTGCTAACAACCTTGGCTTGTCCAGGGACACAGCAACATCGGCGAAGGTGTGGCCGGGGAACGGGAAGACTGAACCCGGCGACAGGCCGGAGTCAGGCGCAGAGCGCACGGCAGGTGGCCGGGCGGTCACGGAATATCACATCATCCTCCCACATGGAGCAACAACGAACGAACAACGAACGGGACCCGGAGCACAAGGAAAACATCTTTGAGGATCTGAAAGGCTAACAAACTGATCAGAAGAGCCAGACAGAAAACCCAAAGCGGCAACGGATGGAAGCGCTCTTCCGCGAAACCCAGTGGCACAAGCCGAGTGTGGATGACCACAAAGGCGACATCATCGACGACACCTCGCTCGCGGAGCACGCAATAACGAGCAACTGAGACCCCCCATGTCTTACCAAGACACCCATTCCACGCCTCCGAGGGCACTAGGTTCCCGGCGGCCCACGGATACAATCCCCCCACAGAGCGCTATCATCTACTAGCACGAGCGTTGGTGCGCCCGTTGCTCTCGACTTGGCAGGCTGTCACATGGCCGCCTATAACTTCCCCCCAAGAGCGAGAACTGCCCTGTCACCACCGCCGATTAGCCCCACCCCGCGGTTCTCTAGTCCGGTTCCGGGGCCGAAAATCAAGAAAAAAAGAACGGTTGTCTTCTCGAGCAGAAAGTCTTGGCGGGACTTCCCGCGACAGCGAAATCTGGGAAAACAAGAAGACCAAGACCTGGCGGGAAGGCGGAATGGTGGAACAAAGCCGGCCTTGCTGTATGTCTCGAACTGATCCGATTCGAGAGCTTCGAAACGGTCAGTGCAGGGACGGAACGGTGGACGGGGGCGGGGACGCTTTTGAACGGGCCGCCCTCATGCTCATGTATCGAGATAACACTCCCGCTTACCATTGGCAAAGAGTACTCGACGATGGCCGCTACGGCATCCGAGCTGGGCAGAAGGAGCAAAGAAAATAGATGAGGTATCTTGGTTCGCCTGCGGGAAGAAATAGACCGTCGGATGACCTCGATCGGTGCATGGGTACACCTGTCGAAGCCTACCGAAGCGGCCGATAACGTCGTGGGCCTTTGGGGTCCTGAGGGGTCACGACGACGACGACAAGGTTGCCGCGAGTTCCACCGTTTACCAGCGGCGCCCGGACACGACACCACCACACCATCACCAGAAACACCACCACTACCTTCTCCAAGAAGCTGCACAAGGCAGTCTGTCAGTCTAGTCTCGTCTTTCTAGGCCTTGAGCTGCGTAGGACACTATCTTCGCCATCCAACCCACCATCTGCGAAACCGCGAAGCTTGGGCGGATCCGGTTGGTGGCCCACGGGGCAGGCTGCACACCACTTGGTTACAGCGGGTGCTGCGGGGCGACATCATTCCCATGTGGGATGACGAGTGACGAGTCAAGCTGCTGTCTATTAGCTCGGGATGTAGGGAGCAAGCTCTATACTGTGTGTACGTTAGCCAGCCCAGATGTGTCGAGGTTGGAAGATGGGGCTTGTGACACGCCTTTCGCACTCTCGATGGACGTAACTTTTTGTCAGCGAGTGAGCGGTCATCTGACAGCAGCCGGGAGAGACGGCCTTCGCGGAGGGAGGCAAAACTCGTACTTTATCTACATCGTTGCGCAATCGGGTCATCGGCCCCAAAGTTTGGGAACCTCGTCGTCGTGCCGGGACGAAACGGTCGTTGGCGGCGATCACTCCCCTCGCCATGCAGGGCCAGCGATGATTGGGATGGATGGTGGGGAATGGGCTGCATGCATGAACGTGGAGGGGGTCAGCTGGCTAGACTTGTGACCTTGTCCCGCCGTCAAATCAAGGAGCATAACCAAGCCCTCTTCCGTGGCACTTCCCATGACTTGCCGCAGCTGCTGCTGCCCAGGGCTTAGGCTGCAAACCCTTCGTTCCAAGATAGGCGCAGATACACTGAATCTGTAAGGAGCAAAAAAGAAATAGCGGTCAAAGTCGGCAGTCTTTTTCCTCCCTTTCATTTCACCAGCAGCCAACCTCTGGTGCGCAGGAGATATTTCGGACCAAGACCAGTCTAGATCTGGTTGATCTGCGGCTGTAATTTCGAGGGCCTGCAGCTCACGTTACTTTTGCACACCAACAGCCGGGTTCTGCTTCGAGGTGCCGTCCCATCGCTCTCGAGGCAAAACGGCCAAGCAGGAACAGGCGCTGAGCCGGGAGGCAAGCGACACACACGGCTGCGGCGCTCGGCAGCAATGGGAAGTGTGCTTGTGGTCCCGTTATTAGCAGGCGGTTGACGTGGTAGCATCTGGAGAAACTTCAAGTCACGAATGTCATCATGCAGTTCTGAGGTGGCCCGGTGCTGCGTGGCAGCTCCTCCACCGTATTGTGACTCTGGGCGCGCCCATTCTGAGGAGCATCAGAAGCATGTTGCTTGACACCGGGAGCGCTTCTGGAATCTTGCTCACTCCGCAAACCCTCGGGTATGGGGACCAGTGACAGTTCCTGGGCTCGACCTGCATACAGACAACTGGTCTGTTGAGGGTCTCGCCAAATACCGGTGGGCACTTGTCAGCCAATACCTGCATGCGTGCTCCGCGTTGCATCGATTTCCATCAGATGCGAAGCCGCAAGCAGATAAGCACGATCCGCCTTTCGCGACTCCCATTTGGCCAAGATAGCCGCCATTGGGCGGCCGCAGTTGGACAAGGGCGGCTCCCTGGAGGTCTTCCGTGGCCCGCGACCCCACCGAACTCAAACGACGACAGGGGCCCAGAAAAGGTTTACACAGTACGGACACAGCCTTGATGCGCCAGTACACGTAGATTGAAAAAACGGAGCAAACAAGCGCCTGGTTTCCCTTGGTCGTACGACCACGAGAGCAACGGAGGCGATGGCCTGATCAGCATTTCGAACACCGAAAGCGCTGGCACGGTGACTGCGGAGGATTTCCAACGACTTGATCATGCGAAATGTGAAACTTGCAAGCAGAGAGGGAAACACTATAATTGATTAGCTATAATGCAAGCGGCGAAGGACGCTCCTCGCGCCGATGTGTGCTCAATTGTGGCCGGGATACCTAGGTGGAGGGCCCTGACGCCGCTCACCTGGGTGGGCTTCCGGGGCCAAGACGGCACTTTAATGCTGCAGCATCTAATAATCCGAAGCGTGATCTCGGTCGGCCTCAAGCTGGGGACGGACCTCTGGACACCATGAACTATAAGCAGGTCGTGTTATAGCTGGGGAAGGCATGTTTCGGGGTGGCTTAAGTGGAAACAAGATCGTAATTCTTATGCCTCAGAACAGTACTGACCGCAATGGCATCCCTAATGGGTGCTCAGATCAGTTCCGTTGAGGAATTGGCCACAGGCCTCGTCGTCCGTGGTGACAAATGAAACGAAGACGGCGTGCTACTACGGCGTACGATCCCCTTTCGTGCTCACCGTGTAGGCTGGCCTGGGAAGATAGATTTAAACATTGGTCAGCGTGTCAACCGAAAAGTTCTCGCTGTAGTATGGGTGGCGCTCTTCATGTGAGGCTGGGCACCATTGGAGCGGCAACCACCACTTGAGCCATGTTTGGGAAGGTTGGCTGCAGTACGATGCACAAAATACAACGGGAGGACACGGCAGCTTGCCTCCGTCCAATTATCACACTGGACCCTAGGCGCGGCAGTCTCAGAATGTTGTCAACTGACAATTGCACTGGGGCAAGTCCAGCCGCGAAGGCCTCGAGGACCGGTCCAATGTGAGATGAGTATACCTGCTGGTTAATTCCTCGGAACAAAGCACTTTGTTTTCTATTGTGCTGCAGGACCCAGAGGTCGATCGGGGGCAAAAGTGTGAGAGCGCATGATGATATCGATGAGGTTCCGTCATCTGATGTAAAGCGGTGTGCAGCACATATGTTGGAGAGCTGAATGATGTTTATGCAACGGCAGACATTGACAGTTTGTCCCAGGGATCGTCCGTTGTGCTGGTATGCCGATGCTATTTTTGGGAGCGCACCGGGCAGAGCACAGGCTCTGTCCGGGGTTGGCTTCAACTTGGGGAGATGGCTGGAGACAAGAGGATGCTGCCGCCGTGACAACAGCTGTCGGGAGTGTCTCCCACATGCGGCCGAGCGGCCTGGACGGACGTACAGGTCGCCAAGTTGCTGGCGGTCTACCCTCAAGTTGTGTGGATATCAATCGCTTAGCTCGAAACGCAAGTCTGGATGCGAGCCGCGACTGGATTGCTCTCTTTCAACCGCCGGAATTGGTTTGCATTAGGCCCAGTCAATTTCCGTTGTGAATCGAATCGGATGCATATGCAGCTCCGCATGGCTGTGGTCGCGCAGTCGCTATGGCTAGCTGGGCGCAGTGCCGCTTCATCTTCGGGTGTGAGACGCAGGTAGGATTGCTTTCGACGCACGAAGAGCCACCAGGCTGCAGGTAATCGCATGGCAAGTGCTTTCGTATGGCGTGTAATGATACTGCTGTGGCGCAGAAGAAGGTAAGGTCTTGCCGAGCCCAACTCGTTCAAAATTGTAGACGTTGCGAGGCTTACTCGAGGCACCACCACAGCCGCTCAAATGAAAGGTCGCATGAGCAAGCAGTGTGACGGACAGCCCATCGAGGGCAATCGTGAGGGGGATAGTTGATGAATCCCGAGTTGCATGTTCGGCCCTTAAGCTGATCGTATCCTCTTCGCGGGCTTTGGTTGATGATCAATGGATCCGGGGGGCGGAAACGATGGCCCTGGAGCTGTCGAGGAGCGCGGCCTTGTCCGATAGAAGGAGGTGGAGGGGTCGGCAGAGTCGAATTAACTATTCGCGCCCGCCCTGCCTGCTGGCCCGAACTCGGGGCAGGTGAGCAAGCTCACTTTGTCTAGCAATGCTTTGCTTACTTTGGCACTGCACCACATAGAGGAAGCGAATTGTCATCAGCTTCGCATTGTCGAGGGACGTCGAGCGGGACACCACCATGAATATAAAATGAAGCCGCCTCGAGGACGGCGGACGGTTCAGCGGTTCAACATCGAGCTCAGGGGCACCCTCCCAATCTGACGGACAGGGGACCCTGTCCCTGGGCAAGGTGTGGCCGGGACAGACATGCAAGAAGCACATGCCATCTGTAGTGGAGCAGTAGCGTCCGTGTCCGTAATGCAATCTAAGAGAAAGTCTCCGTTTGAGGCCCTCAGCTGGCTCGAGCAACACAGTGGAGTGGGTGCCGGGCCACGCTGCCATACCTCTTGCAGGCTTAGTGGAGTCCTAATTGATTGCTTTGCGACGACGAGGCGCCCAACCCAAATTTTGACTGATTTCCCAGAGTGCAGTCGCGAAAATGGAATGGGCTCGGGCGTCCGGTGCTTCAGGCCTTAAGCCAAGATTAGGATGGAGAGGAGAGTATCTCAGTGATTTCGGTACAGAATTGCCCCTGACGCGGGCGGCTTCTGGGTAGCAATGTAAGGTGCATGTCTGGCCGTCTGTCCCGTCTGTGTGGCCTCGAGTCTGGCCGCGGTCGGCAGCACAGATGCGACGATATTCAATAGCCAATACACTGGCCCCGGGTGGTAATTTCAGCGCAAGGACAGAGGCTGGCCCCCAGGGCCCCTCTGTGCCAGTCCTGCCTGCCTGTCTGTGCTCCTGTTGATGTGTGTGGTGGGATCGTTCTGTGTGTAGCGCATCCCATGATGGGCAGCCGGCCACTCGAAAGGGTGCGCTGGTTCGACGTGGGGTCTGATGAGGCGATCAGCCGTTGGCGAGATCGACAGAGGTAGACGAGATGCCATTCGGCGAGGCCTTGGAGCCCCGTGGTTCGAAGTGGCATGGCGCCTGGAGTCGTCCTGCAGCTAGCAACTGTTGCGTGTGGGAACTGTCACGGCGTGGGTGGTGGTCTGGGAACGGAATTGCAACACGAGGGCGCTTGAGGCTTCAGCGAGGCGTGCATGCTGGACAGCCAGCGGCGAGTTGTCGAAGCAGCAGGAGGAGGAACTCGATGGTGGACTTGGGTGCCGGCACTGGCCGACACAGTGTCAAAACGCCTGCACGGTGAATCCGTTTTCCGCCAGCGTCCCGCGAGGAACCCTGTGCCAGGGTGGAGACCTTTGTGGTTTTTGTCTGGTGCCGGCAATCTTTTTTTCTGCAGTCCCGTCTCCATTTCATATCGCGATCCTCGCTTTGGCTGTGTGTTGTTTTTCTCGTCGGCCTGAGAGGCGTGTTGTAGTTCATCTCGTCAGAAATTTCGAAATGTCAGAAGGAACAGCGGCCAGATGACGTCGTTTCCGAACCTGACAGCATGACACAGCGTGGTGCATTATCATGCTGGTGCATTTCGAGGCAAGCAGGGCGGTGCGGTGCGTGCAAGGGATTCCTTTCCTCTGCACACACATGCCCAGAACAGAAGCTGTATGCCCTGGGAATCATCTTCAGGCGTCACAATCGAACGAGCGAGCACAGAGTGCGCGATGGTACTGGGTACTGGTGCTGCAGAAAGTTGAAATGAGGTATGGATGGACCCCTGCCTGGTGCACCTCGAAGCACCTCCTATCCCTGCCGTCGCCGATACTTCACTTCAGGCACATGCCTCGCCGTACCGCACCGTACCGCACCGTATCTCCTCCCTTGTCTTCGTTCGTCCTCCTCCTGAACTAGGTACTCCCGTAGACCCCACCATCACCACGGGGATGAGAGATTGTTGCTGTAGGTCAGCAAGCCGGACATGGTCCGTTTATAAACAATCTGTGGGTGATGCCGGATCTAGATGGCCGAGGGGGCCAGAGGACAGCTTGTGCGTCTGGGAGGGTTCAATTTAAGGTGGCCGGGCGAAATTACACTTGATTGTTCCGTGGTACTGCGTAGAGCCAGAGGAGCAGAATGTCTCCTGCAGTGCGCGGTGCACAAGGCAGAGCAAGAGTAGTAGGTACGTACCTGGGTACGTCCCTCGACATTGGCAGCCCAGCTTCTCATGGCAACGGTGGCCCGCGTCTTGTCGACCGTTTTGCTGCCGCACACCCCCTGAGACCCCTGTGATTTCCAGGCGGCGCGGGCAGGGAAGGGGCCTTGTGGTCAATGCTCCCTCATCAGGGAAGAAAGATTCGTTGATTTTGGGTGACCCATGTTGACCCATGTCGACCCTGGCTGACCCATACAAAGAGCCCAGTCACCCTTTCCCTGACCTCCCTCCCAAGACCTCCCAAATCAAATAAAGTGCGACCCAGCCCGAGTTCCCATCCCTTCGCTCTCCTGATTCCGCAAACTTCTACTGTTGTCGTCCCGTCAACTGCCTCTCTCCGCCGTCTTGGAATCTCCATCAGCAACAAAGGGAATATCAATACCCTTAAGCTTAAGGCATCTTCAGTCAGGGACTCCCTGTATCTACATTCTTGCCTCACCAACTCCGTCTTCTTTTGTCTTCCACTTTCTAGTTTTTGGTTTTTAGAGATACCCAGTTTCCTTCCCCCAACACAATCCCCCAATCACAATGGCCGAGGAACAGAAGCCCGTCGCGGTCCCCGCCGAGGAGACTCCTGCGACCACCACCACTGAGACTGCTGCCACCGATGCCGCTGCACCTGTCGAGGCTGCTAAGGAGGAGACTGCCCCTGTTGGTATGTGACACAACTGCCTGCCCTCAACACAACGATGAACATGGACGCGACTTGCTGACCATCCACTTGCAGCCACAGAGGCAACAAAGGAGCCTGCCACCGAGACCCCTGCTGCTGAGGCCGATGCCACCGCTGCTGCACCAGCTGCCGAGGAGGCAAAGAAGGAGGCCGAGCCCGTCGAGGACGGACAACTCGAGCACAAGGGCAGCAACTTCCCCAAGTATGTAGCACCGACGTCTCAGACAAGACAGCTTGTTGGATCTCTTGCTAACCATGCGCCAGGAACTTCATCTACTCCAAGAAGTTCTTCTGGTTCGGCTCCGAGGCCGTTGACCCCAAGAAGGTGCCCGCGCTGCTGAAGGACCACCACCTCGCCGCGTGGGCCAGCGAGACCGGAAAGGGTCTGCTGTTCTTCAACGAGAAGGGCCAGGACAAGGCCGCGCCCACCAGCGCCATCGCACTGGTGAGTTGACCATGCTATCACATGTTCCATGTCTAGCCTGCTAACCTTGCCTCAAGCACGATGCTGTCGAGCCCACCGCCGAGGGCCCCAACAAGTTCGTCCTGTCCTCCAAGGGACACAAGCACACCTTCAAGGCTGGCAGCGCCGCCGAGCGTGACAACTGGGTCAGCCAGATCAAGCTGAGGATCGCTGAGGCCAAGGAGCTCGCCCAGACCGTCACCGAGTCTGAGCAGTACAAGGCCACCCTCGCTTCCTTCTCCCCCGCCGTCAAGAAGGAGGAGAAGAAGGAGGAAAAGAAGGAGGAGAAGGCCGAGGACAAGAAGGCCGAGACCGAAGCCCCCAAGGCCGCTGAGGAGACCCCCGCTGCCGAGGGCGCCGCCGCCACTGAGACTGCCGCCGCCACCACTGAGACCGCCGAGGGCGAGACCAAGGAGGAGGCCAAGGAGGAGGGCGCTGACACCAAGAAGGACGAGCGCAAGCGCTCTGCCAGCAGGAAGCGCGCCTCTATCTTCGGTGCTCTCCTTGGCGGTAACAAGAAGGGTGACTCTTCCGCCGCCAAAGACGTAAAGGCCGAGGACAAGAAGGAGGACACTGTCGCTGAAGTCCCTGCTGACGCCGCTACCACCGAGACCCCCGCTGCCGCCGCCGAGACCACGGAGACTGCGACCGAGGCTGCCAAGGAGCCTGAGACCGCCGCCGCCACCGAGCCTGCTGCTGCCACTGAGGAGACCAAGGGCAAGGCTGCTGAGAAGCCCACGCCTACCAAGCGAACCAGGTATGTGGTGTTTTAAATTGTAAGAATCGTTATATGGATCGCATCACTAACATGTCTATAGCCTCTTCGGTGGCCTGTCGTTCGGTAAGAAGAAGCCTGAGGAGGCCCCTGCCACCCCTGCCAAGGACACTCCTCCCGTCTCCGAGGTAAATATGCCCTGCACGCTGCACTCATTGCAAGGTCATAGAAGCTGACATTTATGGCGAATAGGACGCCCCTGTCATCCCTAAGCCGGACACTGTCGAGCCCCTGAGCACCGATGTTTCCAGCCCGGCCAACGTGCCCGTGGAGACCACTGAGGTTGCCCCTGCCGTCAACGGCGAGAAGAAGGACGTTAAGGCCGACAAGCGCAAGTCGTCTTTCCCCTTCGCCTTTGGCAAGAAGACCGAGTCCAGCCCCACCAGCCCCGCTGCTGTTGAGGAGGGTGCCGCTTCCCCCGACGCTGAGAAGGCCAAGAGCCCCAACCCCTTCTCCAAGTTCCGCGCTACCATCAAGGTTAGTGAACATTGTAACACATCCCGCATTGACACAAGAACCTGCTCGCTGACCCGATAAACAGAACAAGGGCAAGGCCGCTGAGAAGCCCGCCGACAAGGCCGAGGACAAGCCCGCTGAGGGTGCCGCCGAGGAGGCTGCGAAGCCTTCCGAGGAGGTCAAGGCTGCCGAGGAGACCAAGCCCGAGACCGTCCCCGAGGAGGCCACCGAGCCTGCCAAGGACGCTCCCGTCTCCAGCACCCCGGTTGTCACAGCTTCCGCCTAAAGAAAGCTGAAGAGTCATCTCAGCAGGCATGGGGCAATCATGACATCTTGCCCCATGCGAATCGACGAAACAACACTATAGAGCGAGGTCGATGACACGAAAGGCGTCGCATGAAGGGAGCATCACACCACTTATGATACCCACTCCCTGGGTGTATGGGATCGGATTTGCATTTCGAGATACCCAAACGAAATTCCCATTTGTCTCGGAGCAACTTATCGACTGGGGGGAGGCCGACTTTCCTTGTTTTGACTCCGTCCGCAATATCGAGTTCCCGCGTTCGCAACTCAATGTCTTTTGTTTTTGATACCCGAAGTATACCCAAAGACAGTCGTTTGGAAGGGGGGATGAAATGATGGAAGGTGGATATAAACCAGAAAACCCGCACAAAAAAAGAGATGTCTGGAAAACAACAAAAGATGGGAAAGGTTTGGTTTCGAGATGTGTTGATTGATGGAACGGTGCATGCTTCTTGGGTCTCGCTCCCTTGCGTCGGGTCACGTAGGATCTTGATGCGCTGGGCGGCCTAGAGCATTCATTTCACTAATAGCTAATATAAACTCTCGTGTGTTGAGCCTCGTCACTTGACATCTCCCTGATCTCCCGCTGCTAAGTAAGATGTGAAGCCGTGCTGGCTACACCTTAGGTATGCTCTGCAATGTGTGTTCGTGTGGTGGGAGAGTAGCCACCACACAATCTGCTCTGCTTGGTCGACTATTTGACGATCGATCGTGCGTGGATCGTCATCGGTATCGGAACTGGGTAGAGACCTCGGCCCCTGATCCTTGAGCGCAATGCACTTGGTCCCTTGGTCTGCCTGCCTCATCTACCTGACACGGAGTTTGGTAGGTAGTATTGATGCCTGAGCCAGCAGCGTCCCTTCACGGCTTTGATGGGCGGATGGGCACGACTCAGCAAGCTCCTGCCTCCTGACCGTTGCTTCACCGTCTGTTCGTCACCTTTTCCCTGCTCATGACCAGGAAAGCAAAAGCTTGGACCGAGGCGGTCTAGGGCCAAACGGTAGGCCTGGAGAATCTACCTAACTGATTGGCATTGGGAGATTGGCGAGTCGTCTGTCGTGTGCTGCTTTCTTCTCCCGCCTCGGTGTATCTAATCCACCTGGTTTCGTGCCGACTGTGGTTGGTCTACGCGGACTAAGACTTGCCTGATTGAGGTTCTTGATGGGTCTTGGACCTCGAAGAGTGGGAGTCCCGGCCGCAGGCATCATCCTGACCTAACCCCCGAGCCTTTTTTGTCCTGCGCGTGTAAGTCCACTCCCCTGACAGACCAAGACCCCCCCGCTAATAATCTGACAGAGTTTTGCCAGCCCATGGTACGACTTCCCACCGAGAGATTCTCTACCACACAGGACGGAGCCCTCCTTCTCGTCTCATTTGCTGCCCTGGTTCCTCGATGACGTGCATGCACGCCTGTCGGCGCTCGACTCGCCGCCGGCCGGGCCAGGGCTTGCGATGCCCGTGTCAGTTCTGGGCTAGTCCGAAAGAGCGGTGCCGGGTCTCGTCGGAGCGTGCCGTCGCTGTTTGGCGGGCTGCCCTGACGCCGGATGGAGTGTTCAGCACACTGCATGGTGGCATACGCACCGCAAGGCAACGCATCTGAGCGGATCGCAACTGTCAATTGACGGCCGGACGGCCGGTCAGTTAGGCCTGTCGAGCTGCGGACCGCAAAATGATCTGCGGCGGGTCGCCTCGCGGTCTGACCGTGGTTGTATATAGACTACCCGTTCGCGAGTGCCAATCCGGCGCCCCGTTCACCCGGGCCGAGCGCTGGCCCGTTGCCTGAGGAGCATGGCTTGGTGTTTTCCTATCAGGCGGTCGTGTGGAGAGATGGTTTGGTCCCATCGAGATGAGATCCAGTTGTGCTTCGACGTCTTATCTGAAGGCCGGACATGGCTGACACCTTGCGTGCCGGAGACGAACCGGACTTGGGCAGGCGGGCACGAGAAACAAAGTATGGCGCTGAGAATTTTGTTTAACCGCAATACTGGACATGAACACAGTATTTTGTGTGCCTTGCTCCATCGTCAGACGCTTTCAACGCACCCGGCCAGCGGTCTCCAGGACGACCTGGTGGCATCGCTGAGGCGAAATCCGTGGCTCATCAGCGACAATGGCGCGCACTTGCGAGTCTCTTCGGCATGAAGACTGTAGACGCTGGCTTGCGGACGACTGACGAGGGCCTCCCTTTCTCTGCCGAAAGACGACGAGGCAGTGGTCCGGAAGCACGAAGGCCTCCTGCATGCAAACCTGTCGTGACACTCCTTCGCAGTCAACGCATGTTTTGGATCTCTGCATTGCAAGACGCGACCGCTGCCTGCATGCCCTCGGGAACTTTCATTGCATCGGTGTCGCGCCCTCTACTTATCTCGGCCGCGCCGGCGCCTTGTCTCACCTGCCAAGGCATGCACTGTGATCAACATGGCTGGTACCAACTTCAGCGGTCGAGTGTGTGTAACTGTTTTGACTGCAGCTAATGTCAGGGGGACTCAAAGGCATGTGCTGCGCCTTGACAAGCGGCATTTCAAGTACTGGTACTGCTTCGCCGTCTCGTGGGTCATGCTGCGAAATAGGTGCAGTATCGGGGACGAGTTGAGTGTCATTCTCTGCACTGCATCTTCTCAGGAACGCGCTGCTGTCTGAAAGGTCAGACTCAGGTGCATCAATATAGAGGGTTCTTCCTTTCTCTCTTTTTTTTCTAAAAAAAAAAAGGGAAAAAGGGCTGAGCTGCATGAAGACAAGAACCTGTTCCAATTACTGATACAACGTCATTTGATTAGAACCTGTTCCAATTACTGATACAACGTCATTTGATTCGATGCTGAAATCGGACGATTTGATCATCGGTAAGGTATAATTAAATGCATCCCCTCCAAAGCGCCTGAGAACTGCTCAGTCAACGTTTGTTCAGCCGAAAACTGGCCGTAGCAGACAGAGAAATGAAGACTTCATCATGGAGAAAACGCTGTTGATTTTCTCCTTGACCCATTCCTCAAAAATCTTCATTGAATTCCTCCTGCAGTATGACGCGTCGGATATTTGTGTAATGTTCTGTGGGATACTCTTCTGTGGAAAACTTCATATAGGGCAGCCTCCTATTGGATGACCTGTGGAATAACCTCTTGTGGGATAACCTCCAGCAACCCTTCTCAAAGCACACGTTCATCAGCCTGTCGACCCTCGACATCCGGCTGTCTTGTACTTGGTTGTGCCCTGAAGACCTCTGTTCGGGGGCTTTTTCAGTATATACCTCAGGGCCTCTACCATCTAGCAAGACACATCGACTTGTGTCTCAACGCCTCATATCCCTCAGCAGCTTCGACGTGAAGCGCACTGCGGCCTTGCTGGTCCGGGCGGGCAGCGGTGAGGTCTTGCGCAAGCGGGACGTGGTCCTCGTAGTCGTTGATGTCGCTGGACTTCATCGCTTTTAATATCTTCTGTTAAGTACGTATGATAACTTGTGAGTAACATTAAGTACTGACTTGAATGTCTTGCGATAACACGGGTTCGTGATTGTGGAGAGCTGACGCTTGAGTGAAAAAGTGGCACGAGAGCTGCTTGAAGTTGGCCCAGTGTATTTTGGCCCAGGTTGGTGGCAGGTCAGCAGTTTGTGTAAGATTGAAGTCGGTTTGGAGGGTCCATTTGCAAAAGTTTCAGAGAGTTCGATTTCGAATGTTTATGGGCAAGAGCTGGGGGGAATTGGCTGAGAAGAAACTCGTCCACCATGAATTGATATTCAGAACCTCAATGGCAAGAGCCACCTACTTTGATTATCATCTGAAATCTTAGAAGCAATTGATTTTCCACGACGACAGGAGGAGTGCAATCCAAAGTACACCGTACCAATAATTCTGGGCCCATTGCGGGTTTCGTTCGAATACCATCCGAGCTTCCAGTGTCCATCGGCTTGAGAAGAACCTCAGCAGCCAGTCAATGACTGTATGAAGAAAGAACCCGAGGTGGACATCACAACATTTCCTCAATTGCTATAATCTCCAGGACAATACCTGAAATAAGTTTCACATGCTCAATACATGATCCCTTTCCACAGTTGAATACCTATCTCATTGGACTTCATGGCCAGCTTGGGAATGGTCCCTTCAGAAGATAGGGGCATACTTCCCGCTGTAGACCGTGTCATGGCGATCAGTATGTTGCTGCTTTTTGCTCTAGTACTACTGCATGAACAAGAATCTTGCCTTGCCACATGGTCAGCCAGCCGGCCCAGCCTACATTGCATCGCTCATGATGAAAAGACTCTTATGACTCATCAGCAGCTAGTGGATCATTGCACACCTGCCCTTGGATGGGTACTGTTTAATTTCAGAAGAGTCTCCCTCTAATTCTCATGGGTTCAAAATGACCCACGAATAATGTTTCTCTGTATGTCTTGATATCAAGGATGAAGTGCTGCACAAGGATTTCCACTGGCAGACGGCATTAGGCTGAGATTACAATATGTGCTGTATCTGTATATTGTATATTTGTCTTGTATATTGTATACTGTATATTCTTTTTGTATATTCACAACTCTGATTGGTAAGATTAAATCCTCCAATTATCTGAAAACAGCCATCCTCTATAGTCCTGGGACACGAATGTACGTTTGCACGGCTAGTTCTTTTTAAAATCTTTATTCAGCGCTAAGGATCAACGTATGATAGGGACAGGGAAAGCAATGTGACTACTCAAATGGTTCCGAGCACCTGATATGCCGGTCAGGACCCGACTTCAAGAAGGTAGCATTCTTGGCGATGCTGAATACGGAAGCTCGATCGTACGGAGAAGCTCGTATTAACCCTGGGAAGTGGGACTGGCGGAAGAATATCCACTTGGGCACTCTGCACGCGCATGACGAGAATATAAACCAGCAGTAGCAGACAGAAGGAAAAGCCGTTGAAAACAGATGTCATTCTCGCAGGCTCTGCGAAGACCCGGCAGACAAAATGCTACCACTCCTAGCCGGATGTGCCTTGGGTGCGCTGCTCACCGGAGCATCCACCGCCAAGCCGACCCCCAAGAGCGAAGATGCGGTGGTCCCGGGCGCCTACATGATTGAGTTTACGGACGACCATGCAAGTTTACCAGCCCCGTCCGGAGACACCAGACATGACTGAGCGGCTCAGAGACAAGGCGCAGTGACTCCCTATGCTGACTGTCCCGGATACAGGATGCGGAAAGTTTCTATGCTGGCCTGGCCGCGCGGGAGCTGTCCGTCACGGGGCGGATGAATATGTCCTTCTCCCTGTTCCGGGGCGCCTCATTCCATCTCAAAGACGTGCCCGATGAGTTGGCACATGGGCGCATCATGGACATACCAGGGGTGAAAAACCTGTGGCCGATCCGGTCAATACCACCACCCGACGACGAGGTGCTCTGGACTGGCAACAACCGCAGTGCCGTGCCGCCCGTTTTGAAAAGACGTCAGTCGTCACCTGCGGCCGACGAGTACATCCCTCACGTCATGACCCAAGTAGACCAGCTGCGTGCCGAGGGTTACACTGGCAAGGGCATCCGCATCGGCGTTATTGATGTCGGCGTCGATTATACGCACCCGGCGCTCGGCGGCTGCTTTGGCGAAGGGTGTCTGGTCTCGTATGGCTACGACTTTGTTGGCGATAACTATACGGGTGCCGCCGATACGCCTCAACCGGATGCGGATCCCATGGATTCTTGCAGCGGACATGGCACACACGTCTCGGGCATTATCGCGGCGCAGGTCAACGACATGGGGTTCACGGGCGCGGCGCCGGACGTCACGCTGGGCATGTACAAGGTGTTTGGCTGCACGGGCAGCAGCGACACAGATATCGCGGTGGCCGCGCTGAACCGAGCGTACGAAGACGGTAGCGATGTCATCTCGATGAGCATCAGCCGCACGTCCGGCTGGAGCGAGGATCCCGTTGCTGTGGCCGCCCAAAGAATTGTCGAGGCCGGCGTGCCTTGTGTCCTGGCCGCCGGGAACAGTGGCTCGGGCGGCCTCTTCCTGACCGGCGCCGGGGCGACCGGAAAAGGCGTCACATCGGTAGGGTCGGTCGACTCGACTGAGCTTGGTCTCGTCTTGGTGCGCGGGTCGTTCGCCGCTCAGGACCTCAGCAACGCATCCACCCCTACCGAGCCATTTGGATGGGAACCCGGCACGCCAGCCTTTGGAAATGTGTCGTTGCCATTGTACGCCTTGAGCAACAACACAAGTGTTGAGGATGACGCTTGCAACCCGCTTCCCGACAGTACTCCCGACCTTTCTGGTTATGTCACGCTCGTCCGCCAGGGATATTGCAGCGACTACATCAAGGCACAAAATATTGCTGCCAAGGGAGCACGGTACATGCTGGCGTATTCGTACTATGAGGACGCGTAAGTAAAATACCCAAGTTGGTACTGCTGGGTCCCGGACCTCTTTGGCTGAACTTTGCACATGTAGGACCTCTCTAAACGGACCATGGGTAGGAGAAGAGGAGCCTCGGGTCGTTGGGACTGGAGTCGTTACCGCAGCACAAGCAGCAGAGTGGGTTGACTCTCTCAACCAGGGTAACGTCGTGACGGTTGATATTGTAACCGCAGCGCAAGCGGGCAACGTCGTGGAATCGACTCCGAACAACAAGAGCGGGGGAGCCATGAGCCTGTTCTCATCATGGGGCCCAACGTGGGAGATGGACCTGAAGCCGACCTTTTCCGCCCCCGGAGGATATATCCTGTCCACTTGGCCGCTTGCCCTCGGCGGCTATGCGATGCAATCCGGCACGTCCATGTCCACGCCCTTTGTCGCTGCTATCTTTGCGCTCATCGGACAGGCCCGACAAGACTTTGACCCCCAGACCCTGAACAACCTGGTCACGACAACAGCAGCGCCGGTTGACTGGTATGATGGGAATGTGATATCCAGTGATGTGCTCGCTCCGCCGACGCAACAGGGAGGTGGTTTGGCACAGGCGCACCGGGCCGCGCACGCGACGACGTTGGTCAGCGTCTCGAGCATCTCTTTCAACGACACTGCCAACTTTGCTCCCAGTGGAAACTTCACTATCAACAACCAAGGCGCTGAACCGGTGACGTACAGCCTCAGGACGGTCGAGGCGGAAACAATGTTCACTTTCAACCCAGGGAACGACTTCCCGGCCTATTTTCCAAACCCCACGACAAACAGCACCGCCAAATTAAGCTTTTCAGCGTCGGAGGTTACTATCCCTGATGGTGGCTCGGTCGAGATCACCGTATCGTGTGAGCCTCCCGCGGTGGACGAGGCCCGTCTAGCCGTCTACAGCGGCTATGTCACGCTCAATGGCGCGAATGAGACATTGTCGATTCCCTACATTGGCGCCGTTGGCAGCCTGAACGCAGCGAAGGTGCTTGACGACGACTACGTTTACCTCTCACACTGGGACGACAGCAGCCTGAAGCCCTCTGTGGGCAACGAGACATTCGTGGTGCCCAGGCCTACGTCCACAACACCAGTTGCCAACTCCGGGTCAGCGATCGGCTACCCGGCTACCATCATTCAACTCAATGTCGGCACGGCCCTGTTGCGGTGTGACCTTGTGCCTGCCACTTCTGGCGGCAACATGACGGCGGCGGTAAACGAGGCACAGGCCCTGGGCACGTTTGGTATCTTCCCTTTGGAATATGCGCCACGGGCTTATTTCATCAATGCATTCACTGGAATGCTGACAGACGGAACAATAGTCCCCGAGGGTACATATGTATTTGAAGTCCGGGCGCTTAAGATATTTGGGGATCGTGAAGCACCCGATGACTACGAAGTGCATAGGACGGTGCCCTTCACTCTCAAGTACCAGGCTTAATGTCTCAATATAGATGTTATATAAGTGGCTTTACCCTCAGTGTAGATATTTAATACATACCAAACCCTACGTGAACTTCCTGGGGGCTTTCCACACGTGGTCTTTGTTGCCGCATTTGCAATTCCGGAGGCAGGTGTAAGGAGTCTGACGGCGATACCCGGCGCGTAGTGGATGCATCGGGTACAAATTTATCGAAACAAATGACCAATTAAGCTCTCCGACGTCTGATCTATCTGTCTGGAAAGCCCCTTCTCATCCGTTTCGTCAACTTCAGAAACAAATCTTCCTCAACAAAAAGTCCAAAGGTCATATATAAAACGACATACCACACGAGAAGGGCCACCATCCGAAAGACATTTGTGTGTTTGAAATTGACCCAGCGTTTCCCACTTCCCTTCAGCATCAGTTGAGAGCTGGCCTTGTCTTCAATGAATTCTCGGTCAGTGACGGGCATTCCGCATTCGCGAATATTCCGGACGACTTGGAAGGCTTGCAGAGAAATGGGGCCGAATCCTAGACAGCAGAAGAGTTGTACCTAGGTACAGGAATACTTTATCAGTTCCTGTTTGATCCCGCCTGATGCGTGTGACCGATGGTTGCGAGGAGAAACTGCTTGTTTATAAGGCGCCTCCCTTCCTCTCCACAATGTTACCGTTCATCCCTTTCAGACAGGTTCTACCATCTCCTGAGTTACGCATACACACCATTAGGCCTTCCATCCTATTCATTCCCATCAATTGCCCTCTAAACCAGAAAAAACTACGCCAAGAAGCGATTGGCAAAACGGGGTGACAAAGGCGGCCGGGAACCCCCGGATAACACGAAAAAGCGAGTCTATTGTTACTACGTCGATCTTGACACCGAAAAGGCCTGCACATCCAGCTACACGCAACTGGGAACCCTCAAGGGTCATTTTGCCAAGGAACACCCACAGCCACATGGGACATATCTCGTGTTACTTGGAAAGTGGGCAAGGACAACGACGCCGACGAGCAGCCTGTAATCGAAGCCCCGAGCGAAGCCCCCGGGAAGTCAATATCCAAACTTGTGCCACACTCCAAGGTCGTCCCAACTGACTACATATACCTGGACGACTACGCCGGCGAGGATGACGAGACGCCACAGGATACTGCAGCTTCGTATCAACGAACCGCGGCTCGTGCTAAGCCAAAGCCTAGGAAAAGGCATGCACAGTCTGCTTTGTACGAGAAGCGTGCCAAGCCATCGTACTAGAGTGATATTTTTGTTCAAGGAGGAGAACAGGTGGCGACACCGAAATGTGTTTTTTTTTTGTCTGGTGTGTATGATGGGGAGAATTGGTGGCGACACCACAATGTTCTTTTATATTTTCCCCCCTCCCACTATCAAAGAACAGTCCTGACTTTGGCATATTCGCATCAGTGATCACGTCAAGCGCACTTTCGGTCCAAGCTGTGCTTTCTTTGTCAAAGCAACCCGCCATACGCCCAGCTTCAGTGCCCTGTAAATGGGCGGGCACCTCTAATGTCCAAACCCACCCGCTCAACAACAGCGAGCAGACTGGTGCAAGTCCGTAGACGTCAGTCAGCACGAAGCATGTTCTGCATAGATTTAGTGTTTTATTGCAGAGCTACATCAGAAAGTTGCGCGCAGATGGCGGGAGTGAATGAGGTCTGACTGTTGCTGGTGTTGTCGGCTTTGAACCAGTTCTTTGAGTTGTTGAGCGTGGAAGAAACATGTAAGCTGGTTAGGCTACGCTGTCTGTGGTGAATTGTGTTTTGATCAAGCTGTTGAGTGTGGGTGTGTTGGTATATGGGTACTAGGTGTATGGGTGTATGGGTGTATAAGTGTATGGGTGTATGGGTGTATGGGTGTATGGGTGTATGGGTATATGGGTATTAGGTATTGGGTGTATAGGTGTTGGGTATATAAGTGCTAGGTGAATAAGTGTTGGGTGTATAAGTGTATAGGTGTTGGGTGTATAAGTGTTAGATATATGTGTGTTGGGTGTATGGGTGTTGAGTGTGTAAGTATTGGGTGTGGGTGTGTAAATTACGCCTAGGTGTTGTTGGGTATAAGAGCATTAGGCATATAATATGTCAACAGGCCTGTTCTCATCGTTACGCTTATCGACATCCACAACGATGAGAGCTCCGGATATGGCGTGAATCCGCGTAAGAGACATTGATACTGCATCTTTTCGTCGGCTCGCGATGTCTACCCACATGAGCTCCTTTGCCGGGATATTCTCACTCGCTAGGAGCGGCTCGATCTTGGAGACATCTTTCGCCCTAACTTTCCCGGTATCGACCGTGTAGCTGACCTGGGCCTGAGATTGATGAGCGACCTTGAGGTCCGGTGGATCCAAAACAGGTGGCTGATCAGAAATGCTGGGACTCGCCTGGACTGCTCTGAAATCAGACCGTGTCTGGCAGTGAGACCTGACTTTGTTGATGATTGGGCTTTTTTAAGTCTAGATGAAGACCTTAATGAAGAACGGAGGGTGGCGGAAGGAGGACTTGCTATCGGACCAGCATGCGCTCAATGGCTTCTTCGCGACCGCAGCCCCGCGCACTCCGGCCTCGTTGACGATGAGGTGCGCCAGGCTGTATCTCATCGGGCAGCCACATATCGCCGGCCTGGAAATCCTTGTTCGATATTTAAGACGCCAGCGCACTACTGTGTGCATATACTCGCAGTTCTATTAGAAGCGGACTGGCCCAGGGAGGTCGGCAACGACAACCCACGACTTGAAAGTGATAAGAGACAGCGAGTCTTTTACCCGAAGACTTCGAGTGTTTTACGAGCGCAGACGGCCCCCGAGCAAACGGGCATACATAGTATCCCAAGGAGACCCTTCCTAGGAAATCTAATAGAACCATTCTCTCCCCCTTACAATTCACACCAGAGTTCAAGCAGTTGCAGAGCTGAGAGTGCCGAGGCTGACAGAATTCTCACAACGGCCGGATCACGCTGTCTTCTTGCAAAGACTAAGTCTTCATCCTAAACCTTCTTAGCTGCAGTATTATTGCATTGCTTCAGATACCAGCAGCCCGTTAAGTGAACAACAGTCATTAACAAGCTTATACGTGTTCTATAATATTTCATTATTATTGATTAATTCTAATTATACATAAGTTTCTCTTCCAGAATGGTACTGGGTGGAGGCGTGAGCGGCCAATTCCGCGCACACGCAAGTGTTCAAGGAGTCCTCAATTGACTTCGCAGGTCTTATTACTCGGCGGCTCACTAAATCACCAAATGATGTCTCGAAGCCCCAGATCTCGATCAGGGCCGTGCACAGCTTGATTGCAAATCAGTATCTGATCACCCTGCTAATTGTAATAGCTTCATTTTCCATTTCTTTTTTTTTCTTTCTCTTTTTGTTGTCGTAAGCCGGTCTTTGGGCCGAGTTCTGTGTCCATGCACATGTGTGGTAGTTCTAGCATAGGGCCGTATTTTTACATGTGCTGGCGAAGCTGTTTCTCTCATGGATGCAGATAATAGCATGCATCTAATGCTGAATCCCCTAGACATGAAACGAGAAGCACCGTCTCACGCTTCTTTTCCAACCGCCCCACGATGTAGTCATAGTTGTAGAGGGAGCCAGGTTGCATGAGATGCTGGATTCATGAAGGCTAGGCGGTGTGTCTCGCTGAGCATGCTGCTCTGGCCAGCAAATTCAATATTCCATAAACTCGAGTCAACTAAGTGAGGCTATTGGAAAATTGGTCAAGGTTGAGTCAGGTGCATGTGGTCCTACCAGTAGCACTTTGCACCGCGTTACGCACTGGTGTGCTGCTTGGAACAACAGTCTCCCGTTAGCAGCCGCTATAGTGATACTAGTGGATTCCATATTAACGCCAGCACCAGCTACACCAGATCAACAGTATGTAAAACATAATCATTATAAATTTCACTAAGCATATGAGTCTGCCTTATAATACTCTAGATATAGTTTAAGATTTCATTTCAATAAAAATAAAATTTGTAGAAAAATTTTAAAATTAAATTAAATTTAAAAACATTGCCAAAAACCCCACGCGGGGCTCGAACCCGCAACCTTTAGATGCACTGCTGTAGTCTTTAAAAACCGTAGAAGTCTAACGCGCTTCCATTGCGCCAGTGGGGCTGCTTTTGGGCAAATTACGTTCTTGTCCTGCTTCGGCGTCCGGAGCCTTATATATCAGAATCCACCCTAGGGTTCCATCTATATAATCACATGCCCCCCAGGCACCCTAATAAGTGCCTAATAAGTGCCTAGGAGGTGCAGAAATTCATGCTTATTAATAAAATAAAGTAATATTTAAAAGTATAAATATTTATAAAATATATATTTAGCTTTAGCTTTTATGCTACCTTTTTTAACTTTTTTTTATTAATAAATCTTATTAATATAATATAATATAAGAAATATAATTTTAAAAATATATAATTATATTTAATTTTTTTAAAAAAAATCTTTTTAAACTTTCTTTTATAATTTAAAGCTTTTTATTTAATTTTATATTAATAATAATCTTATATTTAATTATTTATTATATAAATCTTTTTTAAAATATTTAAATTTAAATTTAATAATATTTATATATTATTTATTTTTTTATTTTTAAAAATAATCTTTATTATTATTTATTATTATTTTTTAATTTATATATTAATATATAAACTTTATATATTATATCTTTATAATATTATATATATATATTAAAATATTAATAATATTTTAAAGAAAATATTATTTATAATATTATAATTATATTTTTTTATAAATATTTAAATAATATTTTTTTATATTCTTTTAACTTAAATTAATAAAATATAGCTTATTATTTTAATAGTTTAAAAGAATAATTACTTTTATACCCTAATTCACAATAATTTATATATAATGTAAGGTAAAGAGTGAATTACTACCTTTTAATTATAGCACAAGTAATAGAGCGTTCTAATTATAATATAAACTAATCTATGCTCCAATAACTTTACAACAGCATTCATTCAAGGTATTTGTCTTGTATGTAATTATCCCATAGCTAGTTATCCCACCATCGATTACCCATAGTTAATCATCTTAAAGTTGATTATCTCACAATCGACTATCCCACAGTCAATTATCCCACAGTTGATTATCCCACAATCAATTATCCCATAATCAATTATCTTATAGTTAATTATCCTACAGTTAATCATCCCATAGATAATTATCCAATAGATAATTATTTCACACCCAGTTATTCCATAGTTGATTATCCCATAGTTAGGTATCCCACAATCAATTATCCCACAGTTGATTATACAGTTGATTTCCCACGTTCGTTTATCCTACAGCTGATTGCATTGATCCTACAGCTGATTGCATTGGTACCCCCCGACGGACATGGCTTTTGGTCGTCAGTCTCGTTGTAGTGACAAACCGCTCGACGTTTCAGCACATCAAATGACCTTTAGCCACCATTTCGCAGCACTTTACCAACAAGTTTTCAACGCATGTCCTCTTGCTCGATGCAGTCGATATCTCCTCGTCGGTACCGTCAACCGCTTCGCCAAGCCCATCCACGTTGCCTGATCCGGGGGTGAAGAAACCTTCCGGATACCCGTATTACTTGATATCGGCAATGGTCCTGCTAAAATATCTATCTGGTGTAAGTCGTGACCCATGGTAGACACCCGGTGGAAATGTTCCACAGCACGAAGACCGTCACCTACGGTGTTGCCATCCCCCTTAGCACTGCAGACACTGGAAAACAAGCGCTGGAGGCCACTTAAAATTCACCTTCACCTTTTTGGATGAAGTACAGCGTCGTGGCCAGACGGAAGAAGCCACAGCTGTAGCACTGAACCTCAATCGTAGATTCGGAACGCAATTACATGCACTGGATTTCTTTTACCGCAGTCGACGGCGTCCGTTTCCAACACTGGGTATGAGCCGCGCGATAGAGAGGCTCCATGCCAGTGATTATCATGGTACTGATGTCTCGATGTGCCCGCTGTCAAATCAGGATTTCTGCTCTGCTCCTCCATCGTTTTTTTTCTGTTCGCGTTCTGACAACCTCCTGATCGACTTCATTTCGACTTGATACCCGCACGCAGACACATGAGAAGCCCGGAGAAAACGCACCTCGTAGAGATGACGCCTTAAACCTCAGCTTTCTTCCGCTAAGAATTTTCAAGACAGCGAACACAAAAGTCTAGCTAGCGAATAATCCATTCTCCAACCAATGCTGGGGGACGACACCGAAGTGAGTGGGCTCATGGACAGGAACGATTGAGAGCTGTGACGCCTCCTGCAGACTGCGTACGGACCAATCCAGGCGCAGAAACCTCAATTAGAAGGATCAGGGGGTCGATAGGTCATGTACCAGCACGCTGCTGGTGTTCGAGGATACAAACGGCTAATCAAACATAGACATTTGCCCAGTGCTACAGCCAAACATGGCGTGACTCCATCCGATACAGTACCGCTGCCCCGCGTAGTGCCGCTCTCACTGCATGCTTACTAGTAGTCTAGGACATAACGTCGGACTTGGCGGAGAACAGGACGCGTTGCCTTGTATAGCCACGTTCTTTCATATTACCTTCTTCGGAGTTAGGCCCTGACGGAGAACAGCACGTGCGTTGCCTTGTATAATCACCTTCTTCGTTATTGTCTTCGGATTTAAGCCTTGATGACGGTCAAATTCCGGGCAATACTTTCGTCAGCACCATATATGTACAATCCCAGACTACAATACTTCTCGACGCGGAGCGCTCACGGCTTCGACTGTTCACACAACACTCGCCCCTTTTCACAATACTCACGTCAGCACACATCGCATATTGGCCCCGCGCCCAGGTAACTCTCAATACAGAATCCCGGCTAGAGCCATGGCCTCATCAGTCCTACCGCTGGCCCCACCCGCAAAGAGCCCCTTGGCTCGCTACCGCTTGCTGTCACCTACGGCTTCGGTCTGGGTGAGCCCTCTGTGCCTTGGTGGTGCGAACTTTGGAGATGCCTGGGCACACTATGGTAAGTTCCAATCTTAAATCTTGATGGGAACTGCATATTCTTACACGCCACAGTGGGCGCCTGCGACCAGAAGACAACGGAGGACATCCTAGACTTCTTCTATGAGCAGGGCGGCAACTTCATCGACACGTCTGGCAACTACCAGGCCGAGGAGTCGGAGAAGCGGATCGGCGAGTGGATGAAGAAGCGAGGCGTGCGTGACCAGATGGTCATCGCCACGAAGTACACGACCAACTTCCGCGCCGGCCGCGGCGACGAGGAGATCATTGTCAACTTCAACGGAAACGGCACAAAGAGCCTGCACACCTCGGTCGAGGCCAGCCTCAGGAAGCTGCAGACCGACTACATCGACCTGCTCTACGTGCACTGGTGGGACTTCTCCGCCTCCATCCCGGAGCTGATGCAGTCGCTCAACCACCTCGTCGCCGCCCGCAAGGTCCTGTACCTCGGCATCTCGGACTCGCCCGCCTGGGTCGTGGCCAGGGCCAACGAGTACGCCCGCTGCAACGGCCTGCGCCAGTTCTGCGTATACCAGGGCGAGTGGTCCGCGGCCGCGCGCGACTTCGAGCGCGAGATCATCCCCATGTGCCGCGCCGAGGGCATGAGCCTGGCGCCATGGGGTTCCTTGGGCAGCGGGATGTTCAAGATGGAGGAGCAGCGGCAGAAGACAGAGAAGGAGGGCCGCTCCAAGGTGAAGCAGCCGAGTGAGGCCCAGATCAAGGTCAGCAAGGCGCTGGAGGCTGTTGCAACGCGCAAGGGCTCCCTCGTCACGAGCATCGCCCAGGCGTATGTGAGAGCCAAGGCGCCGTACGTCTTCCCCATCGTGGGCGGCCGCAACGTCGAGCATCTCAAGGGGAACATCGAGGCCCTGAACATCAAGCTGTCGGACGACGATATCAAGGAGATCGAGGATGCAGTTCCGTTTGATATTGGGTTCCCCAACAATTTCTTATATGGCGCGAAGCTCCCCGACAACCCAGGTGCAGTCTGGCTTCTTTCCGTGGGTGGCACTCTCGATCATGTCCCTGAGCCTAAGCCTTTGTCCAAGGAGTAGCTTTGGGCAGTAGCCGTTCTAACTTGTCAAATATGGTGTGACTGAGTCTTCACCGGACACTAGCTCTGATAATGACTACCTAGGTACTTGTAGTCTATACAGGTTGAGATTTCCTTGAGGTAGATGTGACTTGATCCCTGAGTACGTAGTGACGGTTACTGCTAAAACAAATCTGTGGCATCAACACATCCAATTACCAACTGGAAAAGAAGATGCACATTTCCGTTTTTTAACAAGCTACACATGCAGACTAACTTTACACTGGGAACTTCTGTCCGCCATTGACCAGTCTTTGGACGAGCAAGTTTAGGTCATGTCTCCTGGCAATCTCGTAGAAATCTGTCTATAGTTTCCTCCCCGTATGAAGCGGTCGCTTGTTGGTGCCAATCCGAAGAAGTCAACATGCTGGAGCGGTGGCAATATTTCAACCTGCATGTAAGGGAACCGAGTACTTCTCGTAAGCTCGCATTACAGCGAGCTTAGCATCTTTGATGGAAGACAAGTCGGCGGCCAGGTTCTTGGGCCTGTAGGAGTTGGGCAGGGGTCGGTGGGCTCCATCGTAGTACTTGAACGTGAAGCTGTTGTCGGCGCCTTTGACGATGCCGATAAGGACCCTGCTGCCAGCCTCGCGATGAGGGCTGGTCTCCTGCTTCTCGGGGGCTTTCTTGGTGACTTTGGTAGTCTCGCCCCGGTTGATCACCCGATGCGTGATCTCTTTCCGGGCGGGCATGTTGTTAGCGCTCTCGCGCGACACGGCTCCCATGTCGTTCATGAGGGTGCCGATTACGGCGCAGACGTTGTCCATCCCGGCGTCGAGGTCCTTCGGGGAAGGTAGCCCGTGGTATTGGCCAGTCATCCACTGGCCATCTTCAAAAAACGCTTCAACCAGCTTCTCGATCTCGCGACGGTTGGGCGTCTTGTATCGCGAGGTGCCCTGGAGATGGATCCTCATGGGCTTTTCGAGGATGTCTCTCATTTCCCAGTACATTGAAAAAGGGACGTCGAGCAGGCTTTCGAAGGCGTTGCCCCCCTCGACCAACTGTAGGGCGTGACGCGGCGCCGAGTTGCTGGCGAGGTTCTCGACAGCAAGTCCCTGTGGGGATGGGACATTGCCCTCGTACTCGTCGATGTCGTCTTCGAACACCATTCTGTTCTTCGTCAGATCTGGACGTAGCTATGGGTAATGCAAGCCACTTACTTGTCTGCTTTGTGTCAGTGCGTTTGACAAAGAGTGGCGCCTGCTGTGCGTGCGAGATGAGGTTCTCGTGAGGTTCGATGTCGAGTTGATCCCCCCGAGAGTAGAAGGAACTTTGGCAACTTTGCAGAGTTTCTCAAGAACGGCCGAGGTGAGTAGGCAAAGGCAATGAAAGGTCAGTTAAGAATCGGCCTACGTGCAGTCTGCAAAGATACTTGTAGGAGAATCACACTGGTGCAACTTTCATCTGAATTGACTCACGTCATCCGATGTCTCGCTTCTCGTGCATATTGGCATATCTGCCTCTGTGGCAGACCGCGGTGCGAGTGAAGAACCCCTCTGCCAATGCTCGTCGCACAGACGTGGAGTAGTCTGGCTCAGTTCGCTTCGCTAGAGACAGACTGAGATAGCTCTGCTTCAAATCACGAGTCCAGATGTACTTGATCTGCTCGCGTAACTGGCAGACCTCGTCCATCGCGGACTTGGAGATGAAATGATCAAAGCACCATCTCTCTAGGTCAATGGTCTCCTCTGCCTTGGTCCGCATAAATGCATGCAGCGCGTTGAGCTGCGTGATATGGTCGGACAGCGAGCGGGTGGGCAAAATGGGACCACAAGATGTCCGAAGCCCTGCTTGCCAGCATTGATCTGGGCCGGACACGGATGTCGCCCTGGATGCTTGAGATGGCCGCCAACGACACGATCTCAGACACGCATCCGTACTTGACGCCCGCGGAGAGACCACAGTACCAGATCGGATCGACTGGTAGCTTCGCGGCAAGCTTGCCAGCCTCGGTGATGACGAACTGGTCTATTAATCCCCTGTAGACACCACTTAGCCACAATTTTGACGAAGGGTTGAGTGATATTACTTACATGTCCATCAGACCTTCTTTTGCGCGGAGTAAAACCTCGACCGCCGGGGTCCACGAAGGGGAAGCGCAGCACGTCATCAAACCGCATCTCGTGCAGCTTGAGCAACACTGCGTCCATTCTCGAATGGGCTATCGCAGGCACGGGCGACTGGATGGTGTGTTGCTCGTATGCGTCCTTAGTGCAGATGCGGACGCATTTCCCGGGGCCCGTCCGGCCGGCGCGACCCATCCTCTGCACGGCTTGGGCCTTGGAAATCGGGCCCACCTGGAGGGCATGCATACCGGCGCGCGGGTTGAACGTCATCTGTTTGGAGAACGGAGATGGTATTGAATCGCTTTGCTCACTTGGGATACCATGGAGAAACCCGCAATGAAGAATGTTACGGCGGTAATGTAATCAATGACTGCGCCCACTTAAAAATCAGATCCCTTCGCTTTGTGGCACGGTGGTGGTTGACGCTTCGCGGTGATTACTCGCTGATGCTCGCTTACAAGTTGGATCGCTTCGCTCAAAGAATGGTCGCGAGGGGTGACGCTTTGCTGTTTGTGATCGCTTCGCTTAGAGAATGGTGGTGGGATCGGGTGACGCTTCGCTGTGATCGCATCGCTTGAAGAATGGCCGTGGGGAGTGATGCTTCGCTTCGCTCCGCTGTGGGTGATCGCGCCCCGCGCTCAGAAAATGGTATTGTTTCGATCGCTTCGCTCGCTTTCGCAGGGATTGGATCGCGCTTCGCGCTTAGAGATTGGTGGCTGGGCGGTGGGTGACGCTTCGCTGTGATCGCTCGATGATGCTCGCTTAAAGAATCGTCAGGAATTTCGAAGGATCGGTAGGTTAGAGTCGACGACATATTTTATGTTTGGTACCGTCAGACTCGTCTCCGCGATGTTGGTCGCGACGAAGCATTTCCGAGACGTGCTGGGCTCGAAGGCCCTTCTCTGTTGGGTGGCGGAAAGCCCAGAGTACAGAGGAAAGACGTCCATGTCGGGGCAGTCTTTCTTCAGGACACTGCAAACTGTGTGGATGTCCTCTTCGCCGGGGAGGAAGATGAGAATTCCTCCTTTCTCAGCGGTATCCTTGTCGTCGTTCTGGTGGATGTTGATGGCCACTATCAGACAGGAAGAAAGAAAATCTGGAGTTACCTCCTTGATGTAAGAAAGAGAAACAGGCAAAGCTCGTCCCACCAAATAAAGAACACCTGCGCCATGGACAGCAGCCGCTCCATGAACAGCCGCTCCATTGACAACAGCCACTCTATGGACAACAACCGCTCCATGGACAGCTGCTCCAAGGGAATGGGCGGCGAGCGAGCTTCGCCACCGCTAAGGTTGCGGACATGATCACCTTGAAGGCCTTGAGGGACTTCAAGGTCATCTTAAGGATGCCCATGAGAAGTTCGGTGTCGATGGCCCTCTCATGGACCTCGTCGACGATGACACATGAATATTTCGACAGGTACCTATCGTTCTCAACCTCTTTGAGAGCAGACCGTCCGTCACGTACGAGGCGTATCGCCCCGCTTGTCTTCGAGTTGAAGCGGGCCCTGAAGCCCACCTCGACGCCCAGGTTGACGCCGTTTGTTTCGGCGATACGGGTCGTCACTCTCATAGCAGCCACTCGGTGTTGTTGAGGACGCGCGACCTTACTCGCATCCTTTTCATTCAAGCAGATGGACTGGAGGAGGTAGGTCGGGAGCTGAGTCGACTTCTCAGAACCCGTGTCACTGACACATCCAGCAGAGGTCATCGGACACAAGGGTATCGTACAGAGGTTATCCCACAGGAGACTATCCCACAGGAGAATATCCCATAGGAGACTATCCCACAGGAGACTTTCCCATGGGAGACTATCCCACAGGAGGCTACCCCACAGGAAGCAGGAGGTAGTCCAAAAGGAGGGCATCCCACAGATGGTTATCCTGCAGAGACTGCGATACCCAGGGGAAGGACTTTCTGCAAAGTGGATCCATCGCACCCACGCTTATCGTATCCTACACCACTAACGAGAAAATGAGCTTTGGACACCGTACCAAATCTGTTTCTCCCCTCTATCGTTCAAATCAAAGCAGCACTCTCCACGCACATAAATGACTCCAGCCAGGTTCCCGAAAGACGGACTCGAAAAGAGTGTTACTCGCGGTACGCTCATAATTTCACACTCATCATCTCGGAGGTTCACAACAGGATGACCGAGGAGACGGCGGGGTGATACATCACCGCTGCGCATCGACATCATTCCTCCGTCCACATTATGGATCAGGTTGTATATGATGGAGTGCCTCTTCAAATCGTCCCCGCCATCGGTACCCTGTTTTGCTGTCCGCCGTTGACGTAGAAGGTTAGTCGGTTGCGAGCGATGTTCCTCGGGGTTTGAACACCGTAATAATTAAGCAAAGCAAGTTGGATCAGGATGAGAGATCAGAATTTCTTTAATTTAATATAGGCGATGAGATAATTCCATACCATTTCTGGCCTAGATGCACACATGTCTTTTATGACATTCCGCCTCTTAGTCATGCGGTTTGCCGGCATGTGTAAAACTTTCAACTTTAATGTTATGTATGAAAAATCATCCAGCCAGCCAGCCAGGCGGCCACTTCTCGTGCTGCGCCGCCCTCGCCTATGCAGCTTGTACTGACCACCATCTGCACAGCACTGCCATGTACAACCCCAGCGTATCTGTCTATTGGTGGTGATATGTAGTGTGACCCCCCTTCCCTGGGAACCTGGATCAGCACGCGTTCTGACGCGTCGCCTACAAAATGCATTGGCCATAAAACGCGTCAGCCAAGAACAACTTCTTCAGGATTCTAAAGGTTTCCATGAGTAGAGGTCCTGTGGCTCATCGCTCTTTCCCACATGGGTTCAATGTTGTGATCGTCTCGGAGTGTTCAAGGCCTTGGGATACCAGAAGTTGAAATGAGTACTTTACTAAATACTCGTATGCCCAAAAGCCATCATGGCCATCAATCATGTATACCACAGATGTCAAATAAAAGAAGACGATTACCATTAGAGGCACTCAGGAGTGCCGTTTGATCCGTGATCATTAGGTTAAATCAGCAAGCAACCTGTGTGGTTGAAATTCGGCACCTTCATCCGGCCCAAACCGGGGTAGTGGTTTCGTACCTGCTGCTCATCGTTTGCTTGGCATATCTTGGTCGGCTCTCTCTCCCCTCATGGATCAAACCCTTTTGATTTGACGATGCTTGTAGTCCCCAAGACAGTGGTATGGACAGAGACTGTGCCTCAGTCGGGACTACGATCTTCTTTTTCGTAGACTTTCTATAAGCGTACATGTGCGCAAGTAGCTTCTTGGTGGCATTTGAGGAGCAGTTCCCTCCGTAGAATGGTGGTGCCCTGAAATTCCTAAGGCATCTATTTAGATTCTGTTCAATTAGTTTTGAGTTGCTTCTTGAAGCCACGGTGCTTAATCATGACGGTAGAGTGGCTCTGTCTTCGAAATTTTGCTATCCATGAGATATGGATCACTTAATTCTGAAATATCCACGAAATCAAACCTCACCTGCAACATTAATTCTTGTCTTTAATCCATGCATACAAATTTGGACGCAATCGTGTGACCATAAATACCGCCTATCCTACCTGCAACAGATCAACCTCGACCCTCTCTATTCTCGCCACTTTAATTAAGAAATGAGTTATGTCCTCCTTTTCTCACGAATTGAGCCTTCTGTTTCGGTGATGTATTGTTTAGAAAAAGAATCTTCCTGCGCTTACGACAAGTAGCGTAGGAAGTGTGTCAATTTGCTCTGGTGAGTACCTCACGCCCGGAATCGTGACACCTTGCACTGTCACGTTCGAAGAAAATCAAACGTCAAGAAAACAACTTAGTCCATATACATTCCAATTGTTTCTCCTTCGCCTAGACATATAACTCTAATGCAAGATCCATCCTAATGGCTGCCTTTGAGCCTGCTCACAAGCTCCAGCAAGTAGTGGGCGTCCTTCACCCCAAGCACTGGAGAATACCAAGAGTCAACTCCACGGATACCTGGAAAATCTCCCTCCAGGGCACCTTTTGAACAAAACGCTTCATACGCTGAGAACCAACCCTGCGACGGCGGTACTCATGGTTGCTGTTTCCGTCTGACATAGCGATTGCCAGGAAGTAGTAATGAAGTTGAATACCACTAGGGTCGGCTTGTAAATTTCAGTTTTACTGATTGGGATGCTGGAGAGAAAAGGTGGAGGCAAGAAACGAGGAGAGTACAGAAGAAGAGAACCTCTCGCCTTTATACACCTACGCTGATGATTTTTTTGCTTTAATGTTATAAAAGGTCACATAGTCCATAAACCAGAAGCCTTTGTGTCAGGCTTAACGACGGATCTTGAAACGTCTTTTAGTATGTTATTTCTGCATTGATGGTGTCATGGAACCACGCGATCAGAGGACTCAGTATCACAATGAACTGCACAATATCTTTGCGCTAGCTGTTGTTTCCCAGAAACATTCATTTAATCTCGATCAAAGTCTAGAAACGCAAGAACAAAGTCATAAGTCCGCGCCTGAATTCTAGTTAGTTGAGTTGAGCTCAATTGAGGATGAGCCCAACCCTACCGAATGGGAATGACCATTTGCGCAGGCTGTAAACTTATTTAGACTTCCAGACTTTCCACCAGAAATCCAACCGTCCCTTTAATAGCTTTTCCCAACTCCCCGTCCCTTTTCAAACAGAACGAGCTGAGGTTGCATAGCCTAACAGAAACATGGTTTTCGACAATCAAAGGGGCAAACAAGCAAATTCAGACTTAGAAGCTCAGAGATAAGTTTCCTGGGAGATGGTGTGGTGGAAAAGGCTCCCCAACATTTATCTTCAATACAATCGGCATGATTGTTGGGCGTCCAAAATCCGTAGCCAATGAGCATTTTCTATGTACGCGAATGCTGCTCAGGTGGGAATGGATAGTAAGCTGTCGACCCAAGCCTCCAAACTGCCGTCCAGGCAGAACTTGGTGGCGCTATACATGTATTTCTTGATGTTTTATCTTCCAGCCAGGGTAAATTCTACATACGCAGCAGAAATGTTTAAGCAAGGTATTTAAAATGCGGAGATATAGCTTCAGAGATGTCAATGTTCTCTGTTTAGATATTTTTATTCTACCGGTACCACATATGTACCACAAAAGCACGTAAAAAGAATGCACAGAAACAAGTTAATTGAATATCGCATTACACAATTGAAACATCACAGCCAATCTTCATTCCAATATGTGCATACCTGCCTTGTAGATCAGGCACAAGTGCGGAGCTGTGTCACCGTGCTGACAAGAATAAGTATAATACACCGTTGGGATCGTCAGCCTGATGCTTTGCAAGATATTCATATCACCTGTGTGCCTTCCTCTGCCTGCCCTTGTCTGTTTCCGCTCCTGTCTACGTGGCCTCAAAGCTGAATCTTAGCCTGCTCTGCTCTAGGTAGCTTACAAGCTCAGTGCGAGACAGAACTTCACCATACAGTCCCACTGACAACGGCTGAACCAAAATGGACATGGAAGACACTTCTAATGCGAGTCCGGGCGACAATTACCAGTATAGTGCACTACAGAACCCAAGTGAGATTCGGTGCCTCATACTCTCTGCTGGGACGGCAAGCGATCCTTTGACTTGTAACATACAACATTACAGCCTCAGTGACAACCCTTCATTTGAAGCTGTTTCTTACGTCTGGGGATCACTTATCAGGGACGAAACTATCACGTGCAATGGTCAAGTCCTACATATTACTCCCAATCTACGACGGTCACTGCGACAGATACGCCTGACGAGCACTGCCAGGGTTCTATGGGTTGATTCGATATGCATTAATCAAGACGACGACAAAGAGAAGGGTCATCAGGTCAGGTTGATGGCACATATTTACAGTCAAGGTGAACGGGTTCTCGTTACTCTTGGAGCCGACGAGATCAGCTTGACCCATTCCCCGCTCACTGACACACTCTTACAAGAAATCAACCAAATGGTAGAATTGGCACTCAAACAGAAAAGCGGAAGATGGCCATCATACACTCAGGATGGAGCGTACCATGAGATTCTCTCGGATCCTAGATGGGAGTCTTTCGACTATCTAATAAGCCATCCTTGGTTCAAAAGAGGTTGGGTGGTTCAAGAGGCAGCACTTGGTCAAGATGTGAGGGTTTTCTGGGGTCCCAACTTTTTCAACTGGAATATCATCATGCGGACATATTCCTGGCTTCTGGCTCAATCCCCGAGTAGCCGACCAGAGATGCAACGGCGGATTCCAGGGCTGCATCTCGAGATCTATCAGCGCCAGCATCAGTTTGAAACCCGAATCTTTTCCCCTCACAAGCACGATCGCAGAATGGGCGACAATGTTTTGCATCTGCTATGTAATGCCCGCAGGCTCGAGCTCACCGACAAAAGAGACCGGATATATGCCTTTACAGGTCTACCTGGTTTTCAGAAGTTATCACGAGACCTTGTTATCGATTACGACAAATCCTGGGCGGAGGTCTACTACGATGTCGCGCACTGGCACGTAGTGTCAAACAAGAGCCTGCTCATCCTGCATTACGTGGAGCATGACCGAGAGACTTTGGCATCGCATCATCCGTCATGGGTGCCGCAGTGGCACACCAGGCTGTATACCGAGATTCTGAGGTCTGAGGGCCGCGACGAGGGAATCTTTTCCCACTTTTCACCGCCAATTCATCTAGACTTATCCAAACCGGGAATTCTGAAAGTCCGAGGAATCATTTTGGACACAATCGATTTTTTATCGGAGCCCTTCAGCTCCGATCCGTCAAGTGAAGAGATCACGGCAGTCTGGGACCTATGGGGGCAGCAAACAAAACAAAATGCCTACAAGTATTTCTCACCCGTATTGGCTTTCGTCAATGCATTGCTCGCCGATAAGATGATCCCCGAAACAGGCAGGGGTGCTCAAATCAAACTCGCAGCCTTTCTGCAGCAGTTGTTCGGGATTGAATCTACTCAACAAGAAAAAAAGTTTTGTGTTTGGTGGGCACTGGAAAGACATGATGCCCGCGAGGTTCCCTTCATCATCTCAAGAAATTTGACAAATCGAAGATTTGCTGTGACAAAGCGAGGCTTCTTCGGACTGGTTCCCAGTGCTGCTGCTGAAGGCGACTTGTACAGTGTCTTGTTCGGCGCAGATACGCCATTTGTCCTCAGGAAAACGGATCTTGGAAGTCACTACAGATTGGTTGGAGAAGGCTCCCTCGTCAGCAGTCAAGATACTGAGCAGCATGACCTATTTCTGTACAGAGTGGGAAGTGGGATTCATGCTCGCCAAGACTGGGTAGAATGGGGTTTGAAGGAGAAAGACATTTCACTCTGCTAAGATCAGATAGATCAAATCTTGAGAAATGGGGTGTAAGATCGGACTTCCTGTTTTAATACTATGCAAATCACGGGCAGGAGGGGGCTTTGGAATGGGTTGTCCGTATCACTACTCGAGTAGACTTGAGTAGGAAAGAAACGAAGACAGAGTGGACATCCATGGATGCTCAGACAGGACGCTAGTGTAGCTTGCAGAGAGATCACTATCTGGTGACAGCGCCTTTGACGCTTTAGTATATCATAATACCTGTCTTCACTAGATGGCATACGGCGCCATCGACTGCCCCTCTCGGGTCAGCTGAGTATCACGGGCATTTCGACATCCTTGTGCGTGCACAAGACGAAAGAAGGGGCAGAGGACGTGCGGAAGGGCAGATTGGAAGAGCTCAAGGCGGAGCCTGCCACAGTCGAGGAGAGGTCGGAAGAATGGCACGAGTTGAAGAACAAGATCACTTACAGCCAGCCGGTGAAGACTGTCTAAATGGTACCACGCGAGGACAGCGAGAGGTGCCGTGGTCAATTGTTACGACATGTGGTTAGCCGGGCGTCCAGTGCAGAGCCACTGGCACAGGACAGTTTCGATGGGCGTAACGATTATCCCAACTTGGAAACCGTGGGTCGCTTTGGGCATGCTATTCGCGCTACGCAGCGCACAGGTGTCCTGGAAGGATAGCGGCAGCCAGGTACAACTTGAGCAGGAGGGCAAAAGGACCCGAAGAAGATGAAGCGGCCGCAGTCGGGAGTGGTGGGGATGGGGAAGCGCCCCCTCCGACGGCTTCATACTCTGATACCAGCGTCCTAACGGCATCGGACTCAAGCACTTATTATACGGCAATTTCCACATCTAGCAGCTTGAAGGGCTGCCTTTCAGCAGCTCGGACGTGCCCTCTGACCCGTGGGATAACGACAAGAATACCCCAATGTTGTTTAATTCAAAGGGCGGGGAAGTCATTCATACCGTTCCACCTCTCTCAGCCAACAATTCTGCCTTCGCCAAGGAGCCTGTCGATGACAGCCTGTGCCCACACACAATCCTGAAAAAGCCCGAGGCTGAACGCAAGGCGCGGACCGAGGAGGCAGCAGCTGACGGCATGGGCATTGACAAAGCTACACCCAGTTCCCCTAATACACCCGCCAAGGGACATGGACGCATGCTCGAAGGGCCTCAATGGTGATGGTCTCGAGCGTTATTGCCGGCAAGTGGTGATCTTGGTGATTGTCCGTCCGCAGGCAGGAACAGTGAGCGAGGCAGTGATGCCTGAGGGCCAGAATTTTGGGAGAAAGGGGATGTCAGTCCGAGTGCCAGGGTGGTTAGAAGGGGAGGAAGGTCTCGGAGAGAGAGGGTGTATGGCTGCAGAGTTCAGAGATAGTATTACAAAGTCCGGGCTCCGTGGTATTCTAGAGAATTATCAGATCAAGATCGTTTCTCTAGTGTTCTTTAAGTCGAAAGAGTATGATAGGGATTAGAGGCAGTCCTAGAATGTAACAAGCGCTTGAATTTGAACATCAGAGTGTCTTTAGAAACCACCCGTGGGATAAGCCTTTGGTTTTTTCTAGAGCACAAATGACGAGCAGAATCATTTGGCCTCCTAAGTACCATCTGCTTGATATCTTCTGGCGGTGCTAAGTAATTAAAACACAAAGTAGCTCAGAGCCAATCCTCTGTGGGGACCCACTTCGCACACGCCGCCAGGTAGGAATCGTCTTGTATGGTAACAAATAGTTATGGTTGAGAATGTCCGAAGGAAAATCACATGTCATACATAGGCACTGTCTTTGCCTGCTGGATTTTTCAGGTGTTTCCAGTGATTGCCGGATGACGAAAAGAGCTCACTGATTATGCTGAAGTGGCTCGATGTCTGTCTGCTTTTCAGTCACCTGGGGGTTGTGATATGTTACAACTTGCCCGTAGCGTCTCTGCGTTTGTCAGAAAGGTGATACAGGCAAACATACCTAATTAGTCAGTCTAAGCTGCCTGATGAAGCTGGGCAGGGAAGTAGGATGCGCTCATGATGCATATGTGGCGGTGACTTCCGTTCAAATTCAACGTCTTCGAGGCCTCTCCTATGGCTGATCGATGGCTAGTCACATTGCATACAATAACCACAATGGAAGTTTAGTCAAGCAAGTGACTGGTAGCCTTCGTGAATTGCGAAAATACGTCGATTCATTGCCGACTGTACGGGAGTATAAGAAGCCTGCGTTCAACGAGGCCATAGAGCAACCAGACTCCCAAGATCAACACTCAGTCCAGAAACAGACAGAACAATTTCGCGTCAACACTTACAGAAACACACGGAACCATCTGTACCAATTTATTCCATTGACAAACATCATGTCTGAGGTGCCCCTTGCAGAAGATACAGGGGTTGAAGCGTGGGACCGGAGCAATGGTATGATTATTCAACACCGAGAGACTTGGGGTCAGACTCGAGATCGCTGCTGATTGAAGTTAGATAAATGGCTCGCGGGAAGAGTCGCCCAGACGGCGCATATTTATGGAGGCCAATGGTGCTATGTGGTGAGAGTCCACCAGGAGGACCTCATGGACAATCCGGTTCGTCCAAGACATACAGACAAAAGTGTTTTTGAGGATTTGAACTGACAGTTGTCGTACAGGGTGGACATAACTGGGTTGAGGTTCGCCACTACAATAGGAGAGTCTTTGCCTGCGACACGAAGAGGAGTGGACGAGGTCAAGTCGCTAACTTCGCCGGCTAGCAGCGTTAGACATCTCCTCTCCTGAATCCATGTTGGCGTACTTGGTGACAGAGAGGGTGCAGCTATTACGATGCTGAGTAGGGACAGCCATTGAGGTTCTTGGATCGGAGGACATTAGAAGCCTACTAGCTAGGTAAACAACAAATCTAATGAGCTTCTCCGGTGACTGATATTTGGATACGTGGGAGCAGTATTAAAAGCTCCACCATGCGCTGTGCTCTTTAGAAGCTTGATGATATCTGTCCCATGTATTGAGAATTGAGTGATTGCGTCTATTCTAAATGGCGCGAGGATTCGGCTGCCCAGGTGGCGTAGCATGCTCTGTGGGCATTTCGAAATTGTGCAGAGGTAGCTTTCAAATTTGAAGGGCTATACTGCCAGTAACTATATCACAGTAACAAAGAAGCATAAACAAGCTATTATGAAGTAGGTAACACCACGCCGTACGCCTCTGAACTAGAATGTAGAGATACCAAAAGTTCGGAATTTTCTAAAGTCTTCTGGGAATCAGTGCAGTCTTATATAGCTGTGCTGTGATATTTGTCTTAAAATTGAGTGGGTTTCTTTTATTAAGAGAACGGATATTCGCATCCATAAAGACAGAGGGTACACCCATATATATCATCAGCCCTATTTACACACCACACATAGTAATGCACCCAACACCCACACACCTAATACCCAGTATACCAATACCCAACACCCACACACCTAATACCCATATACCAATACCCAACACCCAATACTCAAATACCCAATACCCATACACCCAACACCCATACACTTAACACCCATACACCCAACACCCAACACCCATATACCTATACACCTAACACTCAGATACCCAACACCCAGACACCCAATACCCAGACACCCAATACATATATACTTAATACTTATATAAATTAGGTGTTAGGTGTGTGGGTGTTGGGTGGGTGTGTGAATAGACCTAGGCGATACGCTCTAACGGGCTATAGCTATGGCGTGAGTGATATGCGGGTATGCCATCCGTTTTGGCGGGTGCGCATATTTGTTCTCTTTATTAATAGTAACCTAGACCATTATCTGTTTCCACATACCTCTTTGTACATGTATTCTGTGTCTCCGTCTCTGCGCAAATAGACGACCTATGCAGCCATCCCAAGCCCTCTGGGCCACTTGTTGGGGAAATTTTTCTGCTCCATGCTCTCTCTGTTCAGACCCTTCAAGGCTGGTGATGGTGAAATCGACGCAACGTCTCGCCTATACACTCCCAAATCCATCGCCTCAGGACTCGTTAGAGCCGCACCATGCGCTCCGAGTCCAAAACAGTCTTGTTACTGGGCTCCTAGGTTGCGGCCCATGAGCTCATCCGGTGCCGCGCCATGCAATTCGTCGGCGACTCACTACTTAGGTAAGACGTGTGCTGCACCTGGCCGCCTGCACCGAGTCTACCTTTGTCGTCCCCGTCCTGACCGCCGCTCCGACCACTGCGCCCACTTCCGCGACCTGGAACAATCAGAAAGGTGGTAACTGCTTAGCAGGAAGGAGATGCTGACTGAATTATTCCTAGTATCAGTTTTCCAAGCTCCTCTGTTGAACCCTAACAAAGTCGCGCAATCTCCTCAGTAAGGCAGAGCGAACTTCCCAAGGCCAAAATGCGTCGACTGCTGACTCAAGAGATGCGGAAGAATTTCCCTAGGGGACACCAGAGAGAATACCTTGGGAAGTCATCTCAGAGAAATAGTCCTAAAGAAGTCGTCCTAGAGGCGTTGTCCTAGAGAAGCTGTCGTGAAGGGATCTTCGAGAGGCCTGACAGATTAGTGGTTCCATGCAGGTTGTACAAGGGTTCCCTGACGAAACCTACCAAGGTAGGGTGCGGCCTTACCTGGGTGATCCGAGACCCGTGCAACATCGTGTTAGATTTCTTACCTTCGCGTTGCCGCTTAGCCGTGAAGACCTGCTGTTGCAACCTGTCACGCATTGTGGCAAATAGCTGGCAGAATTCAAAATGGCAATCGGGATTAATTGTTTATGACAGAGGGGACTGCAGCATTTCCGAGGACTGCTATAAGTGATCCAGGCCGGATGTCGCCGCCGTCGCTGGGGCCGAGGTGGAGGGTGACGTATGCTTTGTTTGGATGATCCGACGAAACCAATGCCCGGCCCTAGAAATTTGTGGGTTCATGCCTTAATTAGCATGGCTGACAGCAAGACTTACGACGTCGTCTAAGCCTTAATTGCGTCTGAATCGAACCCTTATATCCCGGTTCGCTGGCCCCTTACTTTTCAAAATAGATTTGCTCAACTCGCTTTCTGCAAATTGTTTTTCCCTCTGTGCACATTTAAGGTTTACGATCGGCGCCGTCATTGCGGGAATATTGTTCTTTCACCGGGCCCCGCCAAGAGATACCAACACCGAAGACGAATCTCACTTGTCCGAAACGATGGCAGTTTGACGATCTGGTGAACCAATTGAGCACAGACTGGCAATCATTAATAGGTCTTTTTCGAATTCCAGCAAGCAAACCAAGTTTTTCAACTTCCTCGCCTATCGACCATCCCGATCGACAATCATGTTCCCGAGAAGACTGTTCCTGTCGCTCATCCTGGCCTCATTCTTCACAGCAGCACTGTCAGCGGCGCTCGCATACGCAACATGGTCAATGGCCGTCTTCCAGTTCCGGTGCAAGGCGCCAAACATAGTCGAATCGTACAGCGAGGACTGGAAAGAATGGAGGGTCTCAAGCATTTGCGTTCCTGGGACATGTTGCGCGAGCAGCGCGGCGACGGGGCCGCTATGCACGCCTGAGGCATGCGAGAAGGCCGAGCAGGAACGCCAGCGGAAGCTCAAATCGTACAACGCTGTTCAGGCTTCGAAGAAGAAGATGGACGAGGCGAGGAAGTCGAGAGAGAGCCAGAGCAAGTCGTCGGAGGCGGAGGCGAAGTGGAAGATATCCGACGCTCAGGCTGAAGCAGACAGGCAGAAAGCGCTGGCTAAGATCAATTTGCCAGCTTGAGCAGGTCTTGCAGCATGGGAATATGCAGCAATTTTCATCATTCTCGGCGACATTCTCCAAATACCTGGAACATCACGACAAACCGGCGGGAACCACAATTTACTCCTCCGTCTTCTGACAATGGGAACACGCACATGGCTGCCTCCTGGGAACTCAGCTGTCGCCAGTCCACAACCGATATCGAAGGTCAGCCATGCTGTGGTACGCGAAGTCCCCAGCCGCAGTTATGACGGCGCATATGATCTGCCCCAACAACGAAGTTCTCAGCCAGAATACCGTTGCCAGCACATGATGCTCGTCGGAATTCAAGCGGCGATCCAATGGAGCCTCATTCATTTTGGAACACACGGAGTTAAGAGACGAAGTTTGGAAATCCCCATGGGCTGAGTCAACGTGTTCCCCAGGACATAATTCGAGAAGCGATCGATATGTCCGAGAAAAGAGTTTGCAAAGAGGGAAGGTCCAACGTCAGAAAGCCAAGTCGCGTGGACAGCCGCTACGACATATTTCTAAGCATTGGCCATTTGATAGGTCAGGCCTCAGAGTATGTGAAATCTCTAAAGGGAAAATTTGAGGCACGGTTTCTACATGGTCTCGAATCCAAATACCAAGCAAAATCCTCCTGCAGGACTTGTTATTAGGGGACAGCGCGCCGTTGACGAAGCGAGCAGCTCAGGAACCCGCACAACAGGCAGCAGTGGCGGTGAAAGCTTTCAATCATGTTGGAAATCCTTTTGGGGATCATACATCATCATGTCTATGAGTCAAAATCCCCATAAAATACTGAGAGCTGTTTGCTAGTGTTTTGACAGGCATGATAAAGCAAGACGGTGACATATCAACTTAGAAACAACATTGCTCTGTTGGCCGCGAATACACAGTTTGAAGTGACTTTTTGGATGCAACCCTCCTCAGTACGGTGAACAAAGTCTATTCAAGAATCTCGAACATTGGCAAGTAAAGCACAGATTATAAATCCAGGCCGATTGTGCTCGCAGGCACGCACGCGGTGGAGACGACCTCCCCGTGTAAGCCGCAGGCGCCTCGGCATTACCCACTGCAGCTGAGGGGTCGAACGGAGTAAGCCCAAACTGTGGCCCCGGGGATCCGGTCTCCACCACCACCCAACGCCTAACCCACCTGGGGTCTAACATGTTTATATAAACCCCTATGGATGCTCTGCTCTGAGGTGAGATTCTGAATTTGATGACTTACACCTTTTCACCATGGCGGTAGAGACACTCAGAGAGAACACCTTCAGCCACAGCGGCGACCAGAAGACCTTCTACTGGGTAAGCCCCTCAGACCACCAAATCGCCCTTTCCTCATGGAGCAGTCTATGTCCATGGCCCGAGTCTTCCTTGCTGTTTTTCTCTATCGCGCCCAGGTCATTTTCTTGTGAGATGTCATCCTTGGTGTTCCAATGGCTAACCCTCAAACGCACAGTCCGCCGGCCCATCCGACGGGCCCCTGGTCATCTTCATCCACGGCTGGCCCTCCAACGGCGAGCACTGGAAGCACCAGGCCCTCGCCCTGGGCTCCCTGGGCTTCCACGCCGTCGCCCCGGACACGCGGGGCTATGGCCGCTCTAGCGTGCCCAAGGGCGACACCACCGAGTACCGCCTAGAGAAGCACGTCTCGGACATGCTCGCCCTGCTCGCGCACCTGCAGCGCGACAAGGCCGTGTGGGTCGGCCACGACTGGGGTGCGGGCCTCGTCTGGTCGTTTGCGGCGCAGCACCCTGAGAAGTGCGTTGCTGTCAGCTGCATCTCTGTGCCGTACCGTGTGCTGGAGGGCGGTATTGACTTCTTGGTTTCGCTGTCGAACCGGGATATTTACCCGAAGGACCAGTACCCACTCGCTCAATGTACGTGTTGGACATCCGCGCAGCTTCCTCGAATCGCGAACATCGGCTTTGATGGGGCTGTCGTTGCTCCCCTTTCTTGATTGCGAAGACGGAGATGCTAATTTGTTACAAATAGGGGACTACCAGGCCTTCCACGTCGAGCAGCCCGAGCTCAGCCACAAGCAGCTGGAGGCCAACGTCGCCAACACCGTCAAGGCGTTCTACAGGGGCTCAGGCCCAGAGAAGTTCGGCCAGCCCTCGTTCATGGCATCGCTGCGCAAGGCAGGCGGCTGGTTCGGCCCCCTGCCCGAGGCCCCGGACACGCCCTTCGAGACGTGCCTCCTCAAGGACGACAAGCCCGCCTTCGACCGGATGGTGGCCGAGTTCGAGCGCAACGGCTTCGAGGGCCCCAACGCCTACTACCTCAACCACGAAATCAACGGCGAGTACATGAAGAGAGCCCCCAACGGCGGGGTCCTCGAGTACCCCGTCCTGTTCGTCGAGACCAAGTACGACTCCGTCTGCGACACGGCGCTGTCGCGGCTGTCTGAGCCCATGAGGGACTACTGCAAGGACCTGACCGAGGTCAGCCTCGAGTGCGGCCACTGGGCCACGCTCGAGAAGCCCCGGGAGCTAAGCGCGGCCCTGGTCAAGTGGATTGCTACGAAGCTGCCGGAGTACTACCCGGGTGGAAAGAGCGCGCACCTGTGATGATACGCGTCGGTAGCATCTTCTGCATCAGACCTTGTCCTGAGAGATGAAGCGTGGTTCTGAGCTTCAGTAGGCAGACTAGTTGCAATACATGCTCCACTTCTCATGTTTGTGCTCAAATGTCATCGTCGGGACCCAGTAAATATTATGAGAACGGATATTTGCGCCTGCAAAAACGGATGATACACCAGTACATTACCTAACACTACTCACGCCCAATTCACACACCCAACACCCACATACTGAACATATATATACCTAATTTATACACTTAATTTATAAACCTAGTCCTTATATGAGCAATATAATTATTTGGTATGTTGGTGTTAGGTATGTAGGTGTTAGGTGTGTGGGTGTGTGGGTGTGTACCATCTGTTTTCACAGGTGCGAATATCCGTTCTCAATATTATCTGGAGGAGTCCCTGCGTGAACGGTAGCAGTGGAATCGCCCGCATAGCCCAAGACCGCAGCGGCCGGGTCCTTCTACCCTCCCTTGCGCGAATCTTTGAATTGGACGCGTGCTGTGGCCTGGTTCTCACGTCAGCAGTGCTACCAACGTCTTTGGCAGCCAAATGGAAATCCTTGGCGTGTACGAGGAAGGGCGTGGCTCATCACAAAGCTGTGGCTCGACCACTCCATCGTCAGGTTAGGACTTACTGCACCACCAAGCTGCAGAGTGGGGCGGCGTTGTGTATCTGTGGAATTTGTTTTATGTGCGAACGACTTAATCTTCTAAGCTGCCCTGAAACCAAGGGAAGAAGAAATAGAAACTTGATCGCCTTTAGCGGTGTACTTGTTTTCCTTCCCAACAACGCCTGAGATCTATCCGACCAACGTGAAATAAGAATCTTGATATGTAATCCGTGTCGCACCGACGAGCCTGCCTCGCGCGAGCTCTCCCCTCCAACATGAGACACGGTACCCTCAAGCCACGCCCAAGTCTTCCTACCGCCATCAAAGGACACGCTTCCTCGAAGTCAACCCCCAGCTGTGTGGCCCGCCCCATCACAGTGCCTTCCACCAGATCTCGTCCGTCTGCAGGTCCCCGCCGACATCAAACACGTGCTCCCCGATGCGCTCGTACCCCATCTTGCGGTAGAAAGCCTGCGCCTTGTGGTTCTCCTCCCACACGCCGAGCCACATGGTCCTGAACCCCTGCTCGCGCGCCAGCCCGTCCGCCGCCAGCGACAGCGCCTTGCCCAGGCCCTTGCCGTGCGCGCCCAGCGAGATGTACAGCCGCTGCAGCTCGACGGGCCGCTCGAGGTGCTCCACGCAGGGCTCGGAGCTGCCGCGCGTCAGGTAGATGAAGCCGAGGAGCTTGCCGCCGCCCGGCGTCTCTGATGGTGGTGATGAGTCGTCGCCGGAGGAGCCGTCGCCCTCCGTGGCGACGAGCACGTCCTTGGAGCTGTCCGCGATGTCCCTCGCGATCGCCTCGGGCGTGTACGCCTCGTCCAGGAACGCCTGCAGCTGCTCCTTGGTGCACGAGTGCGCGAACGTGGCCGTGAAGACTTCCGCGCCCAGGGCCGCGAGGGCCTCGTTGTCCGACGCGGCGGCCTTGCGGATCTGAAACCCGGCGGGGTCTGTTGGGGGCGCGGCCACGCTTCCCATGGTGGTGCTGCTGTGGTGGCGATGTGTGGGGATGGTGATGAGTGGAGAAGTGGGTGCTTTCCTCCCGGCGTGTGTGTTGAGAAGATGTCTGGGCTTGTCCGTGTGGAATTCGTTGCATGAGAGGAGGGCTCGGAGGGTGAGGGCGGGAAGGGGGGTTTTTAGCGGCCGCGCCGCCGTTGAAACTTGCGCCTGGCGCCGGAACGGGGCCGGCGTGCGCATCTGCGCAAATGAGCGACTCATGGCGGCTGCGAGATAGATCCGTGTCTGGATGACAAGACGGTGACTCTTTGCGCACTGAAAATTTTCTTAAGGAATAAGGAGGAGCCAGAAGGGGGTTGCAAAACTATTTGGATCAAAATCCGGCGTTGCAGGCCTCAAGTGCTCATGCAAACCAGGTGTGTGAAGAGGCCCCAGTCAAACCCAGGGTGTACGGACAGAGGCTTACGGACGCAGCTTGACCGAGTCGCTTTTCGGGCTTGAATCTCAACCAACATTCCGACATAAGGTCATTATATGCCTATTGAGGAGTTTGAGGCATGGGAGAGCTGCTCTTGCCTGCGCCTCCCCGGAAGCTTAAGTGAGTTTGCATGTCTGTAAGCTTTCGATTATGGGCCCGTCCGAGTCACGATGCCCGTATGTCGAGGCGAGCAAGTCAGGTTCATTTCCCCATCTCAGGGGATTCATCGTGAACGATAGGCATAGTTTTAATTCACATGGGCTTTCGAAACGACTCCCATTTACTGCCTAGGACACAATCAGGTCAATCGACCGTCATAATCCGCCCTGGCGGCCGCACCACGACTTCCACAGTACACTTAGGTAGAACCAGGCACCGTTCCGTTGCCTGTGAGACTCAGCAGCGCTGCGCTCGAGTCGGGCACACTGACCTCGACCGTCCCGTTCTCATCCACCACCACATACTCGCCAATCGTCACATTCGCGAGCCTGACCGGCTTCCCATTGTCCAGCTCGTAGTTGTAGCTCCACCCGTCCCACGTGATACCCGTGATGGCGTCACTGCCGTTCGCGTACAGCCTCTGGACGGCGACCCTATCTCCGGTACTCAGCTTCCCGCCCGAGACGTCGAAGGTGTAGTTCCGTGATATGCGGTCGGTGATGTTGGGGCTGACACCAAGGCCAGTGCCGTTGATCGTGGTGTTGTAGGCGTTCATGTTGATGACAATCGCTCGCAGCAGCTCGCCGCCGTCTGAGGAATATGCGGCGTAACTGGCTTCCGTGTCCGTGGAGAGGGGCACATTCGCAACGCTCACAGGGGTTTCACTAGTATTTCCCAGGAAAGCGGCCACAGCAATGCTGCCATAGTAAGGCGCCTTGGTACCAATGCTGGCGTTGGCAGTCTGTATGGGCTGCCAGAAGCCGTACCGATAATTGGTCCCCTGGTGCATGTGAACTCGCTTGAACCCAACTGAGGCACTGTACAGGTTGAAGTCGATACCCCACAGGGCAGCACCGAAAGTGTTCGACAGGCCTGGCTTGCCCTGTCGGAAGATGGAATTCGTCTCGCCGAAGATGAGAGGTGGCGAGCCAGTGTTATTCGTGGCTCTGTTGTACTCGTCAATGTGTGGGTCAACAGAAGCAACTGTCCTTGAGTGGTTCATGAGTGTTCCTTGGAGGGTGACGCCGGGTGAATCGGCACCACTGATGTAACTATCACCACACAATCTTTAGCCTCGCTCTAACATGTACAGCCGAGAGACTTACTTGTGGGTGGAAAACAGCGTGATGGTTCCGTCTCTGTTGATGCCGTTGTCCCATACAATCGGGACTTTGAGCGTATTGTTAAACCCGGCGATCGAGGCAGCCATGTACCCGTACCGGTTGTTCTCTAATAGCTCCGGGCAGGCGTCCTGAAGACGAGCCCGGATTTCACGGGTTCCGTTGAGCCACTGGCTCACATACGTGGTCTCATTCCAATCCGGTGGGCGGATCAGGTTCTGCTTCCCGGTGGAAAATAGATCTGGCTCGTTGCCATACTCCCAGACGTCAAGCTTCTCCGGCCCTAGCGCCTTACACACCAGAGGGACAGTATCGACGAGCGTCTGCCAACCGGCTGAATTGTTACCACCCTGGCCCAGGTTAAAGCCGTGCGTGAACTTGACGCCAGGCCACTGTTTGTACGACTCAAAATACGATGGTCCGATGTAAATGATAGTGGGGTAGTCGGCCGACCGGGAGTAGTCAAAGGTGCCATTGAGCCCATAAGCCAGGGATGCGTTGTAAAGGTAGATATCCTGGGTGTTGCCGCCAACTCGAACATGTGGTTTTGTGCCTTGAAGCTGCCCAAGGTTGTTCAAGAGGTTGTCAGAGAACGTGTTTGGATTTGAGTCGTTCCCTGTGCACAGTCAGCCCCCCCCCCAAGTCTCTGTGGATTATGCCGTGTCAAGTAGATCATCCTCACCAGCGAAATCCGGGAAAGACGAGAACTCGATAGAGTAGCTCACGAAAGCCTCGCTGAAAGGCTGGCTGGCATCGATGGAAGCACCCTGAAGGCTATATTGCACAGCTCCCACAGCTGTTGCCGTCATGGCCAAGGGGAGGAAGCTCTGAGGGCCCATGTCGTTCAGTGTTTTCGCAAGAGGGTTTGCAAATATCGCGATCCAGAGAAACTTGAACATTGACAGGCAGGAGCAAATGACAAGATATATAATGGCGTCTTGGGACATCTGAATGAGGCACTGCCCGCCCGCCCGCAAGGTGGGATTAGAATGTCAAGCCGCATCCTCGGACTAATGACCCTCGAAATACCCGATTGTGGTGTAATTGGGCCCGGGACTTGCCAGAAGACATTGACCAGTCACAACGTAACGTCACTGCGGCGGCCTGTGCCTGGCTGGTTGGGGTAAGCCCAAGGTGGTGAGGGCATCGCAAGCCAGGGATGTAGCTTGGAAGTCGCCCGTGATCACTCGGCTGTTCTCTCGGGTGCTGCCAACGGAGAACAAGCGCAGATCTCCCCGGGAGACAGCATCAGGGACAGGAACCATTGACAAGCCGGTGAGTGTTCCCCGCAGACATACCTGGCCGGACGTGAGGGGAGTGCTGTAGGCGTTCGTCTCAACCTTGAATCGCTTCCCTGCGCATGTGTTGGAGTAGGGTGCAGGGCGAGGAGATGCGCCTCGCCAGTCATTGCGTAACAAAGGCTACCACGGAGGTAACACGTGAGCCAATATTTGGCCTTGGCGAGGATTCGTATGGTATTCTCCGTTTATGTCTCGCATGCTGGCTGAGATTCGCTACCCGTGGGCGGCATTGCCGTCCCAGAGGGTGCAAGAGTCCGTACTGAAGGTGCAGGATTTGTCAGGCAGGCATGGCCGGGAAGTGATATCAAGAACTTGGCCGGCTACCCGACTTCATGTAAACAGAGACTTGCTCCAAATGTTTTGACTGGTAATGGAAGTTATTGGCCCATATTTGGGACAACGATGAGGAGAGTTTGTAGTGAGCCCAGGTTACGCTTCATCATTCATGGTGGAACGCGGACAGATGCGTCTAATCGAGGCGCCACGCTGAATCGTGCTGTCTCATGGCGGCACCCGAACTGTTACACGTGGCGTTGAGCAGCCACAAATACGTTTCCATGGGCACTGAAGATGTCTCTCCATGATGACAACGGTATTCTGCGGTCAGAAGATGGGCGATGAAAACAGTAAAGGAAAGAGGTCGGCGAGCCGACAAGATTAGATAACTGAAGACTGAACGCAAAGCACATACTGTCTCCTCTAGGAAGGTACACGCGAACTCGCCCCGCAAAGCTTGAGAAGTGGGGGCATCAGCTCCGATTGATGGCCAAAGCTCCAGGTTCAGGTTCAGGTCCAGGTCCCGGTCCAAGTTCAATTCGAGCATATCTCAGGCAGACGAAAGAAGACAAGACAAGAGACGACAGTGACAAAATAAGACCTGTGTTGACGGCGAGATGCGTAGAATAGAGTATAACCTTCATTCCGCAAGTTGCAGGAATCCAAAGTTGAGTCGCAGGGCACAATACCCCGCGGCGGCAGACTTATGGAGACGTCATTGTAGGGATCGCCAGTCCCCCATGCGTACACACAGTCCGTGATTCCAAGAGCTAGAACCGTCGCGGTCTTCCCTGTCCGGTATCTCACAACCAATCTAATCTTTTCCATTATCTGAATTCCAGAGAGTCTGTCAAGATTGTAGACTAATTGAGCCCCAATCACACCATCCAGGACTCCACTGCAGCCGTGTTTCGGAGCGTACTCAGGGACTCTCTACCACCTTGCCCGGGAGCCATTTTCCGATTAATACATGACCGCACCGGCCCGGTCGTGAATCGGTTTCCCATAGCTAATCGCCCCCTCCCATATAACAAGTCTACCCGGAACTTTGCCCCCAGGCGCGTGGTATTCAAAGCACATCACCAGCCATGTCCCTCCTGTCCAAGACCTGGACTTCCTCTGCCTCACGCCTCGCCCCTAGGATCGCCCGTTTCCAAAGGAGCACCCTACCTACACTATCGCTGTCCTCGTTCCGTCCAGCTTCAACAATGGCGCCTAAGGTAAGCCCTTCCTCAAAATGCAGCCGAAGTCCCGACCCCATACATGGTAGCTAAGCCTCACACCAATCCGTCCAGCTCAAAGATCCCTCCCTCTTCAAGACCAACGTCTGCTATGTCAACGGCGAGTGGGTCAAGGCCGCCTCCGGCAAGACCTTTGAGGTCCACGACCCAGCCACCGGCGAGCTGATCGGTACCTGCCCCGAATTCGACGCCAAAGACACAGCCAAGGCCGTCGAGGCCGCCCAGGCCGCCTTCGCCTCCTTCCGCACACAGACCGGCCGCCAGCGCTCCAAGCTGCTCCGGAGGTGGTACGACCTGGTCAACGAGAACGCCGAGGACCTGGCGGCCCTGATAACATGGGAGAACGGCAAGCCGATAGCCGACGCCAAGGGCGAGGTCGCGTACGCGGCCAACTTCTTCGAGTGGTTCAGCGAGGAGGCGCCCCGGATCTACGGCGAGACGATACCGGCCACCGTGCCGGGCAACAGGGTCATTACAATCAAGGAGCCGGTCGGCGTGTGCGGCCTGATCACGCCGTGGAACTTCCCCGCCGCCATGATCACAAGGAAGGCCGGTCCCGCCCTAGCGGTCGGCTGCACGACCGTCGCTAAGGCGCCAGGCGAGACGCCCTTCACATCCCTGGCCCTGGCGGAGCTGGCGCACCGCGCGGGCATCCCCAAGGGCGTGTTCAACGTCGTGACGACGCTGCAGAACACGCCCGAGGTGGGCGAGGAGCTGACGACCAACCCGACGGTGCGCAAGGTGTCGTTCACGGGGTCGACGGGCGTGGGCAAGCTGCTGATGAAGCAGGCCTCGGGCACGCTCAAGAAGCTGTCGTTCGAGCTGGGCGGCAACGCGCCCTTCATCGTCTTCGACGACGCCGACCTCGACGTCGCGGTCGCGGGCGCCGTGGCGTCCAAGTTCCGGTCCTCGGGCCAGACGTGCGTGTGCGCCAACCGCATCTTCGTGCAGGCGGGCATCCACGACGCCTTCGCGGCCGCGTTCGCCGCCAAGGTGCGCGAGTTCTCGGTCGGCAACGGCTTCGACGGGTCCAACACCCACGGCCCGCTCATCCACGGCCGCGCCGTCGACAAGGTCGACTCGCACGTGCGCGACGCGACGTCCAAGGGCGGCAAGGTCCTCGTCGGCGGCGCGAAGCTGCCCGACCTCGGCGGCAACTTCTTCCAGCCCACCGTCATCACCGGCCTGACGCAGGACATGGCCATCGCGTCCGAGGAGACGTTCGGCCCCGTCGCGGGCCTGTTCCGCTTCGAGACCGAGGAGGAGGTCGTCAAGCTCGCCAACGCCACGCCCGTGGGCCTGGCCGGGTACTTCTTCTCGGGCGACCTGCAGCGCGTGTACAGGGTCGCCGAGGCCCTCGAGGTCGGCATGGTCGGCGTCAATACCGGGCTGATCTCCGACCCGGCGGCGCCGTTTGGCGGTGTGAAGGAGTCCGGCTTCGGCAGGGAGGGCTCCAAGTACGGCGTTGATGAGTACCTGGTGAGTTTGATTCCCTGTTTTGTTGTGCCTTGAACGTGTGTGTGTGTATGTATCGTCGCTAACATTCGTTCCTCCTGCAGATCACAAAGATGGTTACTTTCGGCGGTATGGGCAAGCCACTACAGGCATAGGGGAGGCGGGGATCTAAAGATGGACAGACAACGTAGAGGAATTCGCCAAACCTCAGAGATGTGTGCATCATGAGGGGACACCTGTATTGTACATATGATATACCACCGGCGCACGATAAATCCAAAGTTTGTAAAATGACCGATACGACAGACACTTTGGTGATTCGCACCAGCGGCCAAATACCATGAAACACAGCGACTCTCAGTCCTCACGCCATGCGATACACCATTGGTAAGACTCCTTGCACGCAATCCCTTTTACTTGAAAAGCTCTTCTCTTCACGGGGCTTTCAGAAATCAGAGGTGACGACCTCGACTGTCTCCGCGAGTGATCGAGACCAGTCCTTGGTTGGCAACGAAACATCCATCAGTGACAGATTACGTGTTGACACACGGGCACATAATGTGGTGGTAGTGGCAATATTTGTATTCGGTGGATGGCCACCTGTAAACTGAAAATTCGGCTGCAAATATTGCGCCCCAAAACGCCTCCTGGTATCCCGTTGAACATCCCACACAAAGTAGAAATTATAGTCACTCCATCATAGTACACAGTAAGTCGATCGGCCAATTCCATCATCCACTCTCATGGGCGATGGCAGAAAATTGTCCCCAGTCTGGCCCTCGCCATACGCTTTAGATGCTTTAGATGCGAGGGTAACGTCCGGCTCTCTCCTTAATCGACCGCCGTTGGAGGGGTTCACTGCTGGTAGCCCCTCAGAGGAAGCTGCCGGTCCAGCGCGTTGAAGGCTTGGGTCCTCGGCGTGTAGGGCCCTTGGCTTTGCTGGTAGCTCTGGTAGGTCGGATATGTCGGGTAATTCTGGTAGTCTTGCGTCTTGGGCGGCGGTTGCATCTCAAAGACGACTTTATCGACGGGGGTACTGTTCTCGGAATCGTCGTCGGAGCCCTTCATCTTCTGCAGTTGCATCTCCTCCTTCTCCGCCTTGGTGGGGATCATGTTGTAAATCGCCAGGCCGAGGCAGAAGAGGTATACGGTTCTGTTGAGGACAGACACAGATCAGCATCGTCGAGGGCGAAAAGTAAAACACGTCTGACAAGGAGATGAACCTACAGCTGAATGACGGTGGTCGCAAAGGTGCCCTTGGCCAGCATGCAGCTCCGCACCGCGTCGTTCTGGAAGCCCTCTGCGGGCCAGCACCCGTAGCGGATGTACCACGCGATTGGGCTCGGGCGCAACGGGTCGTAGTAGTCGGGTCCCATCTGGCCGTAAACGCTGACGGTGTACAAGATGGTCATGGCGAGGCTGAAGAAGACGCCCACAATGGGTGTCCAGACGCGCATGATGAAGCCGATCAGCTTGGCGACGAGGACGAAGAGTGATAGTACGGAGATTGCAACATTGAAGTTCGTGAGACTAATTGGGACAAAGTGGACCGTGTCAGCCATCGACTGCTCTCTATGTCTTCATGAGATGCTCGTTGTGGTAGGGCATCCTGCTTACGTTTCCGCCCACACGAGGGGCAGTTTAGGAGCGGGCTCATGGTTCGCCTTGGCGTAGAGGATGATGGCCGGGTTCGAGTTGAAGCCCCAGACGTAACCGATGCGCCAGAGCTGCGTGCGGAACAGGTCCGGCTGTGCGATGCCGAAGAGGACCAGCAGGGCGACGGTGCCGGCCAGCTCGAGTGGCATTATCCAGAACATGGGGGCTCGCTTCCGCCATGCCCGCTTGAAGGGCTTATAGCTCCAGTTCCGCTCCGGGTTCCATCTCGCGATTCGTCCTGCCATTGTGTGTCTTCGAAATGTATCTCCCGGGCTCACGGGTCACTCGGGTATGTCGTCCCTTTCGTCTGTCCAGATCCTTCTCTTTTGAAATCGCTGCAACGATAGCCTTGTTCGGCTTTGGCGCTCTGCTGAGTTTCTATGCCGACTGGCAGCGATCGCAACAAAGACGCTTCACATCGGATTCGTAGAAATGGAGCCAAATCCTCCTTTTCGGATAGTCTCGTCGACAATAGGAGATGGGGTTGGACGCAACAGAGACTCCTCCACTGGAAATCGATCACTTATTACTCGGACTCACATCTGGGACGGGAAGGAGAGGGGAAGCGACGCCCCTATAAAAAGCGCTCACCCATCCACCAGCAGATTAACCCTTGTAATTCGCAATGCTACGACAGGCCATTGCAGAGGCGCTCGCCCTCTCACCAACCCAGTCAGCCAGCCAATGCCGCCGTGGTGAGCGATGCACATGCAGCTGCGAGTGTGACCCAGGGCCAAAAATCGCAGATACCGGGTGGGATTGGCGCAGCTGGCCCAATGAGAGAAGCGGACCCAGCTGTGTAGCCGCCGGGCGGATGGGCGCTGTCGCATGGGATGGCTGGTGATCAGCCAATCCCGGGCGCTTCGAGAGAAGTGGGTGAGTGAGGGGCCCCGATTTTGGGGAGTGATGAGACCCTGAGCGAACCAACCAGCCATTGGGATGGGAGATCATCTCTCGCACATTCAGCCATCCTGCGCGCTGCTCGAACGCGGCCCCCCCTGCCCTGCCGTGGAAAGTTGGGACGCTGAACGTGAGAGCTGGCGAGCGGAAGGCAACCCGTGCAGATCGCCATGCAAGCACTTGAGCGTTGGAGACAGCGGTGCAATGAAGACTGTTGTCACACGTGTGGGAGCACCTGCATTCATTATTAGCAACACTTGTTCGACTCGCGGCCCGTCGACACGCAAAGTCTGGTAGGAGGAACAAGGCCCAGCAACGTGGAACTTTGAAGTCAGTGCTAAACACAGCGGGTGGTGGCATGGGCCCAATCACTCGATTAGAGGGCAATCAAGGAATGGTTTCAAGATGATGGATGATACATGTTGTCGACGCCATCCATTCCAGCTAGGAGAGTCAACTTTGCGAAGTCATGACCACTTATATGGCTGCTTGCAAGTGGTCATGTTGGACCCTGCCAGCTTGCCCGCTCGGATCGATCAGCGGCCCGGCCGGTGAATAGGACGAGGGCCGCGTCGCGGGCCACCAGATCTGCATCGGCATGAAGCTGTCTGTGGAGCACCTCGTCCTTGAAGATGAATGCTGCTCAGCCAGAAATGCGTCACTGGAAACAGTGAGATGATTCGATGGTGGCCCCAATGGGAACAGCCTGCAGCACAACCTCGCCTCGCAGTTGTGTCTCAGGCTTTGCCGCCCGTGTGAAGGTAAAGACCCAGCCTGCGTTTGCCTCCGGCCCCTCCACCGCCCTCCCGCCGGTGAGGAGAACAAAGGATGTGTACGTTCTCTGGCGCGTTCGGCCTGCCTGCGGAGACTTCCGCCATCTTCCACAATGGCTGGCCCCCTTGGAAGTGCTGGTGATCGGTCACTAGCGAACCCGAGACACATGTAGTCGTCATGGGAATTTCTGAGCCAACAATCGAATTCTGTCGTCCACCTTTTGACGGTCTGAGGAGTCCCAGGGGCAATGAGACCTCGGGGCACCAAATCCGCCCAGCCGCCCTGGACGCCAACGGCAGGAATGCAGGCGGCCCGTCACCGGGAGCCCGTCAGACTCGATTGGTCGGCAGAAGAATTGACAGGTGGAGTGCTTGTACATCCGTGTTGTGCTTCAAGTAGACTAATGAGAACATGGGAGTGACATGTAGTCCCATCTTGTCTGGCCGCGGCCAACATCATCAAGTCACTGGCACTGTCGGACTGCCCCCACGCTTATTAACGACCACTTTGATCAGCATGAACAGACAGACAGCAGTCCGGAGCTCCAAGGCCGAGGAGGAAGGAGCTGGGAGGTAAGGGCCCCACTTGTTGACACTATCAAATTCTGGTGCGCCAGTTGCGCCAGCCCAGCTGGGCAAGCCTGGCAAGAACGGAATGGGATGGACCGTTCTAGACCTGGGATCGGCACCTGGGTGTCACCTGCTGCCCGGGGGCCGTTGCTGCACAGCTTATCTGATCAGTACAAGTACACTGCGCCATGCAGTCCAAGTCGACCTGTCCAGGTACCTGGCCAGGCAGCCCGGATTCGTGGACGGGCCTGTGTGCGACTTCCAAGGGACGTCCGACAGCATGTTCGACAGCATGATGGGGATGAATACACAGACACTAATGATATAATAAGTCTCCCGGTCCCATGGACCCAAGCCCTTGGGAAGGGACGATCGGACAACGGGCAGGCACTGTTCACTACGACGTTGAAAGTCCTCCGGTACGAGGCAGGTACGGAGGACGGGGAACAGGGCAGATCACTGTGGGTTTGGAGATCCACCCTTTCTCACTCTCTCACTCCTGTCAGTCTCACTCACTCACACCCAGAGCTCATACTACCGCTCATGCGCACGCAACTCATTGCTGGGCAATTGATGCCACTTGTCGAAGTACGGAGCCCACCAGGTAGGCAGCGTGGCTCTGAAGGGCTTGGCCCTAGTTCTGGGGACGACCAGGTCGATCACGATCGCCCAGGGCGACCACATCTGCGCCATGCCATCCTGCCTCCCGGCCATCCTTAGATCGTACCTCGACTTGGCTCTGGTTCGAGTATCCAGTACGCACTTGCTACACGCACTGCCTACCAACTAGCATCCTTGGCTCTGAGACATGCTTTTATTCTCCTTTCTCCTTTCGGGCCACCAACAGAATCATAAATGACGGTAGTCTTCACCGCACACTGTCGTCTTCCATGGGGCGCCGCGCTGTGTTCACCACGCACACAATAATAATAAATCCTTCGAGAATCGACCAGTCCAGTCCAGCCTGCTCCACTCTGCTCACCCACCCATCCACACCACCAGTGCAGGCCCACGACGACCACACACAGGCTCAAGCAAGCACCCGGGGATCTAGACTGCGGGAGACCATCTCAGACCCCTGCTGGATCGTATTCATACCATACCGTCACCGAACCTCGTCTCATCCAGAGCCGGGCCAGCCAGGCCAGTCCTCGGCTCATCAATGCGCGTCTGTTTCTCGACTGCCCAGCTCTCCAGTAGTCCGTCCAGCCCGCCAGTTCGTTCTGTCAGTCAGTCCGCCCTGCCCAGTGTGCAATCAACCGAGCACCTCCTCGGCAGTCTCGTCTCGTCTCGTGCCGTGTCATCGCCCTCAACTGCTCTGCAATCTAGCCCCAATCTGGTCCTGTCAGTCTATCTTCACGGCTCTTCCTACTCCCGATTTGGTTGCTTGCTTGCTCGCGCGCTCTCTAGCCACGCGGCAGTCGCATACTGTACTGTCCACTCCCCCCACCCCCACCAGCCCAAGCCATTCTGTCCGTGGTTCGCAATATACATCCAACTGCCTCGGTCTTCTGGTAGTAGGTCCACGGATCTATCTCCTCGTCCGAGTCGTTCCCATCGACCCAACCGCACAGGTTGTTTCCGCCAGCTTGGGCGGACCGGTGGGCGCGCGGGACGACGGGGGCGACGTTCGGACCCAAACGCCTTCTTTCCACCGGCGCGTCGCTACGGACTCTAGCTAACCAGGATTAGGTGACGATCCCTTGTCGCCGCCCATCCGAGGCCATCCATATTCGCAAGCCCGTTCACTCGCGCTGCCTTATTACCTACCGCCTTTGCGTTCGTCGCAGAGCGACTCGAGCGCCCGTGGAGCTGCACAGCATCTGTGCTGGCTCCCGCGAAAGTTGCCAAGTCCATCATCCATTATCCGAGACGACTCGTCCTTCCCGAACACCTCTAAACTACATCCCGCCTTCGCCCTCGCTCCTCTGGGGATGGCCTGGATATCAGCTATCCCAAGTCCTGTATGAGACCTGCACTAGACACCCCCCCCCCTGAATAGTACCCCTGGCTCTTCTACACAGGCCCTGGCCGCATCTCGATCTTCCCCAGCATCTCTTCTCCTTCTCCACTGGCCGACCCACGCCTTGTCCGACATTCCCTGCTTGCTTTTTCCGCTGCATTGCGGGTACGCTCCTCCAATGCCATACTTATGCTAGCTGCTTTCCTCCTACCCTTGCCAGTTTATCCGGTGTACGAAGACGGGGGCCGTTGACTGACAAACGTCGGCTCGACAGCCTTCGGTTTCTTCTTCCTTCATGACTCTGGAACCAAAAGCCTCGCTGCGTAAATCTGCTTTCACTATCGACAATCAGGCGGTTCGGCCTCCTGTCGCCTCTGCCTCTGCCTCGACTCCCGCCTCTGCACCACACACCCACCTGTCTGGTTCCTTCTCGTCGGCCTCAAGCTTATCCACGATACCCCCTGGGCCTTTGACTGGCATTCTACCCACGCCTCCGCACCCATATCCACATCAACCACCGACGGGTGCAACCAGAAGTTGTCACCAACCCTCGGACGAGGCTATTAGACTTGCTGCCCAGCTGGTCACAGGGCGTGGTTTCGACATCAGCCGATATGGTCTGACAGCTGCTGCAGCCGTTCGTGATCAATCGGGAGTTGATGGTGTTGTCTCCTCTGCCAAAGGCCTCCCTTCAGCATCTTTTGCCTTGGCCGCTCCTCCCTCTCGTAGACCGGCGCAAACTTGGAAACCGCCCGATAACCAAGGCTTCGCGATCCCGAGTTTGAAGCCGCGTCCGACAAAACGACCAGTTGACCAGGGCGATCTCGATAACGCTTTTGTTACCCCACCAGCGAAGAAGCCGCGGCGACTTCCACCAGGCAGTCTTGACCTCCCCAAGCTTGCTCCTCCTCGAATTCCCGAGGACTTGCCCCTATCCAACGGTGTCTCGCCATTATTCTTCTCTAACTCGTCTTCGAAGCACATGACGGGCCGTCCACCAAGCTTCTCCACTTCGGAGCCCTCCGCTGCCATGCTACATCGCCTGCGCGATGAGCAAGGCACCGTCAGAACCGTCAGGCTTCCCAGGGGCCACGTTAGCTCTGCGAGTCCCGCCAGAGGTCAAAGTATGAGCACTCCTGGCAGCGGTGGGTCCGCGGAGAGTCATTCGTCTTCCAGGGGCCTGGACAGCCGCTTGATGTCACCAGAAGTACAGGATCTGCAAGGCGTAGGCGTGATTGAGCTGTTGGATAATGATGAGCGACCAACCTTTATTATTGACTTGATGGACTCGTCAAATTTTGGCCCTGGCCCGTTGAAAATAGTCTGGCGGAATGCATCACTGAGAGCGGCCACTGGGGTAAACGATCTGATCGACAAAACCCCGGAGGACAGCATCGATTTCTCCCGGTTCAAAGCATGGGCCGTCAGCTTTGTAAAGGAAAAGAGGTCCATGGATGTGTGCTTACCGTCTCTGTCGTACGGAGGCATCAGTTGGACATGTTCGACGGTGAGAAACCGTTTCCGCTTCGTCAGCGGAAACAGTGCCGCGGTTTCAATCACGCCCACCTCGCCGGCTCCCATCGCACGCGCGTCGTCGATTCTCGAACATCGATCTCAAGGACAGACCCCCGGCCGAGATTCCCAGACCCCTGGCCGAGAAAGAGCCCTCAGCGACCTTGATTATTTCGGTGATGCTGAGCCGGATCAGGGGTTGGTTGCCACACGCCGTGCACACTCGGAGCCTAGGGACATGAGGGACATGCGGCCGGAAACACCCGTTGTTTTGACAGACGATGTCTACGGCCTGGACGATCCACTTGCTGCTCTCGAGCTGGCTTCGTTCGACTGGACCAAGATAGCCGATACAAGCGGCATGCAACCACACTTACAGTTCGCCAGGTCGAGGAACTGGGAGGCCACCCCTCTCGGACCCATTGAAGAATGGTCACCAGATTTGCGAACCATGTCAAATATGATCATGGGCAGTCCGCACCCTGCTGCCATGTACTGGGGACCGGAATACACGGCGATCTACAACGAGGCGTATCTAGATTTGGCAGGTAATAAGCACCCGAAGCTTATGGGCCAAAGTTACATGGAGGCCTGGGCGGAAATATGGGACGAGATCAAGCCAGTCTTCGACGCTGCATGGAACCATGGCCAGGTAGGGATCATTCCCTTGTTTTGCCCCCGACACACACTATGCATGCTTCGGTATTCGTACCTCATAAGAGAAGGAGACGCAGGGCCAGGATTTTCATGATCCTGTGATACTGTCAGACGGCCAGGAATGCAAAACTAAGAGTGCTGGAGTTTATTCCTTTGCCAAAAGTTCCGTTATACAACAGGCGCGGTTTCGGTACTCTTCGACTAACCTTCTTACCTGCAGGCCACCATGAAAAATGATGATCGGCTCTTCTTAAACCGAAACGGCTTCCTGGAGGAGACTTTCTTCAATTGGTCTATCGTCCCACTGCTTGGCGGCGATGGATCCGTGGTGGCTCTATACAATCCCGCGTTCGAGAATACTCGCCGCAAGGTTAATGAGCGGAGGATGCTGACGCTCCGCGAGATTGGCGAGAAGACATCGCATGCTCGCAACGTGCGACAGTTCTGGAGGCAGGTTCACGAAAGTATGAAATACAACGAGTGGGACATTCCCTTCGCCCTCATCTACTCCGTCACCGAAGACTCGGAAAGCGAGGTCTCATCGATGCATTCCGGCAGCGTGGTCAATCCTCCGCAAATATTTCTTGAGGGCTCAATAGGAATATCCGCCGACCACCCAGCTGCGACGCCATCGATCGATCTGAAGACCAGCGAGGAGGGGTTTGCGCCGTACATGAGGAGGTCAATGGCACAACCAACGGTCCCTATTGTCCTGTCAAAGGATGATGGAACACTACCCCAGAGCCTTATTGAGGGTATCCAATGGCGAGGATTCGGCGATCCTTCCAGAAACATCGTCGTTTTTCCTGTGCATCCGACGACCGGCGAGAGCGTCGTGGGTTTCGTCGTGATGGGCATCAATCCCCGGAGGCCGTACAACGATGACTATCGGTTGTTCATCAATCTCCTGTCCCGACAACTGGCGACTTCAATGGCATCTGTCGTTTTGTTCGAAGAGGAAATCAAGCGTGGCCAACAGGCCGCGCGCCTCGCGGCACTGGACCGCCAGCAACTCTCAATCCAATTACGTCTGCGGACACAGGAGGCCGTCGAGAGCGAGTACAAATTTACTCGGATGGCGGAATTTGCTCCTGTCGGCATCTTCATCGCCAATGCAGAAGGGGACATCAACTTCTGCAATGACTCATGGTGGGAGATCTCGAGGCATCCCCGGACAATCAACTCGATCAATTCATGGATGGAGAGCGTATTGCCTAGCGATAGGCCTGCTGTCAAGGCTGCATGGCGGAAGTTGATTGACGAGAAGGTATCGATTGTTCAGGAGCTCCGCTTCAAGGCAAGCCGCGAATTCAATGGCCACCCCATCGAGACATGGGCCTTGATGAGCGCATATCCCGAGAAAGACGGCGATGGTATGGTCAAAGCCATTTTTGGCGTGATAACGGACATCTCTCAACAGAAATGGGCGGAGGCATTCCAGAACCAGCGCCGAGAAGAGGCAGTGGAGCTCAAGCGGCAGCAAGAAAATTTTATTGACATGACGAGCCACGAGATGCGCAACCCACTGAGCGCCTTGTGTCAGTGCGCGGACGAAATCATCGGCAGCATCGCGGCATACCGCAAGAGCGAGCCCGAGATAGCCGAGCGCCTGAGCAAGATGCTTGACACCTGTCTCGAAGCCGCCAACACCATATCTCTGTGCTCGAATCACCAGAAAAGAATCGTCGACGATGTCTTGACCCTGTCGAGGCTCGATTCCAGGATGGTAGAGGTGACGCCGACTGTTGTTAGTCCCGTGGAAGTCATACAAACGAGCCTCAAGATGTTCGACACGGAGTTGGCATCGAACAATATCAAGGCCGAGTTCCGCATCGATCAGTCCTACCGAGACATGGGCATTGAGCTTGCAAGACTTGATCCGGCTCGCCTACAACAGATCATCATCAATCTTCTCACCAATGCGATCAAGTTCATTCAGAAGCAAGAGGAACGGTCGATCATCATCACTCTCGCAGCGTCCAAGGAGGCGTGCCGGTCACAAATTTGTGGGATCGAGTTCTTCGACGAGGGGGCGGAGACTGAGCAAGACATCACGGACAAGCCCGATTGGGGCGCTGGCGAGAAGTTCAATCTGCATGTCTGTGTGGCGGATACTGGGCCTGGTCTGACAGACGAGGAGCGGTCGATGCTGTTCCAGCGATTCCGGCAGACCTCGCCTCGAACACACGTCGAGTATGGAGGATCTGGGCTTGGTCTATTCATCTCGCGGATGCTCACAGAGCTACAAGGCGGACAGATCGGCGTCATCAGTGAGAAAGGCGTCGGTAGTACATTCGCCTTCTACATCAAGAGCCGCAAATCTGCTGAGCCGCAGCTGCCCAGCCCATCTCTCCACAAGGATGGGGCTGACTTTCTCACGATACAACCGACTATCGATCATGGGACTATAGATGTTCTGGTTGTCGAGGATAACCAGGTCAATCAGAAGGTGCTGGGCCGTCTGCTGAAGAACTCCGGCTTCAGGGCACACCTGGCGAATCATGGTGGCGAGGCGATCCAGAAGCTCCAGCGTTCAAGGCATTGGAACCACGAGGCTGGAATTGCCGAGGGCTACGGACCTGTGGGTCTGAGAGAAGATGAGGAGACCATCAATGTCTCAATCATACTTATGGACCTGGAGATGCCTGTCATGGACGGTACGACGTGCGCGCGCACGATTCGGGAGCTGGAGAAGCGGGGCGTGCTCACTGCACGCATCCCGATCATAGCAGTCACTGCGTACGTGAGGCCTGAGCAGATTGGGGAAGCGAGGGCCTCTGGGATGGTATGTATAAGCCTTTTTAGATCTCTGGAGGTTTTGTTCTCGATTACCTAAGCTGACCTGCAATGCCCCCTCATGCAGGACGATGTCGTGTCGAAGCCTTTCCGGGCCCGTGAACTGACGCCCAAGATCACGGAGCTCCTGCTGAACCCGCCAACTGGACAAACCCCGTACTCGCCTTTGTCTATGGCCTCCATAGATGCCAATTCCGGTTTGTGACTCGACACTTCCAGTGCTCCCACATGAGGATTTTGTCGGTTGGCACTTCGGCTGCGCGTCGACGAATTAGGGGCTTTCCCGAACAAATGCACTATTACAGATGCAAATATTAATACAGAGAGATAAATATCTTGAGAGGACGGGTGAAGACGAGACAGGAGCCACGAAAAGACGGTTTCAGACGGCTAGTTTCCACGGACCTCATCTCTCGGAGTTGGAGTACTACAACATCGCATGGTTACATCTTGGCGTTCACCAGAGCGGATCTGAATATGCGGTTTCAAAACAGAGCGGGAGGGATAAAAGATCTTTGATTGTTGGGTCCGGGCATTGTACTTGGTCTCCTTTCATGTCACTGACACTGGCGTCACCTCTTTCTCTGGGAATGCGGGCATCGCGTCGTGGGGATGGCCCCGAAATTCAGGCAGGCGTGGCGGCGGATATGCAATCTGTGTTCATCCGACTTTGTCATAAAGGCATCAGACTTGTTGGTTTGGTTATTCTTTTGGTCTTCTTTTGGTCAGCATGTTTGTGGAATCTCCCTTTCTGTTTTGTGGGGCGAAGGATAATGTAAATATCGATACCCAGAGATGTTCACGAAGATGACGCACACACCTATTGACACATTTACGTTTCGCGCAAGCGAGGAAACCTGACCGTGAGCTTGGTTGAAACAGTGACCTCGCACGCGCTGTGGAACTGGAAATCTGCTCCTGCCGGTGGTGGACGCTCAACGCCGGTTGTCAACCACTATCCTCTGCGCTGCTCCTGCAGGCTTGTTTATAGTTTCAGGGTGCTGTGACTATCTCGCCTGGTTGGGCGAGCACCCAGTTCATGGTGCAATAGTTTATCGGTTTGTTTCCTCGTTCTTTTGTTGTTCTTGTCCTTTAGAGGTAGGCATATCTTGTTAATGCCCATCCTTCTACGTTTGTTCTGCTCCCCCTCGCTCGTTTCTCTCCCTCTTTCTCTTTCCTTCCTTTTCCATTAGAAGACAACAGATCTTTTTTTTAAGCTTTCATTTTCCCCTTCCCTTCAGTTGAAACACCATGTAACTATTTTGGGTTGGGTGTGCCTCGCCCCGGAGGCCTTGTTGGCCGCGGCCCTCACAGGATTCTGACCCAGGGTAGACCACAATAATGCCGAAGGAGGCGCGGGCCCGCCCTTTGCGGCCTGCCCACTGCCGACCCGCCGTTGCCGACCGTCATTTTGGCTGCGCTGGTGATCGGGGTGTCTTGAGAATTCCTCCAGCTGCACGAGGTCGTGGGAGGCGCGGGGGCGCGATTGCATTCTTGTGTCGCACGTCTCTTTTGTGTTTTCAGGACTCGCCCCCTTGGCCCCCCGCGCCTCCTTATAGGTTAGGAGGGTGGGGCCCACATTATAGAGATTCAGCCTGGCATAATTGGTGGTATTGGGGGCTCGTCGCATTCAAGTGTCGTGCCAGACAAGGCGCCGTGCTGTAGTTAGCCCTGGGGGCAGTGATGGCCGGCTCCAATGGGCCGGTACTGGATAATTGACCCCTGGAGAGTGCTCTCATGGAGAGGCAGAGTTGATTATGGAGGGGTAGGAGGCCCCAGGGGTGGCTCTGGCAGTCCATTCGTGTTGTATCTTTCCAATTACCATTGTGGCTAATGAGGCTCAAATATATTCTAAATTGATGACCTGCCCCTACGTATAGTGGCATTATATTATGTTATATTTGCTTCCCGCAGTATATTTGTGCCTGCTGGCTGGCGTCCTGCTAGTTTTGTAGTATCTGGATTGGTGACTGTGTATATGATACCGTTGGATAGATAGATGGAGTCTAAGTCAGTGGTCAAATATTGTTTTGGAGTTGGATTCGCCGCGATGTTAAGCTTCGGAATACACAGAGCTGTCACGTTCGAACAGCTGACATGTCCACGCATTTCACGTGGATTTATATACACAAGACAAAAGAGTGAACGATGTGTCTTGATATTCAGAATCTGCAAAAGTCATCGAATCGCTACCACCCACTATCAGGACAGCCCTAGTGTCGAACAAAACCGCACCTCCCGTGTCTCCAGGGTATCAGCGCCGTAGTAGAAGTAAAAACGCCTGGCGCCACATAATCTTTTCTCGTCAGAGCTCGAAACAGAAACCAAAATAATAAAGACAGTCCCGTTCTGTCCCAGAAGCGAATTGTCAAGGTACAACGCGGGATAATTATGGTAGCAAAGCCACAATCGGAAATCAAGCAAAGAACGCCATGGCCGCGGCCGTGGCGACCAGGGGCCACCAGCCGGCGGCCTGGGCCAGGTTCCTCAGCCCTGCAGCCGCGTTAGGCGACTCTGTGCCGCCGCTGGCGGTTGTGCCGTTGGGCAGGGTGCCGTTGAGCAGGATGTGCTCGGTGCCGTTGACGTCGCCGAGGGAGACGAGGCTGCGGTTGAGGGAGTTGTAGGAGCCGTTGCCGATTACGCTGTCGATGTAGGTCTGGTTCGCGTTGTCGTCACAGCCGCAGACCTGATAGGGGTCGCAGGCGCAGGTTACCGGCTTCGTCTCGTTCTGGTTCGAGGACTGGTTGTGGTAGTTCCAGGGGTGGCCGTAGGGGTACATGTAAGGCGGGTGGTACCAGACGCCCGGCCAGAATGCGTATGCTGCGAGGCCGCCCACCAGCACGAAGGGGACGATGCCGCCCGTCGAGCGCGAGCCGGAGCGGTAGGGGACCGTCGTGCCGCCGCCGTAGAACTTTCCGCCGCCGTACGCGGGTGCCGCGCCCGAGCCGGTCGTTGTTCTGCCGCCGGTGGAGGAGGACGAGGAGGCGGCGCCGCGGCCACTGGGGAGACATCTGCGTTAGTAAATTGGTTTCTGGAGGGGTTGTCGGAAACAGATCTTGTTCGCTTGCTTACCCTGATGAGCCTGAAGAGGAGCCTGACGACGAGGACGAACTGCCCGAGGAACCTGTTTTGCCGGACGACGATGAGCTTCCGGAACTAGAGCCAGAGGACGAGCTGCTGCCAGATCCTGAAGACGAACTGCTGCCTGATGAACTCGATCCCGAACTTCCACCCCTTCCGCCTGATCCGCCGCCGCCTCTACGCTTCCATAGGTCGGTGTAGAACGAGTCGTCGAAGTCGCGCTGTTGGTGTTGTGGCGTGGATGATGTGAGGTCGGAGGATTCGGGTATCGCAACAGCCGAGACGGCTGTCTGTAGGGCTGCGCCTACTACGACGAGGGAGTCGATCTTCATGGCTCTTTCGCGTGGATGGTTAGGTTATGGCAAATCCAAAAGTAAAAGTGCGATGAATGGTAAACGAAGATTGCGAAGCGATTGCAGATGTCAGTGCGACGTCTGGGGGCTGTTTGGTTGGTTGGGTGATTGATCACAAAAAAAGGTTGTAGGATTAGAGTCTTGGGCAGTCAAGACAAGTCAAAAGAGTTATGGGCTGGGCAACAACACCAAGAGTCAGAGTGTTTCAAGAGTGCCAAGTATGGAGGTCAAGTGGTCAGTCAGCCGTGAGGTCAAACAAAATCATCCGAAGAGACCGCCGAGGCACAAGCGGCGTTATCCCAGCATCATATACTCCTCGCCTGCGCGCATAGCCAATGTCATTGATCGCCCGAATGGCCACCACCGGTCTTCCCAGTCTGCTCGTCACCCGCCCCGTCTCCCGGTTGGGGCTAGCAGTCGGCGCCATGGCGACCACTGCGCCTTGCACACAGGCACATAGCTACCGTAGGTACCTAGGTAGCCTACCGAGATCCTGACGGCAGGGCCTTGCTGGTCTGACTGCATACCTAGGTACCGTGCATGCCTACAGCCTAATGGTTTAGTACACATCTTTCACGGTGCTGTCACCAACGAGCAGGTCCGCAGAGGGCCGGGCAGGATTGTGTGGTGCTTCGCCAAGGCTGCTAATTGCATCATCGCGCTGGCTGATCGGCCCTCACAGAGGCCGCCACGGCCGCTTTGGGACTCAATTTGCGGCGACTTGCTTCCCTCGTCATTGTGCTGCGTCTGGGCGCAAGAAAGTCCGGTCGTTAGTAGAGGGCGTGCTGGATGCAGACATCAATCATCGTCGCATCGAGATGGGTGTGACCTGCGTGACACTGGGAGGCGTTGGATGACGTCGGAATTGGATCCAGGGGACTCGTTACCTGCAAGCATACAAAGAAGCATAAAAGCCTACCGTGGAAAAAACGTGCAAGCACTTTCGGAGTCCGCCCACTGCTGACTCCGACTGCTCAGGGAACGAGGCGTAGGCCTTGCGCTAGCGAATAAGCATACGCTTTCGCGTATCCGACCGGCTGGTCACACTGGGCAAGCTTGTCCCGACTCCAGCTCGCCTGCAGTTCGCCTTCATCACGCCGATCTGGGGAAAGGCTGCACTGTGCTGTATGTACGCCACCTAGATTATCTAAAAGATCTGAGGGTGGATTTGAGATTTTTTTGGTCAGTTGCAGTGCAGCAAGGATGAGACGGCGAGGCTGTGCAAGAATCTCGAAACATTCTGGAATGCTTCGTAGGCTGTGCCTTGGTGCTCCAGTGCCTGTCGGTGCCTGTCAAAATGCAGGAGATACACGCTGACACAGTAGATCCTCGCGTGGTTGGGTCGCACAACTGGTCTGCCTAACCAGCGGCATCTTCCCACTCATCCATCATTCCTCGAGGGCACTGCACTCACTGCCATATGCGCGTGCATTAACCTCAACCTCGCTCTCACCACGTCCGCCTCTTCCTTCCCACCCTCAATGTCACCCCACGAGTGATCAACGCTCAACCCACGGCAGAACTGGAGCATCTCAAATCCTTCGCGCCTCCCAAATCGTACGTGACAAGGCCGGCTTACTCGAGCACAACCGCTCAGCCCCTTTTCTCTCGGAGCTTGACCAATGGCGCATTCCAGCGATCGGAGTCTCCTGGACAGACTGAACGCACTAAAGCCAACCAGTGTCAACCTTGATCGCTCTTCCAAGTAAATAAACAAGTCTATGTTCTTCTTCCCCCTAGTAATCACACCGTCTTTGTCCCCGGGCGGCCTCAGGCTGACTCTGACTTGCTGCTGCCTGGAACGAAAAGCGCCCTGAGCATTCCCGCAACTGGAATCCAGCCCGCAGAGCCCCTGTCTAGGGAGGATGCCCTGACGGACCGGCTCCGATCACTGCGGAACAAGCGGGACCGCCTAGCATCAGAGTCCGGCGATCCCCCTCCGCCGTACACCGCATCATCGCCTGCCGCACACGCACAGCCACCGCCTTCGACATCTGACCGGGTCACCGGGTCGGCTCCTTACGGGGATGAGGCCGGGAGACATCGATCCGGTGGCGACGACGAGGCCGCTGAGGGAGGTAGCCAGTCCTCAGGCGACTATGATCACTATTTCGATGACGTCCTGCAGCCCCTCGACCTGGAGGACGATGAGGACGAAGACTCAGGTTCGGAAGGCGGGGGAGGCGAGGGCGGCTCGTCGAAACGGGTAGAGGACCTCTTGGCCAAGCTCAAGGCGGACCCAGGGGCACAGCCTCCGCTTCCTGCCGAGAGTAAGCCCGACGCAGCCAAGGCCAAGGACGAGAGGAGCGACGACGATGATTCCGAGGGCGAGGTCATGTCGCGCGAAGTGGAAAATGTCATCTCCCGGGCCATGGACGAGCTAGAGCTCGACGGCTCGGCTTCTCACCCCGCGGAGGCTGACGCTACGGCGGACCTGGCCGGAGACGGCGAGGCAGATGATGGCGGGGGCGGGCGCGCTGGGGCTTCGAGGGGTGATGACCGTGAGCTTGCGCTCCCAACAGTGCCGCAGGACGCGGCTGGGGATAAAGAGCATGACGCCTCGCCAAAGCCTCCCCAACCAGGAGGCGATGACGGCGACAACGACATTGAGGCAGGCCTATACCTCCCAGCAGTCCCCACGGAACTCGTCGACCCGGCGCCGACCTCAGGCCCAGTCCCCAGCGTCGGGGACCCCTTCGAGTCCTCGATAGCAGCCCGCCTGGCGGCCCTCAAGGGCGCCGGCGCGCCCATCATCCACACCGACGCCCTGGGCCTGCCCTCGGCGCCGACCTTCCGGCCCGAGGACAACACGCCCTCGCCCAAGCGGCTGGCGGCAAGGTCGGGCTACACGGACGCCGACCAGAAGACGTGGTGCATCGTCTGCCTCGAGGACGGGACCATCCGGTGCCTGGGGTGCGACGATGGCGGCGGCGGCGGTGACGTCTACTGCGCGCGGTGCTGGAAGGAGATGCATGTTGGCCCGTCGGCTGGGTATGATGAGCGGGGGCACGCTTGGGAGAAGTTTGACCCGAGGCGGGTGTGAGTATGAATACTCTTATGCCTTGTCACCAGTGGTGTGACTACATAGCCAGATGCCCTATTTTCTCCCTTTCTAGGCCTCTCAATCCTGGCTCCTGGCGGTCGTCACATTTCCGTAGAACAGGCTCTTACTTGGAACCAAACTCTGGCTCCAGGCTTGTGCCTGCTTCACCTGATCCTCGCTCTACCCAGCGTTCTATGACAATCTCCGAGCCCAGGGGAAATTATTCTATCTGTGGCAGTCCAATATGACATCCAGCATGTGCTGCCAGCGGACATGTAACAGAGAAATAGTGACTTCACACCAGGCCTACTTTGTTTTACTGCTGCCAATTAGCTTTATTTTTCAGTAAGCGGGCATCGTGAAACGCGGTTCTGATTCGAAGGCGCCAGCATGCGAGAGAGTTCAGACAGCAGGAGCATGACGCCGGGCGATGGAGCATCGATGTATGTCACCTGCGGTCGACCCAACAGACCATCCGCACGAGAAGGCCACAGCCACTATTGACTGTTGCGTGTGGCTAATACATTTGACTTTCGATCTTGGACTTGCCCATGGAGCGTAGGCTGTAAATACCATAGACTGAGCAACTCTCTGCAGACGAGAAGACCCAGTGTCACTTGAATCGGGGCGAGTGAAATGTTCTCTGTCACGGAGCTACTGGGGCCTCCTTTTATGTGTACGCTTGGGTGTCACTGCTGTGATGTTCTCAACCAATATTGTGTCTTCAAATTTCGTTTCTTCCCGAAAATGTTCTTTAAAGTCACTCCCCTATTCGGCCTTCTTCGAATTCACCAACGGACTTATCTCATCCCAGTCACCTCCACTGCTACCGGGAGAGCTAATGTGTAGTCTGGACCTCAGGCCCTGCCCCAGTCCTGCACCTCCAAGGCCGCCCAGAAGCGTATGAATCAGGTCTCTGGCAGTGGTCTTTGACTGCTGGCCGGCTTTCGTTGTTGGTTCAGAAGTTTCGCGAGTCGTTATCACAACAGTCTTCTCGTCAAGTGACGTGCCAGTGGAGTTCGATTCCTCATCGGCGGGTGATTGAACAGGCGATAACCCCATGGCATACTTGCTGATTGTGTACTTGGCGGGGTCCGAGAGGTCCTCAAAGTATTTGTCCCTGACTTTGTCAATACCTCGCAAGACCTTCTTGCGTGTGTTGGCGTTGTAGTATTCCGGGTCGATAGGTTCTTCGTCAAAGAGCCCGATGGCAAGCTCCCGATCCTTCACCAAGGCTCTCGCCAAGCTCGGCCAGTCGCAGCGTGCGATTAAACACCGGATGTCCTTGGCCCGGTCCGCGCTCTGTGGCTCTGCTGCCGCTGTGACGAGAGTCTCTTGAACATGGTCCTGGTCAAGCATCATTTCCTCCAACGGCCATGTGAAGAAATCGTAGTACATCTGCCCTAGATCAACGCGCTGGCGGAAAATCCGCAACTCAGTTGAGTGCCACTGGTCGACCTGATAAGGCCTCCCCGTGTAGACTTCGAGGAGTCTGTCGGTCAGAAATCGTTGGAAGAAGGAAATTTGCTGTGTGAGAAGGGCGCGTGAGATGGGTTCCTGGAAGACCTTTGCCCAGTGTTGAGTAAGTCGATGGTGCACATTATCGAGTGCCTTGAGAAGGTCCGGGTCAACATCTGGTTGCTGGAACGCTTCCGAGTGCACCTTGGTCGCATGATTTATCTCTTTTCGAAGAAGAGGAGTTACGTTTTCAAAGAGGAAGTAAGCGTAATAGCACATACGATCGCGAGGATTCGCACTGACAACGCCCGCGGTGGTTTCTTTCATTACGTTCGAAGTCAGGGGCAGTTGCCTGGACCAACTTTTGGTTTAAAGTGCGGGGATAAGAGCTGGCAGCAGTAAGTTGCTCGCTCCGTTGCTGTGCCGCAGACTGTATGCACGGTAGATTAGGCGGTTGGGTCAAGATCAAAGCTTGCGGTTTATTATTCCCCGGAATTACTACCTTCGGACCATAGGACACAGAAGGACACAGAGTGGCAGTCTGTTATTAAAGGGTGAGGCCTGAGAGCACAAAAATGATCCGCCTGTCGAAAGGTAGGTGAAAACCCGTTCACCCGTCTCTGTTCTGACCTCAATTAGTGGCAACAAGTAGCGGCTGGTCTTCTACTCAGGCAACGTATATACCTCTAATGAACATCGCATTGTCTGTGGCTTTCTTCCTCCCCTTCGATCCAAGATTCGACCCAAATTTGAGGATTGAAAAATTGTTCTTCAGCGTGAGTATCGGTCCCACATGAAGTGTCTCAAAGGCAATAGTCCGCATTTTTATTGCCAACACCGCCACAGCCTCTACCACAGTAGTCGCGGTAGCGGATTTCACCCTTCTTGAGACAGTCAAATAAGGAGCTAACGATGTGAGGCTCGTCGGTGGGCTTTCCGGCGGCTTTGAGAGTCTCAATGATGTGGTCACGGTAATTTCCTACAGACGAAAACGAAAAGAAGAGGTTAGCCGCAGTGCCTTCGACACCTGCACGGAACATGTGGAAGCACCCCAGGAGATCTGGTGGCCACAAGGCCAACCTCATTCTTAGGGATAGCCAGCCCACTCACCTCTATTAAGTAGGGACTGCCCACAGTATACCCCGCCTTGTTTGCAGCTCTTGGCGAGGACAACGACGTGGGCTCCAGCGAGGATAGCGGCGACGATGGTAGTGAGCTTCATGATTCACCCGTGATAGATAGAAATACGTTGTAGAGAATGGTGGAGATGAGGGTTGCGATGGCTGGAGGACAGTTCTATGCTGGCGATATATAGCGAGCTATTAACGTAAAGATATGGGAGCAATGAGCACTTATAGACCGAGTATCACGGCACGGTCTGGATCATGTCTGAAAAGTCGTGCAAAAGGACCTGCGCATTCCAACATCTCACGTATTCATTTCCAACCGCCGAAACGTGCCCTACCTTGTAGCTGGTGAAGTAGCTTGACAGCCTTGTGTATACTGGCATCGATGGGTTACACAGACTGAGACCTAGTTCTTCCCGATGACAGTGTCTCTGACTGTTTCGGCTGTCGGTTGCCAATGCACTGCTTATGCTCGGATATTAAGAGGTTTGACTCCCAATGGTCTTCGATACCGAAAGCGGCCAGACGCAGGATTCCGGCAGCCAGGTGGTGCCATGGTGGGCTCGACGGCTTCAGCCGGGTACATATGAGGCCAGGGTCTTGCTAAGAGATGTGAAAATAGATGCACCATCCTGTGACATGAGGCTTGGTGCAATATGCGTGGCCTTGTGGTAACGTTCAGAGCACGCAGAGCAGGAATTGTGGCTGGGGCTCAGAGACGGGGAGGCATTTTTTCGAGGCATCACTGCCGTCGGACCACGGCACGGGGAGCAATGTCACGGCAGTTACAGCAAGGGGTAAGCGACTGAGAGAATCTCGATGGGAGGCAATTTTGAGTGTGTCCTGCAGACGGGATCTTGTATGCAAGATCGTGATTAAGGAAATAATTCATGCATTACCACGTGCCTCGACGTGCTCACCCTAACAACAAACTGAGGTATACCAATATGCAAATGTTCCTCGTGTCTTCACCTCAACGCGCTTAATACAATACAATGCAAGCGACTCTTCCAAAAACCAAGCAATCAATTTCAATGCCACCGTTCATTTTACCCATTACTTCGTATCCATTTCCTCCGTTTTTGCGCCAGCTCACCAGTACCGTGTGGTGTTCTCCGTTTTTGTCTTGCAATTTAGCCTTCCTGCTCCAAGAACGAACGAGCCTGACGCGAATTCCAGTACGAACGAAGATACCAACCCTGCCTGCTCAGGAACGATCGCTAGTTGGTGCCGTAGCCATTGCCTGTCCCATTCCTATTGTCACCGGAGGAATCCTGGCCTCTGGAGCGGCCTGTGATATCTTGCCAGGTAGCGCCAAAGCGGCGGCCTGTGCTTGCCAGCAGACCTTCCTCCTCATCTGCCTCGGCTTCATCGTCAATCTCCGCCAGATCCAGCTTGGGCGCTCGGAAGAGAGACGTGATGAAGACAATGAGGAAGACACCCAGGAAGGCAAATTGGGCCCAGTAGTCCACGGCGCCAAAGACAGGCCAGTTGAGCGTCACACGGTTGAGGAAGGTCGACATAATCGAGGGCGTACACACTGCTTTGGAGGCCTGACTGTCGTCGAGCTCCGAGCAAGGCTTGATGAGCTCCTTGTGGTCACTGCAATCGGGCTGGTCACCAGGGTGGCGAGGTGGGTTATCGCAGTACAGCTGGGTGCCAAATGTGGAATACTCGGGTGCGACCATGGCGAATATGGAGTAATTGATGGCGAGGATGATGAGCGCCAACATAACGGTGGCGATCAGCAGGGCTTGTGGCGTGGTTCGACCCCTCTTGATTTGGAAGATGCGGATCCAGAGGAAGCGGATGCCAATAGCCGCGATACCACTGATGGAGCTGCTGAAGAAGAACAATATGAGGAGGGCCATCAGGATATAGTCGACAGGAAATGCATTGGCCGTCTTGACAAAGAGCCAGTTGATGGGTTGAAAGACGTTTATGTGGCCCAGGATGTAGCCACATCGTGCTTTGCAAATAGAATTTGCGGCCTTGTCAATACCAGTGATGAGCATGGAAACCCAGACCAGTACAGCCAGAAGCAATAGCAGAATGCCACCAATGAGCTTGAGGGGACGGAAGACAGCTTCTGTCTTCAGCCAAGCCCGGTAGATCCAGCTCTGCCCTTCGCCACGCGCTTCGGAAGCAAGTCTTTGACGGCGCACTAAAGTTTGCTCTTCCCGGATCAAGATATCCATCTCGCGCTGGTCCTTTGGGGGCAGGCCATCTGGATTGCCAGTATTGCGCAACTCCAGCTGTCTCTGTCGCTCCCTGTTGGCTTCCAGCTGTGATTCTGTTGTCTCCGATAGCTGTGGAGCAGAGATCGAGGGGGCAGACTTGATGAGAGACACTGGCAGGAGCGCCAGGCCGGCACCGGTGTACAAGACGTATATCAGTGTACCGAGTGTTATCAACAACCCAAGGCCGAATGTCAACGCCTTCTCACCATTGTTCTCCGACAAGAGATTCTTGAAGTAGTCGAGGTCCAGATGACGGCCTTCCTTCCGCCCGGCGGCCGGGACAAAGAAGCCAATGAGGAACAGGATAACCACGAGCACGATGAATCCCAGAGTGTACTTGAAGGCGCCCCAGAGCTTAGCTCCAACGCCTCGCGTGCCCTCCTCCTCCTCGACCTCGTCGTATTCTTCGTAATAAAAGTATGAAAACGGGATGACCAGAAGGCACAGAAGGGCGTCGAAGCTGTACAGCGAGTAGTAGACGACCCTGAGGGTGAACAGAATGTTTTGGACCCGTTCGGGGGTGGCCCAGTCCTTCTTCGCACCGAGCGAGGACGAGGTCGTTGCGGATACCAGGGCAATATCGACTGGCAGCAGCAGGACGGTCGCAAGTAGGGAGGTGATGCTGATGATGGCGACGATGGTGACAATAACGGATCGTTCGCGAGGGGCCTGCCAGGTCAGGGTCGTAATTACGGCTGCGATGAGGGCAAGGACGACTGCGATCGCGTAGGCGACCCAGATCAGGCTGATCTGCAGGTAGCCTGCAGAAGCCATGTTGTGATGGCTTTCTTAGTTCCTTGAGATGTCAGATGAGTGGTTCTTTGGATGAGGCATGGAGTGTTTGAAGGAGATCAAGAAAGTAAACAGAAGTTGACAAAAGGAGTGGTGTTGATGGTGAGTTATAGCATTCCAGCGTCAGTTGCTCGGTAGCTCCCCCTTCTATTACGACGCCACACCCTGGTCATTGAGACGTCACTGCACCACCAGAAACAGGGAGCTTGGGCCACCAAGACCCTTTCGCGTCTAGCACAAGCACAGGGGTGGTGCTTAGCTCCAGAGAGAGATTCACAAGTTCGATCCCGGCAGGCAACTCAGCTGTTTCCAATCGCATCAACAAGAGAGCGAGCATATTCGAGTCGCATCTTACTTTTGTTCTGAAAGAGCCCAGACTTGATGCCAAACATCACCTATCACCAACTTCTAGATATTAGAAGCCTGGGATCAATCCAGACCCCCATGCCGTCGACAGCTGATTCTCATATAATATGAGAAGTTGCGAGCCGCAATGCAGTGTTACTCAGAACTGACGCCGCCGACGGCCGTCTCCCACTCCATCGCCCTCCCTTTACTCTCGGCGCAAAGCAACAACCTCGTCGTCGCAAAAGCTTCGGTACTCCAGATATTCGAGACCAAGACCGTCACATCCGAAGTCGACGTCCCTCAAGCCTCGAATCTGCACTCGACTAAGCCCAATACCCACTACGACAGTCGAATCAACGATGACGAGGGACTCGAGTCTTCCTTCCTCGGCGGCGATGCTGCTTTCCAGAAATCCGATCGCGCCCACAATACCAAGCTCGTTCTCGTCGCAGAGGTCTCTGTGTCTGGAACGGTCACGGGGCTGGCGAGGATTAAGACCAAGAGCACTGTGTCAGGGGGCGAAGCGCTGCTGGTCCTGTTCAAAGACGCCAAGCTGAGTCTGCTGGAATGGGACCCGGAGCGGCACGACCTGACGACCATTTCGATCCATTACTACGAGCAGGAGGACCTCCAAGGAAGCCCATGGGCTCCGCCGCTGAATGATTGCGTCAACTTCCTGGCTGCAGATCCTGGGAGCAGGTGCGCCGCCCTGAAGTTTGGCTCCAGAAACCTCGCCATCTTGCCTTTCAAGCAGGCCGATGAGGAAGACATTGCAATGGATGATTGGGATGAGGAACTTGATGGCCCAAGACCGGTGAAACAAGACCAGCCCTCGGCGGTTGTAAATGGCATTAGCAACATAGAAGACACCCCGTATTCACCGTCATTTGTCCTTCGAACATCCCGTCTCGATCCCAACCTGATCCATCCTATTGATCTCGCCTTCCTGCACGAGTATAGAGAGCCAACTTTTGGCATTTTATCCTCGAAGCTGGCTCCTTCAGCAGCAGTGGGCCGGAAGGACCATCTTTCCTTCATGGTGTTCAATCTAGACATTCAACAAGCGTCCCACACCCCAATCTTGTCCGTCGGTGGGCTGCCTCAAGATCTTTTCAGGGTCATTGCTGTGCCCGCTCCCGTTGGTGGCGCGCTCCTTGTCGGGGCCAATGAGCTGATCCACATAGATCAGTCAGGCGCAACGAACGGGGTGGGAGTGAACCCCTTCACGAAGCAGTGCACAGATTTTACGCTGAACGACCAGTCCAGCCTTGGTTTGCGCCTCGAGGGATGCTCCCTCGATTTCATTTCACCTGAGACGGGGCAAATGCTTCTTGTTCTGTCTGATGGCCGCCTTGCGACTCTGGATTTCCAGGTGGACGGACGTAGAGTGTCTGGCCTCCTGCTCAAGCTCGTCGCTCCTGAATCAGGGGGCAACATCATTCCCTACCGAGTATCTTGCCTCAGTCGCCTGGGCAGAAACACAATTTTTGCGGGCAGCGAAGAAGGAGACTCGGTTGTTTTTGGCTGGACCCGCAAACAGGGCCTGGCTTCAAGGAGGAAACCACGACCTCAGGACGCGTCGTTGGACCTTGAGGACCTGGAAGAGGATGATTTCGATGACGAAGACGACCTCTACGCGGAAACCCCGGCAGTTACCCAGGCCGCAAATGGGTTTGCTACGGCGAAAGGTGGCGAGGCGGTTTTCAGGATTCATGACACGCTCACGAGTATTGCACCAATCCGAGACATCACATACGGAAAAGCGTCATTCCCGAGCGACGACGAAGAGGAGCAGAATATGTCTGGGGTGCGGAGCGACCTGCAACTCGTTGCAGCTGTGGGCACTGGACGTGCTGGGTCATTGGCACTAATGAACCGCGAAATACAGCCCAAGGTCGTCGGTCGATTTGAGTTCCCTGAAGCACGGGGTGTATGGACCATGAACGCACAAAAGCCTGTGCCAAAATCTTTACAAGCAGAGAAGGGCGGCGCGGCCGTGGGCAACGACTATGATCCCTCTGCACAGTACGACAGGTTCATGATTGTGGCGAAAGTTGATCTCGACAACTACGAGACATCAGATGTCTACGCTCTGACTGCCGCTGGTTTCGAGTCGTTGACTGGTACCGAATTCGAGCCGGCTGCAGGTTTTACTGTCGAAGCTGGAATGATGGCAAATTATCGACGGATCATACAAGTGTTGAAATCGGAAGTCCGCATATATGATGGAGGTGAGTTAATGACTCCTGGCAGACAAATTCGAGAAATTGGAACAATTCTGTTAACGCGTTTTAGATCTTGGGTTGGCTATGATTCTCCCTATGGAGGACGAAGAAACTGGAGCCGAACCCAGAGTCCTGAGTGCGAGCATCTGTGACCCTTATCTTCTTCTCATCAGGGACGACTCGAGCGCACTTGTTGCAGAAATGAGCTCTGACGATGAGCTCGAGGAGCTGGAGAAGCCAGAGGGGAAGCTCCGTTCGACGAAATGGGTATCTGGTTGCTTGTACGCCGACAACACTGGAGTTTTCGGTGATCCACAACAGCAAAATGGACAGAAACGAATCTTCATGTTCTTGCTTAGTTCGACCGGCTCCTTCCAGGTAATTTGCCAAGCACTCCTATTGGCTCTGAAGGCTTACGACTAACATGACCTAGATATATGCTCTTCCAGATTTGTCTGCGCCGGTGTACAGTACTGAGGGACTGTGCTATATACCTCCGATACTTACTCCTGAGTGGGTTGTTCGGAGAGGCGCTGCGAAGGAGACCGTGACCGAAATTCTGGTGGCAGATTTAGGAGACACGACTTCCAAGACACCCCACCTCATAGTGAGTTCAGGCTGGTTATCCCTCTTGTGTTGCCTGCTCTGACGTATATTCATAGCTCCGCCATGCCAACGACGACCTCACGATCTACGAGCCACACCGAAATTCCAAATCCAATGCCAACGACCTCACGAGTTCACTGTTCTTCCGAAAAGCTACCAATCAGTCCTTTGCGAAGAGCATTGAAGAGCCGACAGATGACGATGATACCACCGACGAGCCTCGGAAAATGCCGTTGCGGGCGATCGATAACGTCGGTGGCTATAGCACTGTCTTTCTCCCCGGCTCCTCGCCGAGCTTCATCATTAAATCTTCGAAATCGACGCCGAAAGTGATCGGCATTCAGGGAACAGGCGTCAGGACGCTCAGCTCCTTTCACACTGAAGGCTGCGAACGGGGTTTCATATACGCGGACTCCGAAGGCATGTCCCGTGTCACACAACTACCTACTGACTGCACATTCTCAGAGGTAGGGATGTCACTTCAGAAAGTTCCTCTGGCGGTCGATACAGACTCGGTGGCGTTCAACTCCCGTGCTGAGGTGTACGCCATCGGATGCAATGTTGAAGAGGAATTCGAGCTCCCCAAAGACGAGGACAGCAATCCGCAACAGGCCCCGACTTGGATGAAGGAGAAGATCACGTTCAAGCCAGTAGCTGAGCGTGGCGCTCTGAAGCTCATCACACCGCATACTTGGACCGTCATTGACGAGGTCGAGATGGAGCCGAGCGAGATAGTCACCTGCGTCAAAGCTCTGAACTTGGAGATCTCCGAAACAACACACGAACGGAGTGAGCTAATTGTTGTTGGCACCGCCATCTCTCGGGGTGAGGACCTCCCGATTCGCGGCCGAATCTATGTTTACGATGTTGCCACCGTTATCCCTGAGCCCGGCCGTCCAGAGACAGACAAGAAATTCAAGCTGGTTGCCAAAGAAGACATACCTAGGGGTGGTGTCACGGCTATCTCTGGCGTGGGAACTCAGGGGTTCGTCCTCGTCGTGCATGGCCAGAAGTGTACAGTGCGCGGCCTGAAGGAAGACGGATCACTACTTCCAGTTGCCTTCATGGACATGAGCAACTACGTGACGAGCGTCAAGGAGATACCGAGCACAGGCCTCCTGGCGATGTCAGATGCCTTCAAGGGGGTGTGGTTCACAGGCTACACCGAAGAGCCATACAAAATGATGCTGTTTGGCAAGAGCAATACGAAATTGGAGGTCTTGAACTGTGAATTTGTGCCAGACGGCAAGGATCTTTTCATCCTGGCTGTCGACGTGGACGCGAATATCCACATCTTCCAATTCGATCCTGAACGTAAGTCTTTATTTCGTTCCCGTGTCGTGATTATTTGCTGACCAAAAGGACAGACCCGAAATCCCTCCAAGGCCATCTTCTTTTGCACCGAACATCATTCAACGTGGGGGCGCACCTGCCTGTCAAGTCATTGCTGCTACCACGGGTGCCTCTCGCCAACTCGCAGCCGCAAGAGAATGGGCATCTCACCAACGGCAACACAGCGAATACCATCTCTCCCCATACCATTCTCTTTGCGTCACCCACCGGTTCCCTGGCCACACTTACATCTGTATCCGAAACATCATACCGGCGCCTCTCATCACTTATGTCACAGCTCATCAACACCCTGCCCCACCCGGCCGGCCTGAACCCCAAGGCTTACCGCATGCCGCCATCGGCGACGCAGACGAAGGCCAGCATGGGGCCCGGTGTTGACGCAGGAGGCGGCCGTAACATTGTCGACGGCGTGGTGCTGGCGAGGTGGATGGAGCTGGCGAGTGGAAGGCGGGCTGAGATTGCGGGACGTGTTGGATACTCGGGGTCCGAGGAGGTGAGGGCCGACCTGGAAGGTGTGTTGGGTTGGAGTGGGCTGGGCTACTTCTAGAATATGCCACATGCTTGCCAAAGCTCTTGGACACGTGATGTCGGCCGGTGGTCGTGGTGTTTTAGGCATTTGAGGAGCGGGTCCAGTGCAAAACCGATAGAGTCTGAGAAGGAAGGTCTCAGAGTGCACATGGCATTGGTGCCAGATTGCATGCAGCGCCTGGGGATATTTCCCTGCTTCAACTTCACATCAGAAAGGGTTACTTCAGCATTTCAGGCGGTTACGAAGGTTTTACGTCCTCGCTTACTGAAAGATTCTTGTACTCCCACCAAGGTTTCTAACGGTTTGCATTCTCGTTTGACTTGTGGTCTCGCATGGACAACGCTGAAACAAGCATATCAAACCGGGTTAGATGTTTGCGGCGGAATCATTTGCTGGGTATCTGCCCCCGACCCCCAGAGTCTTGATCCCGTTCAGCAGTGCGAGACTATAAGAGTGTTCAATGCTCGTCATTCACGTATCTCAAAATGTAAATTTAGCAAATCGAACGGCGAGGTCCTAAACCTGTGACTACCTCAGACACGATAAACCTCTAGTCCATATTTCCGACCTGCTTCAACGACTCTATATCAGCCTTAGACTGCACCGGCGTGTCCACCATGAGCGTAAGCAGCGACAGGCTGACCTCAGCAGCAGCCAGCACGGTCGTCTCCCCGGGGTTGTCGTAGGCCGGGGCAACCTCCACAACATCCGCACCGATGACCTTCAGCCCAGCCAGGCCGTCGAGGATCGTCAGCAGCTCGCGGCTCGTCCACCCGCCCGGCTCGGCCGTCCCCGTGGCGGGCGCATAGGCTGGGTCCAAGACGTCGATGTCGACGCTGATGTAGACGTTCGAGTCCCCGACGCGCGCCTTGATCTGGCTGATGATCCCATCCACGCCGATCTTGTCGATCGCGCGCGCGGTGATGATGTCGAAGCCGCAGCGGGCGTCGTTGCGGAAGTCGCCCTTGGCCCGCATAACCGGGGCGCGGATCCCCGCGTGCACCGACGTGTTGCGGATGAGTCCTTCCTCGTGCGCGATGTGCAGGAAAGTGCCGTGGTTGACGCCCGCGTAGTCGGACAGCCCGCCGCCCAGCACGGCCGGGTCCCACGTGTCGATGTGGCTGTCGAAGTGAATCACCGACACGTCGCCCCAGCGCTCGTGGGTCGACCGCAGCGCGCTCAGCGTCGTCGTGTGGTCGCCGCCCAGGGTGAGGATGCGCGGCGTCGAGGACACGCTCGCGTTGGCGGCCGGCCGGCCCGAGACGATCCTGTGCGCCTTGTCGAGCTGCCGCAGGGCGACGGTGTTGTCGAGCCAGGTCGTCTGCACGTCGCCCGTGTCCACGACCTTCGCCCACGACTGCAGCGGGCTCTCCCCGGTGTAGACGCTGATCGCCCCCGGGAACATGCGCTGGCTGCCGACCCTGATGCCCTGGGGCCCGAAGCGGGCGCCCGGCCGGCCGGTCGTGCCCGTGTCGAAGGGCGCGCCGAGGACGGCGATGTCGTACCTGGCGTCCTGGCGCTGTGCCTCCTCGTCCGAGAAGCAGTTCACATATGGCAGGTTGCCGAAGGTCTTGAGGCCGTGGAACTGGGAGCCGGTCACGATGTCGATGTCGTCGTCGCGGACGGGCGCCCAGGCCAGCGGGTGCTGCTGCCCGTTCCCGTGGGGGTAGCCCAGTGCCTCTGGCGGGATGTTGTTGCGGGGCAGCTGCCAAGCCGTGGTTGATGCTGCTCCGAGCAGGGCAGCCAGCCGCGTGAGTGAAGCTGCAGGACTCATGGTGAGATTGGCGTCTTTGTGTGACCTGGAAGGTCTCAGTGTCGCCGATCTTCTCAGCACATCTTCTGACCCGGGCTTGAGAAAAGAACCTGAGTTCCCACGTATGACGATTGCATCTGCCCGATAAGTGCGAGACTATCGAGTTCCGGCAAATGATGTGGGTCAGGATTAATGGCGTGGCATGAGCAAACTATCTACACTACGGTAGTTACAACTGATCTTAAACTGGCCCAAGGTATTAAGCAGTTTGCCTTACGCTATGGATCTTGCAATGTGAGCACTGCCCTACATAGAATTAAACCTTATCGAGCCGAGCAACCCAATTCATGACGTTGACACATCGTGACAACCCAGCAAGAATAGACTTGATGTTCCCGTGAAGGCGGCGCTATTTTATGAATCCGTCTCAGTCCGGTGTCCCTACGCGCTCTGGTAAATCCCAGCTCATCATCCAGGGCTAAGCCCAGATGGGGTGCGGCCAGGCTGGTAGCCGAGCCTATTTTACCGGCCGGGTCAAGCAGCAACAGGCAGGGTAGGACCATCCGGCTGTTTTTATATTATCGAAACATCAATCCAAGTGGCCATGTTCCATGCAGATTTGTTATATTGAATAATGCCTGGATTATTTCCCAGCTTAAAAGCATGGAGGTCCACTGCTTCTCAATCTCAGGCGTCGATGTTCCAAGATTCAGCAAGGACGCGCCTCTAAATACGCGTGTAGTCTCGTGGAGGCATCCCGGGTCCCTGATCCTGGTCTACCCCAGAATCTGGGTGGGCAAACGCTTAGCTTAGCCCCTGAGCGTGCCCCACAGCTCCACATCCCTCTTCCTGTGTCCTAACATAGCTCGAGCCTGATTCGGCCTCGACACGACCACGGTAGGGCCTGGAGATCCGGAAGCTGCCTGCCCTTCGTCGGCCGCTGCTTGTATCATGGACAACTCCCTCAGAGGGCCAAGCAAGATCAGGAAACGAGCAGCAAAGGCATGCCTCGCCTGTCGAGCACGCAAGGTCGGTTCTCGGACCTCCGCTTCAACTCACAACCACTGACCATCTCACACAAGGTTCGCTGCGATGTCTCGCAGAGGGGCAGGCCGTGTATGAACTGCTACCTGGACAATGAGACGTGTGTTGTCACCAGCCGGGCAACCCGACGGTATGTGTATCTTCTTTCACCGACGGGAACACAGCTGATGAAGGTATACGTGTAGTCGAAAGCAGAAAGATGACGGGAGCAATGTCGGCGCGTCAGGGACAAGTATCGAGCCATCCAATGACTCGCAGAGGCGCGGCTCGGGGGAGTCGACGGCAGCCGTGGAACAGGTCCGAGACGCCAACATGTCCCCCGGCACCGCGTCAGACGCCGGGAGTGAAAATCTCCACAGTGGCCCAACTGCCTTTCACGAGCCTCCCAGGGGGACCGTTACGGGAAGCAATGGTGGGAGGCCGGCCGTTCACCACATGGACACCAGCACACAACGGATGATCCCGATGCAGTATGCTCCAATGCCGGCGCCACCTTTGCAGCATTATCCGCCCGCACGAACAGGGCTCCAGTGGAGTGGAGAGCAGAGCACGAGGTTCGGCGCCGACATCACGTACACGTACTACCCGTTCATCGAAGTGAACAACCTCTCAGCCATCCCGCCCCAGGACGTCAACTACCTGGACCTGCAGGGCTGCCTGCGAGTGCCGACCAAGACGATCCTGGATGAGTTCGTCAAGCAGTTCTTCCTCCACGTGCATCCGATCATGCCGTTGCTGAACGAGGGGGATTTCTGGGAGATGTATGCTTCTCAGTCTCAGGGAACGCACGTGTCGACGAGAATATCACTTCTCATGATCCATGCCATGTTGTTCTCGGTTTGTGGTGTAAGTCTGAGAGCATGGTCAGCGCTGCGGCCGTTGCTAATTTTGCCTGCATAGTATGTGTCTCGAAATAGCATAAAGGCTCTGGGATTCCCAGATGTCAAAGTGGCCAGGACTGCGTTCTACCGCCGAGCAAAGGTGAGCAAGAGAGGGTTTCTCCCCGGCAGCTCGGGTGGCTGACTTGCGCGTAGCTTCTATTCGATTTCGGAAGCGAGTACAGTCCCATATCCGTCGCCCAGGCGACCCTTTTGCTGTCATCTTGGTCACCAAATCCAAGTGGCAACAACACCCGTGCCAGCAGCAGCTGGCTTAGCATTTCGATCCAGCAAGCGAAAATCGCGGGTGCTCACCGGTACTCCTCACTGCACCAGACCCAGTGGCCCGAGTCCCAGCGGTCACGGGTGCTCAAGCACCAGAATGGGCTCAAGAGGCTTTGGTGGTGCATCGTCCTCCGTGACCGCATCCTATCTCTGAGTTATCGCACATGTATACAAGTAACCAGAGCACAGTTCGATTTTGATGCCGACGCGCATGCACCTCTCAGCTTCGCGGACCTGGCGAGTGAGATCGAGCGGAGCCGAGTGTACAATTCGGGGACGAAGAAATCTCTGATCGAGATGCTGGCTCATCACATGCAGCTCATGGTGGCTCTCACAGACCTGCTGGTGCTCGTTTGGCCCCTAGACGAAGTGCCGCAGTGGGCGAGGAGATATGGGGAAGAAGAAGCAGCCAAGATCGAGCGGTGCAAAGGCCAGTTGAGGAGCTGGTATCAACGATCTACGGCGAGGTTCCCCATGCCAGGAGATGGAGTGAGAGCAAGACCGGGTGCCGCTGACGGCAGTGGGCGAGGGGCCGAGTTCCACCACGATTCAGTCGTGTTATACACCAACCTGATGTACATTACCTACCAGTAAGTGGACCGAGCACTGGAGTCGACTTTATGCAGCTGACAGACCGGTGGTAGTTCTGCCATGACACGGCTGTGTCACCTTGAGTGTCTTCAGTTGACACTGGCTGCAATATCAACGAGATCGGGCGGCACGTTGCCAGATCCATCTGCGTTGGCTAAGAATGGATTGGAGATACGGGAAGCAGCTTCTGGAGCAGTGCGGTGTCTCAGGGAGCTTATACAGCTCCGCTTGTCGAGGTGGCTGCCCCTCAGCTCGTACGTACTCAAGTGTTCTTGCATATCTTCATGACAACATCGAGTTAACATGTGTGCAGGACGTCTTGCACATCACTTCCCCTGATACTACACGTCGTCGATGCGAAGATGCCGTCTCAGGTCGGCCCAAAGCTGCCCAGCCTCCATGACCTCGTCGAAGCCGTGAGGAGCTACCAGTTGGCCCCGGACAGCCTGGACTGGATGTACGACGCGGTCCGGGGCATCGTCAGCCTGTCCCAGCTCCAAGACCCGGGCCAGATATCAAGCCCGTCCCTGACCGCCGAGAACCTGGGCGCGGTCAACAACAGCACCTCGGCGGCCACGTCCGAGTTCGCGTGCCACCCCAGCGTGCACCTGCGCCTCGCCCTGGTGATGGACTCGGACCTGAAGAGGAGCAAGTCCCTCAACACGCGGGACCTGTCCGCGGGGATCGCGAGGCTCTTCTCGAGCGACAGCGTCAACCGCATCAAGGCGCTCCTCAGCCAGGTGCCGCAGCAGAAACACACGCCCGCCTCGGCCGGCGGGTCCTCGCGGATGCAGTCCGGCTCCGGAAGCAACCCGGACAACACCTCGAGGAAGAATCAGACGCTCGCCGACTGGGGCCAGGTCGACCAGTCCATGATCTTCGCCATCGAGCTGGGCCTCGTGCCCGCGCAGCCGGCGGCGGGCGGCGGCGGCGACAGCGACGAGGACTCGGCGAGCGCCATGTCGGTTGGTTCGGAGGATGACGACGCCGGCGCGGGCCCGGCGGCGGGGTCTTCCGGGCTGCCTCACCGCGCGGTCGACAGCAAGGACTGGAGGGAGGTCGCCGGGCAGGCGTTTGCCGAGACTGGGGACAACGCCGAGAGGGACGTGCTGGGTGCTTTTATCTTTAGGGACCAGCCGCCTGGGGCGGAGGCAGGGCATTACGTGGTAGATGAAGATGACGGCGAGAGTGGCGACGGCGGTAATGGAGGAGCGACGATTCACGAGGCGCGTGTGGAGTCGACACACGGCGATGGCGATAGGGAGACCACCGATGCGTTGCTTGGTGTGGCCACAGCTTAGACTATGAGGTGAATGAGGATTGCCTGCCCCCTTGATTTATGCCTGGCGTAATCAATCGTTTCAGATTTTTCTCTGTATGTCTGCATATCTTTTTGTTCTTCCGGTGGTCGACTCAGGGACTGCTTCACTGTATGTACTCCGGACCGATGTACGTTACAGCTAAGTCACACGTGCTACGGACGAAGGGTAGTCGTTCGTGTATGTTAGAAAGGAGAAGACAGCCACCAATGCTTCACATCCTGGGGCCGATCTTGTCATTCAATCAGGCGTTCTTCCCACTAGGACCAGTCCAACGGCCGAACAACGGCTCTTCGCGCGTCTGGAAACAGTTAAATCTTACTATTCAATGCTTAACTTTCTCAAAACAAACCTATATATAATGCATATTAACGGTTTATACGATACTCCACAGGCTATTATACTTTGGAAGTCTCCTTAATATATTTCTTATTATTTATTAACTTTTTATTAAAAAAGAGCTATAAATCTAAGTTAACTTATAAATAAGAAATATTATTTTTATAATTATAATATATTCTTTTAATAAATAAATATTAAATATAAATAATAATAATTTAATAATAATAATTTATAATTATTTTTTATATAATTAATATTAAATATGTTTTATTTATATAATTTTATTATTAATAAAAATATTTATATATTATAAAGCTTTTAAATAAAATTATTTTTTTTTTATTTTAAAATTAATTTAATAATATAAATTTAAAGCTTTAATAAAATGTTAATAATTTTTATAAACTTTAATAATAAATTAAAAAATAAAATGTTATATTTAAAGGTAATTATTATAAATAATAATTAATTTATAAGCTTTTAATAAAGATAATAACCTTTATAAATATATAAATTAATAATACTAAGGGTATTGATTAATGGGACAATAAATATATATAGATTTTGATATGGTTGGTTATATGCAAGTTATTAGCGCTAAAATGGAACGATTGATTGCATATGAGAGTAACCTGAGCCCAAGCCAACAACCAACAACCAGAAACCAACAGCCAACAACCGCCCTTCAGGTTGCGACTGAGAGTGCTGTGCAACAAACAATCTCATATAAGAGCAGGAAGCCTGTTTCTTTTCACGCGTGCATCAGCCCCTTCCTAGGCTCTCCGATCAAACGGTTTCGGTCTTCCGCTATATCAGGACCTCCACTAGGGAGCAAGACAGTCCATACCTCCCCCCATCTCTTCAATTGTCACGACTCCTCTATCCCTCAGCTTCGTCGATCACTTCCACGGGAGCTATGTCGTTCTTTTCGCCGCAGACGCAATGGCACCCACCAGCAGATCCTGACAGAACAGCATGTCCATATGTCACGGACTTCAGGGTGACGATCGAGGCCCACACTTCTCCGCCGCCATTCGGCCACAGGGAATACAAAGGCAACAACGACATCCGGCCGGATAAGTTTGACGAAGACCAACGCAAAACTATGACGAAGACAAAGCTCGTCCTCTCGGACCCGCCCATGGAGACCGCGCGCCCTCAAGGGCCGCGTGAGACCGCAGAGCTGATCATCACTCAGCCTATCGCCACGGGTCACGATCGCGGATCACAGGTCGCTTTCGTCCGCATCACGCCCCCGAAGGCCGCTGGCCAGCCGCCTTACGCGGCCACGGCAAAGATTTTCGACCCAATGTACTATCCTTTTGAGAGAGATGAGTCTCCCGGCCATCCCGAGAATGTAAGCTATAATGCCGACCGCGAGTACAGCCGCGAGGCATCTGCTCTGTCCTACGCCAAGAAAGTTGGCCTGGCGGGTGGTTTCGTGCCCAAGTACTATGGCTCGTGGACATTCAACCTCCGCGTCCCTGGGTCCCAGGCGACCAGACCGGTTCGCCTTGTTCTATACGAGCAGATCCGCGGAACGAGTCTGTACAACCTGCACCGCCGGTACCGCAAGGGAAACGAGGAGCACTTCGACGCGTTCCATCTTCCTGGGAAGTACCGGCTTGAGGTATACGCACTCCTGCTGGACGGCCAGGTTAGGTTACTGCATAAGGGTCTAAATCAGAATGACTTCGCGCCGCGCAATGTGATCGTATCACCCGCGCCGGCGGCAAACGACCCCAAGCCAGAGGTGAGACGGGTTACGCTGATTGATTATGCCAACTCGATTGTATATGCATTGTCTCGGCGCAAACAGCACTCTCACCAGAAGCTTCCTCTGCCGATGAACCCGATGCAATTCTTTCGTGGCGGGGCGGGAATACAATTCGATGGTTGGGTGCCGGATGTTTTCCCAGGCTATGAGAAATGGCTTCAGGAGAAATTTGGACGCAAGGACAAGGCTGCAAAGTACGCACCTGTGCCTAAGGCCACCGCTGAAGGATGAAAGATAACCTGAATATGCTGTTAGCAGATGTAGTCTTGAGAGTGAGCAAATCATTTATTTTTGTACTTTGTATGGACTTGGAATGTGTCAGTATAGCACATATTCTGCTCAACTCGTGGACAGCCTTGGTGATCATCTACCTAGGTATACGGCAGCGGTGGCAGAACACCCGAGCATTGTGTAGCGCCAGCGAAAAGTGATACAACAATTTCACCCTGCTGAGAAAACTAGAATACTTTTCTCATTCCATGAAAGAGCAGATATGTGATATTGCCAAGCGAAAACACAAAACTGTGCCCTGTAGCTGAACTTTGCCGTCGGTCGACCAAGCTTGAGGGCCAGTGAGCTGGATAGCAAAGCGACGGTTTAGAAAAGTTGAATATAAGACAAAGCAACGCTTTCCATATCTAGTCGTTGAGCGACTATCCCATGGCCAGCGAGGGCTGAGAAAAATTTAAACGCAGGCAGATTTCTGGGAACTGCGACCAGCGTTGGAGGCTGGCGTGCAGGTTGCGGGTTTCGCACATCGTGGAAGCAGGAAATCCGAGGTCGTCAAAGTCAATAATCCTGCCAAGAGCCCGGCGCCGAGAGCCCAGCGCCGAGGTACTTGAAGATGGGACCCAGAAAGTACAGGTACTTTTGCCCATGCCGCCCGCACAATTCACCCGTGGGTAGATCCTTAGCAGCATTTGCGGAGAGTAATATGATCTTCCAGAAACGATACATCTCCATAACCGCCTGAAAACGGCGCCAGTGGTAAACGGTCAAACCTAAATATCTGCTGATCAACTTTCTCAAGACAAACCTATATGAAACGCATACTGATGATCCATAGGACACTTTACAGGCTATTATACCTCCGCAGTCCCCTTAATATGCTTTTCGTTATTTGTGGACTCCCAATTGGGAAGGAGCTGCGAATCCAAGTCGACCTACAAGCGAGAATTATTGTTTCAGCAATTATGAGACGACCCCGTCACACATAAGCATCAATCAAAAGCGCCAGTGGTTTAGCGGTAAAATCCATCGTTGCCATCGATGGGCCCCCGGTTCGACTCCGGGCTGGCGCATAGCTTTTGCTGTTCCGTGGTTCACAGCCGGATCGCTGTGGGTATTCTCTTTTTGGATGGCTGCGAGCCTGGCGGGGCTGACTCGCTCGTCTTGGGTCCACCCTACTGCCTTCCGGACGCCGTGCTTGAGAAATGTGCAAGGGTAAAATTGTTTGATTCGATATAGGGTTGGTTATGAAGAATCCCGAGTAATCCTTTTTGGAAGCCAATGCGATCTCACAAGCTTGTTCAGATCCCACGCTCTCCCTGCTTCTTGTGCGGTCGACGAGCATGAGAACTTGAGTATAACACCTAGCTTCTACAAACTTGTAGAGAGTGTGTTGTAGGAACGTTTGGCCAATACTCGAGAAGCTGAGTCGTCCTAACCTAATTACCGCCTTGTCCCAGGTTGAATCATTGCGCCTGGCTCTAGCAATAGGCGAGTTTCTTATGATTACGATCAATAATCATCAATGCACAATAAATTGTCTTTTTGTCATTTCTACTATCTTAGTAGGTGGATGATCTCGTCTTTAATCTATACACATGTGCTTCTTAAGCAGTATACATCCAGTCCCTTCGTACAATGATAAACGCTTAACTATCTTGGTAGGGCCTGGCTGAATCTCTCCTCGGCTTGACCGTCGCTCCCCTTCGACCTTGATACATCTTGATTTGTCGAACATACTTGCTCGTTGGATAATCCATACTCAACGGCTGCCGTAGTCGTTTGCGTTATACCATATTTCTGTCTCTGGCACTCCTCAGCTGAATATTCCAGGAAATTCCGGGACTGCAAGACACCTTGCCATCGTCCAGTTGGAACCGCTTGTCTCTACAAATCTCTGTATAGAACTTTTGTGCCCGGAGCTGCGAGGAGAAAAAGTCGACCACATGGCCTTCAGGTGGCGGCACCACGGTCAGTCCATTGTAAGTTGTTGGCATTCCGCAATAATAGGGAAAGACATGTGGTTCAACTATGCAAATCAGAGAAGGCTGTTGAAGACTGCACTGGCCTGACGAAACAGTTCATGAACAACGAATGGTGGGTTAGGAAAGGCGTTTCTCCATGAAACCACGGGGATTACGTACCACTCCCGATATTCTTGGGCTACAGTGCCCGATGAGAACCCGCAATACCCGGAGATACTCGAATAAACGACGGGCAACAAGTTGGCAAAAGGTCACACATCGGAGTGGATCTCCGCAACCACCAACTTGCCTTTAAATCCTTGCATTTGTCAGCTGTAAGGAACACCAAATCTCGTTTCAAATTACCCCACGTACATCCGTTACCAAGTGAGGATGCGAGTGTGTCCTTTGCCTCACTTGCTTCAGTAATTGTCGCGGCCTGAACGGTTCAACATATGCCCATGGCTGAGTTTGGAGAGGGACTCAGCCGAGCGACTTTCGTTCAGCCATGGCATAAGTGACTGTATGAAGACCAGCTTTTGTGTTCATATTTCCTAAATGTATCCATGTGGTCTACTGGGCTGCCAACGGGGAAGCAAGGCCTCCATCCCGGGTGGAGTCGCAAGATTTCATAGCCGGATCTCCACTTCAGCAACACCAACAGTCCCCGGCTGTGGAGCCCCGCGGGTATAGTGGGATGCCTGGTCTTTCTGTCCTTGTCTCTCAACCGCACGACGGACGATCTAGCCAACAACAGCAATGGGGTTGCGGGACACATCCATCTGATCCAGAGAACTTGTTGGCTGCTCCCCAAGCGAGCCTGGAGAACGGGTACCATCTCCTCTTCCAGAGTTGATGCGCAAAGTGCGGCTCTTGGGTTACGATGGGCCTGTACAAATTTGTGCTTTTTTCTCAAAGCCCCTCGGCATTAATCAGACGCAAGTGAAAGTCACAGAATTCCAGTTACATGTCAGTGGGCAAACCGGCTGTGCGGAGAGGCTCCTGAGTGCAACCGTTGTGTCTGGGTTTCATCCAATAATGCAAAAAGGAAATTGCAACGCAGTGATCTTTGGCTCACGCTTCCCTTCCAAAAGCGACGCATGAGTTCTCGAGCAGGCTAAGATGTCGGCGTGGGTGAAGATCATGAGCGGCTCCGTGAAGTCCGTAGGGTCCGATGTCGAGTGGCAACATCCAAAATATGGGACTTCTCACAGGATCCTCTGGGTAGTTACGGCCGGGAGAGTTCTCAACTCACCCGGGAGCAAAGAAGCATGACCCAATGGGAATTTTCCAGTCCAACGTCCGTGGGGGCTTCACAACCTCGAGCTCACCTCTAGTCGTAGTGTAAATAGATGCCGCAGTGGCGGAGCTCGCCAGTGATCAATATTCAGTTCTACCGTATGACATCCTCAGTTGGTATTTCCAGCTCTCTTTGTTTTCGGCGGCGGCGTCGTGATAGATGTGCCGGTATTTCATTATTGAATCTCCATATTCTCAAGAACCTTCAGTCAGGGCTGACATGGAAGGGGTTGTCAAGATGGCACACTAATCGGCTCTTTCTTGCTGACTGGAATCTTTCATGTGCATGTCAAATCCCCCTCTTTCCCCCTGAGCGCGGAGCGTGATCCAATTCTTGTGAGCAAGAAGCGAACACATACACATACACACAGAGTGGAGTACGAGCATCCATCTGCAACGTCCAATTTCTGAGTGTGAAGCGCGAGGACGTTCGTCTATTTTGACGGTGTTGCATCTCGCACTCGCTTGTTTTTCCCATTATTTCCGGAACAATATCACCGCGCTATCACACCGGCAATAACTCACGCAGGGCTCATCAGACCCTTGCATCGACGCGCCGGGATCATGGGTTAATGAGCGCGTCCCTCGGCGACGGCACAGCTTGCCATGACGACTTGAAGGATCACCGTCACAACCCGTGGTCCCTGTAAACTTTGCGATCTGGCTGGCCTTATTCGAGGGAGCCGCATATTGTCCCCACGTATCACATTGCATGGACGCATGTGGTCGAGTCGGGGGCGGAGCGAGCACTCACCCGCTGTGTTGGCTGGCTGGCTGGGCTGGCGGGTCGTCGGCTGCCGCGCCTGGCGGGTTACTAAAATGGACCAACCCGTGATTTGCGACAAAACGTCGGTTTCTCCAAAAATGAAAAAATTCCTTACTAGACTTACCCCACCTCTACACCCCACCTCGCCAAAATGCCTTGACCCTTGCCCTAACCCTTGCCCTAACCCTAACCCTAGTTTTATTTTAAAGATTTTTAATAATATTAATAATAAATATAATAAATATAATAAATATAATAAATATAATAAATATAATAAATATAATAAATATAATAAATATAATAAATATAATAAATATAATAAATATAATAAATATAATAAATATAATAAATATAATAAATATAATAAATATAATAAATATAATAAATATAATAAATATAATAAATATAATAAATATAATAAATATAATAAATATAATAAATATAATAAATATAATAAATATAATAAATATAATAAATATAATAAATATAATAAATATAATAAATATAATAAATATAATAAATATAATAAATATAATAAATATAATAAATATAATAAATATAATAAATATAATAAATATAATAAATATAATAAATATAATAAATATAATAAATATTTAATATTTATTTTTATAATTATTTTTAATTTTATTAATAATTTATTTTTATATTAATTATAAATATATTTATTTAATATAATATATATATATATATATATATATATATATAATTAAATAATTATTTTTAAATAATTTTAAAAAGAAATTATATTTTTTAAAAATATATATTATTATATATTTAAAATATAAAAGATTTATTATTTTTTGTTATTTATTTTAAATAATATATATATATTTAATATTTTAATAATAATATTATTATAAAATAATATAATTTAATATTAAAGTTTTTATTATAATATTTATTATTTAAAATTATATATAATAAATTTAAATATAATAATAATTATATTATATTATATTATATTTTATTTATATAATTATTATTATTTTAATTTAATAATTAAAAAAATCAAAAAAATATAAATAATTTTAAAATAATATTTAAATATTTAATAAAATTATTTTAATATATTAAAATATATAAATATTTTATTATTAATATATTTTATATTAATTAATATAAAGTAATTATTTAAATATAATTTAAATAAAATAAATATTATTTTTTATATAATATAATATAAATTTAATTTAATTAATATATATATTTTATAATTATTTATTATAAATATTTAATATAACTATTTAATATATTAAATATATAAATAAAATATTTTTAATAATATCATTATTATTTTATATTTATTAAAATATTAAATAAAGTTTATATTAAATTAAAATATTTATGTTTAATTATTAAATAAATTCTTTTAATTTATATTATATATATTAATATATATAATAATTAATAATATAATTATTATATTTTAAAATAATTATTTTAATATTTAATATTAAATTTAATATTATATAAAATTAATAAAAAAATAATAATATCTTTTAAATTAAAATATTATAAAATAAATATTCATAAAATATTATTATTATATTATATATATATATATTATAATCTTTATTTTTTATTATTATATTATTTATTTTAATTATATATATAATATAATAATATAACTTTTATATATTATTAAAAGTAATTAATAAATAAATTAATTATTATATTCTTTTTCTTTTTTTAATATAAAGGTAATAAAGATTCATAATTATATTTTTTAAATTATATTTATTAAATTATAATTATTTTATTAATTATTTATAATAAAACTTAATATTTTATTAATTTCTTTTAATTATTTTATATTTTCAAAGAATTTGAATTAACTTTTTTAAATCTTTATTATTTATTTCTTTATTTATAAAATATATAATATTTTAAAAATAAATTTTATAACTTTTAAATATAATAATAAATATATTAATTATTTTAAATAATATTAAATTAAAATTATTATTTAAAATTATTTTTATAATTTTAATTTTATTAATTTATTTTATTTATAATAATTTAAAATAATAAAATATATTTATTTTATTAAATATATACTTTAATATTAATTATAAATATATTTAATAAATAATAATTATATATATTAAATTAAATTATTTTATAAATAATCTTAAATTTTATATATTAAATAATTATTTTTAAAAGGTTTTATAAGCTAAATAATTATTTTTAAATAATTTTAAAAAATAAAATTATAATTATTATATATTTATAAAAATAAAAATAAATTTTATATATATATTATATAATAATTTAAAAAATAATAACTTTATATTATTTATTTTAAATAATTTATATTTATTTAAATTATATAATAAAAATATTTAAATATAATATTTAATAATATTAAATTAAATTATTAATAATTAAAAATAGCTTTATTTATAATAATTTAATAATATTAATATAAAAAATATTAAAAATTAAATATAATTTAATATTAAGATTTTAATATAATATTAATTTATAAAAAATTAAATAATTATTATTTAAAGCTATATATAATAAATTTAATTATAATTATTTATAATTTATATTATTTTTTATTTTATTAAGATAATTATTATTATTTTAATTTAATAAAAGAATTTAAAGAATATAAATAATCTTTATTATATTTTTTAAATAAAAATATAAATTTATTAATAATAATTTTAAATATATTTTTAATAATTAATTTAATAAATAATATTTAAATATTAATATATTTATAAAGTTTAAAATAATTAAATAAAATACTATTTAATTAATAATAATAATAATAAAGTTAATATATTTTTTAAGAATAAAAATATTTTATTTTATTTAAATTTTAAGCTTTTTATAAAATATATATTAATTTTAAATTATAATTTAATATTTGATAATTTTAAAGTTTTATAAAAGCTTTTAAAAAAGATATAATAATATAATAATTAAATATATTATTTAATATTTTAAAGAAAATAATATTTATTTATTTATTTATTTATTTATTTATTTATTTATTTATTTATTTATTTATTTATTTATTTATTTATTTATTTATTTATTTATTTATTTATTTATTTATACTTTATAATAAATATAATTTAAAATAAGCTATAAGTTAATATAAAGTATAATTTAGGTAGGGTGGGTTTAGTATAAAGTGTAGTTTGGGTAGGGTAGGTCTAGTAAGGAATTTGCATGTTTTGGAGAAAATTTGGAGAAACCGACGTTTTGTCGCAAATTGCGAGTTGGTCCAGTGTAGGTAACCTCAACACATCATCGAATCTCGACAGGGGAGAGAGGACTTCTGGGTTATTCCTGGGAATTACATGCATCACATCCACATCAATGTGAGCTGGGCAAGTCCAACGGTCGTGTTGATCCTTGGCAAGTCGGATGGTCTTTTGTGCTGACTATGTCCCTTGTTAACCATTTTCAAATCGCATCAACAAGGCAGACATTTTGATAGTATTTATGAGGTTGCAGTGTAAGACACCACCAGGGAATAAAATCAAGGACACAACTGGTTTAGACTCAACAAACGGGCGTCGCATTGGATAGTACTCAGTTCTCAACTCCGGGTGGTGTGGTGACACGCTCCACACATGCATGACTGCAGCGTTTGGTTGCCTTCGGAAATTCGGTCATGCGGGGGCGCCTATGCATCGAAGACCGCGGACTCCTCCTTCCTTCCTTCTACGATGACCTGGCTCCAATATTGGATAGTCAGCACAGAACAGGGAGACTTCGGCCGGGTGACGTTTCTCTCGTGAAATTTGAATCCTCGTTGGAAGCGAGTACTTTACGGTCGACGTTGGCGATGGTGACATGCAACAAGATCCTAGACCCCACCTGGGCCAGTCCGGATGGACTCCGCGGATGGGTCTCTTTGTTGCTGTGGGCCCTCGGCCCACCCGTGATGGAGACCTTTGCACCTGGTTTAAGCAGACTACTGCAAGGAAACTCGCCGAGTTCATCAAGCGCCATGGCGACATGATGCCTGGGTGGCTGGCCAAGGGTCCAGTTACTCCGCGGAGTGTCAGCCTTGATCTGGCACCAGTTGGTGAGGGCCGATTGCAACCTGCACCACACCTTGCGCAAAAGTCCATCATCAAGCCACCCCGCCGTGGGCACAGAACAGCCCGTCACGTACACTGTGTGCGCCTTTTCTCTGTGTGGCCAGGAATGGATTCAGTCACATCCGCTTGCACAGACTCAGTAAGGGCCGTCCCGACAGTCTGGTAAATCCCATTTTATTGCGTCAACCCTGACCGGGTTGGTGCGTTGGGGAGACGCAGTGTCAGCGTCGATCCCACCCCCTTCCACCACCTTTCTTGCTCTGGCTGCCTGGGCCGTTTGGCCATTCCGACTCGCCGACGAATCTCCCAGCCCGACCTGCCCGAGAACTGGCGGAAGAATCTCCCGCTTGCCTGGGGCCTGCACAAGTAGTTGCGAGCCGTGGTCTTGCGACCTTCCTCTTACCGAGACTGCACTGGAACACACCAGAATGCTCTCGTTTCCTTTCTTTCTCGTCTGGGCCTTCCTACTTGATGAAGCTTTCTCTGTCGATTATCTCAGCGGCTGTAGATAATCCCGCGCACAAACATGTTTTCGGCTCTGGACCAGGTTTTTAGAGAGAATACTTGGTCATTTAACACTTTTGAGAACTTGAGGATCTTGCTCCGGTGGAATGTGGGCATCAGTTCACAGCTCGATATATTCGGGAAGATTGTGGGATGCGTCAGAACGAACTGGGGCCAGTGACATCTGCTATTCCCTCGGCTATCTCCATGATTGCGCTATGACAGAGATATTTACGTAGAGGCTTTCTTCCGTACCCTGGAATTGATCTTTGCCTAAGACTCCATGCGTCTGAACCCTTCAGGGGTTGCAAGATCGAGTGGGGACTCCCACGATCCAAGCCCAGGTTCGAGTGGGATGCACCGTGCTTCGGCTCATTCGATACTGCGAAGTACTTTTGTGTGGGTGTAGGCATCCGGGAATCTTGACCAGCCCACGCCCCATGGCCGAACCCTGGAAGATCACGCAGCCTGCTTCGAAGGGGGCCACACTTTCGACATGCTGCAGCACAGTGTCTGATTGAGGTGCATCATGCAGCCTACACCTGCAGCCAGGTGCGGACAGGGTAACAGTTTCCACCAGGCAGGACAAATCGACAGGGGCTTCAACATGTACTGCAGCTTTTTCGTTAATATGCATGCTCTCAGAGACTCGGCCCTGTGAGTCCAAAAACGACTGGTCCCCTCATTGTCCCCTCCAATGGCGCTCGAAGGCCTGTCCCGGTTCTCTGGAAACGATGTCGACAGGTCTTGTGGCGCTTCAAACTGTGTTCTTTATTGGTAATCTCCTCCCAACAGACAATTGCTTTACGCAGTAGGCAAGGTGTGAAGAAGCTGCAGGGCGCAGGACCATGGCTCCCATCTCCCCCCTTTTCCTTCGCCTTGCAACACTGCTTCCCTCAGCGGGGACTGATCGACTCTGGGGGACTTTGCCCAGATGACTGTCTTGATAACTTAAAGACAGCCGAGAACACCAGTCTATTGTTCTTCACAATTCTCGCTCCGCTGCGTTGATTTGCCTCCCTTCCTCTAAGTAATCAGTCGCTCTGTTGCCTCAGAAGAACCCACAAGACGAGTCTTCCTTCAGAGATACCCTTCTCAAGAACACCACTCCTGGATCTTGCGCCATACGATTGCGAACTCACTTTCCATCAATTCCCCCGAAACAAGTGTGACAATGGACCGAACATCGAGAAACCTACCGTTTACCCCGAGTATCTCGTCCGAGAGCGACCTCTGCCGGCCATCAGCGCGGAATATGGGTACTACCTTTGTCCAGCCTCATCAGACGTACCCTCCATACCATCCAATGTCTTGCACGAGCCCACCATCAATCTCAACTCCTCGATGTCTGCCTCCGATTCAGAAGCTACAGGCACCCAGAACTTACCCGGCGTACTCCAATAAAGCCGACAGGATGTTGCCCCGAGACTTCTCAAGAGACATCGTCGACTTTCCTGTCGCCTCCTGTGGAGACCAGTATCCACAATCCCAACACCTACAGTGGCTCGACCAGCCACGTACGCGCAACGACTTTACGCGAATGACCCCAAGTTTACCTAGGTCATGTCCCCAGGCTGGCGAGTACCCACTACCCATCCACTCACGGGAGCCCGAGTCCAAGCGATGTAGGCTCGGATCAGGGACCTGGCCTACATCGCTTGAAGTAGGAGCCTGGGAAATCGACGCCCTGGCTGTTGCGAAGTCCAAAAAAGCATCTAGGCAGTCTTCAAGTCAAGAAGGCTTCTTGGCAGACAGACCAGCATGTTCTTGGGCTACTCTGGAAAACCCCTCGACAGAATCACCTCCCCCTGATCTAGGGTTGGGCCACTCGCGCAAGACAAGTACCTGGCAGCAACAGACTTCATCTTACCCCAGTCCTCCCCACTTTCTGGATGACAATAGCAGACAGCTGGGCTATGCAGGTGTATCTCAGCGGAGACCTTCGTCTCTGTTCTCTGGCAGCACAGTCACCGGAAGCCCAGTAGCAAGTCGGAGTACTGTAGCTCCCAGCAGCTACGGATCGCCTCCTACTAGCCCAACCATTGCCTCTACCACTTCAGACTTTGGCAGCCGCCCAGGCTCGGCAGGCCCGGGCGATAAGATGCCGACCTTTGAGGAAATCTACGACGTCCCACAGGTTAATCTGGCACCGAGAGAGACGGAGAGGAAGTCAATTCTCGAAAGATTTCCCATGGAGATATTCATGCGGATCATGGTTCACTGTGACTGGAAGAAACAAATCCTGCTCAGGCGTTGCAACTCCAACATGTACGACATGGTCAAGCTTGATGCGATCCCCTGGGGAAAAAAGACGGCCATCTTGTTACACGAAGAGAACTACAACCCCGAGAACTTCCAGAAGAAAACTTCAAGATGCCAGGATGACACTGGCCCAGGGACCCAAGACTCAGATGCTGCGTCCTCTTCGGATGACGAGGGACCGTCCTTGAGCAAGGCCATCAAGGGGAAGAGGAACCAGGGAAGGGGCTCATCCAAACCAAAGCAGCGAGCAAAGGACAAGTCACTCCAAGACGATATCGACAAATTTGCATGTTATTCGTGTTTCAAGATACTCCCAGCCTATTACTTCGAAGGGAAGCACCTAGAAACCAAGACCAACGGGACGGCCAAAGGCCAGAAGAAGCGCGGACACAACACCCAGTCAGACAAGAAGGTCGACACGCGCGTCGAATACGTGCAGGTCATCTCAGTCAACCCCAGCCGGCCCCCGGAGTGGCTTGTCAAGGACAAGGCACAAGTCAGGGCCACAGACGTCGAGTCGTACGTGACGGAGTACATGAAGAAGGGTGTGAACTGCGACGACCTGCGTCTTTACTACAAGGACATCACCTCAGGCACGCATTGCATCGCCCCGGTCAGGGGGGTCAACCCATTCTTCACGGCCTCTCCGTCCGCAACGCCCCCGCGGTGCGAGACGTACCGCCCGGTCTATCAGGTCGAAGCCGGCAACACTTCCGGGGCAGGCGTGGACAGCAGCGCCTACACATACGAGATCTGCATCCCCGAGAACTCCTTGAGAGACGAGGGCGTGATCCAGGGACGACCACACATCAGACCGTTCACCAGGATCTGCCAACCGCAGCAGCAGACCACGTCTGATGCTTCGCGGGCGGGCCCCTCGGCTCCAGCTCCGCAGTTGAGGGAGTTCATTGCTCTTCGGCGCTTCTGCATCCTCTGTGGTGCAAAGTACGGGGCCTACACGAGAGAGTGCAACCGCAAGATCATCAGTAAGGTCACGGAGGAAGGGTGGTGGGTCTGCGCCTGCCGCAAGGTCAGGCAGGCAGGCGTTGGCAGAAACTGTCCGGACTGCGGCAAGAGTGTGATTTACTAGAAGGAAGGGCGGGATTTTCCTGTATCTATCTCGTGTGTGGGAGGTTATTTGATTTTGTGAAGCGTTCTTGGGCGGGATATTTGATTTCTCTATTTGCTGGGGCCGAGTTGTACACTGAATTTCAAGTGGTTTTGGCGCTATGGATTGCTCCTCGTGAAATGAACTTTGCTTGGGTCTAGCTATCTATTCACACAATATTCACCATATTATGAGTTTCAGTATTCTCTTCTAGAGGTGCCTGGACTCAACTGCGCCTGTTCCTCGGGCTTAAGAAGCGGCCCAATGACACTCGTGCTTGCCAACAGCACCACAGCCTAATGCGTCCAAGCCAAGCATTCGCCACCAACGGCGGCACGGACGGGTAGGCTTTGAAGGAAGCGGGCCGATATGGTTCGTCCGGGCTCGGGAAGGATGAGGGCAGCTCGGTCACAAAGTCGGCCGGGGACGGCCCCCAGGTGCCAACTCGCATGGGGGCAATGCTTCCCGAGCGGACAGGCAGCTGCCCGCGGATATCCGTCGCATGCCCTTGACGCTTGACCCGATAGGAAATACTGTGCGCTGCGCCAATCTCGGTTGCTGAAAAGGGGCTTGGGTAACCTCAGGTTTGGCCGCCCATCGCCAAGATTAGACTCTCTGTTGGCAGCAGGGGAATGTTATGCGTGCATCGCATCTGTGTCATTGGACTTGAAGCTGCGGCGGTTGAGACGGTTGAGACGAGAGACGCATCAGAACGTTCAAAGATCTTCAGATATTCATTTGTCGTATCCGTCTGTTTCCGTGCGACCGTGCTGGCTTCTCAGGAGCTGTGGCTCTAACCATGGTCTTAGGAGATAACAGTGTTCATTAGTATTCTCTTCTAATTTTCTGGTGATGTAATCTTCATTCTCCAGGATAACAAGAACTGAAAACCAGCAATGTATTTTGAGCCGTACACACAAAATGGTTTTATTTGAAATTGTGATGATGACCACTAAGCCTAGTATAGACAGCCAATCTTCGTAGGGACGTGGCCTTGCACCTACCTAACTTTCTTTAGTGTTTGTCCCCTTTTGGTGGCTATCTTCAGCTTCTGCAACGAACCGTCTGTTTGTGGTGTGCTATCACCCTTTTGAGCTACCAACACACATAGGAATGCATAATTATACCACACCTTTCCTTTCATCGTCGATGTTCAGGAATTCCGGAACAACCCCCCTCCCCCACCCCGAAAGAAAAAGGTTCAAGGGGGCTAAGGCCTGCTTGATACGAAACCACTACTTCCTTTGACCTCGATACCCTGTCGCTCTTACTGTGCGAGTCAAACGGTGCTGCTTCCTGGCAACAGGGGTGTTTCGTGACGACTGGAGATGCAAATATCAGTCTAGACTTTGACCTTGTTGGTAGACCATGTCTATTCCAAGTCACAACGTGAAGTCTTTCCACAAGGCATGTCTTGGGGCAGCCGGCGATGACCATGCGCCATACTGAATCGGTTTGCCGAAACTTGCTTTCTCCAACCTTTTTCAATAGCATACCAGTCTCAAGATCGCATAGCCATGGTCCCTCCACCCAATACCAGGCTTCCCCGACCTCCTCATTGTGCGCAAAAGTGTCAAAAAGTAAAGTACCGTCAGTCTCGGTTTAGTAGACATAAGCCATGCCAAGAAGCACCGCCAACGTCAGCGTGCCTTACGATGGCCAAATGCGCAGCTATCTTTCAACGGCTGTCAGATGAGCAGAGATAGGGCTGTCATCGCTCCCCACCCCCGACTGAGTATGATATCCCCCGTTGAAGGCGCACCATCAGAAAGACTTCAGCCACTGGTTGGCCGGCGCAGAAAACAGCCGCGAGACTGCACATGTGTTGGCTGTGCTTGGCCACTCAGGTCATCCCGCGGCCGCAGCAACGGGGGAAGCGCGGCCGGGCACGCGCATGTTCTCCCCCCAACAAGTGCCTCACACCCACCTACCTGAGAGATAATGTGACCGCTCATGTTGCAGGGGGAAGAGGTGGGGGAGAGAACTTATCCAACGGGCTTCATGAGTACAAGCCAGGGATAACCACCCTCCTGCATCTGACCCCTGCCTTTTTTTTATATCTGCTATAGGTGTGTGCCGATCAATTGAGGCGAGGTGTATCACTTTCACGACTTATGTACTTTGCGATCTCAGTCTGCCCCCAGATCTATGTGTACAGTGTTTGTTGACGTTTAAGATACAGTCCTTGTCACTGTTTGGAGTACAACACCATCTCGTGGTCCCTCTTGTTGGTCAACGGTGGCTGCTAAAGTACCCGTTTCGCCACCCATGGGTACACACCATGACGACCTGTGTCAGTTGGTGGGTCTGAAAATATATTGAGCTGAGGCCTGTCCACAGGGGAAAAGTCTTGTGTCATTTCTCAAATTTGCATTGAGCTCAACTGGCTCTCCTGAAACGCGTTGGCTGTGTCTAAGAAACTGTTCAAGCTCCGCCGCTTCTGTTGCGGTTGAGAAAAGCCCCAGGGTGGTCTGATTTCGTCTACTAACTTACCTGTCGACTACGGAAAGTGGACCGACCTGTTCTTCAGAGTTGTATCAGTTTCATGTCAGACAGACCTTCTCAAATTGTACAGTTGGCAGCCGGTTGAGTATTTGTGGCAGATCCAGTGAAACCATTTCCAGGCTCTGTGTGCCTACGACGAGTACTCTGACAGCACAAATTTCATAGAAATAATTACCATCCAACTTTCCGCGGGTGGTGCGATGCCGACGGGCGGTTCCAACGGTCGGCTCCGCCCCCTGGTTGAGGTTCTAGGCCCAGGGTCGCCATCAAGGGATGGACCCCAGGGAGAGGATTGCTCAATGAGATTTTATATGGAAATGCATGTGTAACTCAATTTCACTTCTGAGTTGACTTTGAGGGACTGATCAATCAATGTGTGTGTCAAGGGTACAGGCTCTTGTTTGGTATTACCTCTGTGAAGCATGATGTTAGACTTGGATCTGTCAAACCACCCATGACTCATCTTCCTCATAGTAATAATCAACATCTCTTTTTGTGCTCTCAGTTACGTTTAGATTCGATGATAGATTTGAAATTATGTAGCCTAAGGTGACATGGGCATGATGTGGGAGCCCATTCTTTTCAAGCTCTGTCGCCTCCAAGAGAAAGATTCAGTCATCACAGCTACGTGGATCTTGTAGATACGTGCATGATGAAATATTGCGATGCTCTGAATATGCTACTCTCTGCTGAATGATCGAATCTCGTGTGAGTTGCCGCCCTTGCCGCCCCTGCCGCCCTCCTTGTCTATTTGTTATCCTCAGTGATGATAGAGGCAGCCATCTTCCGAGCAGAATGCGAGCAGCCCCAAATCATGAAAAGCCTCAATGCTTTCAAAGTTTCCACCATTATGCAAAGACTTTGAATATGGTAAGCAGCATAATTCGCAAGGAAAATGAGAGTGCAGTGCTGAAGTGGCCGCCCACTCTAATATGCGTGTCACTCCTTTGCCAGCTCTTTGCCGATGCCCACATAACACCATCAAGGCTGTTTAATGCAATCTGGCGTCATAACGTGATAATGTGAATTGTTCTCAACACTTGATGGGTAAAGTGAACAAGCAGTCTCCTACACCACTCAATGTCACTGGTAGTTGATCCTTGTGCAAATGATGGGGTTGTCGGAAGCAACAGAAGTTGTATCCAGCATGGGGCAGTACTAGAAGTTGGCCAACATCAAGGTCAGTCAGACGAACGTTGATCAAAGAACAAATGAGCACCAGAGATGGGATCCTGCCGATGGTTGATGCCCACGGTGCCATGTTCTAGTGCTCATCTGCTACAAGCGGCTACTTGTACTCACTGCAGTTATGGTCGGCAAGGGTGTGCTTGTGCTTGTGCTCACAGACCTCAGGGTAATGGTGGTTGTGAAAACAGGCATCGTTGTCGTCAAAGTCGTTAACGACTTTGCTCCGGCCTCGGAGTTGGCCTCACTGCTCGTCTCACTGTTGACCTCACCGCCCACGTCCGGGTAGCTACCGTAACTACCATATTTGCCATAGGATCCATAAGCTCCGTAGTTGTTGACCTCAGCTCGAGGGGCAATCCCAACAAGCCTCTTGAAAAATCTAGTGATCCCATGGACGAGTTGACCAAGATCCGGGTGATCTGCCAGTGGGATAGGGCCAGGGATCGGTGCTGGTGCGGTGACAGCCACCTGAGCGAGACAAATTGTTATGAAGGGTCGAATCAAGAGCATCTTGCACTCTTCTGTGAACAAAGTTGGAACAGAGTGGCGACTTGTGCTGACACTTGTAAAGCCAACGGGCTGTCCAGGGCCGATTCATATCTTCTGCGGCTTGACCTTTGGGATGACATCTAGGCCCAGTCACTGCCTTTGTCACCGGGATCACCCACCAATCCTTTCTACCAACCACGGCATCCAGATCAAGGGATAATGCCGCTGATGTGAAATGTAAGATGCAGAGAGGGCCTGGAGCCTTGTTCGTCCTTACTATGTCTCAGACCCTGACAAACTGCCTCACATGGTGTCTTGACAGCGCTGTCAGACCACACTTCGAGAACCGCAAAGTGAGACAGGTCAGCAGTTTGGACCGCATCCTTCGGCTTTGATTGCTGTAATCAACCTCAGCAGGTGAGCTGAAGACCCTGCGTGCACGTCTTTGTCCCCACTCTTGTGTGATATAAAACTGTAACACGGCTTGGCTTTCAGCCAAAATCTGTGAGAGTGGTAGGACGGAAGACCGGTTGCCCACCAGGACTGTCCCGTAGCTCTCAGCTCATTGGTTCTTGTCGACGGGCTGCGCCGTCTCCATCCCTTGCGGCTACACCTAGGCGGTAAGGACCGCAGAACAAGGGGACCAAGGGGCGATGAACGCCTCTCCCAGACGAACTCTTGATCGTCCCTGAAGCCAGAGCCCGGCAACAGTCCACTTGGTTCAGCCTCGCCTGTTTCGGTCAAGAACTGTCTCTCCGTGTTGCCAGTTACACCAGGAACACCAAGCCAGAAGCAGACCTGGCATAAAATGTCCGAGGCTGAAATAGGCAACCTCCCGTCATACGAACACATGACGTGGTTTTGTCTGAGACATGGTACACGAGATCCCAGGCTTCTTGCACATCTAGCCGCCGACCCTTTAAGCAAATGCACCGGCGGCTCACTGATCAGATGGACCACAAATCTTAGTTTTAGGCTAGCAATATCATGTCCACAGAGTGTGATTCTCCAATATGATGCAATTCCTCGGTGGGGCGCTTTACACTCCTCTTTCTTCGCAAGTGCCACAAACAGTGACCGACGAGGAGCCTTACCCGAGACCGGAAGTTCAGCCCAGACACACCACACGACTCATCCTCTCCTGTCTAGCTACCGCCTGCCTCTTTTCATGGGTGGTAGGTATCTGGACAGCTCGTGCATGGGTTACCGACCGGGATTGTCTTCGTCGCTCTTCCGCCAACTGCAAGTTGCACACACTCAGTACTGCTAACACAGAGAGCCACGTACATCCAGCTGACGACTTCAGCCCCCATTCTCAAGTCAGGGAACATAGATCTTGCGATCGCCAGGTTCAACGGGTCTCTCTTCCGTGAGAGCATCTTTCGACAGGAAGCAAATCCTGAAGTGGATGCAGCTTGGGAGAGTTTGGGTGTTGATTGTCAGAGGCAACCCCCCCCCCCACACACACACACCCGGCGAGGTCCCCCTGTGCTTGCCCGGACATCTCTTGGCACTGCAAACATGATACTTGCTTACATATCATAGATCGGCCCAGCATTGTTCCTGAGGCATATGCGGAACTATCCGGAATTCGATCTTCACATGTGAGGGTATCCCCTGAATACGGCGGTGGATTCATAGCCAACGTTGAGGGCTTACACCACCTCCATTGCTTGGTACGGATCCCATCACATCGCGATCTCATCACATGGAGGTTGTTCCGTCATTTTTGTTTCTCTGTTTGCTTTCTGACTTGCCTGGGTCTTGTCTAAAGGCTCGTTTCCATCTGAAGGATTGCATAGAACCTCGCATCTCAAAGCACCACGGCACAATTGTTCTCATACCCGGTTATCCTCACTGACCTTTCACAGAATCTGATTCGACAATCACTCTTCTTCAATTACGACTATTATCTCAAGCAAGGAACAGGTGCATTCAGGAACGAGGGTCACATCCTTCGATCCCATATCAGTGAGCAGACCTGATGCTCTCTCTCTCTCTCTCAAAACGATATATAAACCCTGTCACTAATCTCTTCCAGCACACTGTGTGGACATCCTTCGGCAGCAGTTGATGTGTACAGTTGACATTGGACTCCTCGGTCAGATCTGGTGGGACAAAGAACACCCACAACCTTGGAAGCCTTCCCGGATTTCAACACAGAGCACATCTGCCGTAACTTTGAAGCGGTCAGAAACTGGGCAGCGGATCATCAAGTCCCAGCTGACGTTCCTGAAGACTATCTTCAAGTGCCAAGGCCCGAAGACGTGCTCCAGAGCATACCATAGCCGGCGTGTTTGTCTTCTCTCATCACCGGTCTGCTCATCACTGCCAGATACGTCCCTCCGTCTACTCATACTGTCGCCGGGCTTCTTCGGCAATTACGACTGAGCGTCTTCGACCCGGCCGGAGATCTACGGAACAGTAGCATATCGAGCACCAGTGCTTGTCAATTTACCCCTGAGTCAATGACCCAGGGTGCAAGCTATCTTCATATTACGAAACAGATTGGCCTCAACGGCAAAAGGCCAAGAACACATATTCGGCCACTTCTACCTCCTACCTCCTTACTCTTTACACACCTCCTCCTTAGATACACCATTTACCGTCACTCTCAAGGAAACTACCTCCCGACTTGCCGCTGGCAACTTTATTCCTTGGTCCGAGATCTTCCGGCCAACATATCTCTCAACAACGATCCGTTGTGCACCTGATAGAAGGCATCAAACATACATCAATCATTGGATCAGCAAAGTCTGTCCATAATACATCACCCAAACGTGTGATCTCAGAATCATATCATACACCACATACTCACACGCTCATCCGACCATATCTCAAGCAAAGACCTGGCTACCAGAAAGCCAGCGATCGCACTTATCGATCTTGCTATCTCTACCGCGCACACACCAAATAACTCGGACTATTGACGATTCACCCTATTATCCATTGTTGGGGCTGATACGGTACTCACGGCGGCGGAACGGAGATCGAAACCGTTGCATTCAGACTCCAGTGAGCATCCATAGCCACAACATACACAGCGAACAGCATTGTGTCGCTTCGAATCAAGGCCAAGATATTGTGTTCTTCAAACACTGTCCTCGACAATCACTCTGGCCAAGCCTGTAAGTATAATCCTATAGTCCCCTCTCCAGAGCCCTATTGTCACGCGTTGTCATCCCAGCTCATGACTTACTATGTCTGTTGATTGGTAGTCTGCTGGCTACGCGCTAACCCCTTTGGACAATCCCACCAGAAGAATCGGATGAAGTTAACCAGCACAATGGAGAGCTTCGTTTGAATGACTTTGAATGGGACAATTGGCTGACCAGATTCTGCAGAGGAGCCTAATCTTGGCCAAACATATTTAAACCCTCCCTCCCAGCTCCTCTTCTGCTCCCTTCCAACTTCTATCTCCAGCCCATAACTTCATACTCGGGTCGTGTGTTAGAACGGATCTCCTACAAATCTTCTGGCAGACCACAACAGCGGTCTCCAGCATACTACAGTCTTCGACGTTCCCAGAACCCGACTCTCTCTCACCTCACCACCTACCGACCCACCATGGCGACGCCTACCCCCGTCGACCAAACGGTCCAAAGGGACCTACTCCCTCCTCCTGACCAGGCCGACACCCCTGGATCAACCCACACCAAAGACCTCGCAGAAGAGGCACACGACGACAACAAAGTCGTCAACGGAGAATCTGCCCCGTCCACAGGCCCAGACACCCCTGATGTGACGGCGGAGTTCTCCACCCTCTCCCTCTCCCTCTCCCTCCCCTCCTCCTCCTCCTCGCCTCACACATCCTTCACCGAGGATAGCCCACAAGAGGCATATCCATACTCATCCTCCGACTACGACTCCGACTCCGACTCCTCGGATGAGGAGCCCGTCACCTCAAAGCGGGCAGAGGCCCGCTCCAAGAGCGAGACCGAGGAGTAAGTTACACACCCCCCCCCCCCGACCACATACTCAGCCACATGGGGAATAGTATACTGACCCATCTCGAAACGCACGCAGGGACGACAACGGCTGGCAGTACCTCTCGCGCCGGCCCGATACATGCCTCGGTGCGGGCTGGGCCCCCGGCGACGCCCCGCCCAACCGCACCTTCGCCAACGAGCACGTCGCTGTGGCGAGGTCGGCCCTCCAGGGCTACGGGGTGTTCGCGGCGGCCGACATCAGGCACGGCACCGACGTCCTCGTGGAGGCGCCCCTGCTGCGCGCCAGGGGCTTGGAGAAGCTCTGCGCCAAGCACGCGCGGCTGGGCGGCGAGGAGAGGGCCGTCTACGACGGGCTGGTCGCGCACCACGAGTGGGAGGCGTGCCCGGTGCGCCAGAGGTGGAACGCGAACTCGTAAGTTGCACACACACACACACAGAGAGAGAGAGAGAGAATATGTCCCTCACTCCCAGCCTTCAAGATAAAGCACTAACATTCTCCCCACCTCCAGGTTCGACCTGGCGAGAGGCTACAACGGGGTCTTCGCCATCGCGTCCAACTTCAACCACGCGTGCGGTGCTCAGAGGAACACCAAGTACGAGTGGGACGAGTGCGAGCAGGCCATGACCTTCACGGCCACCAGGGACATCGAGAAGGGGGCGGAGATGCTGGTCTCGTACTGTGACTACCGGCACGTGCTGAAGGCCGTGTACGGGTTCGTCTGCCACTGCGGTGGCTGCGAGCACCAGGAGGCCGACCTATTTGCGAACGCGCAGTCGTAGGGAAAGGGGGGGACTTTTGACAACGATGAGCTCTTGATGAGGAACCAACTTTTTGGGAGAGGTGTGAGTGCGGAGGCACTCGGTGCCTCAGTAGAAGAATACCAAGATGTGTTTTGCCTTCCACATGCCACTTTCCATCACCGATCCCGCTTGTGAATGAACCGTGCTCTCCCAAGGGCACGGCAAGGGCGAGTTGTCAGAAGACAGACAGCCAATATCCCATCCTTGGCTGCTTCGTAACTCCGACCCCTGCCCGCTTGTCCCATCAGTCTCCGCGGGTAGGAATGTCTTCGGGGGTAAATCTCACGTGTGACCGCTCCTAGATGATCCTCCACGGCGAGAGAGGGCTGGCCCCCAAGGGGTTGCAGACAACGAAGTGGTTACCATGTAGCCAGGCAAGGCCTTGAACTTAGCTGCTAGGGCGCCAGATCGCATTCAGATCCCGAGGGCACGGCTTCCTACAGGTAGAGCAGTCAGTTTGCGCCATTGGGCGGTGTTTGCAGGGCAAGCTGCGGCTTTTGACAATCCCTACCCAGAGGAGCAGGAGAGCAAGCCGTAGGAGCACCGCAGGACGCTAACCGCAGAAACAATAGAACTACTAATCACGCCTTATATCCGATCCAGTCTACACCCGAAACGGGACGCCTTCCCCTCGCGTCTTCGGCTTTTGGCCAGGGACGTAATAACAGGGCCCGCGTGACGGTCAGAAATCCGCAAGAAGGGAATATGGATTTATCCTCTTGCGTCCTGCCCTGCTCAGTGCACAAGTGCTCGACGAGTCATCATTTATCTACCCGGCCCATATCAGTTGCGAGTAAGTAGACGGGGCTTTCAGTCGTATCTTCCTCTCCTTCGAAACGTCATCGATACTCGGCAATTTCTGCGCAGTCACAGAGAGCCGTCCTTATTCCGGTTAGTGTCACTGGCAGTCTGTACTCCAACCTAGTGAGCTCGGCGGGGACGCCATGGACCGAGAAACGGGGTTGTCGGTCCCATCTGACTCCGAAAAGCCATATGTCTCGGACCGGGAGGAAGGAAACGAGCCACGAGTGGACCCCGAAAAAGATATCGAGCCAAGCCCCGGATCTGATAAACCAGCTGGCTCGGGTTCGCCAACTGCGCCGGGCCCGGGGCAGAATGCACCTCAAAGCTTACACGGCCCGATCCCCGATGGCGGGACCGAAGCCTGGCTGCAGGTACTCGGGTCGTGGGTTGTATTGGTTGCAACCTGGGGTTTGGTGAACACGTTCGGGGTGTTCCAAACTTACTACGAGACGACACTGCTTACGTCGTCGTCTTCGTCCTCTATATCGTGGATTGGTTCGCTTCAAGCTTCCCTGCTGATGCTGGTTGGTGTTGTGGCTGGACCTCTATACGATGCGGGATACTTCCGCCACCTGCTCATCAGCGGGCTCCTTCTCATCGTCTTTGGGCAGTTTATGACATCCCTGGGCACAGAGTACTGGCACCTCCTGCTGGCGCAAGGCATTTGCATCGGTATAGGCATGGGCTTGACATTCCTTCCCTCCACGGCCATCCTGTCGCAGTACTTCACCACGAAACGGGCGTTTGTCATTGGTATCGCCAGCAGCGGGAGTCCGTTGGCGGGAATCGTCTTCCCAATCATCTTCAGTCGGCTCGTCTCCGGGGTAGGCTTTGGTTGGGCCACGCGCGTCATCGCCTTCATCTTATTGGGACTGAGCGTGATCCCAATCATATTCATGAAGACGCGGGTGCCGCCATCTGGCCGGAAGAGAGCGCTCATTGACGCCAGTGCTTTGAAGGACCCGGCGTTCGTCCTGTTCGTTGTGGCGAGCACCTTCATGTTCCTGTGCCTGTACACGGCTTTCTTCTACATCCAGCTCTTCTGCGAGATGCACCATCTGTCGAGCTTGGACTTTTCCCCGTACACAGTCACCTTGCTCAACGTGGGCAGTGTGTTTGGCCGGATCGTGCCAAACTACCTGGCCGACAAGCTTGGGAGTGTGAACGTGATTATCGCATGCGCTGCCGTGTCAGCTATCTTGCTTTATGGCTGGCTGGGCATCCACAATCTGGCCGGTTTGGTGGTTTTTGCGCTGCTATACGGCCTGTTCTCAGGGGGCATCGTGTCTGTGACGCCTTCAGCGATCCTGACCATGTCGCCTGATATGTCCCGGGTGGGAACGAGGATGGGAATGACGTTCACCTTGACTGGCTTCTCCATCTTGGTGGGCACGCCGATTGCTGGAGCGATCCTCGGTGGGTACAGCGAGCGGGAGTGGATGGGGGTCATTGGGTACTCGGCGGCCGGGCTGACTCTTGGTTCGATCTTATACATGGCTTCCAGGTTCGTTTTGTACAGGAGAAATGGTAAATTGGCTGCATGAGGCATACAAAGCAGGTTGGCCTGTGGCATTTACATCCTGGGTATTAGAAGGAGCCAGTCATGGTGGTGGTAACTTGGCGGCGTTCACTACATGGGACAGTCGGAGGTGTCAGATAAAGTGCCATCACGTCTGATAGAGAAAGAATGAGATGTTCGAGGTATCAGTAGACCTGTGGCTTCCTTCTCCAACGGGAAGCTCAAACTCGTGGTATAGAGAAGGAAGGAATGTCCCGACTGCGAGCCTGCAATGTGCGCAAGATGCACGCCTCATGATTTCGGGAAACTCCACAGTTGCAAGTCTGCGCGTCCTTCATCCTTTCATGTTGCCGAAGACCTACACTTTGTAATCTTGTTTCCCAAAACAGCTATGTGCTTGAGCGTAGACGTGTGCCCACGCAGGTGCTGACTCAGTACATCACAACCCATGGAGAGGCTGGTGTGGAGGTTGTGCGGCTGTCTCCATCGATTACGATTTGACTGCATGCACACAGCGGAGTCCAAGGTTCTAGCAATACACAGTAGCAGCAACAGTATTGATCATAGTATTCGTCTGGATCTCGATCAGTGCTCAGCAGCATCGCACACCGGAGCGCAACTGTCTGATTGCCAACGGTTTGTCAGACACGACAAACCCAGCCGGCATTTGATCCACCTGCTGGCTGCTGATGGCAGTAGCAGTAAGCCATGATTAAGCAGGGCGTCTAAGCCAGCTCCAGGGGGAGGCAACAAGGTACATGGGTACATACCCCACCATCTTAGCCTGGGCCGCACCTTGCAGGCCGACCTGTCCCAGCATGACACTGCAGCAGCCCAGCAACGCAGCAACCCCTGCCTCGACCCGATTGCTGCGGAGAAAGCTATCACCCAGCAGCGCCAGCAACATCAACTGCCACATGGAGATCCGGGCTGCAATGCTACCAAAGCTTCATCGAAGCCAAACAACATGCTGGTCGCCTTGGATGGGAACGGGCGAGGGCCTCTGCACGCAATTGACCAGTCTGGTCACCTGTGCGGCATGCAATGCGAGCTGTACCGTGTTCCGCCTCCTCTCGATGGAGCGAGCTTGATACGACCGCAGCTCCAGTCCACAAGTGTGCCCGTGCTGGGGAGATGCGGCCCCACCACACCATCTGGTCTGCTTATACCATCATGAGCTGAGACATGACAGACGGGCAGCCTACGGAGCAGAATACCTAATAGTACGATGTTCTAGAGCTTTCCCTGTTGGGTGGATTGCCCTGACAACATTCGGCGGCACGGCCGCGTTCCCGCCCTAGCAACCTGCCCTAACACCTGCCGTCGCATTCGAGACGCTCCATTGCGTCAAGACAACTGGAGCCGTTGACAGAGCTCTATATAAGGCGGCCAGACTCCCAGGCCTATCCGTGCTCACTACCTCAACAGCCCGTACTCCATATACCTCACAACAGACCGTATTGGTGCCCCTCGATTAGCTCTTGTATACTCCAATTGATATCTCCGTTGTACTGCCAGACCAGCACAAAACATTCAAGATGGCTCCCAAGATCGCAGTTGTCTACGTGAGTACTCACTTGCCCCTCCATCCAGGCCTATATACCATTGTCCATAACTAGCCATGTTTCTATGGTGGCTTTGCAACATTGTCACATACCTACACGCGTTATAAATGCCGTCAAGGTTGCATGCCTCTACTTGCAAAGCAATGGCTGACAATTCCATTCCAGTACTCCATGTACGGGCATATCAAGCAGCTCGCCGAGGCTGAGAAGAAGGGAATCGAGGCTGCTGGCGGCACAGCAGATATCTTCCAGTACGACTGAACCGCTCTCACTCCTAGTCTCAAGTATGACCCCACGATACTAACATCTCGTCCGCAGAATCGCGGAGACCCTGCCCGAGGACGTGCTCGCCAAGATGCACGCCCCGCCCAAGCCGACCGACATCAAGGTGCTCGACGACCCGCAGACACTCGCGGGATACGACGCCTTCCTGCTCGGCATCCCCACGCGGTTCGGCAACTTCCCGGCGCAGTGGAAGGCCTTCTGGGACAAGACGGGCAAGCAGTGGCAGGGCGGCGACTTCCACGGCAAGCTGGCGGGCGTCTTCATCTCGACGGCCTCGCCCGGCGGCGGCCAGGAGTCCACGGCCCTGGCGGCCATGTCCACCCTCGCCCACCACGGCATCATCTACGTGCCCCTCGGCTACGCCAACACCTTCGCCCAGCTGACCGACCTCTCCGAGGTCCACGGCGGCAGCCCCTGGGGCGCGGGCACCTTCGCCGCCGGCGACGGGTCGCGCCAGCCATCCCCCAAGGAGCTCGAGGTCGCCGGGATCCAGGGCAAGACCTTCTACGAGACCGTCTCCAAGTTCACGGGTTGACTACATGGAAGCAAGGCTGACGGTAGCAAGGAGGGTGGGACGGCTGGCGCCGCCCCGGCTGCTGCTGCGAAGAAGGAGACGGCATCCACGCCCGCTGCTCAGCAACAAAATGGCGGCGCGGCCAAGAAGGAGAAGGATGGCGAGGGCCCTTGTGGGCTCCCCAAGAAGTGTACTATTCTATGAGATACCAAATAATATAAACAATTGAGAAATTAAGGAACAAACCATGGGTATATGCACACGAACATGGTTATGCTTATTTGCTTCACATATGCTGGACGCTCTCTTATAGGCTGGGCCATGTTTGCATGACAATGCCACAATGAACTCCCAGCAAGTGATGCCGCTTCTGCAGCTTATAGTTTTGACTGCGGCCCCTTCAACTTGTCCTCCCACCAAGGATACACACTAGGCGCATTCTTCTCCATGGTCCCCTTAAACTGAGGCTCCCTCTTCTCCAGAAAACTGCTCACACCCTCAGCCACGTCCACCCCACGGAAAAAGTCATACAGCACCTTGCTCTCAAGCAAGTGCGCCTCCTCCGGGCTCGCGCCGCCGCGGTAGATCATATCCTTCATAGTAACAACACTAACAATAGAGCACTCCCTCGCCACCCCCTCAGCGATCGCCAGCGCCCGCGGCAGCACGTCCTTCCCGTCATCCACGAGCTCCGTGAACAGCCCGTCCACGAGACTGTCGCCCGCGGCGTAGGTGCCGCCCGTGGTGACGAGGTGCAGCGCGCGCGACGTGCCCACCAGCCGCGGCAGGAAGAAGGAGCTGCACGCCTCCATGGCGAGCCCGCGCCGCGCGAAGACGAAGCCCACGCGCGCCTTTGAGGGGGCCACGCGGATCGCGCAGGGGAGCGTCATCGTCAGCCCGACGCCCACGGCGGACCCGTTGAGCGCGCATATCACGGGCTTGCGGCAGTTGTAGATGGCGAGGCTCACGCGGCCGCCGCCGTCGCGGTCTGGTTTTGTGGGGTCTGGGTTAGCCGGGTGTTACGGAGAAAGGTTGGTATGGTTGGGGGTTGGTCTAGGATTTACACATACGTGTGTCCCGGGTCACCGGCCCCGAGGCATCCGGGGGACCGTCGTTCGTACCTCCGTCGTTCGCCCCTCCGGCGAGGTCCATGCCCGCGCAGAAGATCTTGTTCTGCGGGTCGGAGCCGGTGAGGACGACGCACTTGACCCGCGGGTCAGAGCTGAGCATGCCAAAGGCCTTCTCCAGCGAGCTCATCATGTCGGTGTTGAAGGCGTTCTTGTGTTCTGGGCGGTTGAGGATGACCATGACGACGGGCGTGACGGACTTGGAGGCGGGCGGGTGGTGCGAGAGGCGCACCGCTGGGAGGGAGATGGCCTCGTATGAGTCTGGTGGGCTCGTCATTGTGCTTGTTCAAGTGTTGTTGACTTCAAATTACGAGTCTGAGAAATCCAAGTATCGTGGGAAAATAGCAAGTGAAGATGCGAGTTTTTGTTGATGTAATTGAGACCTCGGGCAAGCCCTCTGGCAATTACCCAATTGTCGTCGATATTCCGGTGTAAGTGACCTCAGTCAATTGAGAGGGGTTGTCACAGTGTTAGTGTCGTGCCGAGGTCGAGCGGAGAGTTGAAGACTAATCAGAGACCTGCCACCGGGACCATATGTGAACTCCGGCGGACAAGTCCAGGGATGAGGAGTACGGAAGATCAGCATAAAAAAGTCAAGACCAACTTCTTTTCCAGAAGATACGTAACTTTCCGCAAATGCGAGGTTAATAAAACGAGACATTGCTCCAAAAGGTGGCTCAACGGCAGGAGAGTGAGCATCGATATAGACAACGTGACATGCCACCACAAGATGACAAGGCCTTCCAAAGTATCGATTCATCTCATCTCCCTGCAGTCAACACCGCCCAGGTTGAGAAGATAGCTAGCAACGCACACCAATAATCTACATGAACTTGCTCGCCAGGCTCAGCAGCCCGCTGCTGCCGCCGCCGCCGCTCTCGCCGCCGCCCGTCTTGCTCTTGAGATACATCTTGAGGGCCATCTCGCCGGCCTGCTGCACGGCCGACTCCTTGGAGGTGTCGGAGCTGACCTTGCCGGCGGCGCTCTGCTGCTCGAACAGCTTGCTGGCCTCGGCCATGGCCAGGCCGATGAACTCGCTCTTGGAGCTGCCCGCGCTGCTGTCGCCGCCCGTGAACATCTTGAGCGCCTGCAGCGCGGCCGCGTTGCCCATGCTCGACGAGTCGTGTTCGGTGCTGCCGTCGTCCTCGCCGCCGTACAGCTTCTTGTGCTGGTTGACGGCGGCTGTTTTGATTTGGTCTTGGTCAGCGCTGGTGTCTCTGATCATTTCTCATGTTCCATCCCCTTCCTTCGTATATGTTGTCTTCCTTTCGGATGTGAACGGATTCAGGCATGGAGGGGTGCATACCCTGCTCGTCAACCTCCTCATTGGCCAGCTGGTTCTTCTTGCCCAGGAAGTTCCCGATCACGGAGGAGAAGAGGTCGCCGCCCGAGCCGCCCGCGTTGCGCGTGGCGTGCTCGGCGGCACCGGTGAAGTCGTCGTCATCGTCGTCAAAGGGGACCTGGCCTCCTCGGGGAGGGACTGTGGAGGGGGGTGAAGTCGTATTAGTCGGGGCTGCTCCTCTGGGCTGACAGGACTGGGTTCTACTTGCGTCCACCGCCTGCGCCTCCGCTGCCGCCGTAGCTACCGCCTGGGGTTCACAACGCGCATTAGTCTAGGGCACATTGATTGTCACGATTAGGGCGTCGAGTCTTACTGCCGAATTCTATCCATTCAAGCGGTCGTCAGTTTGAGACTCATAGCAGAGCCGGGAGCTGTGCCGAGCATCGTGAAGCTTCCCCAAGCTCGAGGCTTGGCAGGGGACTTCACGACGCGGGGTAGCTCCCGCAGCGAGCGCGATGGGACTGTACTTACCAGGCTGGTCAGACATTTTGATTTTGTGTTATTTGTGCTGGGAATAATTCCTCGGGAATTGGTAGATGTGAAAGAACAAAAGACCAAAGACGGACTGTTATCATGAATGGGAATTCTGGAGACGATAAATATACGTCACCTTACCCGTTGATTGTCGACGATAGACGCCGCAGAGTGAGGCAGCCGTCGTCACCCACTCGGCCCCCCCTTTTGGCCCAGTCGCTCGCTGGCTGGCTGTGCGCAGTGACAAGGGCGGGGCATCTCGACAGCGCTGCGCATGCTGAAACTCACACGGGTTGCAGGGTTGGTAACAGACCGCCAGACTAAATAATGCAGATCACCCAGAGATCCCTGGTTCTCTCCCAGTCTGGGCGCATCAAGATCCGCCAGGTTCTCGAGCTGTTTGACAGTGGGTGGCATGGACAAGTCTCTATTTTAGTCCACCCAGAGGCCAATGAGATTTCATGCCGCAGGATGCTCACCATCGCCTCGCTACTGCACGGGGAAGCTGTGCGTGCAGGCAGTGAGGGGGAAGGGTGGGTGTGATTGTTCTTGTGGTGCTGAGTGTGGGGTGGAGGTCTGAAGCTTGCCCGAGCTCTGGTCCCTGGTGTTGGTCTTGGTTGGAAGCATCTTTTACCGTCCCGCATGGCCGCATGAAGGCTGTCGACGACTTATGCGAGCACACAACAGCAATCATGTGTTTGCTTGGCGCAGGGAGTCCTCAGCGGTCGTTCCCATTATGTGTGTCAAACATGTGAGGTCGGTCGATCCCCCAAATGCAGGGTCAGCTGAGTTGGGTTAAGCTCTTCCGAGATCACAGTTTGGTACAGAGTTGTTGCGGACGGGACTGGCCACATTGTGTTGATGCCCGCATCCTCAGCTGCCTTGTCCTACTTCCTGTTGGCACACAACCCCACGGAATATTGGATCGTAGCTTGGGTGCAAGTGAGGTGACAATGAGCACCCGTATACATGTCTCGCTTGGAAAGGCCGGCGGATACTGGAAGGAGGAGGATGGTTTGAGAATTGACACCGTCGCGTGGCTCCCAAGAGCAGGGAGACCAAGACCTCACGACTGCCCGAGCCTCCGGTTCATACATAAAGAAGCAACAAGGCTCATACAAGTATAATTCTGAACGTATCCCATCAGACACATGTCCAGACCCAACCCACCGGCTTGTGGTTTGTCCTCTCCCCACCGTCATCACCACCACTTTTCATCCTTCCCTCCTAAGACAGGTCGTCACCTGAACCAACCATATCTGCAAATTTCATGAGAATTGCCACGATGATATGGCAACCCCAGTAGTACCCAAGCTCCAATGGGTCCCCTAAGAAGGGCAGGTCCGGCGCGACGAGGTGGGAATGAACCGCAAGGTCCAGCCACCTCGTCGGCGTCCGAAAGCGACCCCTTCTAGCTGACTCCATGGATGCATGCGAGTGCGCCTCAATGACCGGTCATTGGCGCATATTCGCTCCGTAACGCCCTGTCTTGCCCTTGGGCCGCTTGTATCTCCAGGACCAATCTCAGAACGGCCCGGCATCTTGGCACAAGAATATCATAAACACCACCATCTCTGAGCCACCGCCACATTAGTCGGCCGATATGCCCACAGGCACCTATGTATCTTCCCCATAGGAGGGATCCGTGGCTCGTGATTTCGTGCCCCAATCTCAGGGTTACCGCACGCCCAATAAAGAGAACGCCTTCCGCGAGGATCTATCCGTAGTGGTTAATTTTGCCAGCGATGTGGCAGGTTCCCAAGAACGCCTGTAAGGGACTACAACAATATGTATGCCTGCACACGACCCGGGCCATTCTGGCCAGGGCGCAGTCCACAGAACATGCGAGAATCTGTTGAAACAGATCATGATAGTGGGACCAGCGAAAAGTCGCTGCGATGGTCCCATCATGATTGGCCGTGGTCCAGTAACGACACATTCCCTCCCATGCCGTGGCCACTTCCCCCTCCTGCTGGGCCGGAGCTGCTCTTTTTCTTCTCCTTCTTGGCCCATCGGAGGCCGCAAGCATTGCACAGTGTTTTGGGGCCACTGGGGCCCTTGCGCCACTCCGGGGAGTCAAGAGTGCCTAAATTAGCATGTCAGAGACCGTATCTGGACAATAACAGCTTTCCAATTACGCCTCGCGAACTCACCGCAGTCTGTGCAGACGTATTCCTCCGCCACTTTGAGCTTCTTCTTCTTTTCCCCGGTTCTTGGGTCTCTGTCCATGGGTATTGCTATGCCGGCATCGCCCTTGATGAGCGTTGGGCTTGCATTGCCCGTCGTGATGCCGCGACTTCGCTCGCCTTCGTTGTAGCGCAGGCCCGTCAGCCTCTCTATATTCGTGTCGCCATGAGTGCCTTCGTAGCGGGCCATTTTGTCCCTGATCGAGTCTGGACGGCTGCCCGCTGTGACGCCCTCCAGGTTCTCTCTTGTAAGGGCTATGTTGAGCGGGTTTGGCCTCTCAGGTGGGGGCATCGCTGCTGCGTCGGAGCTGGAGCGGAAGAAGCTGGGGCTTTGCCCGATAGGGGTCATGTTGGTCGCGTCGGATGGTGTCATGTCCCCCCGGCTGTCCTGGCTCTGGCGCCAGCTGCGTGCTGCCTCCTCGGTTTCTGCCTCCTCCTCCCTGCGCAGCTCAGCGATCCTTCTCCTGAGGCGCTCGTTCTCTATCTTGTGCTCGAGGAAGGAGTCGAGGAGGGTGGCGTTCTCCTGCTGCTGGTAGGCGCGCGCCATGAAGAACACGGCCTGGCAGAAGGCTGACTGGTTGTTTGGGTTGGCTGCAAACCTGGCTGCAGCGATGTGTGCGTGGCCGACGGACTCGAAGATCTCGAAGTTGCCATCCTTCTTTTTCAGCCTGTGGAATAATCTCATCTGGCTGCCCGACGCGATAGCCTCGTTCAATTCAGTCAGGAGTAGACCTTGGTCATCTGGGTGTGTGAAGTCCTTGAGGAACTTCTCGAGGATGTCGTCGGGCTGGTAACCAGTCAGAGCGGTGACACTCGGGGAGACGTGTTTGACGCGGCCGTCTGCATCCAGGATCATCAGCAGGTCCTTGAGCTCCTCGACAACCTTTGCCGGCCAGTTCCTCCTCTTGGTGAACTCGGTCAGGGTCGAGCCGCCGGGCATCTGCGTGTTTTGGGTCATGGCAAAGCTGGTCATGGGCTGCGGGCCGGCTCCAGGGCCATTATCTTCGGATGGGGAGGGTTGGTAGTTCTGCATGCTGATCGAGCCGGCGCCGAGGCCGTTTTGCTGGGCCAAGGACCCGTGCTGTGGGCTGGCCCCACCCATGAGCTGGGGATTGAAGGTGGTGGACATGCCCATGCCAGGGTCGTCGGGCTGGTCCAGGCTCATGGACATGGTCGCATCGAGGTTGAACATAAAGTTATCGTGGAGCGCCATCATGTCTTGGCTGTCGGTCATCTGCAAGAGTCGAGGGACTCTGGGTCAGCCAGACATCGAGCGATTGGAAACAAACGTGAAGGTAAACGTGAACACAGGCGCGCAAGCGGGCGGGCGTTGGAGAGGGCGACCCCCGGACCCCCGATTCGGCGGCTACAGCTGCAGCTGCAAGGACGATATGCACTCAGAGCAACGAGGTCGGTCTCGGTCGGTCTCTGGCCGGTCGTGCGCGGCAGAAGCAACAATCAAGGTTTGCTGCAGAGGAATAACAGCAGTGAGGAGTGGGGCAGCTGGGCTGGCGCTGGGCCTGGGCCGGGCTGTGAGTGGAATGTAAAGCAGGAACGTACCCCGATTCCGTTCATGTCTTGCATGCCCATATTGCCAAAGTCGAACATGTTGGGCGCAGGCCCCGGGGGAGGCTGCGGGGGCCCTTGAGACATCGCGGCCTAGCAGACTGCCTGCAGCAGGACCTAGGCACGGATGACTGGCGCAGCTTTCGGGTCTGCACGGTAGAGGTGGGTGGGTATGCCGGCCGTACATGTATGAAGCAATATGGTCCGGCATGTATCGTCGCTATGGACAGGGCGCTGCTGAGCATGCGGCTGCAGCATCTGAGGTTGTCCTTGTGCTGTCCTTGTCCTCTTTACCGGACGAGCGCGGAGACTTGCGGACGGCGGGTGGGCAGTGGGCAGTGTGCGGTGGGCAGAGCTGCGCTGGAGACGCTGAGTCGCGGTATTTCAGGGCGTTTTCCACCGGGGCTGGCAGGGCCGCATCAAGGAGCCAGCAGACAGGAGCCAGGAGACAGGCGCAGATGGCCGGGAATAAACAGACACGCCCTGGTGGAGGAGGGCTCGGGAATGAAGGAGCCTGCAGGTGGACATGCGGTCGTCCTCGGGAGAGAGAACTATGGTCAGGTGAAGTGGTGTCTTTCCGAGCAGCCCTTTTTTTCCTTCTTCTATGGCGTACGCAGGCCGACTAGCAGTATCCTTATATTATGTAAAACCGACAAGCCAGGCCAGGGGGACGGGGAACAGGACGGGGTCGGGGACAGCCGCCAGAAAAGATTGCAGAGGTCCGGTGCAGTGCATGTGGTCCCTCAGTAACGAGACATGGTGCTATCCAAGGTATCCATGCGCGGGCGTAGCGCAGGGTGTACAGGCGGTCGAGGGTCCAGAGGCGTAGGCGGGTGTGCATGTGCATCCGGGCGGCGGCAAGAAGGGCAAGGAGGAGCTAGGCTGGAGCTCGGAGGAGGGCGAGAGAGGGAGGGGAGGGGACATGGGATTTCGGGCTGCAGGAATGGGGAATTGCAAAATCCAGTCCCAGGCCTGCAGGTCCGCGAGATCCCCACTAAAAAGCTGCCCAAGCCTGAACATTCTAAGCGTCTAGACTTCGGTGCTCGATTCATGTGAAGACGATCAAATGCCCTCCCAGCGCTCACTCCTGGACCCCTTCTTCTAACACCTTGTCCTGTCAGCCTTTTTCAATACACGACTGGGAAGCCAGGCTCTCTAAGTCTGCTGTTGTGTTGATCCACGAGCAACGACCATGACCGTCTGTCAGATCTGAGATCCCAGATCCTAGATCCCCACGGACGGTCCCTGACGTGGATCAGCAAGCTGTCGGCTCGGAGTCACACAACCCTCCTCCTCCGCTCCCAGGAGCACAGCCTTGGGTGACAAAAAGGGACGGCCGGAACCCAAGACACCTCCACACTTGTCATGGCCCCTGCGACTGCGGGACGAACAACGTTCCCCAGCCGATGATGTGCTGACCTGGCCTGGCTGGCGCAGAGGGCGTCCGTCTTGCCACTTGCCCTTGATAAGCACAGCATCTGGGGATGAGCACCCGTCTGATATACAGTCTCCTCATCCGTCTTCCAGACACAGCTACAGCGATTTTCACAATTCAAAAGTGCCGCACCTGTTTTGAAATGCTGGCAGCCACACATGGGAATTTGTCTACCGCGGTGGGATTTTCAGCTTCGTGAGCTGGACAACTTCCAAGTTCCCGTCTTCGAACAATGGGTCCCGGACCAGAAGCTCCGGTCTCCGCAAGGTTTGTGGGCATTGATTCGTAGCTTCAAACCTTGCCCACCTCGAATTCCGGGCTCACTGCCGGGCTCGTTGGTCAGTCAAGGCACTACTTGAGTCAAACCATACATTGTGCCGACACTAAATAAAGACTTGAGCAAGCGACGCTGCCTCGTGCAGGATACCTGTCGGATATCGGGCCATGTTTCTGTCTCTCGGTTGGGTATACCGGTAACTAGTCTGATGCCTAGAGTGAGTAGCACTATGCTGTTTCTCCTACTCATAGAACACGTTATGGAGCCCACTCGTACTGTTAGTCGAGGTATCTACCTACATCCATGAATTTCCATCGATTCTGACTGAACCTCTCATGTGGAGCCAAAATGAGGAACTTGACTGGTTGCGAATATCGCATTGTACAGAATTGCTTCACTCGAGGCGATTCGAGCCCGAGAACTTGCGTCAAGTACGCACGCAGTCTAACAACCTCGGAAGTAAATGTAATCACTTCTTCTGATCTTGGCTGATGTCTTATTGTACTTGTATCGGCAGGAAACTCCACCTCTGCTCGGCAACAATTGGCGAGCAATAGTAAGCTCTATATATGTGCTGCGATGAGAGAGAAGCAGATAAGCTTTCAAGGGTTGATAGAAACCCTTGGGGCAGCCAACTGGGGGTGGGGTGCTTGGGACAGGCAGCAGCTCCCCAGCTGCCCAGCTGACCTGGCGACGGCCCCACTTTTGTCGATGCAGCCAGACGCGCCTGCCTTGGACTTTAATTGAGACGGCACGCGTTTGCCTCGACCGACCAAGTTCGAGCTGCATCTTCTGTCTTTGTCTCTGTCTCTCTGCTTGACCTCTTCGACGACAAAACCACACTGTCTATTATTGACCATACTCGTCCCCCACCTACCTTTATCTCGTCTGCCTTTCAACCGAGACAACCATCAACAGATAGATCAGTGGCCGCTCTCATGAGCATCGCCATCCCTTGTCAAGATGTCACGCATCGAGGGAATGACGGTCCAGGGAGTCCGTTCCTTCCGACCCTTGTTCCGTGAATCCATCACCTTCAACACCCCGCTCACTTTGATCGTCGGGTACAACGGCTCGGGCAAGACAACCATTATTGAGTGTCTCAAGTATGCCACAACAGGCCAGCTGCCACCCAACAGCAAAAATGGTGCCGCCTTCGTGTTCGATCCTCAACTCCACACGCAAGACCTTGTCCCAGGTTGCGTAGTTCTCAAGTTCAGAGGACTAGATGGGGCGAAATACGTCGTCAATCGCCATTTCAAAGTCACCTTGACGAAAACCAAACAACGCAAATTCCAGACCCTCGAGACTACGGTTCGGGAGCAAGCCTCCAACGGAGAGAAATCAACAAGCTCGTCCAGGGTTGGTGATGTCGACAGCATGGTTCCCACTTACCTGGGAGTGGCACCTGCCATCCTTGAGTCTGTCATCTTCTGCCACCAGGACGACTCACTCTGGCCAATGAGCGAGCCGTCTGCCCTGAAGAAGAAATTCGACGAGATCTTTGACGCCCAGAAATACACCAAGGCCATCGATCAACTGAAGGTGGTTCGGAAGAAACAGGCCGAGAAGCTTCGTAATCTCCAGGTCCATCACATGCACAACGAGGAGAACAAAAACAAAGGTCAGAAAAACGCAAGGCTCTGCCAGCAGCTGACCGAGGAGATTGAGGAATATCGCCAGAAGGTCGAGGCCATCGAAACAGAAGTGACCGAACTTCGGCAGAAAGAGAGAGAGTCGCGTGAGGAGGCCAACAACTTTTTGAGTATCATGAACGACCTCAAGTACAACCAGGACCAGTACGACTTCAGGCAGAACAATGTCGAAGAGCTTCGCGAGTCCATCGACATGATGACCGAGGGAGATGATGAGCTCCGGAGATCCCTTGAGCAATACGAGGACCGCCTAGGGCAACTGCAAACTGATATTGACCAGAAGTCCTCGGAATATAGAAGCTTACAGGGTGAGATCAACAAGGCCGAACACAACTTGAATCTGAAGCTCGGGGAAAAGGGCAGGCTTCAGTCAGACAAGGACAAGTATGAACGCCAGCTGCAGACCCGCGTTGAGATGATCCAGGCTGCAGCACGGACCCACGAAATACGAGGATTTGAAGGCGATCTGGATGATGATCAGATACGACTCTTCAACGGCAAGATCCAGGGCATCTTCAACAGCAAGAAGAAGGAGCACGAGCAGCTGCAAGGTCGAGTGTCACACGAGGCGGACGCGGCCAACAAAGGCATTTCGGAGATGGAGAATGACAAGAACGCCAAAACCTCGGAGAGAGCATTTGCGAAACAGAAGAAAGCTGAGAATGATCGCAAGGTCAAGCGTTTTCAGACGGAGATGGACTCGGTGAAATGCGACGAAGTTCTCGTCGATCGTCTCGAAAGTGACAGGATCTCGCTGAACGACCGCCACCAACAAGCTCTGGACGGACTTGCCAGCAATGACTGGGACGAAAAGATACGAGTGACGCAGAAGGAACTGCGCGAGCTGGAGCAGCAGGGCGACGACCTGAACAGCGAGCTCGTCAATTGTACACGGCTGGCCTCTGAGCTTGCTCAGTTGGATCTTCGCAAGACAGAAGCCCGAGATCGTGAGGCAAGCCTGAACAATCTGACCACGCGTTGGAGCAAGATGCTCGGTGAGCAGGTTCGCCCTGGTTGGGAGCACGGGTCCCTCGAGGCCGATTTCAAAGCGAAATTAAGCGGGAAGACTGCTGCTCTAAACGAGAAGAAGGAAGCTTGTGACCAGCTGCAGCAAAAGCTCAAGCAAGTGGACTACAAGCTCTCCGAAGCCAGCAAGCAGCATCAAAAGTTGGCGGACAACAAGACGAGCAGTGAGACAGCTGTGTTGGATGTCCTCAAGGAAACGGCAGAAGATCCATCGGCAATCTCCATCGATGCATACGTTGATGAACTTGAAGATCTGGAGGCGAACAAGATGGAGCTCGAGAAGGATCTGAGCTTGTTTGATCATATGAAGTCGTACTGGACCCTGGCGCAGACTTGTTTACAAACAAAAAATAAGTGCCACATGTGCGATCGTGCCTTTGACGAGGACCGCGCCAAGTCGAAACTTGTGGCGAAGATTACCAAACACCTCAACGACGAATCAAAGGCGGAACTGGAGCAAGAATTCCGCGACGTCGACAAGAAGCTGGAGCGTTTGCGGGCAGTCCGTCCAAAACATGATGCCGCCCTGCGGCTAGCTAAAGAGCTGCCGGCAAGTGAGAAGGCGATTGACGAGGCCAAGAGGGAGAGGGACGACGTCTTGGGAAAGCTCGAGGAAGCAGACAAGCACCGGAGGGAAGCAAGCGAAAAGTTGGAGTCGCTGCAATCTGTTTCTAGCGTCGTCTCTGAAATCACTCACCTCTTTAGGGCAATCACGGATGCGAAGGAGCAGATTGAGCAACTGGAAAGGTCTCAGAGGCAGTCTGGCGGATCGACACGCACCCCCGGAGAGGTGGATGAGGCTCGGGCGATCTGCACAGAAGAGACGCGGAAAGTCAAGAAACGACTTGACAACATGTCTGCGGACAGGCAACGAAGCCGCGATCTCGTCAGCAACCTCGAGCTCGAGAGCAGCAAGCTTGATGGCAAGATTGCTCAAGCGAAGCAGCTTATGGACAAAAAGCGGGGTTTGTCTGACGAGATCAAGGCATTGAGAGAGGACAATCACACTCAGGATGCGAGAATCTCGGAAATTGACGCCCAGCTCGCTGAACTTCAGCCAAGGATCGATGCTGCGAGGGCACAGCGTGACGATGCTCTTGCAACGGGGCGTAAGAAGGCAGAGAGGGCGGCTGAGGAACGCGATACTGTTGCACGCACTCTCAACCAACTAAAGATCATCGAGGATGACATACAGGACTACGTGGATCGCGGCGGAGAATCCAATCTGACTTCGGTCGAGAGGTCCATCCAGAACTTCCAGCAGTTGCTTACCCGCCTCAAAGGCGAGATGGAGGAACTCATGAAACGCATCAATTCGCTGAAAGAGGAGTTGTCCCAAGGCGATTGGAACAAAAAGAACATCAGGGACAACCTCAAGTATCGAGAAAACAAGGCTGCCCTCGAGGAGTTGGCCAAGAAAATCGCACGTCTGGAGTCCGAAGATGCAGAAAAGGACTATGACCGCCTCATCGCCGAAGCCAAGAAACACGAAAAGAGAATTAGCGTTCTCACAGCCGACAGGAGTGAGTTGATTGGGAAGAGTAGGGCCACAGACAACAATTTGCACCAGCAGATCGAGCTCTACGACCAGGAATACAGGGGCGCCGAGGAGAAATTCCAAAAGTCTAGCATCGATTTGCAAACGACCAAGGGCGCCATTGCTGACCTGGCCACGTTTGGCGATTCGCTCGACAAGGCCATCATGCAATTCCACTCTATCAAAATGGAAGAGATCAACCGCATCGCGGGTGATCTGTGGCGCGCGACGTACCAAGGCACCGACGTTGACACAATTGCCATCCGCTCCGAGAAAGACACCCCGACGTCAAACAGCACGCGGCGGAGCTACAACTACCGCGTCATCATGGTCAAGCGGGACACGGAGATGGACATGCGCGGACGCTGCTCGGCGGGGCAGAAGGTGCTGGCCAGCATCATCATCCGGCTGGCGCTGGCCGAGTCGTTCGGGGTCAACTGCGGCGTCATCGCGCTGGACGAGCCGACGACCAACCTGGACAGCGACAACATCCGGTCGCTGGCGCAGAGCCTGCACGGGATCATCAGGGCGCGCCAGGCGCAGGCCAACTTCCAGCTCATCGTCATCACGCACGACGAGGAGTTCCTGCGGTACATGCGGTGCTCCGACTTCTGCGATTCCTTCTTCCGCGTCAAGCGCGACGAGAACCAGTGCAGTACCATCACCAAGGAGAATATCACCATGATCACCGAGTAGGTGGGACAAGTGTTGGCGTCCATCTGTCTGATGAACGAGGGTCATGCGCAGGTCGGGTAGTCTGAGGCTGTATGGGTCTGTGCGTTGGAGATTTTGGGCCGAGTCTGGCGTTTTGGTATGGAAGGGATGGCATTTACGATTGGCTTTGTTTGCTACGCACATAGCATGATGAGACGAGTAAAGACATTCGAGCCGGGAATTTGGATGACATTCACATGGTGCGGACAGCGGACTTGCTCCGTGTAATGTTGTGGCTTTTCTACCATGCTTGATTTGATGAGAATGCCTCGACCGGCTGCTATGACTGTGTTCCCCTTTTGGAGTAATACTCAAGTGACCCTCTCACTGGCTCTCTGACTGCGCCCATTTATCACAATACAATTTACGCCCTCAAGTGAGCGCGTGTCTAGGAACTCGACAAACTCCTCATGACTTGCCCCAGATCAGACCAGGTCATATCAAATCGCAGTCCCCGAGGGGCCGTCCTGATTCTTTTTGCTCGATGTCTGCCCGCTCCCCTTCCTCCTCTCCTGGCCCGTCTGTACCGTTATCATCATCTTTATCAACAGCACCACCGCCGCTACCAAAATCCCGAGCGTCCCTCCTCCCCTTCTTCGGGCTGGGACGCACAGGCATGCATTCAACCCAACGCTCCTCGGCGCCCTCCTAGGCCGTCGGGTCCTCGCCGGTCTCGGTGGTGCCCTCCTGTTTCTCCGCCTTCTCATCACCCTCGCCCTCGGCCTCTCCCTCCTTCTTCTCCGTGGTGGTGCTGGCCCCGGAGCCGCCATCGTCGCCGGCGGGCGAAGTACGGTCTGACGGAGCGGCGCCGTCCTTGTCCGCAGGCGATGTCTCCGCCTCCCCGGCGGAGGAAGCCTTCGCCTCGGGCTCGGGACCCTCGCCCTCGCCGGCGTCCTCCTTCAACCGCTTGTGGCTGCTGCTGCCCTCGTGCTCCGCGTCCGCGTCGTCCTCCGCACCGCGCTTCGATGACGGCGTCGGGCTCGCGGGCCCGGGAAGCGGGCCGCAGGTCGTCTCGTCCATCTCGTCGGCGTGGTCGGCTGCCTTCTCGGCGTCCTTGCCCTTTTCCGCAGCCTGCTCGGCGGTCTTGGCCTCCCCGCCCTCCTCGGACGAGGCGGGCGTCATGATGACCGCGCCGTCGTCGCTCGAGTCGGGCGTCTCATCTGCAGCGGCGGCGGCGGGTGCGGGTGCCTCGTGCTTGCGTCCGACGGCGGCCTCGACGTCGATCCCGCGGACCTCCATGTTCCCGCCGGTGCTGAGGCTGAAGCTGCTGGACGTCGGCGCCTGCGGGCCCATGTCTGCCGCGCCGATAATGTCTGGCCCGCGGGCGTGCGGCGCATCCTCCTCGTCGGGCATCTCCTCGTCCGATTTCTCGCTGCTGGTGTCCTTGGGAGGTTCGCCTTCGCCCTCGCCTTCGCCCTCGCCCATAGCGGTGTCGTTGTCGGCAGCATCTGCTGACGGGGAACCGTCATCAGCCGTCGCCGTCGTCGCAGCTTCCGACGAGGAGGTGACAACGACCGGCCCGGTCCGCTGCAGTTGACTGACGGGTACCACGCCGGCCCTCTGCTCCTGTCTGATGAGCTCGCCCTGGGTGATGACGCGCTGCTGGGCGGCCGAGCCCATGGGTGGTATGCCATTGACAGAAATGGAGACCGTTTCGATGCTACCGACGCCATTAGGCCCGTCTATCGTCTCTGTGCTCTCGGTACGGGTCTCGAACTGCCTCGAGGACTGCTGCGAAGAGCTCCTCTGTGACGATGCCGGGCCCTGGTTTGCCGCCAGAGGCGATGGCCCTCCGTCAGAGCCCAGCGTGGACGACTCCCCGGACTCGGAACCGCCATCGCCGTCCCGATTCCCACTCGACCGCCTCTGGAGCCATGGGATGGGAGTTAGCAGCGCGCCGCCTAGCGCCTCGTCGCTGCCGATGGCATTGCCATTGCTCGTGCTAACCCAGGCCATAGACGTGTCCGACCCGTTCTCCTGCGGCTGGCCCTGGTCCATGACGCCGTTGGGCCCGCCCAGCGACATGGATGACATGTCTGGGATGGCAGGCGGTAGGGGGTATGTGTTGTTCCCGCTGGTAACGTGAACGACCCTGTCCACGGCGTGCAGATATGACGGCAGCGACTTGTAGTGCTGTCTCGGCCGGAGCACCAGCTCGGCGAGCCGCTGGATGGTGTGGGGCGGGTAAGTGTGGAAGGACTCGTTCAGGACGCCGTTTATCTCGGCGATCATGGCGATGATCTGGGGCGGGAGTGTGCCGGGCTCGGGGGCTGATGTGGCCGCGGCAGCGGGAGCGGGAGTGGGAGTCGGCGCCGGGGCCGAGGTGGGCGGTGTGGGGGCGGCATTCTCCTTGTTGGTCTCTTGGGAGGAGTCTGCTGAGCTGCCGCCCTCATTTGGGGCTGATGATGGCGGTGGCTCAAGGGCGTCGGAGGAGGGGAGAGGAGCGAGGAAGCGAGGCTCCTGGGGAGAGGGAGCGACTGGAGAGGCTGGTTCGGGGATTCGTGGGATGGGGAAGTCGTTCTTTGCGATCTGGAGAGAGGCAGGTCAACGTCAGTCCAAGTGACTATTGGCTTTGGGCCAACACAGTAAGAGCATGCTCTTGTAAGCACGATGAGCCATACCTTGTCGAGACGCGATATAATGGTGCTGAGCAGGAGCGGCCATGCTGAGCTGTGAAGGCGGGCACATGTCAGTCAGGAAGCCTTGGCGGCTGGGGTCGCGAGGAGCCATCGCGACAGCGCAGGTGCATGCCCGACAACTTACTAGTCCATGGAATTGCCAGCTGCGAGCTCGCGCAGGGTCTCATCGTCGGATTCCATCTCCATGGTGGTCTGCCAGCCCGGGGCTTCCTCGATAGCTAGCTGGAGTGGAGACGTGACGTGACGGGGCGCGATGTTCGCTCAGCCTTGCGCGATGGAAAAGCTGCCCAGTGCGATGCGATGCGACCTGGGATTCGGCGGGCCACCTGATAGGACGTCGGCCTGCTGCTTGCTAGCGCGGTTGGAGGTGGGAGGTGGACAGCCCCGGCCGCTAGCGCCCACCGCTCTGGCTCCTCTAGGCCCCACGCTCCCTGCGGATCGACCCCAGGTTTACATTCGGTTCAAGCTTCCATGTGGGTATTCGCCTACTACACAGCACTGAGACGGACAGCCTCGTCTTGCCTGAGGTACCTACGTAGGTATGTATGAATTTACATATGGGTCCTCCGTACTGCACAAATTAATGAAAGGCACACGTGAACTAGGTTCTATGGTCCTAAATCACGCTTCATCTTGGCCCACACTGGGAATGATACATATGTAGCTCCGTCAATTTGATTGTGGGTCCCAATGTCCAGCCGTGGTCCAGGAGGCGAGGATAGAAAGGTCGTGTGCTGCCCCATGCTTCTAGATGTTTGCCTAGGTAGGATATACTTGCCGGTAATAATCTATTTCCGCTGAATGAGAAATATCTCTAATTGAGAATTGGTCTGTTTTTGGGCACTGAACTGATCCATCCCTCACGTTCGATCCCATTGTACGTACGCGGACAAATGTCCGTCTGATTAGCCAGGAGGTCGCCCATTTCCTGGGGACAAGCTCGTGTTTGTGAGAATCACGAATTTGGCCAAGGACTGTAGACTCTCGGCACAAGCTCACCATTCGTTTCAATCCGCCAGGGACTGGCCAGATTCGCACTTGTCAACCCCTACCTGAATACGGCCTTTGCAGCTGACAGCTTTTGTTTGCCGGCTTGGACGCTCATGTCACAGGCCCGCAGTGCTGCGTTGCCAGTGGTGCGACAGCGCAATTCATCGGATGACTGGCGTGAAGCGGCTGAGCCCAGCTCAAGTCCAGCCCAGAGGCCTCACGATCCAGCAAAAGGATAAACTAATTTGATTGTGTTTTTTGATGAGTTCCGACTCGTGCGTCGAGATTGTAATTCACGCACGAGGGGCCCGAGGGGCCCGGGGGCTAAGACGACGAGCCGGGAGCGACATTCGAGAATACGCGGACACCCCTCGCAGTCCAGTCCATATCCGTACAGGTATCTGCAGTCCCAGCCGGTCTGCATCATGACATGTTTCCTGTTTGCCGCTTGCTTTTCATGCGTCGAGCCCTTATCGGGGGTGGGCATGTCGGACGGTCGTCGCGGTCGTTGCGATTAAGTTTGGCAGGATCGGCACTTACAGCTGTTCCCAGTCCTGCCACACCGTCCTGGTCGTCCAGCGCTACTGCAGCAGCGCTGTCATCATGATCGGCGCCTTGCAGGTCGTGTTGGAGGGAATGCGCCGGCATTGCTATTTTTATCCGAACGCCCGCTCGCCCGCTCCCGCTTCCCTCGCCTGACACCACCCTCGACGGTGAGACATTCCCATTGAGCAGTCTGGCCTGTTATAATCAAGTTTTTGGACCGCCTCTATTGGGAATATGCCCAACTTTCCAGCCAGCATCCCGCATGGCCAACTGGGCAGCCTTGTGGGGGAAGAAATGGGGCGGCGGCACACTCACAAAGACCCAGCCCCTGAGCACCAATTCTGGCGCTGCGGATGATTCACCTTCCGTAGGGTTTACTTGGAAGCGAAAGGGGCCGCAGGCAAACCCAGATATCGGACGAACGAGGCACTGGGCCTCGTTTTGGGTTTTGGGCAGCCTCTCGGCGGCACTTCTGTGCGGCTGCCATCTGGTTGAGCGTGTATCACCCTTATCTAGGGGTGTTTGGCTGCAGTGTTTGACACACTACACGTGTAGATGTGCTGCATGCAGCAATGTACCTGTACGGAATGTTCGTATAGAAGAATATTAGTTTTGATGGAAAGGAGAGCTCGGTCTGGAAGCAATCACAGGGCTCCACCCGACCGATGCCGAGCCGATGGAATGGGGAATGGGGTACGGTCTCGATGACGTTGGCAGCGTGTCGGTGTCAGTTCGGTTGAACTGCCCTTCCAAGGAGGAGGAAGGGGGATGACGGCAACCGAGTGTCTCCCGCATGGCACGGCACTATGCAGGCACATGGTTCGCAGGGCCTGGCAGCAAGGCAGGAAGAAGGCATTGGCTGTAGCGGATGCGGCAGCCAGGGCAGCCAGGGAGAATTGGCCTCAACGAGTCGGGATCTCCCTGTCGTTGTCGGCGTGGCTGTGAGTCCAAACTTCCGATCTGATGGGGCCCGTGGAGCCCCGCCGTTGCGCAACCCAGAGACATGCACGTCAGCCTGTCTTTGCTGTTAGTGTCAGCCCCTTGAGGCCCTTGCATTGGCGCTGCCACTTGCTGGTCGTAAGTCCCTGACGCCCAGCTTACTCTAACAATAGTACAGTCATCTCATCTTGTTCGTCAATCGTCTAAGTCCTTTTCGACCAGACAACAGCACTAAATACACAGGGGCCATAGCTAGCCGTATAAAGTAATATCATTCAAACAAGAAAACAACAAATTTGAAATTAAACTACAAATACTGTTATCTTTAAACACTTAGATTACTTACACTAGATCTTATAATTTACTGTTGTTTATTTTTTATCCTCTGGTAACGTAGTTGTGCGAGAGTATTGCGAGTTTCCAGAGCGCTCTGGATTTGGTGGTTGCTGTAGTCATCGTGCAGTGGCTGAGAGCGCCGTCTCAAGCACAGTATGTGGGAACCAACTAGAGCCACACTAGCATATGAATGAGCATGGTGTCAACATTTCATAAGCTTCAAAAATGGCGCGTGGTGTAATGGTAGCATGCCTGGTCTCATTAATCCACAGGAGATGCCGGTTCAACCCCGGCCGCGCCAACATTTTTGTTTGGCCTACTAGCCTGGCTTGCTCACAATGACTATACAAGCAGAATACTTGCTATACAGCATATTAGTACGGGTAGACATTAAGTCTCGGGCTCAAAAGATGGCAGCCACCGTTGAGCTTGCTGCTAAGTGACCGAGCACGATGAAGTGGTTCAGTTCCCGTTGGTTACTTGAGTGACATACGTGACACCATAGCTGGAAGTTTTCTAGACGGCGAAAGACTTTCATTCGCCTGGTCAAGGACAAGTTGCCGGGCCGTAGCTGCAGGCCTGCTTCCTTTATGTATGCAGAGTCCATCACAGAATATGGGTCCTCGGGAATAAGTTCCGTGCACCGGTCGTATGCTCCTGTTATCATCCAGCTGCTGACCAAATCATGTAGAAGCGCATCTGGGGCGGTGCTTACTTATTAGTTGAACAGTGGGCAGAAACTGAGAAGCGGCAGTTTCACTCAAGCAAGGCTTAAGCAGGGAGGCTCTCTCACACCTATAGACGTATACCTATTCAGATAACTTCAAGTTTTGAGATTCTATTGTTTAGGTATTCTTGTTGTCAAACGTTAAGTCCTTCTAATTCCATTGGCCCACTTAATGCGTCGGATATATCTAATGTCCGAGTCAACATCAGCCAATCTTGGTACTTTTTTACTCTCCTTGAGTTGAATCAATCAGTTGACCTGACAAAACCTGACCTCATTGTCTCACTGCCTAGCCTTGGTTGGTGTCTTCGAGCTTAAGCCGCATGGTTGAGTGCCTCTTGGCTCTATCAATTTAGGTTTGGAGACGCCCTCTCACCCCTTTACACCATCTTAAGTTTTTGCTCTCAAGTTTGCGTTTCGAAATTTGGAGCTTTTGTAGTCTTGAGTCAAGATGGTAATTGTGGCAATTGCGGGCGGGACGGGTGCCGTTGGACGTACACTTGTGGAGGTGCTGGCTTCTCAAGACAAGCATCATGCAATGATTCTCACTCGCAAGGTATATACTGAAAAGCTTTGAGATCCACACACTGTCAAACAAAATCGTGCTGATCTACTCAGGACTCCAGCAAAGAAGAGAATTCCCTAGCGCCGGTGTTCAATGTCGATTACAGTGACATCGGCGCTCTCAAATCATTTTTGGAGGAGCACAACGTCCACACCGTAATAAGCGCCTTTGGCATCACGGCCACATCCCTGGCGACCTCTCAGCTCAGCCTCATCAAAGCCGCGGATGCGTCCAGTGTGACGAGGCGTTTCATCCCAAGTTCTTTTGCCATCCCTTATCCCGAAGAGTAAGCACCTCACTTACCAACCGCCCCTGTCCCACCCAGTCGGGCTGACCTCTCGCAGCGGTGTCGCCATCCTCCCGCCCCTGGAGCACTACTTCACCTCGCTCAAGACCCTCGAGGCGACCAGCCTCGAGTGGGCGGTCGTCCACAACGGCACCTTCCTCGATTACTTCGCGCCCCCGAGCCTCAAGACGCACCAACCCCACAGTGTCCTCGTGGTCGACATGGAGCACAACGCTGCCGGCATCCCGGGCGACGGCAACGCGCCCGTGACGCTCACGTACACTTTCGACGTGGCACGGTTTGTTGTCGCCGCACTGGACCTGGAGGCGTGGCCGCACGAGCTGCGCGTCGTCGGCGATGAGCTGACGTTCAACGAGCTTGTTGCCATCGCGGAGGAGGTCAAGGGGGTCAAGTTCGAGGTCGCGTACGACGGCGTCGAGAAGCTGAGGGCGTCGCAGATTACGGAGCTGCCTGGGCATGTGGCGTCTTATGACAAGTTCCCCAGGGAGCGGCTGCAGTGGTTCCTTGCCATCTTTGAGCTGTGGATGGCCACGGGGCGGGGCCGCGTGCCGAGGGAGGGAACGCTGAACGAGATGTTTCCGGAGATCAAGCCGTTGACTGCTAGGGAGATGATGGAGAGGTATTGGGCTACTGCGAAATAGAACACGGTGCCCTTTGCATGAAATATCAATGAGGTTTTCTATGCCACATTATTGGGACCACAGCTTCGACGTTCAAGAGCAAGTCCTCTGTGACAACAAGGTCTCTGTGGCCATTATTGCCTTCCTGAACCTGTATATATGTTTACATATAATTATAAGACTATCTTTTATTCTCAAATTATATTATTTCAGATATTCTTTGACAGAATATGAAGATTACTTGAGAATGCCTCGTTATGTTGCAGGAAAGCACTTCTATGGGAATACTTGGTAATTTTACGTCTTTTATTTGCGTACTGGGTGCAGAGTGGATTTAGCAAAATACCCCCCACCGGAGAGGGGAGTGTTGGATGTGCACAAATATTGCAAGGGGCAGGGGAGGTCGGGAGACAAGAGTACGGAGGTACCAAGCGTGTGATATGCAATGGCAACAGGACCCTGGCTGGATATTGCCTGCATCGAAACGCTTCTCCTACGGACCCGTGGACAGATCGATCCTCGGTGCCAGGCTAGCAGTGCCATGTCCCCAACGGATCCCTACCCTACGCCCTGTCCCCAACTGCTCGGCACGCGGCGATGCAACGGTGGTCCCCTTGCTCGAGTAACAGCGAAAGGGCCAGCCCAGCCCGAGCCCAGCCAGAGCCCAGCATTCCATCATCGTCGTCACTGGCACTGGCAAAGGCACTGGCAGCTGGCGAAACCGAACGTGCTCTGCTCTGCTGCCGCGGCTGCGTGTGAAAGGTTGAAATCCCAGAAGGGGCTCCTTAGCGTCACTTCTGTCACGCTCCCGTGTCCTCACTGCCTCATCCTCGCCCTCACCTTTTCTTTTTCCACTACTCCCCCTCGTCCAAGCCCTCCCTTCGAACTTGTTTCACGTTCTCCCCCTCTCTCGTCTGATTCTCCCGGCTCGCAAGGCTGCACATTGTGTAAGGCACTGGGATCCACGACACGCACCATCTTTTCTCTTGCTGCTTCTCTGCTTCTCTGCAAAGCTCGGATTGTACAGCCAAGCACGGCGCAGGACGGCACCACAGTATCCAACAAGGTACAACCACCAGGTACCACTGTATCCTCTCTGTGGGGAAAGGCCTGGATCCAGCGCCCCATTCTCCCCCTGGTCTGTGGATTCGTGTGGACAACCCCCCAATCTCAAATCTCCCTCTTCCTGCGCCTTGTCGTCGCGTGTACAGCCAATTCTGCCTGTCGTGCCCAGCCGGTGCCAGGTATTGCGAGTCGAGGCTGGCCCATCCTGCTGGCAGCCCTGGCAGCCCTGGTCGCTCTCACTTGTCAGACTCGCAGTGGGCTGCAACTAGAGCTACAGTACACTGCCCTGCCCTGCCCTGCGACTGCACAAAGTAGACTAAGTGCTCAGCCCTCCTTAGCAAACCCGCACGCACGTTGAACCCCGGGCCTGTGGACCTGAGACTCTCCGCCTGTGGCCGCCGCGCCGCTTCCCATCCTCCACCAAGCCATCCTTGGGTCCTTGGGACCCCCCCCCCCCAGCACACCATCCCAACCGAGAAAAGGGCCAGGACTCGGGCCCATCAACCACCACACTCAATCGCCTTGTCCCCCGACTCGACGCTCCGTGCTTTCTTTCCTTTCCGCTATTCATCAATCATCAATCATCATCATCATCCTCACTCTCACCCTCCCACACAACCACCAACACCACCACACCATCTCGCCGGAGGAGGCCCCAATCGCGACCCTCATTTCTCGTCCCCACCTCTGCAGCCGACGGCCACTCTTTCAGCCCACCGACAGCCGCGACATTTCCAATCCTTCTCTCCTAAAATTGTACTCGTCGCCACCAACCGCCCGGCCCGCATTCTAGGTCCTTCTCCGCACTCTTTCCTTGTCTTGGCAGACCATACAAGAGACAATCGCTGCGGCTCCTTTGACTCCTCTGAAGGAGTCGACACGCCTGCCCGCCCTGGCGTTCCGGACTGAATCTCGGCGGAACCTCCTGCCCGCCGACCCGGGCTTTTCTCAGGCCTTTCAAGAAGGAGGATATTTCCACAGAGAGGGCATCGCTCCCTCAAGTCGCGCAAGTATGAAGCGCAATAGCCTGGACTTCATGGCTGGGCCCTGGCCCAAGGCCTTCATGGCTGCCGCATCACTACAGGCCATAGTGTGTCTGGCCTTCGAATCGTGAGCGGCCCCAATTCCCTTCGCTGCCTCATTGACCGTCCATCTCACCGTTCGCAACATAGGTATACATTTGCTATGTTCCAGACACATCTGCTGGACATATCGAATACCGACGAAGAAACCAAAGCACAGTACAAGACGATCCCGACCTTCCTCACCCTCTTCATCTTCGGCTTCTTGTACGAGCTATTACTGGTCTATGACGCCCTTCGCTTGAAGAACACCATTCAGATCATCGGAATCTGCATCGCGAACCTGGCCCTTCTCGTATACACCGCAATCCAGATAGATCAGATCCACGACGCTCTCACCCTTCTGGGCCAGAACAATGGGCTGGACGGTGGCTTTACCAACGAAAAGGGCGTGGTGATAACACCGCAGCAAGCACTCTGGGACGAAGTACAAGGCTTCCTCATAGCGATCCCCATCATTCTCGCAGTGGGCACAATCGTCATGTCCTTCATCGCCTGGAAACTGTACCAGGTCTTCGCATGGGATATCCTCAAGCAGATCGGAGCCGACTACAGGATGAAGAAGAGGTTTCTTCACTACCAGGTGAGTCCCAGGGATCTGCGCAAGCAATGCCAAAGAGACAGAAGTTAACAGTCCCCTTAGGTTTACATCGCGCTGCTCAAGTTCGATTTCTTCTTCTTCCTCGGGTTCACCGTGCAGTTCATCGTCATCGTCACTGGCTACACCGACACTGAGATGTACCTAACAGCCGCTGCTGTCCCGATTACCATCATCATCCTCCTCGCCGCGGCGTACTTCACTCGACACGAGAACAAGATCGGAACCATCTGTGTTATTGTCTGTTACGTCGGTGCTCTTGCCTACTTCATATTCAAGCTTGTGCGCATCTACCAACCGAGCCACGCTGCTTTCTACATGCCGGTGCGCAAGAGTCTGACAGCATTTGCGGTTTTGGCGATCATGCTGTTGATATGCACCATTACCAATGCATTCTACTGCATGAACAACTTCGGCGCCGGCCTCAAGACACACCTGCTCAAGAAGAAGCCGAGCGAAGAGAAGGGTGACGGAGGTAGCAGTGTCGACATGCACGCCCTGAAACCGTCGGTGCCAACGCGCATGACAATCGACTAAAGCCGATTCACCTTGCCGCAAAATACGAGGTCCACGAGATAATGACCGCATTGTCCGGAAGCTACTCAACCTCCACTGGATCGCTGGCTCGAGACGGGGCGACAGACAATTCGGTCCAGCACGAAACACAGAGACGAAGTACGAACCGGGTACAATTACATATAAATCACTGCGGATACACCATATTTGCCCTTCTACATCTAATGGCGTTCTTGAGGGTTCTCTTTTTCATTTTTGCCCCGATCGGATATCGGAGGTGGTGTTCAGGGTCCTTTTGCTTTGGGGTAACGGGGCATTCCAGGAAAGAGATGCCAGCCCGTACCTGGTCTCTGGGGACAAGTGAAAAGATAAAGAGGAGGTGGATATTGGATGTCGAACCAAACGAAACGGGCTGGGAGAGGAGGGACAGGGCTTCCCCACGACACAAGGGCTACTGAGCATTTACAGCGGGCTATTTTTCTACATCTTTTGATATCCCCGAGGTGAAGGGGCGTTTTGATCTGCCCAGAACCCGCCCTCACCTCACCGGCTGGGAGAGGGGTCCTTCCTGGTTGTTTCTCTTTTCTTGTCTCACCTGCTTGGTCAGTCTTGCTTAAGGACAGTCACATGCTTTGTAGCACAATCTTGCTCTTGATCTTATAAAGATGAGTAACGGAGAAATTGTCTGCCCTACCAGACCGATACAACTGCTGAAAATATGTTTTGTCAAATGAGATCCTTCACCTGGTGCATCACCAATCACATGTTCACCTAAGCGAATGATGATCATCGTGCGTATTTTGTTGCGCCTCGCGATATAAATTCGGGACGGTTCCGTCGTGGTCTTGTCGGTCGTTTGTCTTCTACCTTCCAACTAAACTAGGAAGACACGAGATGAAAGTCACAACTCGCGATAGGCCAACAGCCGGTGTTGGATAGACAACAAGAACGGCGCGCTTTAGGGAGGCGGAGATGTAAAATAGTACCCAGGAGGCATCAACCCCTCGCTCCATTTCTATGACATCCGCAGATGTCGCAGTAGGGGCCATGTCACATATCAAGAGACTTTGAAATACATGGCGCTTTTAGCCACTGGTGCACAGTTTGCTCGGATGCCTGAGCAGAGGGTGAGGGCGCATTGTAGCAAACATACAGCTAAGTGTTCATCAACGTGAGCCTGCTGGGCTACTCTTTGATTACCGGCAACAAGGCAGTGCTGATTTATTCTAACACATGATTATCGCTTTCGGTTCAACGCGCTATGGTTGTTTGACACACAATACAGACAGTCAGACAGTCGCACGTAACTAGCCCTATGCTCTGTTGGGCCCCGTAACCCTTCGACGTTGACACTCGTGCCGCGTCATCAGGCCCTCCTCCTAAACCCCTTGTTATGGAGGTAATTGTTGCCCAAAAGCATTGAAAGGGCGGAGCTGCCCGTTGAAGGGATGGGGCCGCCCAGCACGCCCAGCAGGAGGTCCGCGTGTTCCGGTTGTGAGAAAAACCAGACCTTGTTGGAGTCGGAGGCGTCGTCCCGCTTGAACGCGAGGATCTGGCCGTTCTAGAGGATGATCTGCCTCGCGTCCCGGAGCAGGCCCTCGACGGGGCAGTAGGGACACTTGTAGCGCTGGTGGCTCTTGACCAGGTTCTTCAGCGAGTCCCTCGCCAGGACGTGGCCGCAGGGGAGCATCATGGGCGGGTTGCGGTCGGTGGTCTGCTCCTTGGAGACGGGGCAGACAAAGATAGAGTGATAGATCATGGAGCGCGGCAGCGGCGTATCGAAGGCGAGTTCGGAGGCGGTCGTCCACGAGGCTCGGGCTTGCGTCATGACCCCGACGAACATCATCAGCCGCGGCAGACTGATGGCACCGGCCGTCGCGGCCACGTACAGCGGGCTCTCGGCGCTTAGGCCCAGCAGTGAGCAGAACTCGCGCGTGAACGAGCTCGCTATCTCGTCGAAGCCCGCCTCGCCCACGTCCCCGCCGCCCGCGAACAGGTGCGCGTACGGCGACTCGCCCAGGTTCGGCTGGTACACCAGCGCCGACGCGAGCTGCGCGATCTCCTTGGCGTGCCGGTCCGCGAATCGAGGGAAGTTAGCCTGCGCATACTCCATGGCCTGCGCGGGGCCCTCGTCCTCCTCGCCGTCGCCGCTGCCGCTCTGCAGGATGAGGTAGATATACTGCCGCTTGCACAGCTCGAACTCGAGGTCGGAACCGCGGGCGTCAAGCTCGGCGCTGTTCTCATGCGCCCACGAGATGGCAGGCAGAAGGTTGTGGTTCCTGAGCTCCTTAAGTATCCGGTACATGCTTGCGAACTTCTCCTGGAGCTCAGTAGACTGCAGGGAGCGGACCTCGCTCATTGGCTCATCGTCGCCGCCTTCGTATCCCGCCTCCGCTGCGCCCCGTGAGTCCTGGTTTGGGATGGTGTCGTCGTCGTCGTCGCCCCCTTCTTCTTCTGCGCCGGAGTGGTCGGCGTCCATGTCGGTGTCATCGTTGGGCTGTGATGGTGGCTCTGGTGCCCTCGCCTCATGTGTTGGCTCTTGCTCTTGGAACTGACCCAGCGCCTCGGTCTCTTGTATAAATGTCGATGCGACATTAAACTGGCCCTCCCGTAACAGGTGCATGGCAATAGCGCGATTAATCAACTTGGGGTGTTTCGCCATGGCATCATCGTCGGTGGGCAGCGGCCTCGGGGGGAAGTGCTTGTCGAGGACCTTGCCATAGTTTTTTCGGACCTTGTCAACCTTCCTCAGGTCCTGGTCGATAGCCTCGAAGCCTTTAGATACTGGATTTTGCAGCCTGGCGAGGGTAAGGCTTGAGGTATGGGGGTCGGGAGCTGAGGACGAGCGTCAGTACGGAGTGGCCTGGTCATGGGGTTCTGGTGGGGACGACTGGGCCGGTCACGCACACTGAGCGATCTGCTCCCGGGCTTGTGTGAGGATGTCTATTATCTTGTCGACATCGTCGACGGCGGCGCTCAGACGGTCGGTGGTGTTATTCGCTAGCCGATCGAGCTCCTTAAGAAGGGCTGGAATATCGGTGTCGTCTGGCTTATAAGCCATGGTGGGAGGAGGAGCCCCGATGGGGTTGAGGACTCGAGTGATAGAGGGAGGAGGGGCTGGTCGGTAGGAATATCTAGATACTCAGGAAGAGTGGTTCTGCAGAAGGTTAAATATGGGAATGTAGATGCGGCAGCTGGGTTGTGGCTCATTCAAGGTGTGTGGTATGTTGTTGTCCCGAGGAGGTGATGGGGTGGCTTCCAAAGCCGCCGACTCGGCATTTGAGGGGAGGAGCTGCAGGTGCAGAGCAAGTCACTTCTGATGGTCCGTCAGTCCCTGACGAGAGCAAGACACGACCCACGGACCAGCTGGCCCATTAGTTCCAAACCCAACAATACCTGCATGCTTCCAGCCGAGGTTGTTCATTTACGATTCTCCCTTTTGTTTGTTTCATTTTGGAGTCCGTAAACTGCCTGTACGGTCTGATTCTTGCCAGCTCTTCTGATCGAAGGCTGCCGGATACATTGACCATACGTGGGTGGATATGCGGATTAGGTGTGATTCACTGGGTCCTGCTGTCGTCACTGCTCAGCATATGGCATAGCACCTGGGCAGCTCATTAGCGTCCGCAGTCACAATCCGGTCTCCCCACATGCCCCACCTGCACACCTGGACCAGGCCCCTGGCCCCTATTTGCTCGACCTTAGTACATAAATAACATCATCACCATCCACTGCTCCTGCTGCTCGCATCACATGTCAAAAACACTTCAGCCTTGAACCTCGCGCGTTCTCCTGCGTGTACCGTGCAAGACACTGCAAGCTTTCTCGCCGTTTTGCAAGGATATGGAGCTGGCACACCCTTGGTAGAAGCCAACCACTGCCTTCCAACATGCACCATTCGCTGTCCCGGTGCTCGAGGTCTGCCGGGATTCGTTGGTGGCTGCACCAGAAGAAGCTGTCTCACATGACGGTAGACTACGTATAACATTGCTCTGGCTCCACTAGGGACAGCTACAAATATCACCATGTCCTTCAGGCTCAACCTCCCCGATGGCCGCGCCCACAAAGAGGAGGATGTCACCCAGGCTCGACTGGCCGCCATGAGGAATTCCACCCTCGCCGCTACCACATCACGAGAAAGCACACCCTTGCCTGGCGATATGAGGCTCGACGGCTCCCTTTCAGTAGATACTTCGTCGCCTGCTCTGTCGCCTGGCCCTGGCCGCCGACATGTTGTCTTCCCAGATCCTGTTGCTTTTAGGTGCGCTCCCCGACCTCCTGCTGCCTCCCACTATGCCTGGATGATATTCGAGCTTGGCCAGGCCGAGGACTGACACATATCTCTTGACTCCAGGTACCTCTCTGAAGACCCTTTAGTCCAAATAGTCAAGAGCCGAGGCGAACTTGGCGGCTACGAGCTCTACCTCGTCGAACAATGGGCATGCTCTCGACTGTCTCCCACCCTCGTGATTGTCACCTATACAGGCGACCCAAAGTCTTCAGTGGTTGTGGGTGTGCTCTCTGTGCCGGCCGATGAGGATGAGTGGTCGCCACGACTCAAGGTCTATTTCAAGGCCCTGCAGATATACCATGCGAGACCAAAGGAGACGGAGCTGGGCGAGCTGATGGTCACCAACCTGAGCAGCTTCCCCTCGGCTCTCACTGTCATATTTGTGCCGGATGGGGATATCAAGAGGCACAGGCAGGCCTTCATCGTGAACGAGGATCTGAAGAGGACCGGTTGTTCGGGTCGATCCGGCATGACCTTGTCAGATCCTACTCCGGCGACCCAGGCCAAATTCTACACCACTTACAAGATCCACGAGAAAGTCCCCTTTTTCGAAGCCGTCATGGAGCTGGTCAAGCTGTGTCAAGTGGCATTATTTGTCTTCGGCATGCTGGATCAAGAGTACATTGACGGCCTGCTGTGCGATATCACAGAGACAGCAATCGGAAACTGGTGGACTGAGGTCGGATCCGAGTACTACAACATGGAGCCAACCGACGGCATCCTGGGCCCAACCACCGTAGCCGCACTGCTTGGCATGCTCATAGGCGCAAGAAATCGCCTGAGCTCGTACGGTGTCACTGTAGCCAAAGATGTCTTCGAGATCGAAAGCACCAAGCGTGGCATTGGGCATTTTCAGAAGTCTCAGAAACTGGAGAGGACTAGGAGACTCGACCGTCAGACGCTTCTCAAACTGCACAAGTCCACTGCAAAGGCCGCCGCCGGTGAGGAATGGGGCGTGCAAAAGGCAATCGGAGCTACGGTGTCACAATTCGGAAAGAGAGGTGAGATCCTCAGCGGGGTCATTGGGACACGCGAGAAGGCCGGAATCGGGGAAGTCGAGACGGTCGACATCGACAAATTCAGAGAGCTGGTGTCTGGTGAGCGGGCAAAATGGCTCTGGCAGGGCAAGCCTCGAAGGCTTGCCCTGGAGCACTCTGAGCGATCGATACCAGATGTGACCAACATGCTTAACTTTGGGAAAGAGGATGAAAAGGAGCGAGAGAAAGAAAAAGAGAAGCATAAGGAAAAGGACAGGGAGAGGGAGAAGGATAAAGAGAAGGAGAAGGAGAAGGAGAAGGAGAAGGAGAGAGAAAAGGACAGAGAGAGACTGCAAGAGCTCGAGCAGGCGAGCCGCACTACAACACGATCTTTCGGATACGAAGAGCTGAACCCTACCATGCGGACGAAAGAACAATCGAGTACTATGTACTCGGCACCCACGCCGGGCTCAAGCCTTAGCATGGCAGAAACCCCTGGCGGCGAGTCGGGCCTGCACAAGGCCGTCTTCAGGAGTGTCGCCGATCGAGTGAGTGACGCCCGCTCCAGACTCGGCCGCATTGGAGATGCCGTAGGCGGCAACCGAAAGGGGCACTCAAGCCGGCCGTCCAGAGACGAGACTCCAGAGACCGGATACACTAGCCCTAGCATAGGAAGCCTGATCCAGTCTTCCGGTGCTCTGTCCAGTCCCGTCATGTCAGGCAGGGCTTTCACATGGAAGAACAAGCCCGAGGAATACGCGAACGTCTTCCAGAGGAAGCATCCTGATGCTGAACACCCCATCGATGAAGCCACCCCTGGGCCAAGGGCCACTTCTGGAGCCCAATTATCGCCACTTCAGGAGGCACGAAACTCTGTTTCGGAGGCCATAGACGCAGGCAAAGACCTGGCCGGCGACGTATCGATGGCCCCATCAACTGTTGATGAGAATGACTTCCACAGACTCTTCCAACTACCTGAACGAAGCGGGGACACGCATTCTTCATTGCTACAGAGACGACATAGTCTGGCCGTGGCGACAGCTTCCATAGAGAAGCAGGCCCTGAACGAGGACCGCTGGCCACGACGCATGTCCTTCAGCGCTGCCTCGGAAGCCATTCTCCGCTGGGGCGAGATCGTCGACCTGCAAGACGAGCCCAGCACGCTTGAGGAGCACCTGGCTTCCGCCGAACTGGCACATTCCCTCCACGCGCAAATATTCAACCTCTCCCAGTCACTCTCACCGTGGGTGTCATCCAAGATCGACACCGTTGAAGCCCTCGAGGAGACGTACGCTACACAGCAGGACACTCTCCAGCAAGCCTACTACGCGCTATCGGACGAGTACCAGAGGGTCAAGCAGAACTCAGCCGAGATGATCGCCGAGGAGAAGGGAAGGGTTACCGAAGCGATTAAGGATGTGGAGGTACAGGTCGCAAAGCTGGAGTACGAGATCAACGCGCTGGTCTCCAAGGTCCAGGACGTCGAGGACGGGGTGGCGGACTTTGAGGCCAGCGTCGTCGACGTGGAGACCAGGGCAGAGGAGCTGAAGAGCCAGCTCGAGACCGAGAGCTGGGTACATTGGGCCGTCAGGACCTTGACGGGCATCGGGACCGGGCCGAACATCCTGAGGCAGGGCTGATAGTGGGGTCCCGCAGGATAAAGGATAATGCTAACTGAAAGGCCCCAGTGATGCACAAGAAGAGCTACTGAATGGCCTTCATCTTACTGTTTAGCAGCAGTCTTTCTGGGTACTAATCAGGTTGACTAGAGCATTTGCGAGCCTCGGCGTATGGAGTTGACACTGTTCCGGGTTGTATGCCCCAAGCAGTACCTAGGTATTTAGAAATGTTGGTTTGGAATGGCGAAGAGGCCAATAACCACTGGTTTTTCCCGAGAAGGGAGATTGTCTATATCATATAATTCAACACACCGCATGAGAGATATCTGAACCCCATGCTCAGAAACAATGCGCATTCGCAACCATAGACCATTGCCGTACTCCATTCGGCTTTTGTACAGTTTGGTGATCTCAGAGTCTCCAGCACCCGATGATGCATCGACTTTCAAGAGTGACCCTCGGGTCGAAAAGCGAACGCTGTGACCCTGCCCATCGAGCATGCCGTATCTGCTATTCACGCCTGTGCTTCCTCCTTTCACACAAGACAGACCGGGCCCGCTTCCTCCCGCGGCCCCCTGCAAATCCCCAAGGGCTCGAGTCCGTCCCGAATTATCGACCGAACCCGCCGCCGCCACCCATCTGCTGCTGCTGCTGCTGCTGTAATATGTCCGAGACCTTGAGGTGGACGTCGAAGAACTTGGCGGCGCACCTGTCGAGGCAGACGGCCTCGCCCTTGTTGATCTCGCCCTCGAGGTAGTTGTTGGGGATGCACTTCTTCGCGCAGGCCTTGTTGAGACTGTGGATCGGGAGGCACGAGGATGAGGGTTAGCCATTGGAAATGCATAAAGAGGGAGAGGTGAGCGCGGGTGGAGGGGTCCCGGGCGACGGCATACCGGTTCATCATGTCGGCCATGAGCTTCATCTCGGCCTCGACGGCGGCGATCTTCTCGGCCGACGAGGGCTGCGGGCGGCCGAATCCGAGGAACGACATGTTGGGCGGTGATATAGGCAGATGCGCGGGTGTGTTCGACTGCGGGGGTGGAAGGGTGACGGCTTCGTGGGGGGCGCTGTGCAGATGGTCTTGTTCCGGCGTACGGTTTCGTTCCTGATTGAGCTCGAGGTCGGCGCGGGCCCTCGAGAAGGTCGTCCAAAAAATCGGCTCGGCCAGTGACGTTGGTATTGCAGGGTTCAGTGGGCTTGCGCTGACGAGTGGGCCCTGCACAGTAGCTCTATTGGTCAATGATACCTTGGGTGGGAGCTCCTTCCCATGCTGCCAAAAATTTCGAGTAGCTCCTGCACCTCATCGACTTCATCCCACTTCAACACGAGAGCTGTGTTTTTTGCAGATCAGTGTGCCCTCGGAACCAGCGCCTAGCAGCGCTCTTGTAAGTACCGCTCTCTCTTGTCTTTCGGCACCTTTCCCACATGATGAGAATGCATTAAACCTTAGAACCGTTGCGACTGACACGACCTCGGTCGTGCGTGATCAAAACTGCCAACTCTCTGACACCCACTTTTTACACCTGGATTTCACTGCCTCTTTCGTCTGAACCTTTGTGCTTTCGCAAGTTTTCTGACTGAAATTATAATAGACTAATGAGGGATATCGGCTGAAGATGGCGCCATCTCTTCACTTCCTGCGTCCGTATGCGTTCCAGCCGCTGACGCCAGGGTCATCTTCTTCTGGCTCTGCATACCTCCGATTCTACGAGTTGGCAAGGCGAAACCCTCAGATTGTCTGTCAAAGATACAACTCGACCGCCTTGCCCAAGACCATTAGCACAATCAGGTCGAGCAGCCCATGGGTGAAGCGCGATGTAGAGACGTACAATCCCGAGGATCGCGGTGCTTTGACGGCGGCTCGCGTCAAGCAGCTCCAGAAGGCCCACGCTCTGCTATATCCCCGTTTGAAACGCTATGCGAAGCCTCTCACGATATCGAACTTTAGAAAGCAATATGAAGACAAGATAAAACTTCCAGGAGAAACTCTCGGTGACATCGTGACGGTCGGCGGTATGCTTGTCCTCTCTGCCAGTAGCTCTTCACGGGACTGATGTTTCTAGGCCGCGTGTCCTCCATCAGTCAAGTCGGTAACAAGCTGGCCTTTATAAAACTCGTTTTGGATGGCACAACCGTCCAGGCGGTCCTGAATATCAACAAATTGGTAGACGGCACGGAAATGAGGCATTTCGTCGACCAGATGCGCTTAATAAAGCGAGGGGACCATATCTGTTAGTAGTTCCTCCACATGCGGACCTCATGCGGAAGTCAAGTGGCTGGTATCGTCTGACAGTTTTATGTAGCAATAACTGGGCAACCCTCTCGCACGCCGACGAAGGAGTTTTCTATCGAGGCTATACACCTTCCCCAAATGGTCTCGCCCGGCTTAGCCCCACTTCCATTCAACCTTCCCGAGGAAGCCAGGATGAATCAACGGCATCTCGACCTCCTTGTCAACAAGCGAGCTGCAGACACTCTGCGTGTTCGGTCGTGTGTGATCAGGAAACTGAGACAGTGGCTGGAGTCCAAACTGGAGTGCATTGAGGTCCAGACTCCTATCTTGGCTGCGAATGCCGGTGGGGCTGTGGCTCGCCCTTTCACGACCCACGCTACCGAGTTTCCAGAGAAGCAACTTGCTCTGCGCATCGCACCGGAGCTTTGGCTGAAGCGGCTCGTTGTTGCGGGCTTCGACAGGATATACGAGATCGGCCCAGCTTTCAGAAACGAAGGCCTCGACCTCACTCATAACCCCGAGTTCACCATGTGCGAGTTTTATGTCTCTCACATCAACCTCGAACAGATCATGCAGGAGACTAAGGATATGTTTCACGACCTCGCTATCTCCGTTGCCAAGTTTAGGGACGAGCACAATCTCCAGACTCTGCAACCGCTTGACCCCAAGGTGTTTGCCAAGGAGTGGCAGGTGATTGATTTCATCCCGGCGATTAATATAGAACTTGGAAGTCCTCTGCCGAGGTTGGATAATAATCCAAACGCCGTTCAGGAGATCATTAAGCTCCTCGAAGACCGCGGCAAAGACTGGCACAAGTCTTTGCCACCCAACCCATCCCTTTCGAAACTCCTCGACCGTATTGCAGGCGCGGTTCTTGAACCCCAGTCCAAGGACAAGCCGATTTTCATCACCAAACACCCGGCCTGCATGTCGCCTTTAGCGAAGACTTTCACTTGCCCCTTCACCAAGCAATTTGTCTCCGCCCGGGCTGAAGTCTTCTTCGATGGCAATGAGCTGGCCAACATGTATGAGGAAGAGAACAGCCCATACGTGCAGAGGCTCAAATTTGTCGACCAGGCGAAGGCGAAGCTGGCTCAGCAGCAGCACGCAGCTCCAGGCGAACAGCCACTCGGCGACGAAGACGATGAGCCAGCACACGTAATCGACGAACAGTACGTCTCCGTGCTGGAGTCTGGCCTACCGCCCACGGCAGGCTGGGGATGTGGCGTGGACCGATTGGTGATGATGTTTACGGGCGCCGGAAGAATCAGCGAAGTGCTGCCGTTTGGGAATCTGAGGAACGTCGTTGGGCTCGCATCGACCGGCCCGCAGGGCCAAGAGCGTAAGGGGGGAGCCATGGACAGCAACTCTGGCTCTATACCCACGGGCGAGTTTTCTGGAGCTGCTGAAGTACAGATATTCTCGAGAGAGGAGCTCGAACAGGCAGCCCAGGTGGGCAAGGAGACGATCCTCCCAACCGGCGAGGTGGCACGCGACGGGTGGAAGGCTGGAAGGGCCGAGCCCTCGCTTGTCATCGAGCCGGAGAGCGCCACAGCCCCTGGTGACGTTGACGCTGCGGCTCGAGAGTCCGATAAGCCAGCAAGTGCCAACCGTGAGAAGCGTGCCGCTGACGACGCGCTCGATTATGTTATGGGCGACAGGCCATGAGGCCAACCCTGGGGCATACCTCACGAAAACGGGATGCCAGGATACGGCCAGCAATCATGATTCTGAGGATTGGGAGTAATGGGACACTGCTATACAAGTCACGTTGGCAGGTGATGGTGTACGATTATGTGACGGATGGACTAGATGCGAGGCACACATGTTTTACATATATACCCCTGCTCACCTAGGATGAGTTGAAATCTGAGGTTAATTCGAACCTTCGACCATGCTTTTAAACCAGGCCAGATAGAACTGTTTCAGGTTCCGAGTTACACACACCGAGATACTGATATTGAGGACTCGAAAAAACAAGACCCAATGCTGACACTTTGAAACTTTGGAACTATAGCAATCAATAGTCTCGCGCGGATTTCCCTTGTTCACCACCGCCCCAACCTGCTTCCGCTTACTCCAAGCCTACGTTATTCGAGTCGACACAGCTCTCGACCGGTGACTCATTCTGCTCATCGACGTCCTCCACCAAGGCCAGGAGCTCAGCTTCGCTTGAGGCGTGGCACGCCAAGGTCATCATCGCCACGACAGCCAGCAATGAAATGTAGGACACGGCTGTAACCCCCAGCGGGAGCCCAGCGGGCAATAGACTCGACACCAGGCAGTTGAATGCAGCATGTGCAGGGTACAAGACGACCGGTCTGACCAGACCGATGACCGTGCACAGGCCCGCGACGACGAGGCGGAAGGCGCCCGCAGCCGCGGATATGGCAAGGCCGAGCAGGTAGGGAGGTAAGCGTGCCGCCCGGGGCTCCCCGCGAAGGGTGAAGCGGGTGAGGTCGACGGACTGGCCCCGGAAGACGATAGTCTCGGCCAACGCAGCCGCCCCGAACGCGACCACGGTTGCCACCATCGAGATCAGTCCGACCAGAAAGGCGGCGTCGACGGCCTTCGGCTCGGGAACATTCGGAGGGAACAGTTTCTGGAGCGAGGCGGTCGCGGCGTTGGTATCCTTCACGAGCATGCTGGCGGTGGCGTGGAGCTTCGCGAGGGCTCTTCCGGGCGCGGGGCCCGGCCCGCCACCGCGTAGTTTCAGGAGGCCCTCCGCGGCCAGCAAGTAGGTGGCCGCGGCGCGGGAGATCTCTGGGGCGGTGTCGTCGGCCCCCTGAGAGCGAGCCTGGGAGATCAGGGCGTCAATCTTTTGGTGGAGAGGCTTTTTCCAGGCTTGGTCAGGTTCTGCCTTCCCATGCCCTGACGATCCGCCGTCCGCGGTGGTGGGTTTCTGAGGCTCATCGCCGGAGGTCACTGCTGACAATGCCACCGTGGTCTTTGGCTTGGCTTGGCTCTTCCGCTTTCTATACTTCGCCAGTAGTGTTTGAACGATGAGGGTTATGAAGCCGGTGGCCGCGATGGCGCTGCCGCCTTGGAATACGCGAAAGGCGCCGTCTGCGGAAGGCATTTTGGATGATTTTGAGATAAAAAAAAGGGTGGGGGGGGGCTTGGTATTGTGTGTGCGTGGTCGCTTGATCGGTAGGGCGAGCAGGTGTATTTATCATCGATGAGTCTGTCAAGGGACGGAATGCAGTCAGCCCAGCGGCTGTCGAATTCAGCCTCACCCAGGGAGAGGAAGCAATGTGTCTCAAGCCACCTAGGCACAACTGGAAGGCAGCGTTCCATGGAAGGAGAGACACAATTTCATGCGAAGTCCATTAGGAGCGGTTATTTGGATTGGTCTTCATCATATTCAGGAACAGGAAATTACGATATAGCTCGTAGCAAATATGGATATCATCATTTACTATGTCCGCAAGATTCACTCCCGCGTATGGCTTGCCTCGCTCTTCGATGGTGGCGTAGAATTTATCACGACACATCGTCGACAAGACCCGGAGACACGTCCCTGCCCGCCCTCCTCGCCTCGACCCACTGCCCCAGCTCCCTCCAGATCCTCTCCTTCTCAGCCGGGCTCAGCGTCGCAGCAAGCCCGCTGGTAGAGCTCGAGACAAACACCCTCGCGCCCCTCCAGCTGTCCCGGTACTCAACCCCGTCCTCCCTCTCCTCGTCACTCACACTCCCAACCCCCATGTTCTCGCCCTCGTCCTGCCACCCGTACCTGAACTCGTCCTTGCCGATGGCCCGCCCATGCCGCACCCGCCATACCGACTCCCAGATGCTCTTCCCAACGACGACGACCGCCTCGGGCCGCCACCGCCGCACCTTGGCCTCGAGGTCGCCCACCCCGGCGTCCATCTCGGCCTTGCTCAGCTCGGCGCCGTTGCGGCTCGGCCGCGAGACGATGTTGGTCAGGCCGAGGCGGAAGCGCGCGGGTAAGGTGCGGTCCTCCTCGGCGGAGCACCGCACGGGCAGGACCCCCGAGGAGTACATGAGCTTCCAGAACAGGTTGCTGGGGTGGTTGTAGGCGTGGCCCGTCTGGGCGGTGCGCACGCCCGGGTTGAGGCCGCAGAAGAGGGCGAGCAGGTTCGGCGCGAGGGCGTCGGGGAGGGGCGGCAGGTGCGCGTAGACGCTCGGGGGCTGGTAGCCTGACTTTGGCCTGTTCCTCTTCTTCTTGGGCTGCTTGGTGCTGCCTGGGGTGGGTGTTGATGATGGCGAGGATGAGTCGGCTGCGGCTGCTTCTGCCTCTGCCTCTGTTGAGCCGTCTGGTAGGGCTGGGACACGGGCGTTGTCGCCTGTCATGACGGCGGCTTTGCGCTTTCTGCTATCGCCTGATAGTGTTGACATGGTCCGTTTCGGGCTTTCTAATCTCCTGGGAGTGGATGAGAGGCGAGTACTCCGACGGGTTGGTGTGTTTGCTGCTTGTGGCGACTGAGGCTCGGCCTTGAACTTGAAATTCTCCATGTTCAGTCTGCCGCTGAAAGATGACTGAGGAGGCGGGACCGAAATATTAGCTGTCTCATGGTCGAGGGACGCCATTGCGTTTGTTTTGTCCCGGTGGTTCCCTTGAGGGCAGGCGCTGCAGTGGTGATTCAAGGTTGCTTGGTGGCCCGGGGGGTTGCGTTGAGGCAGGTCAGGCAAACTGCCTGGACTTGAAATACGTGGGTACCAAGTAGAATTGGCCACCTGGGAACTTCGCAGTTGCAAGTTACGTAGCCTCACCCAAACTATTCACTGACAGCCTCAAATTTGGCTGTCTGACTTCTATAATGATATGGAGTTGAGGCTGAAACCCCCAGACTGGTGTTAGTGGCCTTTTACAGGTCAGCCCCTCCTTCTTCGCCCGGGTATACTGCGACCTGCAAAAACGGAGGGTACACCAGTACATGAACTCACACCATAGCTATAGCCGATCAGAGCACATCACCCAAGCCTAATCCACTTACCTACACCCAATACCTGTACACCTAAGGTAACTTAGGCATGTAAATTATGTATGGGAGTTGGGAGCATAGGTATTGGGTATAGGTAGGTGTATGGGTGGGTGTATTAGGTATAGGTGTTGGGTATAGGTTTTGGGTGTGTGTGAGTTGGGAGTATGGGTATCGGGTATGGGTGGGTGTGGTGTAGGTGTTAGGTGTAGGTGTTCGGCATGGGTGTTGGGTATGGGTTTTTGGGTGTCGGTGTGTGGGTGTGTTAGGTGTAGGTGCTGGGTATAAGTGTGGGATATGGGTGTTAGATTTGGGTATTGGGTATGGGTGTTAGGTATGGGTGAGTTGGGAGTATAGGTGTTGAGTGTGTTGGGTGTAGGTGTTGGGTGGTGTTAGGTATGGGTTTTGGGTGTGGGTGTTTCGCGGTTGTAGTGTTTGATCTCGCCCAATCCTTCTCGCTGGATACCCAGCGGAGTAACAACCAAAAGCGAGTAGTGACCATAACACTAACCAACGGCAAAACTCTCGACCCCGTTGCACTCAAGGTTCCAAGACACGTAGACTCTACGGACGTGGATCGTTTTATCGAGAAGTTGACCAAGTCGTCCCCCAACCCTCTCACACGCGCCACCAATATTGTCAACTCCCTTAAAGCCTTGGCAAATATAATCCAGTCCATGGCGCAGACCACTGCTCAGATATCAACAGTAAGTTTGCCATACTCCTCCTTACCATAAGTAAGTCAGGATTCTCATATATATTTGCAGATGACTGAGACATCGTCCGGAGGGACGAGTTCCAGGACCGCCTTGAACCTTTTCGGGACATCCCCAACCTTCGTCCTGGACTTTCCACCCAAGAGTCAGCTGATGCCACAAGCAATCTACCTGTCGATCAATTCGCACTCCTGCTTGACATGATCGGCGAAGAGTCCTGTGGGTGTGTTGGGTGTAGGTTTCCGGGTGTGGGTGTGTGAGTGGGTGGGTGTGTTAAGTGTAGGTTTTGGGTGTGGGTGTTGGGTGAGGTGGTGATGTACTGGTGTGCCCTCTGTTTTTGCAGGTGCGAATCTCCGTATTCTTTTTAAGTTTCAAATATTCTCATAGAAGACTGACAGATACCATTCACAGCTCCTCGGTTAAGTCGACATCCTGCTCGTCCTTTCTGGTTAGCTTTGGCCTCTCACATGCAGCTTTGGGCCTTCAGACCGCCGGCTGGCAGGTCAGGAGAAAAGCGACTGGCCCATCTGTGACAGGAAGTCGAACAAAGAAGGGCTTTCTGTATTCGGGTTCCAGATGCAGATAGCTCGTATTCTGTGCTCCGTGAAGTGCCTCGCCCGTGCATTGCTGTAGAGGCCAAATAGTCTAGTCTAATACCCGCGTGTTTAGCTGTAGCACAGGGCAGTTACGAGCCCCAGCAACTTCGTGGACGAATAGGAGGTGGCTGATCGGGAGCGTGTCGACGTCACAAGCCGGCTTTTGGCAGGGCCAGCCCCTCTACTGGCCGCATTCCTGCAGGGGAGTCGAAATCAGGGGTTGGCGGGGCTGAAGGGGAGCTGAGCAGGGGAGCTCCAGCTTTCATCCCGCCGTGCTATTAATACAAAGCAAGCTGACTGCCCACGGCCGAACACCACCACGCTGCTTGCTGGCCTTCCCATTCTTGTGTGTCCTCTTATACCCAATTGGACCATATTCTACTTCATTCTCACCAATAACAGACCAGTCACTGCGGAATTCGCCATCATGGAGACCATCAAGAACGCCCTCAACATCGGCAGCTCTGGTGCTGCCCCTCCACGATCCCCCTCGGCCGACGAGCTCAAGTCTCTCCAGGACAAGTACCAGAAGGCGGGCCAAGAACAGGTCTTCACCTTCTACGACTCCCTCTCCAAGGAGGACCAGGCACACCTCTACCACCAGCTTGCCGGCTTCGACCCCGACTACATCAACACCATCACAAAGAAGGCCCTCAACCCGCCCGAGGCCGAGTCCAAGAAGGCCGAGCTCGAGCCCCTGCCCGAGTCCGCGACTGCCAGCGTCCTGGACTCGGACGCCGATCAACTCAAGAAATGGTACGAGTCCGGCCTGGACCTCACCGCCAAGAACAAGGTCGGCGTGGTTCTCATGGCCGGTGGCCAGGGCACAAGACTGGGTAGTTCTGCACCAAAGGGCTGCTTCGACATCGGCCTGCCCTCGCAAAAGTCCCTGTTCCAGATCCAAGCCGAGCGCATTCGGCGGCTGCAGGTGCTGGCACACAAGCACGCTGGTCTCCCCGAGGGCCAGGAGGTTGTGGTGCCATGGTACGTCATGACTAGCGGACCCACGAGGGGCCCGACCGAGAAGTTCTTCGAGGAGTCAAACTACTTTGGGCTGAAGAAGGAGAACGTCCTGATCTTCGAGCAAGGCGTGCTGCCATGCATCTCCAACGACGGCAAGATCCTGCTCGAGGGCAAGGGCAAGGTCGCCGTTGCCCCTGACGGGAACGGAGGCATCTACCAGGCCCTGGTCACCTCGCCCGTCCTGGGCGACCTACGCAAGCGAGGCATCGAGCACGTTCACTCTTACTGTGTCGACAACTGCCTGGTCAGGGTTGCCGACCCGACATTCACCGGATTCGCCGCCTCCAAGAACGTCGAGATCGCGACCAAGGTCGTGCGCAAGCGCAACGCTACCGAGTCGGTCGGCCTGATCCTGTCCAAGAACGGCCGCCCAGACGTTGTCGAGTACAGCGAGATCGACAAGGAGACGGCCGAGGCCAAGGACCCCAAGCAGCCTGACGTGCTCAAGTTCCGCGCCGCCAACATCGTCAACCACTACTACAGCATCGGCTTCCTGGAGAAGATCCCCAGTTTCGCCAAGGACCTGCCCCACCATGTCGCAAGGAAGAAGATCCCCCATGTGGATCTCAAGTCCGGCGAGACCGTCAAGCCAGAGAAGCCCAACGGCATAAAGCTGGAGCAGTTCGTCTTCGACGTGTTCCCCCTGCTGCAGCTCGACAAGTTCGCGTGCCTCGAGGTCAAGCGCGAGGATGAGTTCTCGCCACTCAAGAATGCCCGCGGAACCGGTGAGGATGACCCCGACACGAGTAAGAAGGACATCACCTCGCAGGGCAAGAGGTGGCTGGAGGCTGCCGGTGCCATCCTCACCGGTGACGATGATGCCGGCGTCGAGGTCTCCCCTCTGATCAGCTATGTGAGTTTGCCCTCTCCCCTTATGTCTCCGAGAATACGGAGCAAAACTGACATCAAATACAGGGCGGTGAGGGACTTGGCCACTTGAAGGGGAAGGAGTTTGGACTACCCGCCGTTGTGGCAGACCCGGGTGAGAAATAGGTCATCAGGACTGGTAGTGCTATAGATAAGAAATCAGATATTCACACCCGTAAAAATACAGGGTACACCCATATATCACTCGCACTACATAAAGCCAATTAAAACATATCACCAGGCTCTTCTACACAGCTACACACCATAACACACCTAACACTCACACACCTAATACCCATACCCAGCACCCACACACCTAACACCTATACACCTAACACCCATACACCCACATACCTAATACCTATACACCCAACACCCATATACCTAACACCTATATACCCAATACCCATATGCCCAACCCGTACACCCAACATCCATACACCCAGCACATACATACCTAATGCTTGTATAAACTAGGTGTTGGGTGGTTGGGTGAATAGGCCTGGGCGATACGCTCTATTGGGCTGTAGCCTGGCTGTGGCGTGAGTGATGTAGGTATGGGTGTACCATCCGTTCTCTTGTAAAGATCTACCGGGCGACACAAGCTGCGAGCATGCTAAATCTGTGATTTTATTTCTGGAGTTGGGAATGCCGGACAGTTGTCGGGTGCAGTATTTTCGTTGTGCTTGCCCAAGGACAAAGATGAGGTGGGGGGAAAGGGGCTGCTCAAGCGAAACAGTCACTTGGCTCTCGTCTTTTGACCAAGGCAGAGGCACAGCGGTAGTGACTATATCACAGCGACCATGCGCACCCCCAATATGGGTAGTGCTATAAATAAGGTAGACATAAAAGTCAAAGCTTATCAGCAAGAAGACAACTCACTGGTCGACATTTTGTACGTCCTGAATGTCCGCAACGAGCAGCTCCACTTGACGAGTCTGAACGGTGCCCACAGCCGTAGTCGGGCCAGACAGAGGTCTTCATCTCACATGAGACCCAGGCGCAAAAATTGTGGGAGTCACGTCGTGACAGTAACAGCTACTGAGCTGATGCAGCCTTACAGCACGGTATGTGTGTACTGATGGATGGATTTGAAAATGCAACCCAGAACGCCCCCCTGATGTGTTTTATCCCTCTATCGTATCTCCCCGCCGAGAAAATCGCCGCAAAGGCTCATCGATGCCAGATGCCTTCATAAGTGAAGAGTTGCAGTCGACTCACACATGCCCACACAAGTATCTGCCGCTGCTTGTCTACCAGTGCCCAAATTCCACCAATGACAGGCCCCGCCCCCCACCATCACCACAGCAAACCAACAATCCCCCCCCAAACCCAACGCTCTCCTCCTTCCAGGACCGCAGGAAACACCTCAGGAGCTGTTCAGGTAGCTAAGGTAGCAGTTCCACCCGATGCTGATGACGTTGACGAAGAGCACGCGGTGCTCGAGCGGGACGACCTTGAAGTTGACGGCCTGGACGAAGGGCCAGAGCATGTAGTTTGACGTGAGCGCCGTCTTGTAGTTCTTGTCGAGCTTCTCCTTGACGGGGTTGCCCTCGAGCGTGGCCATGGACGACAGGAAGACGCCGATGAAGACGGGCGCGAAGACGCCCTGGTCCAGGGCCACGCGCGCCAGGATCGTGCCGTTGGGGGACTTGAGGTTCACGTTCTTGGCCAGGAACTTGTACCATGTCGTCGCGGCCGGGCCGAAGACGGCTGTTTGGTTTTTGATGTCAGTACATGTGTTGATTTGTTTTGGTGTTTTGCGGGAAGGTGAGATGGGAGGATGAGGAAGGGGTGGGCTGGCTCCTGCTGGCTGGCTGGCCCTCTCAGGAGAGGACACATTGGGTCAAAGACAGAAAATGCTCACCTCCGCCGTAGAGGACCATGCGGCCGGTGCGGGCGAGGTCATGCTTCTCCAGGCCCTTCTTGTCGACGGCCTGCTGGGCGATGACGTCGCCGGCGCCGAAGAGGACAGCGGTGGTGACGACCTGGGTCAGCAGGGGCCGCTTGACCAGCTTAGCTTGGTACCTGGGGTGAAGGGACGAGTGTTAGCATCCACGTTTTGCGCATTGAGGCTGAGTGGGAGGGTGAGGCTCTCACCATCTGAGCATCTTGAAGAGGATGAGTGAGGGACAGGGATGTGCTGCTTGTCTGTTTATGTCCAGGTAGGTGGTTGGTCAGGCCTGTGTTGGCTGGACGGAAACAAACGTAACAGATGGCGAGGTTTGGTTAGCCTGGTCCTGGAACCTGTTGTCGATGCTGCTGCTGATGTGTCACTACAGCTGGGGGATGCGGGAGTGAAAGCTTGCTGTCCTGAACTCTCTTTCTCTCTCTCGGTTTTGCTCTCAGCCATTGGCGGTTGGCTGGCAGCTCACCCCCGACTGCCTCGGAGGACAATCACCCTAAGATTGCGGAGCAGTTGTGGTCGAGCTACCGTTACATTGCCCCAGGACCCTGAGCACATTGGACCCAGGCACAGTTTAGTTCTGTCCTATCCGGTCTAGACTACCTCCAATTCTGTACCTTGATCTTCAGAATAAACCTTCCGCGTATCGATCATTTACAGGACAATACACACACACATGCAGTCTGCTGTGACCTGGCATTTCTCTCTGCCGGCCAGGTAGATGAGCGCGCCCCGTCTCAGGTTCAGCCAAAGCCCGAACAGGCTCACAGCGACCCGGGCGCACAGACTGACCAGCCGTGACCCTGACAGCTGAGAATCTGGGGTTGGGCAAACTCAATTTCCCGTCCTTATTTTAAGATGCGGCATCTCCTTTTGTGTTAATATCGCATCGTATTTCTGACTGTCATCTTCGGCTCCGGCTCCAACGCCGACGCCGACGGGCCTCACTGACACCCCTTCTTGGTCGGATCGATCTCATCCCACAAGACTTGGCCTCATTCACGACAGTGAAGGTTGTATTCGCCGCCTTCTCCTCCGTGTCGGTTGGGCCTTGGGCAAAGTCAATAACGCTGCACAAGTGGCAATGCTATCTGGACTGTTCTGGGCCTTCTCCAGCTAGGACTGGGAGATGGCGGTGCTTCACATGCTCACAGCAACGTTCGCAATCGGCTTTCGCTGAGAAGTTGACCTGACAGGGCTTTGAGAGCGCAATTCAGTTGGTAGATTCAACTAGTACCAAGGCCAATATCAAGACAAAGTCGGCAACAACAAGAACATGCAATAGGTGAAAGAGGTGCCTCACGCATGCGCCCTTATATGCACCTTTCCTCCCACCAGAGAAAAATGAAACCATGCAAGCAACTCTTGCCAACCATCCACCCTTCTTATCATCCCGTGGCCTCCTCACCTCGCCCAGCCAACAAGACCTTCCAGAACGTCGAGCTTAACTCTACACCATCCTCGTGCCCCCAAGGACCTGCCAGGGGGTTGGGCGGCACATACACCACACGAGCCTCCCTCCTCGCTCTCAGCGAGGAAGCTTCAAATGCTCGACGCTCCTGCAGCAGATCGCGCTTGGCCCGCGTGGATCACGCCTTGACGAGGCCGCACACTGGCCTTGGCCTGCTGGGCGGGATACACGGTGCTCGTGCACGTGTGTGAGGAGCGTCTTGTTTTGTTCTCAAATACGCCCTTCTACGTTGTAGCGTTTACGGGCCGACCTGAGCATGCCGTTTCATGGCGCTGCGGCAGATTGCTGAGACGAGGAGAGGCATTTTCTCGACTAGAGGTCGCAGATGTCTTGTTCGACATGTGTGAGTCTGGGGTGTTAGTGAGGCCAGGCAGGTAGGTAGGTATTGTCGCCCGTGTCGCCTCCTCTGGGCTGCGTCTCGACTGGACGAGACTACTCGTCTCGCCCGCTCTTGGCATCTTGGGCCCCGGGACCAACGTCCCTCGCGCCGAGGAGGTCAAAGAGAGGCAGTCAGGGTCTGGTCTGGGGCAGTATGCATTGTATGTGGTGGTCGACCAGGCCGATCCCAGGAACTGAGTACCTAAAGCCGCAGGGAATGGAGAGGAAACAGCTATTTCTCTCACAAACCTCCTCGATCTCATCTGTGTGAGAGCCATTTTTCATCCCAAGATACCTTCCAGGCGTTTCCTTCCGTACCTGCTATCAAGTAGTGGAGTCTCGGCGTTGTGTGGGCACTGGCAGGCATAACCCCATCATCTCGGCCGAACCCTCGACGCCATTCGGCCCAAACCAGGACAGCAGCCCGGAACCAGCAGCGCCTGCAAAGATGTGATGAGCGGCCGGTGGCTTTACGACGATGATGATGATGAGGTCAGCAACGACCGGGGTCGGGTCCGATTCTGGAACGGCTCTCGTCTGACGAGGAGGCCCAGGGAGGACAGCCGCCCGGGGTGATTGGGGGCCGTGCCCACCAAGCAGAGCAGTCCACCCCTACCCTAGCCTTTCCACTTCCCGGGTGCTCTCTCACAGGACAAGCAAATGATCTCCAGGGGAGAGGCGCCCAAGGCAGGAAGGTGGCAGATCCAGAGTCTCAAGCCGTGTTTTGGGGGCCTGGCTTTCCTCGCTGGGCGGCAAGCGCACAGGGAGGAGGGGGAGGAAGCTGCGTCCCGCTCCGCCCGTTGGGAGCTGCCGTGCCTCTTTCTTTCCGCTCTCCACCCTCTTCTGCCCTACGCCCTTTCAGTAAATACCTACTTCTTCAGAGTAGTGGGTGATTGACAAATCTCGCAGTGACTTGACTCAGGCCAAACCGGACGTGTGCCGGATCATCGCTTTTCCTGTAGATCATGAAGAAAAAAAAATTGAGGATTTGATTGATAGGAAGAACATTATGGACAAGAGATCCCCTCGACCTTGAAATCCAGGAAAATCAACTCGCAGATCTCCCCCTTCCCCAAGCTTGGGTCGAGAGACCGTGATATTTTTGACAGTCTGGCAGTGCCCACCAGTTTAAGATCATCTACTCTGCCTCGGGGTGCGTGTTGATGCACCACAAATGCTGCCTGTGCCTGTGGTAGTCCCTCCCAAACGGCCGCCTCATTCCTCTGGTTTTCGCCGTCTCGGCCCTCAGAGTGCAGTCCCCGGTTTCACCCAGCCATGCGTCGTGGTATATTGCTTGGGAATGTGTGGATTGTGGCGACACTCCCGTAGACTTAGTTTAATATTTAGAGAAAAAAAAGACAAGAAAAAATGTCTCCCTTAGAAGTGCTCCTTCCAGAAACGGAAATCAACCTCCCTAACAGTGGCGGCCTTGCATGCCTTCTTGATATCGCGAGCTGAATATGTTGTCAGTACAAAGGTCGCCGTGAGTTTAAAAATAGGGTTGGGATAAACTTACCAGCTGCCGAGGGACCGCAGAAGTACACACCGACGGTCGTCCTCATGCTGCCCTCAAGACCATTCAGGTACGAGCGGTCCAGGATTCCGTCCCTCATCGTGGTGAAGAGCCTGCAGAAGTCGGGCCGACCAAAGTTGGTGCGGGACTTGAGCTCGGTGAGAGGGTCCACCTCGGCACCGACCGAGTTCAGCACGATGTTGTTCATGGTGTCCTGGTCCAGCTTCTGCGTCAGGTAGGTGTGGATCTTGAGGAACTCGACGCCGGAGCTGCCGGGGATGCGGGCCGCCTCGGTACTCTGCTGCTCGAGCGACGACAGGAGCGTCTGGAACCACTCGAACGAGTTGGTGTCCTTGCAGATCCACAGGAACTCGACTCGGCGAAGACGGGTCGGCGGGTTGGGGCTGTTGCGCAAGTGCCAGATGTTCTTGAGGATGGCCGCCCAAGGCGTCACGCCGATACCCGTGCCCACCAGCACAGCGATCTCGTTCTCGAACACGTCCTCCGCCGGTGCACCGTAGGGCCCGTCGATCCGGAGCGCCGGCATCTGTTGGCCGTTTTGCAGTGCCACCTCGTACATGCCCATCGGGTCGACGCCCTCGTACAGCTTGGCCTGCGCGCCTCCGGCACCGACAGCGTCACCGAGCGATCGCGTGAAGTCACCAACCTGGCGGACGTGGACAGAGACGTAGGGGTCGTAAGGGCACGAGGTAATGGTGAACGGATGCCACTGGTACTTGGAGACGGAAGGCAGCTGCAGGAACAGCCACTGACCAGCCTTGTACTTGAACGAGGGCTTCGAGAACTGGATCTCGACGACGTCTGGGGAGATGTTAGCACGATGTTCTCGTATTCGAGTGGCAATAGTCGTCTGGACTTACCGTAAGGGTGGCGGACAACACGAGTGATCTTGGTTGAGCGGCGAGCCCTGATCTCACGGTAAAGCCGCTCCATCAAATAGATTCCACCGCCGAACAGCTCCCATCGCCAGCCCTGGTAACCGATGCAGTGAGTCCAGAAGATGTCCCCGGCGAATGGCGAGAACCCGTTGGCCGAGTCACGCACGAAACAGCCGACTGCGTGCGTGTACAGTCCAAGCATGAAAGGGATGAACAGGTGGTGGGTGTACCAGAAGGTCTCAAACGACTGCTGGCGAATTCTGTGGTGCGCAGTCGTGTACATGAGAAGCATGCAGAGAAGCATGATGTGGCCAGTGATACCGCCAGGTTGAGCGTAGTGGATCTGCAGCGCGAGGACCGGTCGGATTTGCGTTCGCTCGACGTTGAAGAAGCTACGAGACATATGAGTGCATGCTTGCGGAGCACCGTCAGGGTGAAGACTTACTTGACGTAATGAGCAGTGACATGGGCAACGGTGAAGGTCAGCATCGCATATGCGACCTGACGATGAAACCAAAGGTTCTCATCCAGAGGCAAGAACCTGATCTTGGGCCGAAGCCATCTCACCAGTGTCCGACATACTGGGAGCAGAATGAACAACCCATCGAAACTCAACACGAGACCGGCACCACGCGAAATCCAGACGGAGAACTCGAGCCCGTTGAGGCCCGCGAGCCTAGGGTCGGACGCTTGTTTGTACCTGCATTTCCGTCAGCATTCAGATCACCCCGGTGAGCGGGAAGGGAATTAGAGCCATACCATCCAAATCCGAACAGGAAAAAATGGATGCCCCAAAATATGACGTAGAAGGACAGTTTCGGAACAGTAAACTGCTTCTTGACCAGCGTGCCGTAGCCCATCTTGAATGCCGTCGAGGTTCCTCCCTCTTCTTTCCCCAACAAAGCGAATTACTTAGTCGACCGGCGACGTATGGGCGGCTCGCTGTCACTTTGGTTGGTGATGACCTCGAAAACGCGTGCGTGTCGTGGCGAGAATTCCAAGCGAGTCGACCCTGAATCCACCTTTCCCTTATTACAATAATCTATACCGCACAAGAGACTCGAACAGACAAGTCGGCTCGATGATGATGATGATGAATTAAAGAGCGATCTGAGCCAGCAGCGACTGAAAGGAAAGAATGCCAAGGAAAAAAGGCTCGTGGTAAATGGACAGTACTTCAGCCTGGTGCCGTCGAAGGGGGAGGGGAGAGGTTAAAGGCTGCCGAGACTTTGATAGTGGGTGGAGGGGGTAGTCATAAAGGCCCGAGGGCGAAACACCACGTCCTGTGTGGACCGGGTGACCAATGGGAGCAGTCTAGTCCCAATACAGAGAGAGCACAGAAACGGCCTATCCCTCTAGATCAGACTCTGGTAGTCTCAATGACCCTGAAATCCAGTGTTCGGATGTCAGTTCGTCCATGAAACGTCTAATCCACTTGCGGATTCCAGCCCTCTTTTGGTCCCATAGATCGAGTCAACGGTAGCAAAGTCGCCCGCCACTGCCGGGTTGACGAGGGTTTTGGGACGAGGTCAGGGCAGAGGCCGGGGCCAAGCCGTAGTCTGGGAGGTGTCCCTGCCGAGGAGGTAGATCAGACGTTGGAAAGGGTTTCGCTTAGGAAAAAGCCCGTGTCAGATGGGACCAAAGACTGGCGCTGTCAGATTGGCAGAGCAATGCGACACACTAGTAGTGGAAGAGTTGAGACGAGCCGTGTTAGAGATGACGAGAACCGGGGGTGCAGCGAGGCTGATCTGGTGTTTCGGCCCGGACCAGGATCCGATAGCATGTAACTTGAGCAACGGCAGTGCTGCGTTGAGGGGGCGCTCAGTTGGGGTTATCTGTCAGCAGGCGAATGCAGTCCTTTTCATCATGTTATCGTCGAGGTCGTTGTAAAATGCATCAAGAGAAGTTCACGGTTCAGGCTCAGGAGGAGAGAGCGAGATGTTTTCCACCTCCACGGTGCAATCAAGGAGGTCTGGGGTCTGGGCATCGGGCCGCCTAAGAATAGCCATTTGTGCGACCTGCAGAGGTGTGACCACCACGAAGCCGGCGCTTAGGATGGAGAAGTGAGAGGCAAGATTGAGAGCTGCAGGGCCGCCGGGGGCAGCTGGGATTCGCCAGAGAGACTCTTGGGACGACTTGACGGCGAACGCTAAACCCAACCCAGGCGGCACTCGACCGAGCCTCAACCCAATCAGCACGGAGAGCTTCCCATCACGACAGGGGGGGCCCATGCTACCCCCGTGCCGTGATGCGGCTTGTGCCCACGGATCAGGGGAGTTCCACATCTTTGCACGACGGGGCGGTAGATACATTGTGCCTGGGTTAGGCCGGGCTGTCCGGCTCCAACCGCCAGAAACCTTAGTCAAACCTCACCTCCTACGAGCATTCTTCAACAGCCCGCTGTTAGCTGGTAGAGATCCATGGGTGCTTGGCCGCCCTCTCGTCATCGAAACCGGTGCGCAGAAATCATCGGGAGACATCAGGCTCCAGATCTCGCGACTGTGGTGCAAATGTAGATCGACTGGTCCTTGCACCGGCCGGGGAGGGCCAGGCAGCACGAGGACTGATGATGGGCAGCGATCGTCGAATGTGTCTGAAATTCGCCGTGTGTGAGGACAACAACCAAGCAAATCATCCGCCCGCCAAGCAGGCTTGGAAGTGAGTTTGGCCCTCCTCGAGTGGCATCATCAATGTGGCCACATTGTACACAGATCATTCGATTATCATATAAGCCTTGGATTGTCTCCCTCGGATGGAAGAAATGCCCTCTGCACTCCTCCACCCCTCAGTCGAATCTGTCGAGTTGATGCAGGGGTAGGACTCGGAAAGGGTGTGTCCAGCGCAGCATTTGGCGGTAGGGTCCCGGCTCGCCCGCCAGAATTTAAGCGTATTTGGAGCCTCAACGCTCCTGCGCAGCGCCATGTCATGCATGCGAGTTTCAAACGGCTGGAGACAACGCCCCTGGCTGGGGTAGCCGGCGGGCTGAACGCGCGAGCCACGGTAGAGCGTCAACTACGACTTCTCGACACTAGATGACAAAGTGCCATCCTGCCATTCGTCTGTAGATGGGCGCATGGTTGGGACGCCGCCACCCGCCTTTCCGGAGGGGGGCAGGAGGAGCGGGTAAAATCGAGATCAGACAGGAAGTGCCACAACCCCCCCTGCTTGAAATTGCGTGGCGGTGACAGATTTTCGGAGGCAGCAACACCATGCTTGCTCGCACGTAGATGTTCCCGCGAGTGGGGGACTAAAATCCACGAGCTCAAGCTCAAGGTTGAATCTTTGGCTGGTGTTGGGGGTGCGTCATCTAGGTGCAGTCTGGCTCATAAAAATACGGGCCTTTAGAGTTGAGTTTCGAATCGCTGCGTGCAGTAGCGTTACATCAGCCTTGCCGTAAGCTCATGTCCTCGAGTATATATACTGGAACGGTTTCCCAGACTAGTCCCAAATTATGTGGGACAAAGGCATTTCAGACGTGCCTCCGAATTGTGGAAGATGTGGGCTCCGTGGGTGCCAGATAGCGACGATGAAGCACACTGCAGATGGTAGTGCTATTGTGATCCAACAATTCAGAATTCGCCTTCATGACGTCTCCTGTTGCTTGCACTGAGAACACCTTGGGCGTCCCGCGCAAGATGTTCGAGCTGGATCATACGCATGCTGATTGTGATCGTGCTTGTGGCTGTCCCCACCTGCCTGGCATCACAACGGGCCAGAGGACGCTTGCGATCGAGGTTGATATCGCTTCGATATTCCATGCAGCGTTCTATCGAAGGAGAGTATAATTGGCCGATACATTATCGACACTCAAATCACTGTTTGCTACATGATGGACGAGTTGGTGCGGGTCAGGTGTCGTCCCAGGAGGGCAGTCCTGTGCGTCTGGGACACGCTGGAGACGTGAAGCTTAATTATTTAAGCTTCATGACGGCCGGGGATCTAGCCGGTGACGTCGGACGGGACCCATCTCCAACGGTAGGCATCCGTGCTGCTGACCAGACTACAATTCCTCACAGAATGTTTTGATCGGCTAGAACGAGTGATTGCCGTGAGCATAGATGGGTGTTCCTTCCCATTGGAATAGCTGATCCGGCGTGGTCGTCGTCATCGTGGGTTCATCTGCGCTCGGTGCCTTCCCCAGGCGCTGCTCACATAATCGGGCCGCCTAATACGGAGGGGCGACGGCTTCAACCAGCACGTCTGCAAAGGTCGGCAGCCAGAACGCATCGTGAAGAGATTGTAAAGGGGACCACGTCGACTTGACTATTCGAGTTCGCAGTGTCCCTGCAGCGCGCGGCGAGAAGAGGCCCAACGGCATGATGGAGGGCCGTAGCGTCGAGTCTCTGCATGAGGCATTATTCATGGACGTCCAGGCAGGCTTGAAATGTGGCCGTAGCCCTCTGTGAGCATGGTGAGCTGGCCGTCAGCAATGAGGCAAAATCCTTGCGCGGCCGAGTGAGGCGCAGTGACTTGGTGGTGACTGTGTTTGTCCAAGACCTGCTTTTTTTCGCCGTGGTTGGGCTTGGGCTTGGTCTTGGGCAGGCAGGCAGTTACGTCAGCGGATCCGCCCACTCATATCGCGTGCATACTGGCGTATCCGTACTCCGTACAGCCTGGCAGCGCAGTTGGAGTGGCCTTTTGATTGCGGTAGAGCCTGAGGTGGAGGGGCGTCCCTTTTTAGCAAAGTACACTTGGCCATGACTGGAGGCAGGGCGCGGAGCTTCGTCACTGCATACCGTCGGGCTGTTCTGCCAAGCAACCTTGTTTCCTCTCCGTGGTAGGCTGTAGGCTGCACCGGCAATCCTCCTTACCGTTGGCACGGGCTACCTGTGTGCAGAAGCTGTTAGTCCGTATTGCGAAACTCGAAACATCCTCTCCCGTCCGCCATCCCCCGTCCTACGCGGCAATCCCCCACTACGAAATCCCTCGCGACGCCGATCAACCCGACGACGACGACGACGACGATAATCCGCCTCCCTCACCTCCCGAATTGTGCGCCTTGCCTGGCCATCGTCGACCTGGCATCTTCGCAGGCGCAGATCACAATAGACCCATCGCTGCGCGGGCTCGCCTGCCCCTATGTTCGCCCCTGAGTCGTCCCTCACACACCACAGCATACCACCACTCAGTCCACCGCCACATCGTCACGGTCCCTTCCACAGCTTAGTCGCCCGCCATGGTAAGAGTCGCCCCAGCGCACTGTCGCTGTCGCCCACGATGCGCACCCGGTCTTGCTCACACTCACATCGCAGGGTATCACCAACCGCCGAAAGGATAAGGGGGCCAAGCAGGGCGGAGCCGTCGCAGCCGGCGGCGGCCATGCCGGCGCAGGAGGAGCGAAGCCAAAGAAGGCCACCTTCGAGACAACCAAGAAGAAGGAGATCGGCGTGTCAGACCTCACACTGCTCAGCAAGGTCTCCAACGAGGCCATCAACGAGAACTTGAAGAAGAGATTCGAGGGCGCCGAGATCTACACATACATCGGCCATGTGCTGGTTTCCGTCAACCCCTTCCGCGACCTCGGAATCTACACCGACCAGGTCCTCGAGAGCTACAAGGGCAAGAACCGTCTCGAGGTGCCCCCACATGTCTTCGCCATCGCCGAGTCTGCATACTACAACCTCAAGGCATACCATGACAACCAGTGCGTCATCATCTCGGGCGAGTCCGGTGCCGGCAAGACAGAGGCTGCGAAGCGCATCATGCAGTACATCGCGAACGTGTCGGGAGGCGAGTCGGGCGACGTCAAGCAGATCAAGGACATGGTGCTGGCAACCAACCCTCTGCTGGAGTCCTTCGGAAATGCCAAAACCCTGCGGAACAACAACTCCTCGCGTTTCGGAAAGTACCTGCAGATGCATTTCAATACCCAGGGCGAGCCCATCGGCGCCGATATCACTAATTACCTGCTCGAGAAATCCCGAGTCGTCGGCCAAATCCAAAACGAGCGGAACTTTCACATCTTCTACCAGTTCGCCAAGGGCGCATCCCAGCAACAGAGGGAGATCTTTGGTATACAAAAGCCAGAAACCTATCTTTACACAAGCAGATCCAAGTGCCTCGATGTTGACGGAATCGACGATCTGGCCGAGTTCCGAGAAACGCTGAATGCAATGAACCTGATCGGTCTGTCCCAAGGGGAGCAAGATAACATCTTCAGGATGCTGTCTGCGATCTTGTGGACTGGCAACCTGGTTTTCAAGGAAGACGATGATGGTTATGCCGCCGTGTCTGACTCGTCCGTCGTCGACTTCTTAGCGTACCTGCTCGAGGTCGACCCTCAAGCGCTCATCAAGGCCATCACCATTCGTGTCTTGACGCCGAGAAACGGCGAGGTCATCGAGTCACCCGCCAACATTGCGCAAGCAACGGCCACCCGCGATGCCCTGGCCAAGGCGATATACTACAACCTGTTCGACTGGATCGTAGAGAGGGTCAACCAGTCGCTGAAGGCCAGGCAGCCGACAACGAACTCAATCGGAATTCTGGATATCTACGGTTTTGAGATCTTCGAGAAGAACAGCTTTGAACAACTCTGCATCAATTATGTCAACGAGAAGCTGCAGCAGATCTTCATCCAGCTGACGCTCAAGGCGGAGCAGGAGGAATACGCCCGGGAGCAGATCAAGTGGACGCCAATCTCTTACTTCGACAACAAGGTTGTGTGTGACTTGATCGAGCAGGTCCGCCCGGTGGGCATTTTCTCCGCCATGAAAGACGCCACCAAGACTGCGCACGCCGACCCGGCTGCTTGTGATCGGACCTTCATGCAGAGCATCAACGGCATGTCGAATGCCCATCTGACGCCGCGTCAAGGCAGCTTCATCATTAGGCATTATGCTGGTGACGTGAGCTACACGGTCGATGGCATTACGGACAAGTGCAAGGATCAGCTGCTCAAGGGAGTCCAGAACCTCTTCCAGATCAGTCAAAACAAGTTCATCCACACGCTCTTCCCCCACCAAGTCGACACCGATAACAGGAAACAACCGCCATCTGCCGGTGACAGGATTCGAACTTCGGCAAATGCTCTTGTCGAAACGCTCATGAAGTGTCAGCCATCCTACATCCGAACTATCAAGCCAAACGAGAACAAGTCTCCGACCGAGTACAATGTGCCAAACGTGCTCCATCAGATCAAGTACCTAGGTCTTCAAGAGAACGTGAGAATCCGTCGAGCTGGTTTCGCATACCGTCAGTCTTTCGAGAAATTTGTTGACCGGTTCTTCCTGCTATCCCCTGCAACATCATATGCAGGAGAGTACACGTGGACTGGCTCGTACGATGCTGCTGTAAAGCAAATCCTGAAGGACACCAGTATCCCGCAGGAAGAGTGGCAACTTGGTGTAACAAAGGCTTTCGTCAAGTCTCCAGAGACTCTGTTTGCTCTGGAACATATGAGGGATCGGTACTGGCACAACATGGCAACTCGCATTCAGCGAATGTGGCGAGCATACCTTGCATACAGGGCTGAGTCCGCCACACGTATCCAGCGATTCTGGCGCAAGAAGCGCACGGGTGCTGAGTATCTGCAGCTGAGGGATGACGGGCATCGTGTCCTTCAAGGCCGCAAGGAAAGGCGACGCATGAGTCTGCTTGGGTCTCGGCGATTCCTCGGCGACTATCTGGGTATCAACGCAACCACCGGGCCTGGAAGTCAAGTGCGCAATGCTATTGGACTGGGAAGCAACGAGAAAGCGGTCTTCTCGTGCCGCGGTGAACTGTTGGAGGCCAAGTTCGGCCGCTCCAGCAAGCCGAGTCCCAGAATCATCATTGTTACGAACAGCAAGTACTACACCGTGTCTCAAATGCTCGCCAACAACCAGGTTCAGATCGTTGTCGAACGAGCGATTCCTTTGGGGGCCATCAAATTCGTCGGCGCCTCGACCGCCCGCGACGACTGGTTCTCGCTTGGAGTTGGCTCACAACAGGAGGCGGACCCGCTCATGAACTGCGTCTTCAAGACGGAAATGTTCACTCAAATGCAACGGGTCATGCCGGCTGGCTTCAGCTTGAAAATGGGTGAGACAATCGAGTATGCCAAAAAGCCGGGCAAAATGCAGCAGGTCAAGGTCCTCAAGGATTCCCCCTCGCCGGTGGACTTCTACAAGAGCGGTGCGGTTCACACGCAGCCGGGCGAGCCACCAAACTCAGGATCGAGACCCATGCCAAAAGCTAAACCCGTACCGCCGAGGCCCATAACAAAGGGCAAGCTCATCAAGCCTGGCGGGCCCAACGGCCGGCCGTCAAGAGCCACAGGAAACCGAACGCCTCAGCCCCGACCCGGAGCCGGGGCAGCGGCAGCTCCACGTGCGGTGCCTAATCCTACACCAAGGCCTGTTCCGAAACCAATACCTGCTCCTGTCACCATCCCTTCGCATACCCGAAACCAGTCGGCTGCCTCCGCAACTCGTGTACCGCCTCCTCCACCACCTGCCGCACCCCCGGCCAGGGCCAGGATCATGGCCAAGGTCCTGTATGATTTCGCCGGCCAGAGGGAGAACGAGTTGACCATCAAAGCGGGCGACATGATCGAAGTAGTCCAGAAGGAGACCAATGGTAAGACATTTTATAAATAACCTTCTCGTAGCTCGGTCCTCAAATCGAGTGCATGGCTGACTCTGAACAGGATGGTGGCTAGCAAAGAAAGGAGACGGCCAGGCATGGGTGCCGGCAGCCTACGTGGAGGAACAAGCAGCAGCACCAGCACCGAGGGCCCCGCCCCCGCCCCCGGTCGCAAACGGAAGGGCCAAGCCGGCGGCGCCCCAGCCCCCGGCCAAGCGACCCGCGGCAGGGCGCAAGCCGGTGGCGGCACCGCAGCCGCGCGACTCGGGCATGAGCCTCAACGGCGGCTCGGACAGCAGCCGGAGCAACACGCCCACGCCGAGCCTGGCGGGCAGCCTGGCGGACGCGCTGCTGGCGAGGAAGAATGCGATGGCCAAGAAGGAGGACGACGATGACTGGTGAGCGCGCTACCAACCAAATGGGAATTAAGTCGTTTTCCGGTTGCCCAATGCTGTGGGTGAAGGGGGTGTGTGGTGGGTTTGCTTCGTTTCAGTGCATAGCCCTGGTTTTGCTCTCACCCCAACTGGCGAGGATAGAATGGCGATGATGACAAGGGGAAAAGCCGATCTGTCCCCTGCTCTTGTTTGTTCGATAGACGGGCGGGCCGGCTAGATCTGGCCCCGCCCGGTGTTTTGAAGTACCAAGAGGCGTCAGTATTGATTGACATAGTATATATTGAAGGAAGATATCACCTAAGCATCCTTCTGGCTGTCGGACAAGTGATCATGGAAGTTGTTTAGGTTTCGTACCATGCCCGCAGCTCGCCCTCCCATCAACAACTGAGTGAGTGAGAGTGGGCTCAAGCACTCTATAAGCCATGTTGGTGGGTTGGATCAGACCCCAATTGATTGGAGAGCCACGATTTGCGAGCATCCACATACTGTGTAGAGAGATAGATGGCTCATATCATTGGATTCGACCATGCATCTATAATAGGCTCACTCTATCTATCTTTACCATAGGCCTTTCTCCTACGGAGTAACTCGCCAAGGGGTACGTCTTCATCGTCATCCTCGACGTCCTCGTCTACGCCAAAGTCGCGCAGACGATCGCCCTCCGAGTTCGTCCACCCCGGCTCGCCATCGAATCCCCGCTCGTAGTAGCCCTGGCCGGGTATTACAGGGACCGCCTTGTCCGGGGTGTCTTCTCCGTCTTCGTCCTCCTCTTCGTCGTCGTCATAGTAACCACCGCCGCTGCCGGCGCTGTCGCCGTCGTCGACATAGTCATACCCGAGGTCCTCGATCTCCTCGTCCTCGCCCAGCTCGGCGATGACGCCCGACGTGCCCCGCCGCCGCCGCAGGTCCATCTCCTGCCGCGCGCGGAAGGCGGCCATCTCCTCCTGCGGGCTCGTCCACCTCTTGTCGACGCGCTCGGCCTCCTGCTGCTGCCGCGCGGACTCGGACCCGGGCCAGCCCTTGGCGGCGCCGCCGCCCTCGGCCGCCCGGCGCAGCTTCTCCGGGTCCGTCGGCGGCCACATGCCCTCGCGGTCGTTGAAGCCGTTCTCCTCCCACTCCCAGCCCGCGCCCTTGCCCACCTCCTTCGAGACGGTCGGTGCCCCGCCGATGAGGGGGTCGAGCCACGTCAGCACGTTCCTGGTTCCCATGGCCTGCGCCATGTTGGCGAAGAAGCCGATGTCATAGGGGAACTCGACACGCTCGATCTTGACCCTGCCGCCGTCGCCGCCGGACCACCACCCGGCCCTCCTGGACCGCAGCAGCACCGCGTCGTGCCTCTCCTGCTCCCAGCCCTCGATCATGGTAATGTTGAGCGCCCACCCGCGCACGGTGGTGACGAGCAGGATAAGCAGCGCGAACGAGACCAAACCCCCAACGATGGCCAGCAGCACCAGGTGGACCAGGGCGGGGACGCTGGGCCCCAGGTACGAGGGCAGAGCCGAGTTGTCCCAGAAGATGAGGCGCAGGCGCGGGTAGAGCAGCCACCAGATCAGGTAGGCCAGCGCGGCGTTGGTGTAGACCAGGAAGCGCAGGAAGTAGGGGAAGGTCTGCAGCGAGACGCAGTTGTTGGTCCAGGGGCAGTGGTGGTCCATCTTGGGGATGCACGTCTTGCAGAGGCGGCAGTGGTGGGCGCGCAGGGGCTTGGGCGCGTCGCACTTCTTGCACCAGCGCGCCGTCGCCGCCGTTGCCTTGGTGTCTGGCTCGGGCTGGGGCGTGGGCGTGTCGGCTGTCTCGCTCGAGGGTTTCTCGCCGTCTTTGCTGGTCGGTTGTGGTTCATCGGGCTTCTTGGGTGTTTCTGGCGGGGGTGGGAAGTCGTAGCGCCCGGGAGGCACCTTGCATGCTTTGTAGTATGTCAACCACAGGCAAAGGAGGAGGATGTTGAATATGGCCGTCTCCCTCTGCGTCAGTGGGCCTGGCTCGAGGTTCTCTGCCGTGTTGAAGAGCCATTGTGACGTGTAGCCCAGGAAGAAGATCAGAAGACAGACGGCGGGGACGAAAAAGGACTGGTAGTCGGTGGAAGCCGGGCCTGTGAGTAGGCCAGCCATGGTTCGTGTTCAAAGAGAGGCAGGGCCGGGTGGGAGGAGAGCGTTGGTGCTTGTCAACAGGTCAACATGGCCGTTATGAACTGGCCGTTATGAATAGGGCGTTTACTGTCAGATGCCTGGGTTTGGAATGCCCAATCAGTGTTGAATCATTGAGGAGGGGTCTGAAGTAAGGTGATGGAAGAGAAAACGAGCATGGCGCGCGCACTTTTGCGGCTCGTATTATCTCGAGGTCGACATGGTGCAAACAGGTGGTCCGCTCTGCTCGTCAGCCGTGCATGCATTGTGGTTGGAAATCAGCCTTCCGCCCAGTCCGTTCAGGGGACGCGACGTCAGTTTTTGGCAACTCGAGGATCCCTGCTTGGAGGCAGGGGCCAACCGCGGCTGACTTAAACGACAATGGCAATACGTCGAAGAGCCCCGTATTGATCGGCCAATACATCCACGTCATGCACGTACTCAAGGCCTTTATAAAGTACCCATCAAAGAGAAAACTTGTACCGCCTGATCAAGGTCTAGTCAGGCATTTATGTAGTGGTCTTACTATAGGCATTGCATAATATCCTGCAGAGGTTATTTTACTCTGTAAGTGGTATATACCTGGGTACCTGGGTACTTCGTAAGCGCGGTTATTCCACTAAAAGTACGTGAAGGTCAACTTATACATCAACCTCTGGGGCCCCTGCCGGCTGTCCAAACATTTGGGTCATTAAATAGTCTTGTTAGGTTCAGCAGGGCTTTAATTTGGCTGCAGAGTTGAGATGTCCTCTCGAAAGACAAGACGCCAAATCTGGACAGGACAGGACCCTGGGTCCGCTGACGTAACCACGCGGTGATTGCTCTATTGCGACTTCTGGCAAGTCAGTCTCGAACGTTGAACCCTTCCTGAGACCTGCAAAGCCACCACCATACTTTCGTTTTGTCGCTGGGTTGGTCTGCAGGCTCATTGATATTACAATTCACATGGCATCAGCCCAGACCTACTTTTGACCCTCATTTTGTCTGTCTGTGTTGACCCGTAAAGGCCGGATGTGACGGGCTCAGGATTGCAGCTACCCCTTTCTTTTCCAGGGTTAGCACCAGAGTGAAAAGCATCCAATTCCTCGTCCCTGAGCACATCTCAAGCGCCAACTAGATGGACCATGGCCGAACCCTCTCAACTTGCGCTTCTATGGTTAGTATCTCAGGTCACTCCATGTGTAATACAGGTCCATCTGACAAGAATGTAGCGCCCTCGCATCCTTCTTCTACCTTTATGACAACATCGGCCGGCATCCCCTGCTTGGTATGTCTCGTAGCCGTGGCTCGTAGCATCTCGGCATGTCATTCTAACAGGCGTCCCAGAGCGACCTCGAATCTCCGAGGTGCTGATATGTTTGATCTCTGGTCTCGTCACATTGGCTGTCAGCTTGGTCTCCAGGTGGCTGCCAGGGACCAGTGGTCGGTTTGGTACACAAGCCCACCAAATGAACACATATGTTCCTCCCGGCTGACCAGTTGCCCAGATAACGATATTGCCTACTCCAAGCTTGGGGAACAAGAAAAGTCGGGGCATCATAGTAGGCCTCGCAGGTACTTCTGGCCTCTGTTGCTCGTTCTCATCGCCCTCCGCCTGGAGTTGTCCCGGTGGCTTCAGTTTCGCCTCTTATGCAATAAACCAGGCGTCGAGGTCAGTGTGAAATCCATTACTTGCTGGACCATGGGCTGATGTTCTCAGTGTCTGTTGCCCGTCCTGCTTGCCATCTACGACTCATTCAACACCAGAAAACGAAGGCCACAGAATGATCACGGCGATGATGACTACGATGACATGGGGAACGATGCCTTTGAGGACATAGCATTCTGGTTCATGAACTCAAAACTCGTCCAACTCACAGGTGCTTCCCTACTCAGCTACGGCGCCTTCTTATTACTTCAACCGAGTATGCAGTTGACTGCCTTCTGCCCCGAGTCGGAGAACAAGACGACCATTCTCGCCCTACAGTACCTGGGGGTCTTCCTTGACGCCGCAATTCTCATCCTCGCCTGGCGGATACTCACTTCTAGCCGTACAACGACGAACAGACTCAGAAGTCTCAGTGCGATACTGGTCTCATCTTCAGTCCTCATTGCTCTGGTCGTCCTCGTGCCCAGTCTCATAAGTTATCGGCTCAGAGGATACTTCCACTTTGCCGAGATGTACGGTGTGGATTCTCTCTACTTCTTTGACGTCTTCAATGATGCTATGGTCTTCTCACTTCTGTTCATTTCGTTTTCCCTGTTCACATGCCAGTCTTCCCCATTGGCATCGACTGGTATTGTTGTTTTCCTCTGTGGAGCGCAGGCGACTTATGGGAAGTTGAGCTTGCTCAATACTTACGAGCAGCTCTCTCGATCGGGTATTGCACTGCCGCTCTACGCCTTGTGTTTGGGCTTTACCATGTTCATATTTCGAAACCAAGTCCGCCTCGTCCTTCACCGCGGGATCCTAGCCTTTCTCCTACTCGCCGCAATCATCGGTATTTCCTTTTATTGCCTCCTAGCGAACAACATTCTGGCTCGACACCCCTTGGATACGCTCATCTACCAATCTAGGACCAGCGCAGATCGCTGGGTGGTACAAGCTTCAACGAGCCAGAGTGTGAGGGTTGCGGCTGACGAATACCGTGAGCGTCACTCGGGTCGCAGTCCGCCTCTCGGCTTTGAAATCTGGTTTGAATTTGCCAAATCCAGGGGTTCCGTGGTCATTGATCACTTCCAGCAGATCGAGGATGACATTCTGCCGTTCTGGGGCCTCAGTCCCAGCAAGATTCGGGAGGATATCACCCAGCTTGGGACGAACAGAGACATTGGCCTTGTCAGCATACGGAAGGGCTTCGCCACCCACCAGCCTGCGGTCGACTCGTCCAACGACGCCGTGATGGACGACTTGGTCGACCTCATCCAACCGTTTGCGCAGCACTTACAAGACATGGACCTGCCCATTAACTTGCTGGATCGTCCAAGGGTGCTCGCGACCTGGTCGGACAGGAACAGGTACCGAAAAGGCGGGACGGTCAAAAACTTGCTTGCCCCTGGATTGGCCAAGAGGGACGGCGACCAGGCAACTCCTGCCGACGACGGGGCGGAGCAAGAAAGCGGCAAGGATTCACAGGATCTGCAGAACAGATTAAAAGACAGGCAATTTTCGACTGCCTGGGAACACCAGCGGAACTTGGGCCAAGCCTGTCCTCCTGGTTCGTTGTCGAGGTCAGGGTTCTATTCAAATAACCGAGACTTCTGCTCTCGCTGTGTCGAAATTCACGCGAAAGGGCAATTTCTTGCAGACTGGAGTTTGGCGCAAGATCTCTGCCACCAGCCAGACATGTTCAACTTGCATGGCTTTTACATGAGCGAACTGCCACTGAAGCCCTTCAGCGAGCTCGTGCCCATGTTCAGCCGCTCGAAGACAGACCGATTCAGCGACATACTCATCCCTTTGAGCAGAGGCTATGACACATACAGCACTGATAGCAAGGAGAAGTCACTTGTGAACAAGGAAGCACGGCTCTTCTGGCGTGGCGATGTCGGCACCGACTTTGGTATGGTGCCGCTTCGGCTGCTCAGCGGTGGTCACCAGGAACGCATGAGTCACCTAGCTAACAACGCCACCGCAACTGAGTATGTCACGATGTGTCTTGCCATGCCGGGAGACAAGGAGAAGTTCCGATACGAGAGGGTACCGCTGAGCGAGCTCAGCTCTGCGCTGAAGATTGACGCCGGCATCAGTGATTACTCCACATGCCTGAGCCCCGAATGTGCCGTAGCGAAGAAGGAATTCGGCTTCAAGCCCAAGGACGAGGACGACAAGGAGAGGACGAACAGCCGGTACATCCTGGTCATGGACAGCGACGAAGGCCCGCCGCGGGACTTCCTGAAGATCCTGAGGTCCGAGAGCGTCCCCTTTGTGGCCTCGGTATTCAAGGTATACCCCCCCCCCCTTCTTCGTCTCTCTGGCGAAACAACCCCCCCCCTAAATCACCACCACCCCGTCAAATATTCACCGTACTGACACAAACCCCGCCCTTTCAGGAATGGTACAGCGAACGCCTCATGCCGTGGCTACACTTTGTCCCCGTCGACATGCGCTTCCACGCGCTGCACAGCACCCTCGCCTACTTCACGGGACTTCAGGGCAAGGGGCTGATCAACGGGCGAGACGTCCCGATGAAGTCGCGCGTCGATAACGCCAAGTGGATCGCGCAGGAGGGCAAGAAGTGGGCGGCCAAGGTTGCCCGCAAGGAGGACGCGGAGGTCTACCTGTTCCGGCTGCTCCTTGAGTGGGGCAGGGTGGTTAATGACAAGCGGGACGAGATGGGGTTTGATTTGGGAAAGTAAGGGGCCTACCATGGAATATCTTACGCCGCGGGAGAGTAAGGGCTGGTCTATGCCACGACTGGATTTTGGATTGGTTCCGCTCCAGTTACTGGTGGGATGGGTCAGTAACGAAGGTGTTGGAGGATGGGGGGGTTGCCCTTCGTGTAGCAATACTGTGGTGACGGCGTTTGGATATTAGAATGAGCAAGGTATTGTCTTGAGATCATGGAGGCATGGGATGCATTTCACTCGGGCAATGGATGGAGTTCTTGGGTGGTTCAGCTGGTATACGTGAAAGGGCCCTTGTAGGATATAATTGTATTGAGTTTTGTGCATAAGGAGGCGCTTCTTACTTGAGGACATATAATTGTGTTCTTGAATGGCTTACTTAGGCAGGTAGTGTCGTTGAAGTCAACTACCGTACCTAGACAACCGCAGGCGCCAAATCGATTAACACCACCGTGCCATGTCAACAAACCCACTCAAGAATATGGAGCCTAACAATGCGAGGGATCGGATTCACAAAGATTTTCTAAGAGATCATGACCGGCCATGGAAAAGCTACACATTGGATCTCGTCTTTCCTCCCCTGCATCACTCGGACAAGTCGCCCTTGCCCTGCCGCGAGACGCCAGAGGAGCTCGAGGCCGCCACAAGGCAGTTCTCAGCCGGCATACGCGACCTGTTCAAGGACCTGAAATCCCTTCAATTCTACATCGACTGGCATAAAAGGAGAACTAAGGGACACAAACCGCTCATCCACCCGGACGGCCTGGACCTGACAATCAAGATTCACGGCCAGCACATCACAGTCCCCTACGACGAACAACCCCTCTCATGCCTGCACCGCGTCTACCACTCGCGCCGCCTCCGCCTGCTCCCGGCCGACCTCGCCGCGCTCCCGCGCCTGCACTGGATCACCAAGCTCACCATAGAACCAGCCATAGAATATAACGACGATGCCATGACACACTTCGCCGGGGCGCGCCCCGTCTCCCCCCTCGCGCCCCTCCAGCTCGCCGCCCGCCTCCCCGCCCTCCACGAGCTGCGCTGCCCCTGGCTCTGGGAGCGCTGCCCCGCCGCCTTCGCGCCGCACGCCGAGCCGGCCATGTGGGACCTCGCCGCGCCGATGGCGCACTACGCGCGCGTGTGGGAGGGGCCCTGGAGGGACTCGCGGCACGAGTTCGGCGACGTCGCGGCGTTCGCCGCGCTGGTGGGAGGGGGGCTGCCGGCTGCGCTGAGGGCGGCGCGCCTTTGGTTCTGGCGGGCGGACGGGGGGCTCCCGGACGACGACCAGGTCGCGCGCATGCCGGACCTGGTGCGCCCGGCCGCGGCTGACCCCGTCTCGGTCGGTCTGCGGGCGCTTGCGGCGCGCCTTGAGGTGTTGGACCTGCGGGCCATGGTGACGCCGGACCTCTTTTCCTCCTCTGCTGCTGCCCAGACGCAGTGGTCGGGCAGCATGAGGCGCCTGCGCGTCGAGTTCCACCCCTGCCGGCCTGACGGGAGCTGGTACTTTGCCGGTCCGCGCGGGGAGGACCCGAATCCTGAGGGTTTCGAGGTGGGCGACGAGCATTACCCGCCTGCCTTCAAGACGAAGGAGGACGAGGAGGTCGACGAGGACTATTACGACGACGTGTCTGGCTTTGGTAACGGCTATGAGCACGATGCCCGTAAGCACGACCTTTTCCGCGTTGAACCCGTGACCGAGAAGGTCGAGCCGCTCCTGGCGGCGTTTGGAGAGGCGCTGAGCGGTATGGCCAGCCTGGAGGGGGCGGAACTGTTTGCGTGGCTCACGTGGCAGCCGTCTGAGGAGAGGGCACAGGATTATGGGGGCGATGATTTAAATGACGACCACAGGCGAAGCTGGAAGTGGGGGGTCAAATTTGTTCCTGCAAAGGACGGCACGAAGGGGCGGGTAGAGTGGCAGGTCGGGGATTGGAGACCGGAGGAGAATATCATCACACTGTTCGAGTCTCTGGGAGGTGACAGTGAAATTGAGGTCATATGGAAGCCGTTTGACAAGAAGGACGGGAGGGAGACATGGAAGGATGATGAATTATGGTAGTAGCTGATTCTCAAGCAAGCTTGGGTCATACAGTCAACTCTTGGAGCACTCGTACTGTTCATGAAGATGACCTGTCTTCCTGGGTATGGCGACCTGAATGGTTACTACATTTAGATATCAGCGATAGGGCTGTACCTAATGGCGGCCGTGGTCAAGGGGACAGTTCTCGCATCAATCAGGTGTCGTATCAAGGCAATGTCTCAGTCACCGTCCCCCAAACGCATCCTCCCCAGGCCAATCCATCTTTCATCTCAACGTTCATAGTCCCCCATAATCCTATATTTTACAACTTAAAGGCAAGCTGGCCTGGTCAGCAAAGCGAGTGACTCGAATTTACCTATAAGTCCAGCCACATCGCCCACTGCAAAGCCAATAAACACACAGGTAGGTGGGGGAAACGAAATGTGAAAGCCACGAGTTCAGACACAGTGTCCACCGCAACGCCAATAAACACACAGGCAGGTGGGGAATAAGACACTGCAACAAATATCCCGAAGTTCCTTCAAAAGGAAGTACCGAAAGGAGGGACGCGCTGTAGCACCTTATAGGGGTGGCAGGGCGTGAGGAGAGTGTTGGGCGACGCGCTCTCTTTTTGCATTCTTGCTTGATTATGAACAAACAGCTTGCTTGGGGGTTTCACCATCCGCCAGAATTTACTAGCTATTCAGATACAGACAAGAAAGCATGGTCCTTCCAACCCATCCCACGAATTTGGATCTTCGCAGACTCCAGCACCCTCCCCTTGATCCTGTCGTCCTCGATATCCTGCCCCATAAAAGCGCCGTGCGTGCTCCGGAATTCATGCTTGCCCAGGACGTCCCACATCCCCGAGATCTCGTCCGGCGACAGGGGGATCAAGTTGGGGATGCTCCACATGAAGGCGAACGAGTTGGCGCCCTCGGGCCGCCCCAGGTGGCCCTCGCGCCTGTTGCCCACGGCGTCCGTCTCCCAGCTGCCGATGCCCGCGGGCGTGGTCAGGAGGGTGTCGGCGACGAGGAGGTGCCCGCCGAAGAGCAGCACCAGGCTGCCGGGGAAGTGCCCGCCCAGCTTGAGGGCGACGGCGCCCGTGTCCTGGCCCGAGACGGTGACGCGCTCCTCCGTCGTGCCGGGCCCCAGGAAGACCTGGCGCGAGGGGTCCGTCTGGGCCAGCCACTGCTTGTCCTCGGCCGCGAGGTAGACGCTGCAGTTGAAGGCCCGCGCCCACTGCAGGTGGGTGGAGTAGTAGTGCGGGTGGGAGATGACGATGGCCTTGAGCCCGCCTAGCTTGTTGATCTCGTCGACGGTGGCGTCGTCCAGGAGGGTGATGCAGTCCCAGAGGATGTTGCCGGCGGGTGTCTTAACGAGGACGCAACGCTGGCCGATTGCGAACTTGGGGGTGGTGTAGATGAAGGTCAGGCGGTCGTCCTTGTCGTAACGGCGGAAGACGTTCTTGTAAGACGCGAGGGAGGAGACCATGCTGCCCAGTGTGGTGAAGCTCTGGCCCGAGGGCGGGGTGAACTGCCTGGGGTCATCACATATGAAACATCGTGACTGTTGCTGGCGGTCTGCGGTGGGATATTGGGTGCCGCAGGCCGTGCAAATGAGCCAGTCCTTGGTATCTGGGGAGGCCATCTGTCTGATATGAATGGGTGAGAGAGGACAGAACGTAAGGAGGAGTTTAACTGAAGAAATCCAATGACTACTTGACCATACTTGAAATTGAATTTCAAGACATCGGCCCGGGGTCTAAGTCAAGTTTGAGCCACTCTCGTAAGTGGGGGATCTCAAGATGTTATGTACAACATGCAGAGTCTCTGGCATGTCTAGACCAGACTACAGGGATATAAGACCGTTTGTTCCGGTCCAGCCGACCAACAGTCGAGGTTGATCAGTCAACCAAGCTACTGTACCTGTACCACAGCACCGTAGAATACCAGAATCGTAGTAGAATCGATGTCGTCCCGTTGCAGTCAGTGCTAGCTCACGGTTGGGGTAAGACGAACTGGTGTGGGGCGACAAGGTGGGTCTGCCGATCAGCGGCCCGGTAGCACTTGCTGAGCTTCAGTTCCTTGTCAGCAGCGTCTCGCGCTTTTTCACCGTTGAGCTACTCGCAGTGGCCAAAGCTCGACCCGCCCCGTCATCTATCATCACCAACTCAGGCCCAGCCAGCCTTACGTGCTCTGCTGCAGGGCACCGCATCACTACCCAGATGGGTCAATAATCGATCCAGCCAACGACCCTGTACATCCATACATACGCCTTGGCCTCACACTGTCCATCTCTCTGGCCACCTCGACCAACATGATCGCCGGCCAGCCGCCATGGACGTGTCAAGCTCTTCAGCCGCGACCTTGACGCGACCAAGGGTTGTCATCCAGGTCCTCGCCGGAGTCACAGGTGTCTTCATCGCCTGGCAGTTCTGGCAACAGTTCCGCCTGCAGCCTGCGGCCTCGTCCTCAGCTTCAGCCTCGGCCTCTGGAGGCGGCAGTGGCCTGCATAGGAGCAATGCCGTTCGCAGGACAGAGCGCAGCACAAGACGCCAAATCCAGGCCGCATTGGATGATGTCGAACACCGTCTTGGAACCGACGAGAGGGAACAGATCGAGCACATCCTCAACTATCACTTCGGCAGACAGCTCGCCGACCACCCAGGCCCAGCCTCCGGCCCCGACGACTCAGAATCCCCCGATCATGACACACATCACGATGAAAACGCCGAAAACACAAATTCCCGCCCTCCAGCGACCCCCGGCGACGTTGGAGGTGAAGCAGACACCGTCGCTGGCGAGGAGCGTACGATGGAGGACGACTGGGCCCACGATGATGCGTGGAACCTCCCACCACCAAGAGCAGGACACAATATAGTGGGCCTCCTGTTCAGGGTCTCCGAAGACAACGCTCGAAGGAATGCCTACGTCCACCGGGGCTGCATGTGCAACTCGTGTGGGCTCCTGCCCATCCGTGGAATCCGCTACCGGTGCGCAAACTGCGCCGACTTTGACCTCTGCGAGACGTGCGAATCACAGGGCCTTCACATCAAGACACACGTCTTCTACAAAGTCAAGGTTCCCGCCCCTCCTTTTGGCCCCAAGTCCATGCAGCCCGTCTGGTACCCTGGTGACCCAGACACCGCTCTGAGGAACTTGCCTGGTGCTCTGATTAGGCATCTTGCAAAGGAAACGGGCTTTGAGCGGCCAGAACTGGAGGCCTTGTGGGAGCAATGGACGTTCATCGCCAACACTGAATGGAGGGATGACCCGGATGAGCTGTTCTTGGCCGCTGACAGGAAGACATTCGAGAGATATCTCGTGCCCTCGAGTGGTCACAGACGGACCGCCCCGAACCTCATCCACGACCGCATGTTTGCTTTCTACGACACCAATGGCGATGACTTGATCAGCTTCCCGGAGTTCCTGATGGGCTTGTCCTACAAAAAAGGCAAGCAGAGACTCGAGCGAATTTTTAAAGGCTACGACGTCGATGGAGACGGCTACATATCTCGCCGAGACTGCTTGCGCATTTTCCGGACCTATTATGTGCTCTACAAGCACATGCACGGCGATGTCCTGGAAGGCCTGGACCAGCAGGTCATGAACAACACTGACACGCAGCAGTTGGTGACTGGCAGGCAGCCACTGAGCAGTCACTTCGGCCGCGAGGGCAGAGTTCCCGAAGCCGACCATGGGCGTCCTATGGAAGGCAAAATCTTCCATGGCAACGGGGATGTTTGGGTCAACGACAAAAGCGGCGTTGTGAACGAGACGAGGCCAGATGTTGGTGACCGCGGCGAGATTCTGTCGAGTCTTTTCAACCACGCTGGCCCAAGCGACGATGCGTATGGCCGCAGATTCTTCACACCTGCTTCTGAACATGTAACGTCGCCCACGGGAGACGAAGACGTATCGCGCATCTACCATGAGGCTCTCTTGAACCCTCCGACAAGAGTCGAAGAGCTCGTGTCTCTCTTGCACGGCGAACCGCGCAACATCCAGCCAAGCGAGCTAGCCCCAGTCGATCGAGACGAACAGCATGACGGTGAAGAAAACGGTGAAGAGAACGTGCCTAGTGAGGAAGAAACGTCAGCGGAGGAGGAGGAGGAGGAGTCTGCAACGGAAGATGTCAGCCGGCCCGTTGACTACTTTCCATCTTTCGCGGACGCGTCTCGCGGAAGCTCCTCCGTTCCCCAAGTGGTCAGAGACGTCGGCAGCGAGCGGTGGACTAATCGTCCACCCACTGATAGCCAGCTACGCGCACAGCATCTTCGCTTAGAGGCTCACAAGAAGCGGACAATGGATAGGAACCTCAGAGTCACTGTGCGGAAAAAGCTGTTCGACAGGTGGAAGAAACGAAACTTCTACCTGGCCGAAGAGGAAGGAACCGCCCCGCCAGAGGGATGGAATGAAGAAGACGACGTCCTCGCGGACATAAACGGCACTGAGGCAGCAGGAAGCTCAAAGGAAGGACAGCCTCCACTATCTGCTCGGTCACGCTCGTCTTCCAAGGTTCGCTTTGCCGAAGACACCGACGACTATGAAGTCAGATCCAACCCGTCGACTTCCTCCAGGAGCGTTCCTGAACGATGGGGTGGCATGGAGATACCCGATGCTGAGAGGGACATGGGCAAGGAGATCCTTTACGTCGTCACACAACAGGCGTTCAACGAGCTTCTTGATGTCCTATTCAAGGAGAAGGAAGATCTCGCCGTCAAAGCTGCAGAAACCAGGGAATACCGAGAGGCATACCGGGATCTGCTCGACTCCTTTGATCAAGACAAGGGCAAGGAGTCGTTGCAGCATCAAGACGAGAACCGCAACGGAAGTGAGGAGGACAGGGAGAAGGCAAAGGAGCATGAAGACGAGCCCGAGAAGGTCTCAGTCATCCAAGTCGACGAGAAGAAGCCAATCCAAGATAGAACCCTGGATGAGCTGCTCGCCACCTCGGGATACACCGTTGACGAGACACTGGCTTTCAAGGCCGAAGAGGAGGACGAGGAAGAAACCACTTCCGACGACGAAGAATCAGTCGAGGCATCATCCATAGCCGACGAGCAAGAGAACAACACGAGCGACACCTCCTACCGCGACCCGACGATGCCGCAGTTCCGGCCCAACAGCGACGCGGACGTCCCGGCGCGCGCCCCAGCGGCGGCCTCAGCCCACCACCCCAAGCCGGCCCTCAAGAGCCGGCGGCCAGGCAAGCTCCGGATCATCAACGGCAGCGCCGGCAACACGCCCGCCCGGCCCGGCAGGAAGGCGCCCAAGCCGCTGACCAGGCCGCCCGAGGCGGCGCTGATGGAGTGGCGGAAGCACGACGCGGCCGAGAAGGAGGCCAAGGCGCGCGGGGGCTGGGGCCGGCTGGACCTGGCCGAGTTCAAGGACATCTGGCACCGCGAGGAGAGCGGGCCGCACCGGCTGGACTACATGGGGACGTGGATCGACTTTTGTATACCTTAGGGGGGCTACACGGCATGGTTCAAGAGGGAACCCGAGGGCCATCCGGTTGGTGGTGATGACGAAGACGATGATGGTGACGAGGATTGGGAGACCGACGACGACGATGACGACAGCAATGACGACTACGAGAGCGACAGTGGTGACAGTCAGCTGAGCTCGTCGAGCGTCGCGGTCTCGGAGGATTTGCTCGTGGAGGATGTGGTGGAGTAGATAGAATAGGTCACCTGGCTTGCCGAAATGGTGACAGATGGCACCAGGCAGGCCGACATACTTTCTGTAGTGATAATGATGTCCCGGACATTCTATAGCCAATCTGAATGCATAAGAAACGGAGTCTTGAGAAAAAGTAAAGATTGGATGTACACATTTTCAACGGAATTATGCCGATGAGATCCCTTGAATTCCCATATTCACTGATTCTGCTACGTACGTCCTTTTTAGAGTTGGGTATCATGCCGTGTTACATTCCGCACCCCCCATGTCGACCATACTTCTGCCCACCGGCTTTAACATACTCGTTTCATCCCGACATTCAGAGTTCACATAACTCAACGCAGTACGCTCGGGTCCGTCAACTGCATCCCACTACTACCACCTACTCAACGCCCTTCCTCCCTCACCCGCTCAGACCCCGAACAGCGCCCCAGCAGCCCCGAAGGCCCGCCGCCTCGGCATCTCCCACCGGTACAGCGCCGCACCCAGCGGCGGCATGTGCCGGTACAGCACAGCGCTGCCCAGGATACCGACCACGGCGGCGCCGCCGCCCAGGGCAGCCAGGACGGACGAGCCGCGCCCCGCTGTTGTGGAGGCTGCCGCCGCTGACTTGGATGGGGCATCCCGCACGGCCCAGGCGCGCGGTACCGAGGCGGCGACCAAGTCCCTGACGAAGCGCATCAGCGCCGACGGCTGCTGGTCGCCGGCCCCGCGTGACGACGGGTCCGCCCACGGCAGGCTGGAGGCGACGTCGCCGCCGAAGAGGGCGTCCCGCGTGGTGTCCACGAAGAGCGCGAGGGACTCGTGGCGCCGGCGCACCAGGTCCTTGAGCCAGGGCCGTGGTACGTCGGGCACGAGCATCAGGGCCAGGTAGCCGAAGGCGAGACAGTCGAGGGAGGAGGCGGAGGTGGTGGGGGAGGGGAAGAAGAAGCGCTCGCCAGCCCCGTCCATCTCGGAGGCCGCCTTGAGGTCCGCCAGCACGGCGAGGCAGTCGTTGGCGACGGCCTCGAGCCGGAACATGGCCGTCTGCTCTGGCGATAGTGCGGCCTTGACGCCGCGGCGGAGCGGCTTCAGGCGCTCTGGGACCTTGAGGAAACCGTCGGTGGACTCGCTCGTTGCGGAGGAGGCCTGCTGCGCTTGAGCGGACCGTCCGCCGTCGTCGTCGACGTTGAGATCCGACAGGCCGAGGTGGTCAGCCGCGTCGCACATCCGGTGGCGGATGGAAAGTGGCTCCGTCCATGTCAGCGGGAATGGCAGGATGTTGCTGTAGGCGGGCCTGGTAGTCGCGGCCCAGTTCGCCGAGGAGACGTAAAGGGAGAGTGCAACCAGAGGCGCAGCGGAGGACCTCAGGAAGCTCGCGTAGGCGGCGGAGTCAGCCCGCTGGGCGACATCCAGGTTCCGGTCGAGATCCCAGGCATCACCGCCCAGGTCCCGGAGGCGGCCGGTGATGGATGTGAAGCCCGAGGACCAGACGCCGGACCCGGTCTCGTGGAGCGCGGGGAGGGAGTCTTGCACACGGATTAGATATTAGACTTTCGGCAGATCGTAGCCGGGGGCCAAGTGGGACGGCAAGAGCAGGTGCCGGGCGCCGGGCCGAACGTTTGATGGCCCAACGCCTGACACACCGCCGGACGGCATGTGTTCGGACGGGACGACGGCTACCAGGCCGGACGGACGTTTGGGGGGGAAAGGGGCAGGGAGGTGTGCTCGATGGTTCAAGATCCAAACTAACTAAACTCACGCGTTGGAACCCCCGAGGGGCTAGTTGCGACAATCTCCCACTGATCGCCTCGCAGGGCGTTCGCAAGGTAGGTGATTGTGGCGAGGCACTCAGCGTCGATGCTGGCGAGCCCGAAAGCTGGTCCCCAGACGTGGAGACGAAAGAGTACCATTTCGACGGGTACCCCGTGATCGTGGGTAGGGGAGGGGCCTGGGGTACAGTACGGAGTTCGGCAGGGGGCGAAGAGGATCTACTGTACAAAGCAGATGATGTGTTCGTGGCGGTCGTAATGCGGAAATGTAGCGGCCCCCAAGTTGACAGGCAGTGACCAGTTACCTGCGCAGGCGGTAGCGCCGGGGTGGATGGGAAACGAAATGAGGCAGGAGGATGCGCAGGGCGGCTCTCCGCAAAACGCTATCGGGCGAGGGTCGACAGAGATTGTCGAAATTGAGCACCAGATTCCAAGGCTGGTGTTGCGTTGATGATGTGATGGCTGATCCGACCCCGCGAAGACGTTGAGCCCACGCATGCGCATGAAACGGTCAAAGATTATGATGTGTGATGGCAGCGCTGGCCTTGCCCCGATAGGAATGGATAGTCGGGCTGCTGACCCTGAGGCGGTGAAAAGGGGGAGGGGATCAACACGGCGATCGGCCGTCTTTCTTGTCTACCTGTGTCTCCGCGTCCGCGTCCGCGCCGGCCCCTGCAGTCAGGCGACTTCTGCAACCGCCGCCGACGACGATGACGAACCTAGTGCAGACTTCACAGGGTTCGACAGGTGGACGGCGGGAGATCAGGCCTGGTTAAGGTTCGTCGGCAGGACGCACTATAGACGTTTGCGTCTCTCGTTCCAACCCAACGTGCCAGGGGGCCGTTGATCAGGCACGACGGGAGGTAGTGAATGGTATAGAGTGTTTGGCGATGAGGCGCGTCTCTTTCGCCCGCCTCGCCTTGACCAACTATCTTGTCACGTCTGGTTCTGCTGCTTTGGCCTTTGTGTCCTCACGGCGTCGATCACAGCACGTCTCGAAAGCTTCGAAAGAAGGTTCGCCAGGAGGTTCGCCAGCACACTGAGCGGCCCTGTTTCACGGCTGCACGATCTAGATCGACGCAGGGGGCTGTCAGTGCAAGGCCTGCGTGGGATCTCTGATCTTGCCCTGCGGCTGCTGGGCTGGTTTGATTTGGGTTGATTTGGCCTGGGTGGATGACTGATCCAAGCCAAGCAAGGGCAAGCCAGGCTGTGCAGGGCCCAGGGCAGCGCGTCGGCCGAGAAGACACCAAAAATCCAGGGTCCAATTCTGTTCGGGCTCCACACCGAATGCGGAAAGGGGAAGAAGGAGACAGGCTGGGCTTGTACTTGGGAAAATGTACAGAGCAGACTAGTACACAGTGAGAATAATCGGAATTACAACGACGAGCCGCCTCATGCGATGGCGGATGAGTCTGGAATGGATGAATTGGCCCGTTTCATGTAGGGAAAAGGGACTGTCCGTCTGCTGCGTAGGACCCCCCCCCCCCCAGACCGCGTACCTGGGTGCCAGGTACAGTAGGTACAAGGAGCAGAGTACATGCATGCCTAGGTAGGTAGTTATTAGTAGACAGCCTGGTTGAAACAATCGGGCTACCTCACTGCCTCACTGGCAGCTTGTTTCAATTTCATTTTTGAACCTGACTTCCCAGCAGTGCAGGCATTGGCCTGGGGGAATAAGGGGACGAAAGGGAGGAAAGGGATAGGGTACCAGATTTTGACGGTGGCGGGTAGATTGGAGGCAGGTACGATGTGATGTGACCGACTGCGTGCGTGTCTGGCACGTGGCAGTCGCGAGGCATCCGACAAGTTAGCCTGCCAGCCTGGCATGCCAATGGTAGGCTCGTAGATGACCGAGACGATAGCGTGGTGGCAAAAAGAAAAACGCTGCGCCTGCAGTAAGAAGCTTGATTGCTCCCTTTTCCTTACATGCCTATGCAGCACCACTGCATCACCCTCCAGCCCCAGCCTCCTTTCGGTCAAGCCTCAGGGGTATTTGCAGTATGCCAATTCGCGTGGCCCCGTTACAGACAACACATACACAGGCGCAAGCCCACACATACAACGCACACACAGCACAACACAGCACAGTATTATTATGAGTGATGAGTGTCACCGACTCCGACTCCGACGGACAAAACAAGGTTTTGATGGGGCCCAGCCAAAGCTTGCATTTCTGCCGCTCTCGCAATTTCATCAGGGCCGTGAAATTAGACAGAGTAACCTTCTGGAATGTATCTGAGCACTGCGCACCGAGCACCGGTTTCGTGCCCCACAGCATAGCTCCTCGTGTCAACACGGAACAAGCACACAAAGTATCTTTGCGCGTCTGCACCGGCGTTGCCCTGCGTGCCTGTCGGTCATGTTATGTTGTCTTGAACCTTTCCCGGCCTATCCCCTCCCTGCTTCGGTTTTCTCGGTCTCTCTCGGCACCTAGCGGTTTCAGGGTGATGGAGTATCACCCACGTCCTGTGAGGTTTTAGCATCGGACGAAATCTCCCTCAGAAACCCAGGTATGATCCCTCAGAAGCAGCCTGGAGCAGGGCATGGGATGGATGGCATGGGATATGTATGGGGTACGGCCTGTGTCGCATGCCAGATGTGGCATGATGGCGTGCATGGACGTCGCAAGGCTCCAGCCAGTACTTGCGTACCCACCCGCCAATCCCTCCTTCCTCCGGGGCGGTTTTGGGCACAAACCCTCTTTTTGCCTTTCATAGCACCGGTTTCCAAAGGGTACGAGGGCAGACAACTTCTGAGACGACGCAGACAGTGCACGACCCCCAGCCAGCCCAATATCCAACTCTCCTTCATCTCGTCTTTCGTCTATTTTGGTGCGCGCGTGCTGCCAGGCTGCCCGGCCCTGGTCCGACCTCGAAACCAGATCGTGATGTGCACATCCACCCACACACCGCGCAGAGGGGAGGGACAGGCCAGGACACACGACGGGCGGGCCAGCCCTATGATCACGATGATGATGATCCTGACGTGACGACAGAGATGCCTCATCAACCGAACCCCCCCTCGCCTTCCCCATGTAGACAGGTAAAACGCGGGCTCCATCGCGCGCCCGCTCTTTCACATCTGCTGTGCTGTACTGCAATATCATTTGTCGTGTCGTGCCTTGGTTGCGCCCGTGACCTCTTTGGGAACAACGCTGTTGATCCGCGCGAGGATCAAATCCCCAGCAACATTGGCACTCGAATGCGACGCCGCCCACCCGCACCACCACCACCACCCCCCAAACCCAAACCCCGGTCTCTGCATCTCGTTCGTTCGTGATGCACGTACCCGTCCACTCGCTTCCCGTGGGGAAAGGACGGGCAAAGACGGGCAGGGCGGGTTGGACTTGAGATGAGACCTGCGAGATTGAGGAGAAACCCAAGGCAGATTGATGACAAGCCGAACATTACCCTTTTTGCTTTCTTGGTGTTGTGTTTTTCCTTCTCTCCTGTCACAGGTCCGGCTGCAAGGCTGCATTACACTCAACTCACACATACATATGCACCACATGCACACACGTGTCTCACCTGCGCCGGGCGCGCCGCAAATCGCGCAACGTCGTCTTGCGAACAAACCCCCCCTTCGCCCCTCCCAATGGATGGTTGTCTCAGCCACGAGAACCCGAACATGCCCGCAAGCGGGAGGAACATCCTCATCAATCTACAGATTATCTCCTTCCCACTCGCATGTCAGACTTATTATCACGCAAGTCGCTTAGATACCAAAAGGTAGCAGCCTGCCAGCGCCAAGTGGGCCGTACGACCCTCGTCAGAAAGTGAGGCCCGCCCCGCAGGCGGGCGCAGCCAAAGGACCATCTGTCGTGGTTCATCATACTGTAGGCAGTAGACTGTAGCAGTCGGACCCTTCCCTCTCTCGCTTGTGACTGAGGCTAGTACGAGGCTGGCGGTCCATCGCGAGGGCATATCCACCCAGCGTAACCGAGTTGTGGGGTTTTCCCATTCTTTTTCCCCTCCTCAACTCACGGCGACTGCCCGGCCTGGCGGGCCTGGGCATGGTACCATCTCGCTGGCCCCAACGGGAGGTTCCGTCGTGTCGTACTACGGGGCAGCAGAGGAGGGAAAGGCGCGACAGAAAAACAGGTGGCCCTGCATGCGATGCCTGCATGCATTGCATGCATTGAACGACCGAACCTGACCTGCAGACACACAGAAGAAGAGAGGGGAAAGTCCCACACCCGCTGTGACATCGGGAGCGAGGACAGACAAGGGAAAACAACACAAAGAGGGCAAAATGCTGTGATGTACGTAGATAGAGGAGGGGGGAAAGAGCAGTCGGAGTGGAGGCTGTTCGCCCGTGGAGTTTCCCCATCTCGGGGCGGACCTATGTTACAGTCGGGTGCCGAAGTTGCATGGCCTCTCTACCTTTTGAGACGAGACGAGGGAGATAGTGAGAGACAGTGAAGGGCATTGAAAATTTTCCTTCCTCTTCTTTTGACTTCCTTTCCACTTCTGGGCGCATTAACCGCGACGGAGACGGAACTTTGCCGTTGGGACCATTGGAGGGGGAGGGCACTGATTGGGTCGGCAACAAGGTGTGTGTCGCGTGTGTGGTGTGTTGTGCATATTCGCTTCCCGTGCGCGCGCATCATATGAGATCGTTGCGTCTGATATTATAGTGTTTCCGAGGGTTAATGGGATGTTAGGTATGTGGTTGGTGGTTGGGCGACGGAAGGTGTGTTAGACAGTATGGAAGGAATCGGGTGCGCCTCCCGAATTGTGCTTTTTTTTTTGTTGCTCTGCTTTTTTGGTTCTTTGGTTACCCGTGCTGCCCTCCCCCCTCCATTTATCAAACGCGCGCACGGCGGCGGATGCAACCCTACATCCATCTCAACTTTAGCATTTCGATTTTGGATTTTGAAGATTTTTTTTTTTTTTTTTTTTGGATTTGTCTGGTGTGCGCATTTGTTTCTGGATTGGTAATTGCTGCTACACATGCTACCTTGGGCTGAACTTGAAATCGTTCAGCCCGGCCTGGCTTTGCAGATCAGGGACCCCCCAACGGCCCAACGGGGCCAAGTCAGACACGCGGTCGCAGATCTGCGGATGGTGGCTGTCATACCTTTGTCTGTTCCATCTGCGTAGTCCTAAAGTAGTCTGTGTGAGTGAGAAAGGCACGCATCATTTGCTGACTGCAGCTGCTGTTGTGTCAGCGTGTGTTGTGTTATGTGTGGGTGGGTGGATGGGTGGCGAACAACACGGAAGCATCAGTCAGTCCAGTCCATCAGTCACACCCCCCCTGCGTATTATTAGAAAGTCGGTATCCTCAGTTCGTCTCAACACCCAAGGGAAGGACGACAAGGCTGAGCTCACACGTTTGATCATGAGTCTGATGCACGCGGCCGGAGAATATTCACATTTGAGACGGCTTGCGCGATTGGGCACTCAGGAATAAAGTTGGGCAAGTGATTTTTGTGAAAGTTTCGAACATTTAGTTTTGTATGATGTGTTTGTCCACTCTAACTGATGTGAATTGTTCTGTGTGCTGCCAGTTGCTGTTTGGCCCCAGATAGTCCGGTCCTTTGTCTCGTGCTCGCTCGTAATTCTTTCCCAGGCGAAAAATGTTCCCCTCCATTTCATGACTGTATCCCCCCGTTATCCAAAATGCTGCCCGTCCCCCCAAAATAAAAAGACTCGTCAGAAAGGGCGGTTCGCCTCATTTCCTTCCCTCGGGGGTATCATCAACGGGCATCCTCCCTTCTTTTTTTGTAAAAGTTGACGCCGTGAATGCTGTGTTGGTAGTGGTACATGAGAAAAAGAAACTAGGAAAATCGTATTCCTGCCCCGTCTAGACCCGAAAATGTTGTGAAAAGCCGAATGGAAATGGCTGATATCGTGACCTCGCTTCCCGAAAATGGATGTAGATTAAAAAGATGTAGTAGATGTGGTGGTACAGGGTGCCCGCGAAGGCTGGCCCAGGTTTGTTTGGTGTTGGTTGTAGTTGGTTTGGTGCGAGGTTCAGTAGCGAAAGTGCATCATTCCCGTCGAGCCGGCTCTTCGGGGACCAACGAGACGATGATTTGTCGGTTGATGATGTTTGTGGTGGGCGGTGGTAGTAATTGGTTGGTGTAAGTTGTGTTGTTCCGATCTGGCGCCATGTGACAGGCTGTCGTGGAACCCTTCCAAGGACCTCAAGCTGGGTTGGAGCGACAGCCGGTTCCCGTGATGGCCCCAGGCGAGGCTGCCATTCTCCCATGTGTACCCGGCGTCGGTGTGGAGTGCCGTTCCGGCGAGGGGGTGTCGCGGCGGTGGTGGCGAGGTAGACTGTGAGTCAACCTGTGGTAGTAGCAGTGGCTGAAGTCGTGACCAGCATGCTCTGCGTTGTTGTTGTTGAACCTCCTCATAGGGAGGTATCAGTTGTCAAGTAGCGTGGATGCGAAGCCATTTAGCTCTGCTTGGGAAGAGCAGGCAGAGGGCGGTTTGGTGGTGGGCCGGGGCAAGGAGGCAGCTGCGAAGGGCGCTGCTCCAGAGAGGACATTGTGCTGACGGCGGCCATTGCGAATGTGGGGTTTGCTTGACGCGGTGGTTTTAAGCGTTGGTGTATGTTGAGCGAGCCTTGCGGTTGACGAGGCTGTTGGCACTGGTGTGGGCGGGCTGGACAAACAGTGGAGAGCCGGTTGTGTTTGAGTGTGTGTGGTGGTTGCTGGTTGTGGTTGGGTGGTTGTGGGTTGGAGTGTTGTATTTGTATCTTGGACAGATGTTTGGGAGCTGTGAGGCAAGAACAACTGAATTGTTTCGATGATGTTTGGTCTGATGATGGAACAGAGAAAATAAGCCAGGTGGGAGAGGTGGGAAGGCGGACACTTATAATTATGTCCGTGGTGTGCGCGCCGTGGCAGTCCATTCCAAGATTGCCCATTTCGACAAAACGAAGGCCAAAAGGCGTGTTGCAGGGGAGTAAGCCTGTCTGTCAGTGCTCTGCCACGGGCTGCCATGCCCTGTCGCAGGTGGGAAGCAAGGGAGGGAGGAGGGAGGGCATCAGCAGGGTGGGCGGCGCTGCCCAGGTACGAGGGCCAGAGGTACCTCGGGCGTTTGTACCGCTGTAACCGCATGATCCCTGCACGGCCGTGATTTGACGGGGCCAGGAACGAGACAAAAATACTTCCCAAGTGCCCGTGGGCGATGAGCAGGAAACATGGCGGTGACGCAGCCAGCCTGGGCGGCCGTGTGTGGGTGGGAGGGCCATGTATCCCCGTACCGCTGCCCAGGTACGTACCTGTTCCTGGGTGGGCCCGACGGCGGTCAAGTCTGGTCTGGTGGTGGTGCTGCTGCCCAGTGCCAGATGTGGGATGGGGTGGGCCGGTGGAGACTGTGTACGAGGGTACATCAGGTACGTACCTCTTGTCCCCATCAAAAATGAAACAGCTCGCGGGCTGGTGGAGTGCTCTGACCCCTGCTGATGCGCCTCCTCCTGGCCTGCTGCTGGCCTGATGAGCGAGCATGATTGACGACGAGATTGACAGACGCGCACCTTTCGTTATTACCGAAACCCCATCTACTGTACTGCACACAGGAGACCCACCCACCGAGCGAGCCATGGCCATGTCGTCCTTGTTGTTGTCGTCGCTGCCTCCGCCTCCGCCTTATCACCCTGCTCGGTGAGGCAGATGACAGATGGCAGAGGGCAGATGCCACCTGGTGGCCCCCGCGCCCGCCCTGTCGCGGCATCTGCGTGGTATTGTGCATTTATGCAGCAAGATTGGGCCGGGCATACAATACGCACTCGTACAAGTACGCAGATATCTGACGAGGCTGGAGAAAGGGGGCCGAAAGTAAAAATGCATCAATTGCATCTCGGTCGGTCAGTCTCGGGGGACGCTGTACAATCAATGAATGAAACAGTACACACGGCTCGGGCACGGCGGAGCATCGCATCATTCGCATTGGTGTTGCATTTTGCAATCGGTAATGCCCACTTTCACCGAGCCAAAGCAGCAAGGCGCTGATGACATGTGTTGTTGCATTGCGCGCCTAGAAAGAGTAGCGGTGATGTCGGCCGCCAACAAATTTTCTCTGCCTCGTCGGGCAGTTCCCGTGGGCCATGGCCACGAGGCCAGCTGCATTGGTCCGCCGGCCGCCTTTTTTTTTGCATTCATTCCTTCCTTTTTTTTGCCCAGCGCCCCCAATGCTACCTCAACACATGTGCGGTACCCGGTTTGCTGAGTGGGCGCAAACAGGAATGGTCTGGTCCCAATCAGGATACGGCGGACGGTGAGAAAGGTTTTTGCCCGTCATCACGCTGTCAAACCCTCGTCAAGCTTCCAAGGTGGATTCTGTCAAACCCACAATCCATCTGCTCTTGACTACCGACCGACCGTGTCCGATGAGGCGACATCGCTGCTGTCCGAGGATGAGTTGCGGTGACAGTCCCACCGGTTCCATTTCTTCATCAAACTCGATGGTTGGGGAAACCTTGACAGCCCTCTTTTTTTTCTCCTTCTTCCCTTCTCTCGCTCTTCTTTTTTCAGCCACAAAACAGGGCCCATCGTGCGGTCTGGCGCGATCTCTTCTCCACTCATGGAATTTTCCATGGAACAATTCGTAACTCCACCAGGGTGTACGCGCGACCCACAGCGCCTGAGATTCAACTGAACTGGCATCGCCGGGCCTCCGGAGCTGCCGTCGGACGTGAGAAAAAAAAGCTGTCAGACTGTGAAATTAGCCTGTCCCTCTCCCTCACCGTGTCGCCGTGTGGCCTGGCTGGCCTGTCTGGCAGATCCCCAATTTTAAGCCTCCAGGGCCTTCCCCAGACGATACAATGGGGACGCTGGAGATTTGATCATGACGGTCCCACGACCATTTCCTCAGCCTTGCATCGCCTGGCCCTACGGCGTCCCTGTGCGTTCGTGCATCGTGCGTGGACCGGGGGGGCGCTGTCACCGTGGGAGGTAAGGGGAAGGGGGAGGCAAACAATCCAGGGACCATAATCATCTCCGGACTCGTCCGAATCCGACTCTCTCCTGATGGAAGGCCGTCGGGCTTTGATGAGCCCTACCACGATTCCTTGTGAAAAATTGTGAAATTGCCAGATCGTTTTGTGAGATTATCTTGTCATGGGGATTCTGCAAGCCTCACCCTGGACCGTGTTTCCAGCTTCCATTTTTGGCAACAACGCGTTTCTCGTCGCCGCGCCCTCGAGAAACTCAATCTCACGGAGACGGAAAGGCTGTTTGGGGGTGATTGCTCAGCCTCTCCTTTCCTGCTGGCCCATAGGTGTCTACATCGCAAACGGACGCAATTCGTAAGCAGGCGGGCTTGTTTCGCGCTCCTGAGCCCCGGCGCCAAGGACCATGAGTGTTTCCTCGAGGGCTTGGGCTGATGCGTCAGCTGTGCCTGAACCTCAACCTCCCCCAGCTCCCGAGGCTACCGGCGCGCTTTGCAATGACACCGTGAGGGTTTGAGGCTTCTGCCCGCTGGGCGGGAATCTCAATTCAATCATCGGGCTGGGAAAACCTTCTTGGAATTGATACATGTCTTGGCTCACATGGTGTGTTAGATATCGGACAATGGCTCCGCTGCACCTCGTCTGTCTGGCTCGCCTAATAAGCTACTGCTACCCACGGAGTACGACCCTGGAAATGGAATCGGCAGCCCATCTTGATCAAATCCACTGCTTCGGGCGTGGCCCGTGACTATTTGGCCGTCCACCGCCCCTGTTATCGGTTTCCATATTCGGGCAGTGCCTCCAGCGGTGATCACTCGTAAGCGACATGGCCGCAGAAGCATATTTCGATACGACAATGGTCTTGGACAACGGTCTTGGATCTCCCGCACTCGCATGATGATGATCAGATATCAAGAAGCCTCGGTCTCGGGTAGGTCCCCCCTTCGTAAAACAGATAATAATCAGCAAAAGCTTGTGTAAGCAACCGCGCATTACGGTGGTGGTTGTGCCTGTCAATCAGCGATCCCACCCACCCCATCAACTCATGTCTTATGATCCGTGTGCAACCACCACCGCCGCCGCAGTCTTAGACCAAGCCACACAGTATGGTCGTCTGCAGACATTACTCAAGCCAACAGGTACATGGACGCGGAGTCACCCCCTCCACTTCGAGATATCTCACGTTCTGGCTCTGCAACCACATCGCCATGTGCGAGCATCAGAGGATCCCCATCTTGGCTCGAGTCGCACCCGCACAACCTCCCGCCCGGCGGAGGGGGGTCAGAGCGACTTTAACTTTTTCAGCTGCCAACCCTATCGTAGCTGCGTAGGTTTACCATTTGGGCCCAGCGCTGAACTCAGGCGGCCTTAGAGTTTCCCGGCCCACCTGCCCGCACTCGCGTAGGGACACTGGAGATAGTCGGTCGGTCGGTCGGTCGGTCCCTCGCGCGATGGAAGCTTCACCGTTCCCGGTTGTGCGGGCATGCCCAAACCTTCGCGCCTCGTGCCAGCTAGATTGACCGCCGTCAAAGTGCTGATGCTTGAAAACAGAAGTCATCCTTGGCATGGTCGATGGTCCCAAGTCGTCAAGGTTGCGGCCGTGAGATCCACAACCTGGCTAGGTGGTAATAGCCTACCTGATAATCGCAGCGATTACACCCGATGCGCCATGCACCTCGGAGGGAGGGAAGAAAAGCCCGCGCCGATGTTGGCGACAACGTGGCTTGAGACTTGGCCGCCTCTGGGGCCAGCCTTGTGCCACCCTGCATGCGTGAAGACTTACACATGTACACAGCAGCCAACACGCAGCATGTTTTTATTCCGAAAGCGTGCGCCTACAGGTGACTAGCCTTCCTTTCGCCCATCTTGGTGTGATGTGATACTGCACGGCGACGGGCCCTTGACTCGTCCCGTGACTGGACTTTCACGGGTTCGCGCGCATACATGATCTCCTCCAGGCCGTGGGGGTGGAAGGCTCGGCAGGGTGCAGCAAGGCGGTCCACTTGGGCGGTGATCGGGCGAGGACAGACGAAAGGCAGAGCTCCACATCGGGCTGTACTTTCACCAGCCGAGCATCACGAGCCCGAACCCATCAGCAGGGCCACCGCTTTAGCAGCCGTGCGTCTTACCTGGGGTTCGTAGCCTTGGGCTGCAGGCGAGCGGGCTCCAGGGTGCAGCGGGTCGCCATTGGGCGAGCGCTGTCTGTGGGACAGGATGGGCGGCTCCACTCGAGGTGTGCCTCGCAGCTTATGTGGGTACGTGTGTGCTTCCTGATAATGCAAGGCAGGTAATAAAGCTGCCCTTCTGACTCACACCTAGGTTCGTCGCGATGCGCTGGCAGCATTAGCTGCCTCGAGCTTGGATGCCTGCTTGCTTTTTCCTCTGTTCCACGCGCATGTGTGTGGAGTCTTAGCAACTTGGCTGCAGACTTGAACGGTAGCGAAGGATCGCTGGGGTGACGCTGTGATAGAGCCTCACAGGCCCGGAAGGATTCTAGTGCTTGATGGATGCGGACCGAGGGCAGGCACGGCTGAGTAAGAGTGTAAGACATTTATGTCTTACACACCAACTGTGTTTTCTGTAGCGTATAGTTGTCGCCTACTATTATTGCTGATACGCAGAGGCCGTGCCCATTGGGTGTGTGAGTGTGTGCGTGTGTGCATCGGCGGCTGATAAAACGAGCCCGGAAAGCTTGCGATCACGCATAGCCTCAGAAATGGCCTCTCAGCGGGATATCTGTGCGTTAGAGTTGCCCGAGGGGGCCGAGTGACTACTGCGAAGTATGTATCCGCACAGTTGACTGAGCATTGGTGCCAAGCCCTGTCAAGAGGAAATCGCCGAAGCCCAGGGCCGCCTGGGCCGAGCGGGAAACCTTGGGGAGCTTGGGGAGGAGCTGACCGCCGGGCTCGGTGAGCGACTCAAGCCCTCGGCGGCGTCGGGGCGTTGTGATGGATTGGATCGATCGCAACGGCGCTGCGGTGAAGCGTAATGTGCGACGCGAAACGAGGTTATACCAGATCGCGATGAGACAAGTCTCCACGGGCGGGTGGTGTGCGGCAAGGTTTGTGAGCTTGTTCAACCTGATGGCTGGGGTGAGGATCTGGGTAAGCTGAGTCGTGTCTAGGACCTGCGTCTTGCATCTGCCGTGGGCCCTCTGGCGACTGATGACTGTGCTGTACTTGCAGCGCTGTACCGCCTGGCTGCGTACCCGTACGCGTGCCTGTGTGCGTGTGCGTGGGAGTGTGAGTGTGAGCGGGAGCTCTGACCTCGATGCCAATGTAACCACGGACCGCATTTTGTTTCAGTCACAGGTTGCACGAGCGGTGATACTCTCTCTCTGTCTCTCCGCGTCTCCATCTCTCTGCGTGCCCGCCCCTCCACGCCCTCCTCCTCCTCGCTTGCCAGAGTTCAAGTGCCGGGAGGATTAGCGAGCACGGCCCGTTCGCCCTCGAAGCTTCTCACCTGCTGTGTCCGCTAGAAGAAGCTCTCCCCAGATCCTGCCTCCAGGGACTGACGCCGCACCGAGTCGGACATTTCTGAGTCGTCCTGCAGCCACCATAACGGTTTCTGCCAACAGCTCAGTGAGCTTCTTGATTCAGTTCCCGGATCGGCGGCAGCTGGCTCATTGGACGACGGGCACGTACGACACCACGCGATCTCTATTTTGGCTTCCGTGCCAAACCCTACATTGTAGCAAGGCGGCCCCAGTGGGTCGAGACGAGAAGGCGCTCAGACCAGTCCCAACTCTAATAATGGCTGGAGGGTTGCCGGTGACCGACACAAGCTTCGGGAGCATAGGTGACGGCGAACCTAGTACGCGAACCTAACACGGGGACGTGGATACACACACAGTAGTGTAATAGGCAGCCAGAGGTAATGTGGTGCGTGCGTACTGTGCATGTGAGCGGGCAGGACAGTACCACAACCTTGCCTTACCCAGCTGCAGGAAGGGTACGGCGTGGAGAGAGTGTGGCCTGCGACTCAGGTCCCAGCAGCTTGGAACCAAGATGTAGATTTGATTGAAATCTTGACCAAAATTGGCAAAATTGGCCAGTGCCGAGCCTGGTCACCTGGTCACCTGGTCCTACGGTCCTTTGGTCCTTTGGTCCTCGCCTCTCACGAGGCTGAAAGACGGGCCCACACGCAATTTGCCCATACGATGACAACCACGACAGCCACGACCCAGGGGACAAGGATCTGATCCATGGTACGCTCACCGACGAATGGGTCCTACTGCTCATCAACGACGACATCATTACGGTCGTCGGCGGCAGGCTGGCTGGAAAATGCATACTGCCGGATATCATCGCGACGGCAACTATCTGTGCCTCCACCACCACTTGCATCATCACCACCACCGCCCACCACCTGTGATGGGGGCTTGCAGCCAGATATGCAGCCAGACATGCAGCTGCAGTAACGTGATGCTGGGGGACGATGGATCGGCAGCGCAGAATCCTTGGATCGACAGGCCATGGGAGTCATGGGCCACGAGGATGGAATGACCATCAGCCGAGCCTGGGGTACATACGCATCCCTCGTCAAGCTTGGATCCTTCCATGATACTGCTGCTGACACGGTCTGTCCTGTGTAACCTGCTTCTCTCTCCTGCTCTGTGCTCCTGTCAGGCCTGTTCTGTCTGTCGTGTCTCGCCGAGCCTCGTATATCCACACGAGCATGTTTCTGCCAGCCTTGTTTGGCCATTTTGGGAACCTTGCCCTCTAGCCCGATCCTGCTTCTTGGCGGGCCTCAAGATCTGCCCCTCTAAAAAACATACATAGCAGGTTATCATTTTCCATGTTGAGGCAATCGACCGTGCTGCCGCCTGAACCGAGCCCCATGCCGGCCCGAGCTGACAACAACTGCGATTGACTGGTAATGGTGCAATCGATGGATCAACCCACTCTCTCTCACTCGGCTACGAGACAAGGCAGGGCGCTCGGTGCGGGGCGCCGAACGTCGCTCTGATACAGTACCATGCAATTTCAAAAACAGTCATCTGACGGATTTTCGATGATGACTGCATCGTGGGTCTGTCGCAGGACCGACATGGGACATGGGACCTTTTGGCTCGCCGCAAACGCAGCCCTGCAGTTGGCAATTGCTTGCCCTGGCACAGCCACCCGCCAGCTGGTCGGTTAATTTCCCGTCTCCACGGTTCGTTCGGCGAACATTTTTTCGAAGCTGTGGATGCCTTCTGGGGCCCGTCGCTGGCATTGGCATTGGCGCCGGCGCTGGCACATGGACGTCAGACAAAGGCCCTGACAAGGCAGGACATGGGCCCGAGAAGGTCCCCTCCGATCCACTTCAGGCCCTAACAAAAAAGATACAGCCTGCTTCGACGGCAGTCCTCTTCACCGTCTTCACCGCCGGATAGCCCTGGCGAATGGCAAAGTGGTGATTTTCGCCTTCATCTACACCAAGCGCCACGAAAGCTCGGCAAGGTGCCGTCATCATCAAAACATCAAAATTTTTCTCACGGGAAGGCTCCTCATTCCCTGGCGAGGCTGCAGGACAGGCTGTTCATCCAGTACTTCCCAGCGATGTCAATCTGGGGTTGTCCATCTTGAGGCTGGGAATGGGGCCCGACTTGACCCATCCCGCAGGCGGCAGTACACGGCGATCTCGTGCACGCCCGGCTCGGACGACTCACGGGTACTCGCAGTATGACTGACACCATGTCCGGCTCACCCACTATGAAGCTGACGCAGGCTTCGTTTCCAAGCCCTGGCCAGCGACCCCGGGCATCGCGAGATCAACCACGCCACAAAGACAGTGAGATGGAGGCAAGAGGTGCGCGTCCTTAAACGGAATAAGCCTTGCGTCTCATCTACCGCTTTGCGCACCCTGCAACCTGCGAGCCCGATACTGGTTAGGCCCGTATGTGCGCCCATCTTATCTTCGCTACACTACCATGAGATTTTACCCGCACAGCCATTTCTAATCTAAGAGGCGGCCGTTAGCCCGAACCCAGGCTCCATCAAGCCCAGGCAGCCCTAAGCAGCAGGCCGCCCATTGCGATCTGTTGGCTGGTTGGGTAATGACGATGGACGGGTACTTTTCTCCACGCCAACACAGACACCCACTCAAGGTCTGTGCTTCGTCTGGGGCTTGATCTTCTCCAGAAGACTGTGGACATATTGGGAAATACCGAGCGAGGCGTCGTCTGCCATCCAATCCATCGGCTGCCGCCCTGCTGTTGTTGGTCTTTCCTTCTCGAAGGATCACATGCCCCGTGGATCGCCCGTCCCGAATTGTCGGGATGGGCTTGGTGAGATTCTTACTCAGCGCGGTGCCTGGGCGCAGCTCGCGTCCGCGAGCACCAATGACGTCCCCCAGTGCATGGCAAAGGTGCGGGCGATCATTCACTCCCAGCCAGCCAGTCGCCAGCCAGCGCAGCCAACAGAGACAGAAGCAGGGGTGGTTTCTTCCGCCCGCCTACGCGAGCCAAACCGTATCCCACGTGGTAGCCAGGGTGCCGTATCGACAAGGGCGGCGACCCCTGCAGATCACGAGGGTTGTCAGCCTGCTTTGGGGTGCGTCCGTTACTCCCTTGCAGGACAGAATACGCCAGCGCCCAGTTCAGCTAGAGCTGTCAGCTTTGCTCGTACGCAGCACCCTGATGGAAGCTGGGGAGTGCGGCTGTGCCGTGGACATGCAATACGGTACCATTCAGTGCTGTACCTGCTGCGGCGCATTTCGATCATCACTCAGCTGAGCAGCACACCGAAACGCTGTTCCGGAAGCAGCGGGATGAGAGGATCGATTGAGAGCGTCGAGCAATGAAAAAGAGGAGCGAGCCAATATTGATGTTTCAGCTTTTCCTGCAACCGGATTGAGGGCCTGTACAGCCCACTTCCTGCTCATTGCTGTCTCGGCAACACATGATGCTGGTGACGAGTTTCCTGCCACACCCCGGACCAGACACTCCCTTCCCTTGCTCCGTAGGTCCGCGCCGCCCGCCTGCCTGCCTGCCAGGCCTTTGCCGAATCACACATCATCTGACCATCACCATCTCATCAGCCTGCAACCCAATCTGCAACCACTTATTCAGTGCATGCACTCTCTATCCTCTCCATCAATAGAATCGCACCTTCGACCCCAAGTTTCACGCTTTCCTGCCGCGTGGCCCCATCTGGATGGATGGAGATTCCCAAATCACACACGCTTGCATATACAATATTGATAGCAGGGTTATTATGACCCCCAGACTCGCTTAGCGACTGGTTGTGGCACAGGTTGTGGGCGGCAGCATGAGCCTCTTACTAAGGCAATATGCTTGCAATGGCGAATATCACCTGACAACTTACGACAGCACTTCTTCTTTTTCCCACATCGGACATGGACCTTATCACCGCGTACCTCCCTCACGGGACCTCGGAGCGACATGACGCCCAGACAAGGTTCATCTTCGTCACCGTGGTGTGGGTGGGGAGAGGGGCTTGTCCCATCTGACAGCAGGCAGCTGCAGCATCTCCCGATAAAGTTCAAGATGGCCCTGGAACACGACTGCGCACGCCGCACTAGGATCGGTTGCACGGCTGTCACAGCCCGTCCAAGCCACACCAGATATCTGTCCGACCTCTACAGCCTTCATCAACATCAAACGGTCGCGGGGACTCGGCGAGACGGGAAACATCTGTCATGGCCTGAGCTTGATCGCGGGTGGCCGAGATGCAGAGCAACGAGACGGGCTCATGCAGAATCTACGCGATGGGGTCGAGGGTGTGTCGTACCTTGGCTCGTCGGGGAGCCACAGCGACAAGCCTCGCGGCCGTCTCTGACAGGCCAGGGTTGGTGGATAGTTCCTACTGCCCAGGGCCCAGCCTGCCCGGTTCGCCTGATGGTGGTCAGGACTTGCAGCGCAATAGACGTGTTGATCGACGTGCTGCCTTCTTATCTCAACGCCTGCATGCTTACCACCGGTACTTGCCATGTTTTCCCCAAAAAGACATGACCGGGGGATGTTCCCACGTGGGAGAGGCTGCGTGTCCATCTGGCTCTGGGTGAATGTGACTCAAAGCAGGGATGGGAAGGCAACAGAGAGATACGAGGTAGGCAACCAATGTCCTCAATCAACACATCATGGCAAAGACCAGGGTGGAAAAAGGTGAGTCGTCTCCCGAGGTACTTGGCCGCATCACCGTCATTCCCGCGGGCATCCAGTGGTGGCCGGCCAAAGGTGGCCGGCCAATACGGGCTGGGAGTTCTCTTTTTTTGGTCCAACACACATAACAGCACTTCCATTCCTAGCCGCGTGCATGGGGTGCACGGCATGGCGTGGGATGGGGGCGAAGGTACATTGGCGAGTTGTACCCGCTCGATTACCCGTCCTGCAAGCACTCACGCTCGAAGCTGCATATGCCATGCTGGGCTCACACCCGATCACACAAGGCCGGCGGTGACTTGTTTCTTTTTTCACCCGCTTCCAAGGGACCGGGAAACACTAGGTAGGCATGGCGAGCGTTGGCTGACAGGGGTGTCGGGATCGTGGATGGAATTCCCATGACCTAGATTCCCACTGCTTTTTCTCTTGTTCCTGAAACCCGAGGCAACGCGGGGTAATCCTGCTTCTTCAACATCGACCCATCCTCGGCAGTGGGCATGGGAGGAAAGAAGGAAAAACAACACGAGACCTCGGGCCCCGGCGCTTCAGGGCCGCCCGGCGCACGGGGTCACGAGGCACCGCCCACCGGGTACGTCGGCCGTTGTTCTGTCCCCCAGGTCTTGCTCTGGTTTCTCCGTCGGGAATATGCACCTACTTCGCAGTGCGTGCGTAAGTGAGAACACCCAGCTACTGTTTCAGATTCTACACTGGGCCTTTTTGCCACTGTCGCTGTTTACTACTTCGTCACTCGTCTCCCTCGGTGATACGATTTCCAAGCCGCCGCGCCGCAGCTGGTGAGGCTGGCTGAAAATAAACTTTTTTCTCTCTCACGCACACACACAGCTAGCTCTTAGGTGAGGCTAGAGATGACCGCAATGGCGGCGGGAGAATTTTGTCTGAGAGGCCATGTTTCACTTGAACCTAAACTTATCGCAGGATCCTGACCTCATTGGTTACCACGACCCAGGAACGCCGAGCCGCTTCCCTTGCTAAAAGACTATTGTGACTAGTTTGGCCTACGGTTCCCTACCCGCGACCGGCTCTTGCACACGAGTGTGATTCCCAGCGCCCGGGGACTCGGCGATATTCTAATCGATCCTCATTGCGTCAATGTCGATGTTTGTAAGACCACATACGAGGTGCTGACAAGGAGGACCACGCGTCTTGCTAGCTAACCTTATTTATGTCATCCGTTTCAACCACAGCCAAGCCTATGCTGTCCGACATGATCACCGAGCATGGATGGCATCTCTATGTCTTCCTACATTACTGACCGGGCTCGTCTATGTCTAAGCTGGACTAGTCCCAGCAACCTAGATGAACAAGCTCGTTCTGCTTTTTCCCGGGGCCAGGGATGAGCATAGCAATGAGCCTCTTACCAGAGCACATATTTCTACTTGGACAGTGTGTCAAGTGTATTGGTGCGGATAGATCGATCATTCTTTGCAGCTGCTAGTCACCATGAGAATTCGGATGTATTCAAAGTTGTCATTGGACAAGCGATGGCGTTGAGATTGATACTCGACTTGCTTGTACCCGCGTTAGAATGTAGTCTAGTATTGCTTCAAGCACACAAAAGATCAGAGTTTCTTTTAATAGGACAAACCTTGCAGAGATTCTGAGAAGTGACGACGTTTTTCTAGCAGTTGATATGAGAATCCCAAGGCGGGCTCCCGTGAGGACGGCGGCTACCTAGCAGACATCCACACGTCGAGGCCCGCATTCCGCGTCTCTGCTGAGGTTGATACTGAAGAATTTCTCCCATTCTCCATTTAATGAGAGGCTTGAGACACATGCGTCCTTTTTACTCCGGATTGCTTGTTTTCGGGGATTTACATGGCTGCTTCTGAGGCCCAAGCTCGCAACTTACACGATATGCTGGGGTGAGGTACCGAGGTACCCAAGTACCCACGTACCGCTAAAAGAGGCTATGACCTCACCTCCAACTCGTCGTCCAGACTGTTTTCATCCCATCAACACCGAGCTCCCTCATCCCTTGAAAGCTCAACATCTCGATCCGAAGTCGTACACCAACCCATAACAATGATTCCCGAAGGCCACTTGCAGTAGCCCAGACGCCACACCACCTAACTTGCGCTGCTGCACGTACGACAGTGGATAGTTGTCGGAGCACAGCCAGACAGCCATGGCCCCCATCCGACGATACCTCAGGATATCCAAGTACTCGGTGCTCGAGTGCCGCATCTACCTCGACAATCCCGCCCTAGCACACTCATGGCTGCTCAACCCGCGCAGCCCGGTGCTGCCCAAGGTCATCGACAGCGTACGGCCCCTGGTCCTTCCCAAGCTCCGCGAAGAGCGGGAGCGCAGCCGCAAGAAGAGCACCAAAAAGCGTGGCATCAAGGATATCGTGGTGGAGGGTGCGTTCCTACCCCCCTTTTTGTTTGAAACATTCTCAGCAGTCTATTTGCGGCGCAGGCGGGCTGCGCGGGTCGCGAAACATTGTTGCCAATGCTGATCACCCATGCGCTGCTGAACAGACGACTTCGAGGTGTCCATTTTCCTGACCGAGACGAGCACCCGGCACTCGCTGCTGTACAAGCACAAGCACTTCCGCGACACGACGCAGACGAAGCTGACGTCGAACTCGAGCAAGCTAACGGGTGCGTCCCGAGAGGCGCCCATCGACGTCGAGGCGCCGGGCTCAGGTACCGAAGGGACGGCGGTAGTGCGCGAGGAGGATCCCGATGACGCAGTGGCACTTTTTGACGTCCCGACAATGGACGAAGATGAAACAACACCAGCACGCGTCGGCTCGCCACCATCAATGCGACCATCGAAACGCCGCCGCGGGAGGGGCGCAGGGCTACCCAGGGACGGCGGCGATGACGGAGGCGAACACGATGCCGAGATCCTGACCTCGGACGACGGCTCGGTGGAGGGCGGCGAGGGCGACCTGTTCGTGGGCGACGATGACTCTGACGGCTCGGCAGCGGCGCCGCCCCCGGCCAAGCGTCGCAAGGACGCCGCTAGCCCTGCCGAACACGAACCCCAGCGGGACGACAAGAAGAAGCTAGCGATGGACATTCGGTACGAGGGCTTTTCTATCTACGGCCGCGTTCTCTGCCTCGTGGTCAAGAAGCGCGATGGTCTCAGCGCCGGGAGGAACAACGCCGCGGCCAAGACCGGGCGCAGGGCCGGGCAATCGGCTGCGCCCGGTGGTGGCCAGGCTGTGATGGAGAACTGGATCACGTCCACTCAGATGCCCGAGGTGGCCCCTGACGACATCCCAGGGGCGTCTTGAGGCTGCAGTTTAATTGAGACAACTGCGGAAAAGGACCTACGGTGTTTTCCGTCGGGCCGAAATGTCCGTCTGCTCGGTGTCACTCGAACTCTGATCGTGATCTTGAGACGATAAGGCTGAGGAGATCATCGCATGGCTTGCTGGGGTGTCAGGCGCACAGTGCGGCATCTCATGTAGATTATGGCGCTGTTTGGACCATACGAGACCGCGCTCGCCAATCACCACGCAGAACCATGAGCCTCCCGTTTCCGGGATGGTGAAGCGAGAGCGACCGTCGACGGCGGGATCTCGTGAGAAAGTCTCACTAGATTTCTGTCAAGATCCTTGGCGCCACACCTTGAGAGGGGGCTCGTGTTGTTTCTGCCGCAGAAATCGTCCGATAGGCCGACGGGATCTCGATCCTCAACCTGTCAAGGCTCAAGTGTTTCAATAGAGTGGAAACTAATGTGGTGTGGACGGGAGAGAGCACTGTCTCGGCCAAGCTGGAGCGAGGGGGACCGCGCCCCGGAATGTGGGCTGATGGAAAGAAAGGACGTCGCCTCGTGGCTTTACCCTCGCGGGAACGACGCATAGCTCTCGAAGTGGAAACACTAACTTTGTCCTCCAGCCGTTTCGAGATTTTTTCTCCCGCCCTGGTCACTGGGCATGCCGGAGCTACGGCTACTAAGCCGTTGAATTATTGAGGACCGGAGGCAACAAGTTTCCCGCTACCGCTCTAGACTAGGCACAACTAGAGACTACCAGCACGCTACCGTGGGATTGTACTTGCAAACCAAGAACCTCGGAGTAGTAGTCTGGCGATGACGACGATTGCTTCTACTCCATGCACTTGGCTGATAGGTTAAGAGAACGCCGTTGAAACACCACAATGTAGGCGTTAAACTACGCTCAATCGTAGAACAACTCGCATCAATAACTGAAAGTGCAATACAAGTATATACAGTAATTTGATTTTCCTGAATAGACTACTATTGAGGACTATGGTACATTTGTAAGTTCTAGCCAAGTAGTTACAGGTAGGCGGAAGCTAAAGGTTGTTATTAGGTGAATATAGAGACAGTCCACTATGCAGACTGACAAATGGTCCAGACTATTCCGAATTCCTACCACAGTTACTCAACATTAGCGACCACTTCCATTGTTCACCAACAGATTCGGTGAGCCCTTGGGGTCGGCGACAACATCCGGGATAGCCAGCTCAAGGATCCGGTCCGTGACCTCCTTGGGCGTCCCGAAGCCGCCCTCGAGGCCGCGGAGGTAGCACACGAGCCCTGCGACGAGCGGCGTGGCCATGCTGGTGCCGGTCGCGGACCGGGAGCCCGTGTCGGAGAGGTGGCTCGCGCTGACGATGTCGCGCCCGGGCGCGAAGACGTCGAGCTCCGGCCCGTAGGCGCTGCCGTAGATGCCGTCGATGATGTTGACGCGGGCGCGGTCGGCCTGCGTCATGCCCACGGTGAAGGACTCGGGCAGCCTGGCGGGAGAGGTCTCGTTGGCCGGCTGGTTGTCGTTGCCGGCTGCCACGATGCTGAGGATGCCCTCGTTGTAGGCGGCCAGCACGGCGTTGTCCAGGGCCGGGACGTCCCTGCCGGCGAGCGACATGTTCAGGACTGACTTCCCCTGTGTGCCCTTGGACTTGATGTCGTTCACGGCCCAGGTGATTCCCGTGAGGATGGCCGAGGTGGAGCCCTGGGAGATGTCAGCATACCGTCCCCTGCACACTGGGCCGATGGGAGAGGAAGGGAGTCTTACCGTATCGCCCTCAAACACCTTGACATCAATGACCTTGGCCTTCTTCGCCACGCCGTAGGTCTTACCGACAATAGTGGCCGCAACATGCGTGCCGTGCCCGGCCGTGTCCGAGTTGGTGCCGTTGGGCGTGGTCGACCCCGTGACGCCGTTGATGCCAAAGCTGGCCCTGCCCTCGAACTCGTCGTGAGACAGCCGGATACCAGTATCAAGCACGTACGCCGTCGTGCCCTCGCCGGCGGTCTCGTCGTAGACGTACTCGGTCGCGCCAGCCTCGAGGTGCGACAGGTCCCCCAGGCTCCAGATGCTGTCCGCCTGCGTCGTCAGGGCGCGCGCCGCCGCCGCCGCCGGGAGGGTGTGTGACGTGCCGCCCTCGGTCTGGTCGACGCGGATGACCTGGTCGCGCTCGACGGCGAGCACCTCGTCGAGCCCCGAGATGGCGGCGAGCGTGGCGTCGTCGAAGCTGCCGCTGTAGGCGTTGAAGTCGCCGATCTGGAACGTCTGCTCCAGGGCGCCGGCGGACCCGTCGCGGCGGCGCAGGAGGAGGCTTCGCACCGCGTTGTGGTGGGCGGTGACGGCGTCCGGGCTCGTGCCGGGCTTGAGCTGGACGATGTATTTGCCCTCGACGAAGGCTGGCGGGTCGGCCCGGCGGGTGAGGCCGTTCGGCGCCGCGAGGGCGGGCACGACGGCGGTGAGGAGAGAGACCAGGGAGGATGTCTTCATCTTGCTCGGTGGGTTGAGTGGAGGAGCGCTGGGTCAAGCCCTTCTTCCGTCAAGATACGACATGGCTGGCCTCGGGGATTTATATAGGTGGTATATTCTCGCCATGATAAATGCGGGAACTCCTGTTTGCTGGGTCGAGCAGACAGGGGTCATGGCCAACTGCCATATCGTGACACGGAGCCGTTATCCATTTCAAGACCCTCGACGAGGCGAGCCGCCGGGGGCAGATCCGGGCCCCGGCCGGTCCTTCTCGTCGGTGCTGGCCCGGGACTCCGTATTTGAGTTGGATCAATGAGAATGAGTGCATGCTGGATGCCATTTTGGCCGAGTTCCTTCGAATGCCTCACCATCGCGCCCTCTTGTGAGATCAAGTTTACATGAAGAAGATCATAGTGGATGTTCTTTGCAACTCTCTCGACCTCGTATCGCTCTGGCTGGAAAGCAATAGATACTACTATCCAGGCCGGGGAAGCCAAGACACTGCCCACCGAAATGCGGCTTGGGTCGTATTGAGACCCCGGCGACGAGCCACCGACCTTCCCCATTCTTCCTAACTCGCCCCGCCAAGCTCAATGATTGCTGCACAATCGGTCAATATCAGCTGGCCAACTACAGAGTTGCATTGATCAGATAAATATAGGCGCGTGCTTGTGCCATTGAGGTCCACTGTGATACCATGTTTGGCCGAACGAATATGTGGTCTTCATGTTGAGGCTTGAATATTTGAGTGTCTTCACTATGACATACGTTGGAAATAGAACGAGGGTCAGTTTCACCGAAAGGAAAGGAGAAGGGGGATAAAAAAAGGAAACGTTCAGATTAATATGTTATGTTTGCTGGGCTTTGTTTTGCTGGATAATGCTTGTTGCTCAAATAAACGTGAGAAAATCGAGCTAGACCCAAGGTTCTGCAAAGAGAGCTTCTCGGCTTCCTAGGTAGGACTCAATGACAGATGCGTACTCATGGATTTAAAGAGAGGTCATACATGGACTTTTGTAAAAGAATGAATCCAATGTGTATGATATAATCATCGAGATACAAGAACAATTCAAGGTGTACAAGTGATTAGAAGTACGATCAACACAACTCAAAAGTGGAAATAGTTATAGTAAACACACAAATAGAAGTTGTGATTTCTACTTCTTGTTGACATTCAGGCCAAAAATTTACCTCAGTGCAACAACTTTAGGCACAGTATCTGTCTCAGCAAGTGTGCTGAAATTATAACGTACTTCCAATTCAACGTTCTTCATATGTGAACATAGAGTGGAGGCAGAAGAAAACTTCACCCTGTGAGCACCTGTATCAGCGATCAACTAAAAACTCTTAGTGTACCCAGGTACCACACCTCATTCCCACTGACTGCTTTGCACACAGCTATCGTGTTTATCATATCCCCAAACAGCTATTAGCCCAAGTCGCCCACACTAGAGGCCATCTACAAGTCGATCCGCCCTCAACAACACAGCGGCAGCTCCTCCTGACCCTAACGCGCCTCAAACTGGCACACGACCTTGGTTTTCATCTTGTGGAATATCCAACCGCCACAGTGATCGCACTGTAGGCGCTCGCTCTTGTTCCTTGTCACTTTTGAGGCACATGCAGAGCATATGTACGTGACTTTGGGCTCCGCGCGCGGGAGTCTCTCGTACGCTGGCTTTTGCGGACTCGCGTTCTCGGTCTGGCGGCTGGGCCACTGGCTGGCCGAGCCTGTCCCGCTTGGGCTGCTGTTGCCCTGGGTGGTCGTTGGGACGGTGTATGCCTCGCGAGACATTCTTGGTGGGTGATACGGAGTGGTGCATGCAAGCACTTGCGATCCTTGGGTCTATTGCTTGACGGGCTGAGTTTGTTTACGCTTACATGCTCAGGGTTCAGAGGTTTCTGAAAAGCCTGAGGGGATGTTTCTACATATGTACTTGAGTCTTGTGGAATGACTCTGCTCTCTTGAGTATATTATGGACGTATTTGGAATGCAGAGGTGGCGTTTCGCGGAAACAAAAGGCCAGTCACAACGTACTCAAAGCTTGCTCTTCTTCCGGATGTGGAACATGGTTCCAATGCGGTTTTCATTGCCCTGTCCCTGACGGAATGATTCCTATTCTGACACTTCAAAAAGATCGATCCCGTCTATTTTGTGGCAGCGAGTTGTCATCGTCACAATATCCTCACAGCAGACTCACATTTCCCTCGTTGTCATCAGTGCTCGGCCAGCTCCAACACAGCATTGCTTGAAGGGCTTGAGCGCAATCACTCGGGAACATGACTGGTGAAGTTGACAGGGCCATGTTGAGAGCAAAAATAAATCTGCAAAAAAGACAAGAGATAATAGCTGGTCCCGGAGAGGATCGAACTCGCGACCTTGGCATCACCGATGATTCCTTGTTAAGGAATTATTAGTACCACGCTCTAACCAGCTGAGCTACGGGACCGCTTCTTGTTGGATTGTGAGCTCAAACAGAATTGTTGTCGGTGTGGCAATGCAAATTTCTCACGGGTGGGCCGGAAATTGGTCGAGATATGCAGACCTGGCGGGGCGGCTAACACGGGAGTTGCGGGAGCAGGGCCCGTGCGTTTCCCATGAACGGGATCACCCGGGTTAGGATTGGCTAATCCTGAGACACCCAGGTACCTGATATTCTATGGAATGGAATAGATGGCCTGCCTTGCTAAGGACTCTTCTGACGATGGTGAAGACTTGTATGTTATGTGTTGGGTAGTTGCAGGTACTGATTGGAAGATGTCGGTTTTGGTTATTGGTAGTTGAATTCGCAGTGCCATGTGCGTACGACTTGTTGGGATTCAATAGCATAGATTCGGATTGGGGAAAAGGCAGATCTCGAACTTGTTTTCCAGCGCATTCAACAGTCACAATTGTGACGAAGATTAACCTATCACCATTCCACACAAGATTGTCCTAAAGGTTGTCCTACAAGAAACTTCGAATTTGAAGATTTGCCTACAGTGGATCTCAAAAGGTCATCCCTGCAGAGCGTGACGGGGGTGGGGGAGCTAAGACGCGCCCGAGTTTTGTGACCGCGACTTTTCTCTGGGGACGACGTCAGCAATTCCAGAGGTGGAAAGCATGCATGAGACTTGAGGGACGGACCATGTCAAAGTCGTGGCAGTCGACGCTGAGACTGCCAAAGGCTTCGATCCCGTAAGTCTGTCCTTCCATCCACCACCAACTCCCCGCCCCACCGGCCCCCCGAGCAAACGAGTCTAACAGCACCTCGACCAGAGCTCGGCCGACACCACAGCTGCAAGAGCACTACCTCCGGAGATGCACCGACGCTCTCTATGAGTGGCAGGCAGCGAACCGACCTGCAGACAAGCAGTTCATCCTCCACGATGGCCCTCCCTACGCCAATGGCTCGCTCCACGTCGGCCACGCCCTGAACAAGATCCTCAAGGACACCATCCTCCGAGTCAAGGTGCAGCAGGGCCACAGGGTCAAATACGTACCGGGCTGGGACTGTCATGGCCTGCCAATCGAGCTCAAGGCCCTCGAGGCCCTGGGCGTCAAGAACATGGCGCCCGTCGACGTGCGCAACGCGGCCAGGGAGCTCGCCACGAACACGGTTCTCTCGCAGATGCGCGAGTTCCGGTCCTATGCTGTCATGTCCGACTGGGAAGGGCGGTGGACGACCATGGACCCGGACTTTGAGATCCGGCAGCTCGAGCTGTTCCTCAGCATGGTCCGACGGGGTTTGATATACCGGAGGTACAAGCCCGTGTACTGGTCCCCGTCCTCGGGCACTGCCCTCGCTGAGGCGGAGCTCGAGTACAAGGATAACCACACCTCTAATGCTGCTTACGTGACTTTCCCGGTCACCTCCTCGGCGGATGGCGACGCCGCACTTCGCCAACTCCTCGGTGACGACTTTTCCGGCCAGCTGTATGCTGTCATCTGGACGACCACGCCTTGGACACTGCCTGCAAACAAGGCGATCGCTGTGCATGACGAGCTTGACTACATGATCATAAGACACGGGAACGATGCTCTAATTGTAGGCCAAGGGTGTATCCAACAAGTACTGAAGACGTGCTTCGATCGCACCGAAGTAGGCGAAAACGACGTGATCGCCTCGTGCAAAGGCTCCGACTTGCGTCGCTTCACATACCGGCACCCACTTCACGGGAATCGTGTCGAGCAGCAGCCTATCATCCACGCAGACTTTGTCTCGGCCGAGTCTGGCTCCGGCTTGGTCCATATCGCCCCTGGCCATGGCCACGACGACTACGAAGTCTGCAGGTCCCTGGGCCTCAAGGTCTCTGCACCTGTGGACAACGACGGACACTTCACAGCGGAGGCTTATCCCCAAGATCCTCAGCGTTTACAGGGCCTCTTCGTCCAAGGAAAAGGAAATGCGGCCGTGCTGGAAATACTGGGTCCTCATGTCTTGCACGTTCACAAGTACCAACACAAGTATCCTTACGACTGGCGCACCAAGCGGCCAATCATCGTCAGAGCAACGGCGCAGTGGTTTGCCGATGTCGCAGGTATCAAAGACGAAGCTCTCCGAGCCCTGGAAGACGTCCAGTTCATCCCCAGTGGTGGAAAGACCAGGTTGGAGAGCTTTGTAAAAGGACGAAGTGAATGGTGTATCTCGAGGCAGCGGGCGTGGGGAGTTCCTATCCCTGCGCTGTATGACAAGAACGGCGACGCTGTCATGACCGAAGAGAGTGTGCAACACATCACTTCCGTCATTCGTGAAAGAGGTACCGATGCGTGGTGGTCTGACAAGCCTGACGACCCGGCTTGGATAGCGCCGTCGTTGAGGGGGCAAGGGGAGTACCGACGAGGAACAGATACCATGGATGTCTGGTTCGATAGCGGCAGTAGCTGGACTCACGAGGGCGATGTCCAGGCGGACGTCTATCTCGAGGGTTCTGATCAACACCGTGGCTGGTTCCAATCCAGCTTGTTGACGAGAATCGCAGCTGCCGCCGCGGGTGACTCCGACAGCGGCAGCCTGATCAAACAGACTGTTGGTCTTGCTCCATTCAAACGCCTTATTACGCATGGTTTCACACTGGACAAGGACGGCAAGAAAATGTCCAAATCATTGGGCAACATCATCAGCCCCAACCAGGTAATGGACGGAACACTGCTGCCTCCGGTCAAGAAGAGAAAAGATAAGAGCGCACCGAAAGACACGACAAGTAAAGCTCCAGAAGGACCACACTACGATGCTCTCGGGCCAGATGCTCTCCGTCTTTGGGCGGCCAGCAGCGACTATACCCGCGATGTGGTGATTGGGGAGTCAGTCCTGAAGTCAATACGCATCTCCCTGATCAAGTACCGGACAATCACCAAGATGCTGCTCGGGTCAATGACCGAAAACGCTCGGACCGCACCGCTCACGACCACCGACCACATTGCCATCATCCAGCTTCGAGACACGATGGAGGAAGTCGGCAAGGCCTACGACAACTTCGAGTTCTACAAGGGCTTCGGCCTGCTAAACAGGTGGGTCAACAACGACCTGTCCGCCTTCTACCTCGAGGCTCTGAAGGACCGACTGTACTGCGGTGACGGGGGCGGCGTGCTGGAGCCTATATTCTGGGGCTTCATGCGCATGCTGGCGCCCATCACGCCGATGCTGGTCGAGGAGGCCTGGGATCACGCGCCGGAGTGGCTGAAGAAGGACAGCACCCACCCATTGCAGCAGCTCTACGCGTCCCCTATCATCGACGAAGCGCGACTACCAGGAGGAGGGGAGCAGAGATTGCGCGAGGTCATGCCCGTGCTCTTCGCCGTCAATGCGGGCATCAAATCCGCCACCGAGGTGGCCCGCAGGGACAAGAAGGTGGGCTCGTCGCTCCAGTGCTCGGTCGTGCTGCAGATCCCGGATCGGGCCATTGCAGACACCCTCTCGCGCTTCGATGAGCTTGAGAGCTCCCTCGTGGTCTCGTATGTGGGCATCAACGAGCCCGTTCCTGAAACTGCGGAATGGACGTACTTGGTTGACTTCCAGGTCCCGAGCAGGAGGGATATCGCGGTTCCTTCAAACAGTGAGGGTAGCGACGTCCAGGCTGAGGCCTCGCCTGGTGGTGTGACCTGTACTGCGTGGGTGCTGCCTCCGAGGGCGCACAAGTGTCCTCGGTGCTGGCGCTATGTTGCTCCTCAGGAAGACCAGCTCTGCGGGAGGTGTGAGGATGTCGTTGAGAAGGACGACATTGACTAAATCCTGGAACTCAACTTGGTAAAAAATGTAGAATATTCCATAGATACCCAGTCCTCTCACGGCCTCCCCTTCCGAATCTGCAGCGTGATGAGGTGCCGCCGTTGTTTCATGCTTAGCTGCAGTTTGTGTGCTTCCTAACCTTCTTCCAAAGTACACGCTGGAATGTTCAAGTCGTGCCTGAGCCCAACTTATTCCATGGATCGTAACATCGAGGAATAGAGATTGTAGTGCGGCTGAAAGCATAGTTCAATTTTGGTAGACCAGCCGGGAGTGCGTGCTCTGCTTATCATCGGCCGTCCCGTCATCCAAAGTGCTTCGGCGCCCGACTTCGGGCCAGCAGCGACTCGAGCGACAGCGGATCGCCGCGGCACTAAATCCACCATCAAAATGCGACTGAGCCTCTCGGACCCGGGCATCTGAGATCACATCGTGCACATGCAGATCTCAAATTACAACCTGCGATGCGCCATGCGTTGTTAATAACCAGATTCACTGCCAAGCCCACGCTCCACTCACCCCGGCTTCTTGTCACAGGCTGCCGCTGCCCTCGCCGATCCAAGATGAGCAGCAGCACCGCCCCAGGGAGGACCTACGAGGTGAGTCCCAACACAAGAAATTGATTTCAACCCAATTATCCTGGGGACAATTGAATACATCAGATTGAAGAAACCCCCCTCGCTGAGACAAACCCCCACCAAAGGATGCCATCGACGCCCTCAACACATTCCAGACGCCCTTCGCCGTCATCGAGGCCCGGCGCAAGGCCGGCATCCGGCCCGATGAGTCCAGCGTCCGCGAGATGAAGGCCTACTGGGCGCGGCTGGGCCACACGCCCGAGGACCTGGACCGCCTCAACGTGGTGCACGTCGCGGGGACCAAGGGGAAAGGCAGCGTGTGCGCCTTCGTGGCCTCCATCCTGGGGCGGTACCAGCGGCGCGGACAGCAGGCGGACGGTCGGCCGGACGGCAAGCTCAAGGTCGGCCTCCTGACGTCGCCGCACCTGGTCGCCGTGCGTGAGCGCATCCGCGTCGGCGCGGCCCCGCTCTCCGAGGCGTCCTTTGCGCGCTACTTCTTCGAGGTGAGCGACGCGCTGACGGACCCCGCCCCCGGCGGCACCTCCTCGCTGCTCCCCGACGACGCGGAGCCCGGGTCGCGGCCCATCTACGCGCGCTACCTGACCCTGATGGCGCTGCACGTGTTCCTGCGCGAGGGCGTCGACGTCGCGGTGGTGGAGACGGGCGTGGGCGGCGAGTACGACGCGACCAACATCGTGGCCCGCCCGGCCGCCGCGGGGATCTCGACGCTGGGCATCGACCACGTCTTTGTTCTCGGCGACACGGTCGACAAGATCGCGTGGCACAAGGCCGGGATCATGAAGGCCGGCTCCCCGGCCTTCGCGGTCGAGCAGCCCGCGTTCCCGTCCGCCGAGGGCGTGCTGCGGGCGCGCGCCGTGGAGAAAGGCGTGGACCTGAGGGTGCTGGGCGTCGACGCGCGGCTCGCGGCGTCCGGGGTGGCGGTGCGGCCGGACGCGGCGTTCCAGAGGCGAAACGCGAGCCTCGCCGTCGCGCTGGCCGAGGCGGCGCTGGCGAGGGTCGACACGGAGGGGTTTCGGAGGGACGGGGGGCGGCTGCCGGCCGAGTTCAAGGACGGGATCGAGCAGGTCGTGTGGAGGGGCCGGTGCGAGGTCAAGGAGGAGGAGGGCGGGCGGCTGAGGTGGCACATTGACGGGGCGCACACGACAGACAGCCTGAAGATGGCGGCGAGGTGGTTCGCGGGCGCGAACGAGGGCCGGCGGGGGCCGAGGATCCTCATTTTCAACCAGCAGGGCAGGACGGAGGCCATCGACTTCCTGGACGGGCTGCACTCTGGCGCGAAAAGGGACGACGGCTCGTCCTTTGACCATGTGGTGTTCTGCACAAACGTCACGCACGCAACGACAGGCTACAAGCGAGGTACGTCGATGGCTCTTGTTGGGAGAGCTGCCTGATATGTGGACACTGACAACCGCCAGACTTTGTGAATCACCAGTATGACCCCGAGGCGATCAAGAAGCTCACGGTGCAGCGGACATTTGCGGAGCGGTGGTCGTCCCTCGACCCCAGGGCAAAGATCACCGTCATCCCGAGCATCGAGGAAGCCATCAACGTGGCGCGGGATCTCACAAGTTCACTCGAGGAGGGCGAGACGGTGCAAGCTTTCATAACTGGCAGCCTCCATCTCGTGGGAGGGGCCTTGGGTATCTTGGAAGGGGCTGATGCTCTATGAACGGGGAGAAGCCCGCGGGCTCAGTTTGTTTGTTTTGCCTCTCTCTCCTCTTGATATCCTCTGGGGAAAATAGAAAGCAAGGATTAGATACGATAGAGGGACAACTGTGCTCAACGCACCCGGTACATATATCCAAACTAAGGTTCACCACCTGGTTCCAACAGCTTCAGCGCCGGTCCCACCAGGTTAAAGCTTCCAGTGACCAGCACTTGCACCTTGAAGTTGTCCTTGCTCTTCTTTGACCCGAGCATCACGTTCCTCGCCATATCCAGCGCCGTTGATATGCTGTCCGCGGGTAGTGCCGCTGTGAAAGGGCAAAATTGCCGGATGACGTCGCAGTTCTTCCTCTGGACGGTGAATTCTGGCTTCTTCATGAAACTGTTGGCCTCGTTGGTGGGGCAGAAGGCATGGTGAAAGATCTTTTGGTTGGGGATCTCGGTCTCCCCCAGGATGGTCTCGAGGAGCGTCTGCAGGAGCGCGGCGGAGTCACGATCTTGCTGGTTGAAGATGAGGACCCGGATGGAGTCCTCCCCCGAGATTTTGCCAGCGTACCACCGGCCCACCTGGACAAGGCTGTCCTCGGTATGTGCGCCGTCGAGATACCACTGTATGCGGTCATGTGTGATTGTTTCGCAGCGGCCCCGAAGTGATGCGGCCTGCAGGCCGGTGGTGAATTGTTCGGGCATGTCGCCGAGCTTGCTGGGGAGTGGTGAGCCCCCGCTCTCAAAGAAGGGAAGCTCGAACTTATGGCCCAGGGCCTGCAGATGCCGCCTCGAGATGACTGCGGCGAGAGCCATGTTGGCTTTTTGAAAGGCTCCCTCCAGCTGGGCATTCTGCACCCCCGCCCATTTCTCCAGCACCTGCCTGTCAATCGAGTCCAGAGTGGTGCCTCTCTCATGTGCTCGCTCGCTCAACACCTTGGAAACGCCGTCTCCGTCGGATCTCCCATACTGTTGGGAGTACGCCGGCACTCCTTTCTTGAAAATGCCAGCCTTGTGCCATGCAATCTTCTCCACCGTATCACCCAGCATGGCAACATGGTCGATGCCCAGCTGCGTCACGGCCGAAGCGGTGACAGCCTCCGCCGGCAGCACGTTAGTGGAGTCGTACTCACCCCCGATCCCACACTCGATGACGGCAGACTTGACGCCTTCCTTCAGGAAGGTATGGAAGGCCAGCAGCGTCAAGAAGCGGAAGTAGAACGGCTTCGTCGACGGCCCGTCCGCGCCCAGCTCGTCGCCGTCGGGCAGCTTGTCCCCGGCCTTCCTTGCCGCGTCGGAGAGCCGGTTCCACACCTCGAAGAAGTACGCTGTGAACTTGTCCTGGGAGATGGGCTCGCCATCCAGGCAGATGCGCTCCCTTACGGTGACGAGATGTGGTGAGGTGTAGGTGCCGACGCGGCCTGCGACCTCGGGATACTGGCGCAGGATGGATGAGGTGAAGGCGCACGTGGACCCTTTGCCCTTGGTGCCGGAGACGTGGATGCAGCGGAGGCGGGCCAGGTCGGCGGGGCTGTAGCCGGCTCTGGACAGCCAGGCCGTCATCTCGGGGATGGCGGAGGCATTGATGTCTCCCTGTGAGCCTGGGTCGGCGGTGAAGAGATTGATGATGTTCTTGTTGGACTGGAGCAGGGACAAGAGGTGGAGGGCATTGTCATAGGTCGGGACAAGCTTATCTGAGGCGGCCATGGTGGTGAGAGACTTGTGCCTTCTGGAGGTGAGACCGCTGAGGGTGAGAATCGGGCTTGGACAGGGTGCTGGTCTCAGTGACACAGACAGGAGCAGAGGTGAGGTCTTGAGGATGTTGGAGCCGATGAGAGCTCGACACATCTGCCCTGAGCCTCGACGTCGTGGTTTGGGTTTCTGTTGTTGTTATGTGTGAGTGGTAGTCCAGTGCAGAGTAAAGCCGTCTTAGTCCACAGGTAAGCCTATATAGCCTCAGTTATCACTTCCTTCAAATGGCAGGGAAGGTCCAGATTTGATGCTGACTGGCGATCGAATCAGATCAAACCAGGCCAGATCGGAGTAGGTCCGCGGTCGGGCAAGCACAAGCTCAATGTCAATCCCTCAAATGTGGTGAACTTTTGGAGAAGCGGACCTTCTGTAGCGTCCAGCTGCGAGCCCCACCCTCCCTCGGTTTCTAGCGCTGGGACGTGAGTGGGCGTGGGCGGGCTGGACCTCCCGAGGGCCTGTACGGTACTTCTGTCTCCCCGCCAAGAGCAGCAGCACAAACAGATCGGGGTCTGCAACGGGACTGCGGTGGGACTGCGAGCACACGGGCCCCCGTCTTTTCCATCACTGTTCAAATCTAGGCTACCGAGTGGTTCGGCTTGCGGGAGGCGCTGGCTGATCCAGACTGCCGGGTGTCGAGCTTGCCCCAAACGGTCCGGTGCAGCCCACCGTCCCGCCGAACGCAGAGGTCCTTTTGTAACGGCGGTCTAGGGAAAATCCCATGCCATGCCATGCCACGCAAAAAGGATCTTGACGAGGCCGCTTGCTGATGATCTCTAATTTCGCATTTTCATGCCCAAGATGCACAGGAAATTCACTCGACAAGCTACAAGAGGCCCATACATATGTAGAAATGAACCATTCCTAATCACTTACAACGTCTGGTAGAGGCTTTCACAACATGGCAACGATGTAAACAATCGTCTGACGGGTCTCCTACCTGATTTCTACACAGACAGGGCACAGATCCACCGAAGGGGAAAAAATAACGTCTCCACCCTCACAACCACGCAAAAACAAAAAATATGACAACTGTGCGACTCGAACGCACGCCTCTTTCGAGACTACGAAGATGATTTCACCTGAACGTAGCGCCTTAGACCACTCGGCCAAGTTGCCTTGAGATCCTGTGAATTCTCGTACACTATGTTCGTGTGTCATGCGCGGGATGGGTCACCCGTGTGATCCGGAGGTCTCGAACAGCGGCGGCGGGATCCACTACACGCACGAGCATATAAAAGCCCTTCTTCTATTGTTAGGTTGTGATGTCTATTGGATCCATTTGGACGGGTAAATCTCATTTGAAGTTGATTCAAGCAAAATTGTCTTGGAGTTTATTCCCTTATGTTATGGCTAACATGGTGCTCGGGAGTACATGAGAGCTTGTTTTGCATGCGATTATCCTACGAAAAGGTACGCCAATGTATTAGATCCCTGCTTAGTTGTGGGATCCTGCAAATCACCTGCAGCGAGTCTCCGCTGGCCATTTTTATGGAGTCCATAGGTACTCAGCATGCGTCTAGGCAACAAACAACCTGCCCGGAATAAAGGTGCCAACAGCTGCGCCGTTTATGCAATGTGGACTTGAATGGCTCTTCCAAGGGCTGGGACAAGGGCAGAGAGAAGGAGAGAAGAAAAATCGCGACCTAGAAACCGGATTCGTTGGAATTCAAAAAATTTGCAGACACAAGGGCGATTATCTCGATATGGAACTCCAAATAGTATCAGACCTCCATCTCGAGAGCCCCAAGGCTTATGACTTCTACGAGATCAAGCCTTCTGCCTCCAATCTAGCACTCCTGGGGGATATCGGTTGCGTCTGCGATCCGGATTACCTCACATTTCTCACCACGCAACTGGCCCAGTTCCGGATCGTCTTCCACCTCCTAGGCAACCATGAACCATATGGCTCAACCTGGGACGCAACCATCAAGACGCTCCGCTCGTTCCAGGAGCAGAACCGCCAGGAGCGAGCGCGGTCGCCCGGCAGCTCCGGCGTCGGCGAGTACGTCCTCCTGGACCGGGACGAGCACCACCTCCCGTCCCACAACCTCACCGTCCTCGGCTGCACGCTCTTCTCCGACGTGCCGGCGCGCTCCACGGCGGACGTCAGCTTCGGCCTCAACGACTTCTTCCGCATCGGCGGCGGCTGGACGGTCGAGCAGCACGTGCGGGCGCACCGGCGGGACGTCGCCTGGCTCAACGCGCGCGTGGCCGCCATCGCGCGCGAGCATCCGGCCCGCCGCGTCGTCGTCCTCACGCACCACAGCCCCACGGTCGACGCCAGGACCGTCAACCCGAGGTTCGCGGGCAGCAAGATCTCGTCGGGCTTCGCGACGGACCTGAGCGGGGAGGGGTGCTGGGGGAGCGGGAATGTGGTCTTGTGGGCGTTTGGGCATACGCATTATAATTTTGGGCGTTTTCGTGATGAGCGCACTGGTAAGGTTGTTTACTCGAATCAACGGGGGTATTATTTCGCGCAGGCGGCTGGTTTCGTGGAGGACGATGTGGTGAATCTCGAGGCCCTTCTCTAGGTGAGACGTAGCGTTAAGTCATCGTCAAAATGTATCGAATCGACACATTTGATCAGATGGCCTGTATTATTCCGAGAAGAGCTCCCATTATATCTACGCATATCCACTGTATCACCTAGTCATTTCGAATATACATGCATGCTTGAGATGGACACAAGCTCTACCATGGGTTCCGTAGTCTGCACCAACGTGAATTATCAATTCGACATGTCAATTTGACGCAGTGTTGCCTGCTACTTGGAGGGTTTAAATGTATCAGTAATGATTAGACACACAAGTCGACCAACGCAAGAGCAAAAGGGCCAGCGGAAGGGACTATTACTGGCCTTTCAAAATAATGCGGAGTGGGCATTACACGAGGCTTCTTAAGAGATCAAATCCAATTTCCTTCTCAGAGCTCCAGACGAATTTCCACTTATTTCATCTCGTTAGAATCATCATGGTATTCATGGGATGGATTTATAGAAATCATCTCATTTTCCCCCGTGACTGCATGTATGGCGAATTTTGGCCATAATCACACAAACTAGAAACCACGAAAGCAGCATCATTTCTACTATACGCCGTCAGGAAAGACGAACGGATTCCAGACCTCCTGAGGATCCATTGCAAAATCTATGCCCTCAAAGTCCAACCCTTCAAATGCTAGCATTTCGGGATCATATACAAATTCAACGTCTTGGTCATACGTTGTCCCGAAGGAACCCTCCCCCTCCGTAGTAGGATGTGAGTTGCTGTGCAATGCGTCCCACGGGTAATCATGCTTCACGGTGCTGGAGGCCGTCCCAGGACCACGCTGGTCCCCAGATGGGGTAAGATCGATCACGGCAGACGGGGGGCCATGTCTCGCGTACCAGGATTCCACTGCTTCAGCCCGAGACAGGAACTGGAAGAGAGGATGTGATTCGGCGTCTGTATCTTTGCGCTGTGATATGGACATACGCAGGCGCTCAATCAGTCCCCTCAAGGTCTGGGCGATATCCAAGGACCGCCGGAGCTCGGCCGCTGTCGCGGAGCTTATGCCACAAGTCGTGCATAGTATATCTAGCTTCACCCCCAACGAGAGGCCGTAGCCGAGCGTGACCCAGGACAAATTGGTGAAGCAAAGTTCCTGGTCTGGCTCGGCAGAAAGCAATGTGTCCATTAGAGACTTGACGGCGGAGATGGTATCGGCAAGGCTGGCAGAAGGATCTTCCGAGAGACTAAAAGGAGAGCCTGGCAGAGACATCTCTCCAAGCAGAAGCTCCGCGGCACGAGTTTGAAATCTCAAGAAAGCTTTCAATCTAGAGTCAGCCTTTTCATACTTTGACTTGGCTTCGACCATGAAGGGATCACTAACGAGAGCTTGCCGCATGAGCCGGCAAGGACTCTTTGAGAGACTGCCATTGATATTGGAGATGACTGATCCGGGCGGCCGAGGTCCCATCACCCCGTTGAGGAGTAGTGCTTTTTGCTAGACCGTCCACGTCCTCAATCATGCGCAGCAAGCCGACAATTTGTGGCAAATATGGATCCGTCGGGTACTCAGCTCGTTGAGCCAGCGCTTCACAGCTTTCTGCCAGAAGAGGTATCGTCGGGAAACAGCGAAATTTGTCCAATATGACAGAGGCACTTTCAACAGTCAGGTCACAGCAGCCAAACAAGGAATTGACATGTGTCTCACCATGAAGCAACACAGTATAGACCTACCAGTGCCCGCACCTCATCTGCTCTCAGACCTCCGGTCGATAACCCCATGCCGTGTTCGTCTTCCCGTGTCGGCAGCTCTCTAGGCTTATGAAATCTCATGTCATATATGATGCTCATAGCAAGGAATATATTCTGAGTGTGCTTCCGGGGACGAGGCTGATATTGCATCCTAGAACATGTCAGACTATGCCCAGGTTTAAAAGGCGAAATGAACGGCTAATTGTTGAGCTCAGAGACTGAAATATACTTACCAAGCAGTGTATATTAACAGACCTTGTAGGTTCTCGAGAGACGCAATCCCGCCCTGCAGCAGTGCAGTGGCCAGCATCTGCTCAAACAGCCGTGAGATGCGCCCCTGAAAAGCCCCATCATCATACGAGGATGCGAAGAGAATTGCAAGGCACACTATGGGCTTCTCTCGATGCAGGTCTGCCACTTTTGATGACTCCGGTATGATCACAAAGGGGAAGTACGGCGTTAAAGATCTTCTGAACCGGTCGAGCAGCAGATCTCCGGTCTCGATGGACAGTAGGCCCAGCTGAAAGGGGTCAAGCGAGAGTCCGCTGGCTGGCTGGGCCCGTGATGATTCTGCTGCTTCGCTAGCTTCTGTGGAGGGAGACCTCGGTGAACCACGATCGCTTGCGGGAGATGCCGTCGAGCCTCCACTGCCCAATTTTTGAGAGCTCAGAATATCATCAAGTTTGGCTATCTTGGCTTCGAGTTGACTGATACGACTGTCTCGATAGCGGGTTAGCCGTGGAGCGTCATGGCCCGGACTATTAATCCACTTCTGCCCCAAATGTCTCTTACTTTACCCGTTGTGCCGGTGCAGCGCCTCGGCGTGCAGGAGGGAATATGCATGTCTTCTTGAGCCGAAAACAACGGTCGCATGAGCCGGAGTTCTGGGTCCTGTCGCAGCGGAGCTTTGCGTGAGAGCAGACCTGGCATGTCCTCAGGAGTGATGTGTCTGCGCTGCTACGCTGCCCTTGTCGCCTTTGGCTCCGCATGGCTTGATTGCTTTTATTTACAGGTAGTGTTGGTGACGTTGGCGGAGAGCAGCTCACAAACTGGATTCCAAAATAATAGGGAGGCAATGTTGGTCTGAACAGCTTTCTAGAAAAGCAGAAAAACTTTCGGTGGGAATCATTTCGATAGTATTGGTTTTTATGTGATGCAACCATGCCATCCTCGAAGATGTGTTGCTGACTGTGGTTAGCCCGGCAGGGTGGGTGTAAGTCGTTGTTTAGGTGCAGTAGTGAGTCGACCGAGGGCACCATGAGGGGCCCCTTGTTCACGAACCATGGGCCGGTCACAAACGTCGAGAGCACACCAAACATGGAATACGAAGCACGGTCTACGTCTCAGAACAATATTTGACGCGTTCAAGCGAGGCGCAGCCCGGCTCAATCAACCAGACCACCACTCAGCACATGCTGCGATCCTCCGGGAGTCTTGGCATATGCAGTCCAGGCACCGAGATAAAATGAGCTGACCGAAACGGCACCGGTGTCTGCCTCGCCCAACACGCCCCTCGTCTTGGTCAGAACGACCAAGGGGACTCCTTCATCCCTCTCAAAGGCTCAAGACCCGTTGAAAGTGCCCCTCAAACCAACTGCATCCCATATCCAGGACAAGGGGCGGCCAACCGTAGGCGCAAGATGGCGCCCTTAACCTCCGAGCCTCGCCAGGTGTTGGTGGTCCTGAACCCAGTGAGGCGGAGAGCCCTGTATCAGCTCGTGACCGAGATCACGGCGTACATGCGGTCCCAGCTGGAGCTCCACAACAGAGACGACAGCCAGGCGACCAAGGATGCGTCCCGGCCTCCGTCTCACGCGGCGCAGGCCCCGTCTGACCGCGACTACCCACCGCGGGGCTCAACCTCTACCGCTGCCGCCTCGGCCGCCGCGAAGGCCAAGGCAGAGGCTTCCGTCTCACAGGCGCACACACCGCCCACCCCGGAGCTCATTGCGTTGCGCAAGGCAGCCCTGGCGCATTTTGACGAGTGGAGGAAGGAGTTCCACACCAAGCTGAGGGAGATCCTGTCTGCCAGCGATGACAACAAGGTCCTGGAGGCGCGCTCGGAACGCCAGAGGAAGATGGCCCAGATCAAGGCGGACAGTCCCGCCGAGGGCGAGGATCTCATCGACTTCGGCGGCGGACCCTCGCCAAACAAGGCAGCCCAAGACGCCGCGAAGGCGGTCGAGTCCCTCCAGGCTATCTACCACCCGATCCCTACGCGGCTGACCACGGTGCCGGCGGAGGACCGGAAAGAGGTCGTCAGCGCCGTCCTCATCCTGCTCCTCTCCACGGGCAAATACACAGCCTACGCGAGGACCTTCATCACCTACCTGACCTCGGCGCTCGAGCTTCCCCTGTCCTTCCTGACCGACGAGGAGAAGGAGATCGCCAAGACCATGATCGAGGCGTCGGCCGAGGCGGAGAAGGCAAAGAAGGACGAGACCATGTCCGCCGAGGCCGAGGCCCAGAAGCGAAAGCAGCAGGGCCAGGTGGGCAGGTTCTGGAAAGTCGGCCTGGCGTCGGTGGCTGGTGCCGCGATCATCGGAGTGACTGGCGGCCTCGCGGCACCCGTCGTAGCTGGCGCCATCGGGGGCCTGATGGGGTCTGTGGGGCTGGGAGGGCTGGCTAGCTTCCTGGGTATCTTCTGGATGAACGGTGCCTTGGTTGGAACTCTTTTTGGGGCATTTGGGGCGCGAATGACTGTTGGTGCCCCTTCAAGATTCTTTTTCTCGCGGTGACCTCGAAAACTGACTCCGAAACAGGGCGAGATGGCAGACAAGTACGCAAGGGAGGTCGAAGACTTCCGGTTCCTGCCCCTGAAGGATGAATGGGGCAGCGAATTTCGCAAGGAAGAAAAGGACATCCGAAGGCTGAGGGTCTCTATCGGTATCAATGGCTGGCTGATGTCTGAAGACGAAGTGACCAAACCATGGCGAGCCCTCGGCGACGAGACAGAGGCCTTTGCCCTCAGGTACGAGATGAACAGCCTGCTGGAACTCGGACACGCCCTCGAGGACACGGTAGCGTCATATGCGTGGAGCGTTTTGAAGATCGAGATCCTCAAGCGCACCGTACTGGCCACCCTCTGGGCAGCACTCTGGCCCATCCAGCTCCTCAAGCTGGCAGCTGGTGTCGACAACCCTTTCAACCTAGCCAAGAATAGGTCTGAGAAGGCCGGCCGCATCTTGGCGGATGCATTGATCAACAAAATTCAAGGCGAACGGCCAGTCACACTCATTGGCTACTCCTTGGGTGCCCGTGTTATCTACGTATGCCTCAAGACTCTCGCTGAACGCAGGGCATTCGGGCTAGTGGACACTGTCGTCTTCATCGGAGCGCCGACACCCTCAAACCGGGACGAGTGGCAGTTAATCCGCAGTGTTGTCACCGGAAAGTTGTTCAACGTCTACTCAGAGAACGACTACATCCTCGCGTTCCTCTACCGCGCCACGAGCATCCAGCTCGGTATTGCCGGCCTGCAAGCAGTGGAGGACATCGAGGGCGTCGAGAACCTCGACCTGACCGAAGACGTCAAAGGGCACTTGAGGTACCCAGGGCTGATCGCCCAGATCCTCACCAAGTGCGGCTTCCCAAACATCAGCGGTGGCGAGAAGCCCATCGAGAAGGAGGAGGACATCAGGCTCGAGGACATGGACGGCAGCAGCAAGACGGGCACTCTTCTCGATTTCGACGAGCCTCCCGTCACGCCGGTGGCGGTGAAGCCATTGTCGAGGAAGACACACCGGGATATTTCGTTCCCGAGTGGGTTCCCGAAGACAGATGAGCGTCCCGTGGTCAGGAAAGTGCAGTCGACACCGGCCGCTGGCCCACTCAGCTCTGAACTCCAGACGGCATTCGATCCGCACGAGCCCAAGTCCCTCGTCGGGTCCCCCGAGGCCAAAGAGTGGCAGCGCAGACCGCCCCATGCCCCAAATGCTAGTTCTCCAGCGATGTCACAGCCACCTCCCTCGTACAGCCCGGGCAAGTTCACTCTGCCCCCAGAAGTGGCAGACAAGCTGTACGGAGCCGCGAAATCAGACGAGGATGACGACGAAGACGACGACTATGGTGGTGGAATAAGCATGATGGACAACGACCATGATGATGATGGTGACATGGTCACGTACATGGAGCCGCTGCGACTCGAGGACAGGGATGAGAAGTGAAGTTATTAATGTCTGGAATAGCGAGAAAAGGGGAGGACCACCAAACGGCTTCAGACTTAATTTTTGTATCCCGTAATATTCTTTAAAACCGTCACATCCAATTTCCATTCGCTCTGAGGTCGCAGTCTCAACACACTGCTCTCTTTGCTTCTGTTTTTTGAGGGGTGAGAATGGTGGTTTCGCGCTCCGCTACCTCGCACTCTCTGGACTTCAGCAGATAAAGGCTACGCTACCTAGATATTTGCGCATCCGATGGGATGATTAATGACAGGTCCCCGGTCTACAAACAGCTGGGGATGACCATACCTGGTGACATCAGATAAGATATTGGGGCTCATGTCTACCTTATATTGTCGCAAGGGATGGTCTGGCGCTGCCGTCGTACCAGAGTGCTGACGAGTGGCCTCGCCCTGTCGTGCAGCTCTTTACTGTCGTCCAACAGTCACACGACCATCCTTGCCTCTTCACGAGTTTCCTCACCTTAACAGCGCTCTTAGAGGTCTTGAAACAGGTATTCTGAGCTCCGGCCACCCTGCGCATTGTCCCACCCAGGTTTTCGTGTTGCCATCCTCCCAATGGTGACCTGGTCGTCGCATCTAGCCACGTCTTTCTGTTCAATTCTCGGACCTCCATCTCCTGTGTTGCCATTGGAGTCCCCCCTTGTGCCGCAGGAGCAGGCATCCTTCAGCGCCTCGGTTGTGGATTGGATGGCGACAAGGAGGCCGTGCAGCGTTGGTATCGTGCCGCAAACGATCATGAGGAAGAATTCGACGGTCACCCAGGCGAATATGTCAAACGTTGCCCAGGTGAAGTCGGTTCGGTTCGCCAGCTGCGCCAGGTACTGGGTCTTGATGCCAGAGCAAATGCACGTCAGGATGTTGAGACCAAATACGATGGTGAGTTGCAACTTCTTGATTGGGCTGTTGGCCAGAGAGAGAATAACGGTGGTAGGAAGAATTGCGAGGCTCCCATCTGCGAAGGTGTTGAAAGCTGTTCGGTATCAGCTTGGTCAGACCTGCCGGTACTGATCGCACACAGTAGGGACAGAGGGAGACCCCGGGTTCCACGTACCTCCAGTGAATATGCCATAGCCAGACATGACCCTCGAATCGATACACTTGCCCTGAATTCTAGGATCCCAAAGAGCTGCAGGCGGAGAACACTGCAGCATGGTGAGGAATGAGCATGAAACGGCGATGGCCCGTCAGCCCAATGGTGACGATCCACAGGTATATGCGATGCCATCTCAGATCAGTGAGGCGCAACATGGTCAGCAGTAAAGCAGAGACTGAGATCTTGCCCGCGGCGATTCCTAGGATTCCAAAGACTTGGCTGAGCCAGTTCAGCAGTTGGACTTGGGCGAGATTATCCACGCCTAGCTTCTCGACATCCCACACGTGCCTCTCGCCGCCCTTCACGCACAGTATGGTTAAGCAGATGCTCCAGCCAAACATACCAAGCTGGGTGAAGGATATCAGCGCCACAGATCCTCCATTTCATGAACTACAGGCCTGGAAAGGGTTGCGTACCATCGAAAAGACCATGAAGTTGTCCGACCAGTTGAACTTTCCCCCTCGATAACGGAACACTAGGCGCAGAATGACCGTAACCAAAGAAATTCCGGTCAGGGGCCACATAAGGCCGATTAGGAAAGGGCCGCGATCCGCAATCGCTCTGTCGGAACCATCATGAGGAGGCATCAAAAATATTTCCTAGGCCAGAGCAGGTACCCGAGAGGATTATGGTGGGTGCGAAGTCCGGGAGAGTATCATGGCAGATGATGGTGGCAGAGCATTTGTTGATGTTTCCTTGCAGGGCCATCTCGCCCGCTGGTAAGTTACGAGTTCCTGTTGGTAGGGTCGTTGCAAGATATTCCTTCCACCAGCCGAGGTTGTGTGAAGCCTGTGATATTCGCTTGGGATTGTTTGGCATGGTTGCTGGAGACCCACCAACACACCTTGGATTTGCGAAGCCCAGCCGGATTATGCATGAAGCTGGAGCTCGAGAAATTGATTGTAACCACACGGATTGAAGCCGTGCGGAAGGATCTTTTGGCCGATATTCATGTGCTCATTTCGTCTTACTGAGAGTGGTTTGGTGCGAGCTCGACACAGCGGAATGGATCCACTGCGATGTTGTTGGTCGCAGTCCAACTGCAGATGCATCAGGTGGTCTCGGAAAAAACGGCCGCAAGTCAACACTTTCTCGAAATCCTCTCTTCTGTGCGAGCTTCACCTGTCCCGAAGGCTCCTCAGCATTACCTCGCCGTGCTCGTTGACTTCCACTTAGCAAGGCTCTCAAGAGCTGACGACTGCACAACTGTTGAACAGTAAACCAGCAATGGCAGACCCCAAGACTTTGGTGGAGCAGTTGAGGCTGCTTGTAGAGAGTCCCGATGCCCTCCAAGCTGATGAAGCCCAGAAACAGGAACTCCTGAAACTCAGCCGTCAGGCTGCAGCTGTACTGGAGTCGCCTTTTGAAACCCTGCAGAGGCTCGTTTACTCCGTTCGTACAGCTTCATTGCGTTCACCCACCGCCGCGTGGCCCGATACTGACATATCACAAAGCCGTTGCCCCTTGTGGTCGCCAGGATATGTCAAGATCGCCGCGTCTTCGCCACACTGGCCGCAAATGAGAACGTCGCAGGGGTCAGCTCTGCCACGCTGGTCACAGCAAGCGGGCTTCAACCCAGCGTTCTTGATTCCATCATGGACTATGCGTGCGTGAAAGGCATGGCGGTGGAAGTATCACAAGGGCAATACGTTGCGACCAAGCTGACTCACATGCTTCTCGTGCCGGTGTTTGTTGACGGTGTGACGCATTTCCATGATAATTGTCTCCCCGGGTTTACCGCCCTCCACCGCGCCCTGACCGAGGGCGACGGCAGATCAAATGCCTTCAAGCTAGGTCAGAACAGCTCGGAGGATTTCTACACTTGGATGGACACGCACCCTGTCCAACAACGTGCGTTCCATAACTTCATGAAGGAGCAATTCGCCAGTCTGCCGACATGGCTGGACGTGGTGTCATTTGCGACAGAGTTTGCACAAAACTCACAGCCGGACGATGTTGTATTCGTCGACGTCGGTGGTGGCAACGGGTCCCAGTGTGCGGCGCTCAAGAGATCCTTGCCTGAGCTCAGAGGCCGGGTTGTCTTGCAGGATCACTCATACGTACTTGAAAAGGCGCTCGAGGTGGGAGGGATGGAGAAGATGCCTCATGACTTTTTCACAGAGCAGCCCGTCAAAGGTAGGTGTGAAAGCCCAGAAGATCTCCGTTGCAGCAAGTCCGCCGAATCTGACAGATTAGGCGCTCACGTCTACTACTTTCGCCAGATTATCCACAACTTTGACGATGCGGCGTGCGTCCGTATCCTGGAATCCCAGGTGCCGGCTCTCGGATCTGATAGTGTCATTGTGATTGATGATAAAGTTCTGTCCGACAACAAGCCGCCGGCTGGGACGCCTGGCATCGAGTACACGGCGGCACTGAACATCGCAATGAAAGTGATGTTTGACGCACAGGAGAGGCGCGAGACTCACTGGCGGAGACTGTTGGACCAAGCTGGGCTGCGAATCAAGGACATAAGGAAATACACCAGATTCGATGACGCCGTAATCATTGCAGCGAAGAAGCCCCAGCTTGGCTGAATCACGCGGTCTAGCCAAAATTTGCCTTGCGAGTTGTTTGACGGGGTGGGCAGGAGGATACGGGGGCGTGATGAGAACCGCGTTGTGGCTTTCTAAATCTGTCTAATCTCCTTGCCGACCATTTCTGGTCTGTCCACTTCCCACTCGTCCCGGAGCGCTGCGAAAGTGAGATCACTAACGAGCAGACTTTGGCCCAAGCTCCACACCAAGGTGATCGCATAGAAGAAGTTGGCGTTGCCGCTACCTGCATATATCCATAGGTAGTAGAACGCTGGTCCCAAGAACGTCGCGTAAAGTATTGTCGAGGGAACCACGAATGTATACCGCATCAGGGGAAATATGTGCCTGTAGAGCGGGATCATTGCAAGGAAGAGTGATGTATCACTGATACTGGGGTATGGTTTGAATATGCCAAATATTCCCAGGAGTAGCGTGATCACGAACAGGGGCTGCGATCGAATGCGCACACTCAGAGCGGCGACATAGGACGACAGGTGCAGCCAGAAGACAGCCAAAAAGAATGACCGAAACGAGTCAAACATCTCAATGAAAAAGTACCACCACAGCCCGACATTTGGTGTTAGATCGGTGAGGGTGAGTTGGATGCCGTAGGTCGAAGAGAGAAACTCCCATGATCCAGTGATGAAGTATGACATCTGGAAGAGAATCGAGACGGTGGCTGCCGCAACGCCAACGAACTTGGCCACGAAAACCAGAGGCTGCGTTTTCCCTTGCCCATAGCTTCGATCATAAGCCAAGAGCGCCAAAGGCGGAAGTAAGAGGGCCGGGTACATGGACAAGTAAGCGGCGAAAGACATGGCAATCACTGCGCTGTACGGCGCACCAGTGGTTGCCTTTGCGACGGCGTGTAGGATGGCGCATGACGTGAAGACACTCGTGGGTCTTCCAATACAAGTCGCAATTGTGAAGGGATTGAATAGAAAGCTGGCAAGGTCCAGGTTAGCTCTCCGCAAGCCCGAGAAATGCGCCTAGGTGGTGAAGTCTCACAGTGCAGCGACCACAAAGCCACTCCATCTCTTATCCTTCCTCGGAGAAGTAAACCGCAGGGTCGAGCCGGCCTCCCCAGAATCGGCGATGGCTATTAGAGAATTGGCGTTCAGGAGGTCGACTGCTATATATAGCAGATACGTAAAGACGGGCCAGGACGCGAAGCTCGGCAGTAGGGATAGGACGGGCAGCAGCAAGGGCGCTTGGTGGTAGACGCCACCATCGTAGGGCGAAACATTATGGTTGTAGAGGAAAAGGCCCTCTTGTACTGTCACGATGGTCAGCGCGGCCAGAGCTATGGAGGTGGTCCTGGCGGAAAAGGGGTGCCATACATCGTTTGAAGCTGGTGACGGGAGTCGACACCTCGACGCGCCCGGCCACCAGTTCTGGTAAACCTGGGAAGGCAAAGAACAAAACAAGTCGCAGGACGGCGGCAGCCAGGTAGAGGCCTTGTAGCCTTTTCAGGCTTGAGTTTGGCCCATTCATCTCTGGGCCATCTCCAGGTGAAAGGTGCGGGTTACTGCCGGGAGTTGTGCCGTCGTTGCTGTCTGGCTGGGCATTTCGACTGGAGCTCTGCCAGGCTGGCTTTGGAGCTTGCTGACTTGAGCTGCGGTACCCGGGTACATCAGACCCCTGGACCAAGCGCAAGAGCTCCGCTGCCTACCCCTGCACCAGGTTCTGCGCTAACCGCAACAGGGCGGGCGGTGAATGCGGCAGAAGTCGAAAAAGTTCCTTATCGATGAAAAGTTAAGAGGAGCAGACGCCCTAGGAAAATTGGAGGCGCTGTCTCTCGCTGTCTCTCCTTGTCTCTCGCTGCGCCAGTCCACCCTACTTTTCCAGGTCGACAATTGGAGATCAAGCAGCAAAATGGGTCGCATCAAGAAGAAGGGAGAGGCTGGAAACGCCAAAAACTTCATCAGCCGCAACCAGGCGATCAAGAAACTGCAGCTCAGCCTGCCCGACTTTCGAAAGCTATGCATCTGGAAAGGCATCTACCCGCGAGAACCGAGGGACAAGAAGAAGGCTTCCAAGACATCCACCCCCTCGACCACCTTCTATTACTCTAAGGATATCCAGTATCTGCTCCATGAGCCGCTGCTCCAGAAGTTCCGTGACCAGAAGGCCCTTGAGAAGAAGATCTCACGTGCCCTCGGTCGAGGAGATGTCGGTGACGCCGCCCGTCTCGAGCGCAATGCGGTCCGCCCAGAGAAGAACGGCAAGCCGCGCTATACTCTAGACCATGTCATAAGAGAACGCTATCCTACCTTCATTGATGCCCTCAGAGACCTTGACGACTGCTTGTCGATGCTGTTCCTCTTCGCCAACCTCCCGTCCACCTCGACCGTTCCCGCGAAGATGATCGCTCGCTGTGAGAAACTGTGCTTGGAATTCGAACACTACCTCATCGTGTCACACAGCCTGCGCAAGTCTTTCTTGTCGATCAAGGGAATATACTACCAGGCCACCATCCAAGGCGAGGACGTGCTCTGGTTGGTGCCGTACAAGTTCAACCAGAGAGTGGTTGGAGATGTCGACTTCCGTATCATGGGTACCTTTGTTGAGTTCTACATGACGCTGCTGGGCTTCGTCAACTACAGGCTGTACACTTCGATCGGTCTGAAATACCCACCAAAATTCGACCAGACCAAAGACGATCAAGGTGGAGAGCTTGGTGCCTTCACCCTGGAGGGCGCCAACATCGCAACGGCTCAAGATGAGCCCAAGCAACTGACGAACGGAGAGAGCGAGCACGGCCCCGACCCCAAGGTCCAGGCTCAGGTCAACAAATTGGTGCGAGAAATGAGGGATGGCGAGACGAATGGCGACGACAAGAATGGCGAGGGCGCGGACGTGGAGAATGAGGAGGAGCCTACGGACGCCATTGACAAGTTCGAGCCCGCTGTCCCTGGCGGCGATCTCCTCCCTCAGCCCTCATACAGCACAAACGATCCTGCTCAACTATTCTCGAAATGTACATTCTTCCTCGGGCGTGAGACACCGCGGCAACCACTCGAGCTTATTCTGCGATCTTTTGGCTGCAAGCGCATAGGATGGGACTCGGTGCTGGGTGAGGGCGCATTCACCACGAATGAGCTCGACCCCGCGATTACACACCAGATTGTCGATAGGCCACTGATTCAAGCTGCTGTGGAGGCCAATGGCGACGGAGAGGACAACCAGACCTCTCAAAAGCTTGCGCCAAACCAGAGGGTACCTGGTCGGATCTACGTGCAGCCGCAATGGGTTTGGGACTCAATCAACGAGGAGGAGCTGAAGGACACCAACCTCTATGCCCCGGGAGCTGAGCTGCCGCCGCATCTAAGCCCCTTCGTGAAGCCCGTCCAGGGCCAGTACGATCCTACTATTGCCCTCGAGGAGCAACAGACTGAGGCCGAGGCTTTGGCTGACAGCGATGCCGAGGAGATAGACGAGGAAGCAACTGGCATGGATGCCGACAACTCGGAGGACGAGGAAGATGCTAAGGACGATACGTTCGGAGGCTTCTCGGGAGAGGAGGACGGAGCGGAGGACTCAGACGAGGAAGAATCGGCCGCAGCACAAAGGCAACTCGAGCTGGAGGCTGAGCTGACAGGCAAGCCAGTCAAGTCCAAGCAGCAAACGACCAAGGAGAAGAAGAAGGCTGAGGCCCGCAAGGTGCTGGAAAAGAAGAACAAGGAGGAGGCTGAGGAACTGGAGAGGGCCAAGGGTATGCTGAGCAAGAAGAAGAGGAAGCTGTTCGAGCAGATGCAGTATACCAACACAAAGAAGAGCGCCGAGGACGAGAAGCTGCGCTCCAAGAGGAGGAAGATCGAGAAGCAAAAGGGCAAACGGGCGTAAAGGGGAAAACAGCGGAGTCGAGGATACCATTAATGAATTCAATTAAGCCTTAGAACCACACATAGAGTGCCTACTTACTCCGAGGACTGATGTTGAAACGAGCTTTCGCTCGGGTGTCCGCTCTGCAGCCACAACGTCTATGTAGTACTGGCCAACCTCGTGTGGGATAACCTCCCGTGAGATGACTTCCTATGGGACTGCCTCCTATGTGACTATCTTCTATGGGATAGCCTCCTGTGTAATCACCTGCTGTGAATAGCCTCCCGTGAAAAAGCACAAGACCTCCTGTGGCGTAACCTCTTGTGGGACAGCCGAGTAGAGCGTTGATTTGCTCGTCTCCCTGCAAAAGTCACCCTAGCCCACCGTCCCCAATTGCCTGGGTAGCTCTGCACTTGGTCAATTTTAGCGCCAATGCCCTGAGCTACGGCCTGTAACCCGACTACCGACAACCTGCAAAATTACATGAAGATTTAGCCACAGTCTACTTCGCTTCGGGGTCACGTCTAAGGCGACAAAGTCGCAAATAGTTTGCTTCGGGGTTGAGTCTGAGGCGCAAAGTTGCAGTCCTTGGTCCTTTCAAACTATCTGATATTTTCTTCCCTTTTTTTTCTTGCGCCGGATTTCTCGATTAATCCAAGGTCTTGGGTCAGGACATTTGTTTTTCCTTCATTTGGCCAGCTTTAAGTGCGTACCTAGGTACCCTCCTTAAGTTTTTACGGATCCCCAAACATGTACGGTTGGCCTGTGTCTTGCGGTATCTTGTCGGCCAACAGCTATTCAACCTAAGGGGTCTTCCACTGCAGTGACAACGGAGAGACTGCCAACAAGGGCGAGACCAACAATGGCAAGCTCGCACGATGATGAAGAATGGGACAAGAGCACATCCGAAATCCAGTCTGAAGACTCGGACGATCTGCACGAGAACCGGCCCAACCGCTGGAAAGGGCTCCCGCAGAGCTGGCGCACCATCACGGAGGAGGATCGCCTTACTTACAATGCCTTCGTAAGACTGAGAAATCAGGACCTGTCGCTGCACTTGTACAATGCCTGGGCCCTTAAGCAGCGGGCGGCAGCTGCAGGTGAGGGCTCTAGCCAGGAAGAGGTCCGTCGCACCTTCCCAATCCCCGAAACAGACGCTCGAGACTTACTGACTTTTGGATTCAGGATGTTGACGCAGAGACAGGCCAACCTGTCGGTAACAGCCAATGGGCACCACCTAAAAACTGGACTGCCTGGCCTCTCCCCACGCATCTGCTACCGCCGGATGATTTCATGAAGACGACGGAAGACGAGGATGAGGTCTTTACTTTCCGGCGACCGGACAATCAAATCCCCGGCTCAAGACTCGAGGAGGTTGTGTCGGCGACCACGCTGAGATTTGCCAAAGAACGCTTCCGTCGACGGGGTATTACCGGATCAGCTCTTCAAGGCGACGACAGCATTGTCAAGACGGAGCCCCTCGCATCTGAGAATGAGTCCCAGCCCAGCGAATCAGGGGACCACGGCGAGGATGAAGAGAGCATGGACATTGACGAGGAATCAGAAGGTCGACAAAAACGAAAGCCGAAGGCTCCCGTGAGGACTTTCAAGCCCGTGGTCGCTACGGATGATGACGTTTCATACGACCTCATACGGCCCTCCACGCGAAGGATTCTCGAGAAGTTTGATAATACTTTGACTATTCTGCACAACGCTCAAATACCGAGTGTCCGACATCTTGAAGACTCTGAAGATTCATCCTCTGAAAGCGAGGACGAGCACGACGATGAAAGGTCCCAGAGGATTCCGCGATCACGACAGTCCTCTCGACCTGGCAGCTCTCCAGAACGCTCTCCCAGTAGGTCGAGAATGCCGACAGGAGACGAAGCAGATGGATCCGTGAAAAAGAAGTCCAACCGCGGCCGACCACGCAAGTACGTGCAAAAAGAAGGCGAAAGTGAGAGGGACTTCCTCATCAGACGAGCAAAAGCCCTCAAAGGGGGAGCGAGAATGCTACAGACCGACGAAGAGAACGACGACAAAGCCACGACGGCCGTAGGCGAAAGCCAGAATTCGCCACGCAAACGCCGGCCGGGACATAAAATACGTCCCGAATCTGTGACAGAGGACACGGAGCACGGAAAGCATAAGAAGCTCAAGCGTTCCAACCCGCGGGACTGGAAGGACGTCATGGGCGCGGTGGCGCTGGCGGGATTCCCGCCCGATGTCGTCGCCCGGGCGACACAGAGGTGCGCCAACCTGTTCGGCCAGGGAATGGAGATGCATAAGATCAATGAGACGGCACACTCGTCAGGAGCCAGTGGGGTGGCGACAACGACGTACCAGCCCGGAGGAGAGATTCCCTCGAGCAGCTCCGAGGCCCAGGAGGACGTCGGCGATCTCGACCTCCGCCAGGCGCGATCTATGAGCCGTCATTCCAGCGCGGCCCAGAGCAGGATAACTTCTCCGACATCAGACGAAGAGGGCGATGAAGAGGTGGCTTCGCCCAAGAAGTCTCAGAAACGAGCCAAATCCCGCGGCAAAGGGCAACATTTCTGCCCGTACGCAGACTGCGACAGAGCCTTGGACGGCTTCGACAGGCCCTTCAATCTTAAGAGGCATATGAAACTTGTCCACGGCCAAGACAGCCTGGAGGTTGCCGAGAAGAAGGAGGAAGCTGCCACGGATGACATGATTGGAGGTGTTCGTCGTGACGGATTTCTTGAGCCCATACGAGTTCAAAAAGGCTGGAGGGCTGAGGATACTAAGAAGAGGGCAAAAAAGGATTCCTAGGCAATGCGTCAATGGGACATGAAATACTACCAGAGATTAATCCCCATTGAGCGCAGAACAGCGCGGTGAGACGACCCCGTCCATACAGATGCCACCTCCCAGCCTACTCATCACCAAACTGCCTCGCGACCTCCCTCGCAAAGTCCCCAAGCGTATCAAACTTCCACTGGAAACTGACCTTGCCCTCCCTTACCATCTCCTCGTAATCACCCCCGATCCCCTGCCCTTCCTTCTTCTCCCCGCCCCTCGAGATCCAACAACTACTAAACCCAAGCGCCTTGGCGGCAGAGTGGTCGACCCTCAGGCTCCGCGCGACGTGCAGCAGCCCCTCCCTCCCCGGGCCGGCGTCGATACCGAGCTCGTCCCGCGCCCGCCGGAACAGGTACTCGAAGTTGGCGGGCGCGGGCTTGTAGCTCCCGATCTCCTCGGCCGTGTACACGGCGTCGAAGGGCACGGCGGAGAGGGGCCCCGACGTGGTGGCCTCGATGTTGGCGTTGTCGATATTAGACAGGATGATAAGCTTATAGTGCCTCTTGAGCGTGCGCAGCGCCTCGATCGTGTCCGCGAACGCGGGCCAGCGGCCCGGCCCCCGCGCCATCGCGTCCAGGTCCCCCTGGGAGAGTGAGCCCTCGGGCAGCCCGGCGTCCGCCGCGAGCTTCTCGAGCGCCGTGGTGAGGTTCAGGTCGTACTTGAGCGCGGGCTGCTTGTGCTCGAGCTCGTTGGAGAACTCGTCGAAGCGCAGGAGGGCCTGCCTCGGGTCCTTTGCGTAGGGGTGGTCGGCGGGCAGTTTGCTGACGACGGGCTGGAGGGCCTCGATCAGGCCGGGCTCCCATTCTATCAGTGTGCCGTAGCAGTCGAAGCTTAGTGCCTTGAATTTAGTTAGGTCCTTGGTGTTGTCTATCTCGGCCATGTTTTATTTGATTCCGAGGACTAGGACTGAGGGTTATGGGCGGACTAGGATTTGGTTAGTTGGTCTTTGATAATATATCTAGAAGGACGACCATGAGATTCCTGTTCGGTTTCTGGGTCATTCACAATTTATATGAGGCCATCAGGATCGGAGTCCTCCTCCAAATGAGATTCAAGAGTCCCTCACGTTCTGCTCACCATGGCACTTATTCCCCGCCCACAGGGCGTGCATTGACAACGGCTCGCCCAGAATCCTGCCGCTTTGGGCTGTTTTAGTACAGCCCACACGCCCTTGTCGCTGCACCACTTCGTCACGTTGCATGCATGCATACTTACAGAAGGTATCTTTGGCAAAGGGCGTATGCTGTGGACGATCTGACAACACAGAGAGAAAGAAGTACACTGTTTACTTCGAACCAATCAATTCAAGTGAGCAGCCCGAAAACACTAGCTCAGGGGTATCGAGTATACAGAGTAAAACCTACACAGCGCCGTTCAAGAATCTGCATTCGCACAATGTGTTGGGTCCAGTCCGCCCCCGTACTCTTCAAGTCCCTACGTGCACCAATTCGCCACCAAGCTCCTTGCAAACTGCAAACATCAAACATAGGAAATAAGCGATGCCTGGCTTGCACCCTGGCTCTTCTTTGAATCAGTACATCAGTGCAGTCGAGGGCTCTTCCGTCGTCGCGCACTCTGTGAGAACTCTGATGGTGGCATGTTTTCAACGCCGTCCAGATGAACCTTTTTGATCTGCTTAGAGGGGATCCTAGACGTGCTCTTCTTGACGAGAGGCACGGTGTTATCGTCGGCCGGAGGAAGGGCAGACATTGTGCTTGCAGTTGGGTCGAATATCAGCCCGCTGGTTGTGAGGTTTGCGTTGACCTCTCGCAGACTCTGGCTCAATGGGTTGGTTGTAGAGTCGGAGGAAGCTGGCCGGGACGGAGACTTGGCCCCTTCAGATGTATCAAGATCGTTGAAGATAGGATGTGCAGGCGTAGCTTTCGGGGTGGCTGTTGGTCGGCTCGGTGTCTGCAAAGTAGCGTCGGAAATGCCAGCGATGACGACGTCGTGAGCGGCAGTCCGGGGCAATTCGGTAGGATAATGGTATTGGACCCTCTTAGGAGTCTCTCCGGTGGGCTCGTATTCACGTAGAGCGGTGCTCGAGATGTCTTCCCTTAGCTTGCTCAGAGGCTGGCAGAGGCTGTCGTCAAGGGGCTGCAGGTCTTCATGTAGGTTCTCAATCTCCGTGCCCATCTTCTCCCCGAGGTCATGCACTCTGTCAAATGTACCCTTATAATGAGACGAGATGTTGGAGAATGAAGAGTCGACTGTATCCGACAAATTAGCCACGGAGATTGTGTGTTGTGCATGGTGCCCCGCGTTTTCTGATCGAGCTCGAGTTACGAAGTCATCGAGCTCTGTCATCTGCATATCCAAGTCTCTCATCTGTTCATCTACCACACGAACCGTCTCGGCGTGTACTGATTTGGTCGTTTTCTGGATCGAGGTACTATGTTCATTCGCCGCCTGCGTTTCAACTCTATTAGCACGCCAATTTCATCACACCTTGCACACGGGATCAAACTCACAGTCCAGTCGTCCTGAAGTTTTGTCTTCAATACGTCGCGAGACTCGGACACATCTTGCAGTAGCTTCTCCTCGTTTGAGTCCCACGCATCCATGCCTGTTGAGTACGCCGTGACTTGTCCTTCGAAGGTTTCCGTGGCGCCCTTGACACGGTCTTGGATCCTGGCAGCTTTGCCGGCCAGACGAGTCTCCTGCTGCTCGGCGTGGGCGTTGATAAGTGTTGTGATCTGTGCTAGGAGCTGCTGTCGATCTTCCGCCGCTTGTCTCCTCTCCTCATTGACAACCGTCTCGATTTGGGCTGAAGTGGACTCGTTCGATCGCAGAATAGTCTGACTCGCATCTTCCAGTTGCCTTCTCAAGGAATCGGATTCACTTCGCTGAACACTAATGTGGCGAAGCAAGTCCTCGAAAATGGTCTTGAAGTCTTTGCCAAGAGTGCTATAGGACGCATGGAGATGAGAATGGAATGTATCCAACTCACTCATCACGTCGGCGGCTGTTCTCTCGGCAGCTGCGGCGATGGCCTGGAGACTCTCACCAACCCGCTCCTTGATGTTGTCCCTGACAACCTTGATCTCTTCCAAGACATTGTCCATGTCATCCTTGGAGCGCTGCTTCTGCTCTACGAGGTCGTCTCTCGATGCAACAAACTTTTCAAGATTTTCGTCCAGGAAAGATTGAGTAGCTGACAACTTCTGCAGTTCCTCTCGCACAAAGTCTTGCATTCTCTGAGAAACGCCAGAGATGTGGTTCTCTTGATCGTTTCGGAACTCTTGTACGCGGCTCTTGACGAGTTCGGTGACATCCGATACCTGAGACTGCGACATAGCCCATGTGCTTCGGTTGAGATCTTGCAAATCCGACTTCCTCTTGTTCTTGGCTCGCAGACCACTCACATCCCCGACGGTTTTCTTGAGAGTGTTGATGAGCTCTCCGCCCACCGTTGTGAGTTTTTCTTCCGTCTTCTGATGGGCCTCGCGAAGTTGGGTTTCCTCGGCAAGCGTCTTCCGTGTGGCTGCTAGAACAAGTTCGGTCTGGTCAAGAACACCTTGCGTCTCGTCAAGCTGCGCTTTCGTGCCCTCGTGCTCCTTCTTGAGTCCCATAAAGCTCGAAGTCAAGGAGAAGAGCTCTTGCACCTTGTTGCGAAGGTTTGATTCCAGCGTCACAATCTTGGCAGCTTGCTCATCGGAAAGGATGCGGCGAGACTCGCTTTGAGCAGTCATTTCCTCGTAGGCCTCATTGGTGAGATGCACGCCATTGCGTAATCTTGTAGCGATTAACTCGGTCTTAAGCTTCTCAATCTCAGCCGTGAACTCCTTCAACAATGCCTTCTTGTTGATAAGAGTGTTGACCTGGGGCTTGTTTCTGATATTCTTTGCTCGGAAGGCGTAATCCAGTGTAGAAATGGTCTCCTCGAGGTTGCTTTTGGCAGGTGATACGGTTGCGATGATGCATGTTTTTGTCCTCCCGCCGAGAGAATCCTGCAGGAGTCGGGTAAGTTTGGACTCTCTGTATGGGATATGAGAGCTTTTGTCAACCAGGGCATTGATCACGCGGCCCAGTGTCAACAAGCTCTTGTTGATTAGGCCCGCTTCTGCAGCACGCTTGTTCTCCGCTCCAGATCGTTGGATGTTCTCGCTTCCAGCAAGATCAACAAGATTCAGCTTTCCAAGACTGATGAAGTCCTCACCACTGCCACCTGGTCGCTTGGCGTGGACTGTGATGGTGAAGACGGTATGACTTCGACTACTCAGGTCGTTGCACTTAGTCGCGGCGACTTGTCGCCTCAAACTTCCTTCCTGTAATCGCGCGATACCTTCTGCAGCATTGGTGATGTGTCGCTCCTCCACTCCTTGGACCATAGTTGACATGTGGCCCTTCTTCGACAGGTCGTCAAAGATCTTCAGCTTTGCATTCTCGTCCGGGGTGAGCAGGTCGCGTAGCTCCTCGTTGTAAAGCTCGATGAACGAGCAGCGAACACAATTCTCGGTGCCATCGGAATCGAGCCTGTTGAACAAAGCTTGCAAGACGCGCGGAACAATACCAGCTTCGGGGGCAAGAAGACCTAATGATTCGGTCATGTCACCAGACATGGTATAGGTCTTGCCAGTACCGGTCTGGCCATAAGCAAAAATAGTGCAGTTGAAGCCAGCAAGCATCTGTTAGAGTCAGCGGCCTGGTACTGACAGATTCGGAACCGTGGCTAACTCACATCTCCCAAGATGGGTTTTACGACGTCGTCAAAAACCATTGATTGATCTGCTGCTTGCGAGAAGACGCGGTCAAAAGCATAGGTCTTGTTGCTCAGTGCATTTGACCCCATAGACAACTCGACATGCTGTCCCATGACTCCATTTGTTTTGACAACAACAGCGCTGTTTTCGCCGACCTCGCGCTCGCTCCGGCCTCTGCATCGTACTACCACAGTGATATTTGTCTCGACATTGAAGTCCGTCTCGAAATCGCGTTCTTTGCGCTTCATGCCTGCAGCCGGCGATGCCCTCGTGGACGAGGCAGTTTCCGCGCGTGAGGCGGCACCGGACCTGTCGAAACGGGATGTCACGGTGGCGGCGCTCTGGGGCCTGACGCTGGGGGCGCGTGTCGTCGATCCGGCTCGTATGCTTGCACGACCGACGGCGCCAGGTCGAGATGGAGGCGGCATGGGCGCTGAGGATTGGGCGCCCCTCCTCAGGGGAGCCTTTCGTTTGGAATCCAGGGTGAAGGCGTGCACCAGTGGTGACTCGGGGATAGGGTGATGTTGGTATTCGAACTGGATGCTGCTGTACGCGCAGGACCTTGCGGTGGAATAATAGCAGCTGAAAGCCAATGGATCAAACAAATCAATTTCTCGTGATTGTTGTTAGACGCGAGAGGGAGCCGAGGCAATTTGATAACGTGTTCAGCGCGTCGGAATGCAGAAGCAAATGATGAGGGTGTGAGGGTATAACAGATTGATAGCAAGCACTTCGGAGCTCTATCAGACAGGGTCCAGTATGATCCATTGGGGGGAGGGGCGCAGACTCCAAGGTTGATTAGCATGAGCAGATGAAGTTTGCGCGTAGCTCCTGTTTACAAGCGGCCAAGCGGGTCTGGGGGCAGCGGCACCCCTGCCAGGTCCCGTTGGCCCCAGTTCAACCCGACTTGGATGTTGCTGCAGCAACTATCGATAGGACCCTGCAGGCACGGCCATCAACCCCTGTCGGAACGGTCCCTCTTGCCGGGCGTGACACATGCAGATGACGTTTTGGAAGTGTCCCGCGCTTTCCCTTCCGCTCACCCCCCTGGGCCCCTGTCCACCCGCCGTAAACGCATCACGCGGCGGTGGCAGGCCGTGACTGACACTGAGACCGAGGCTGACTAGACGATGTACGTTTGCGGAGAGCTCTAACTTCGATCGTGAACCAGAATTGCAGTCGCTCTCCACAACATGATCTGTTGCAGAGCAGACCAAGCTCGTAAGGCTGACCACACAGCCCATCACTTCCAGACGCATCAAGCTGCTCAGCCAGCCGTTCCGTTTACTTGAGCGCACCTGCCGACCGCCCTCCCTCCACGCGAATCCCTTATCTACCTAGGTACCGTTTGGGTGCGCATGTCCTCAGCTTCCACCATGGCGTCGCTCTTCAGTGCTCAACTCCATCCAGGACGCGCACTGGGATTCCTTGGTATGCTGCCTGTAACCACAAATCCATTACGCCGTCTTGGTTGCTGATATCGCCTTCCCACAGTCCTCGGCGCATCCCTCCACGACATCCTGACCCGACTCAAGGCCGAGCCCCAGCGATTCCCGAAGCTCGATCTGGTATACTCGCCAATCGATCCGGTCAAAGAGCCTGTGATAGTCACACTTTCAGCGAACGGCGTACGTCTACGGTTCGATGGCCCTGAACAGCGCCTTCGCCTGGTCGAAGTCGTCGACTTCACAAAGAACCACATCACTTTCAAGGACCAGAGCACAGATCGCGACTTGGTGAAACCACCACCCGATACTGCAACTCGTTCCCACTCGGGAGAACCTGCCACCGAGCCTACCTTCAAACACATATACCAGAGATTCCTTGGCCCCACCTACGATGGCGAGTTCATCCCAGGGTCCGATGGGCAAGGGATTTACATGCTGTCGTACCCAGGCGTGGCTTTCACGTTTCCCCTGGCACAGTCGGCCTATTCGCCGGACAAGGATGTCGTGACGCTACTGTCTTCTTCCACACAAGTCGCTACGTCGATGGCAGTCTTCAGCGGGGACTCTTGGGCCCAGTCTCGGGAGACACTGTGGACCGAGGTCCTCCCCAGTGTCAAGTCGTTCGCACCACTTGCAAAGGGCAAGGATGTTTGTCCAGATGAGATATCACTCGTTAAGATCCATGGAGGAGGGAAATTGCAGTTGTTCAAGAAGTGGACCAGCAGCTCTACTTGGATATTCTTGGGCGACACGACTCCGCAGGAGCTTGTTGCGGAACTAGGACCACCTGATGCCATCTACCGCAAGAACGATCAGCGCATGTACATCCACCAAATTCGCACGGCCAGCAATAGCCGAACGCGGCCAGATGGCGATGGTCTGCGACGACCAGGTGATCTGACGGACACGGATCAGTCTTCCGCAAATACCATGTCTGAAGACTCCAACGATGACGAGGCAATCGAGGAGGACTTTGCTGGCAATGTATCCGGCGAGTGTTTCTACAATTACTTTTACCTGGGTTTCGATGTTCTTGTGTCTACACCGACACCTCCCTCTCAGCCGCCGCCCTCCCAGGACAAGTCTGGATTCCCAGAAAAGACCATCAAGTCGGAATCACCAGATCGTCTGGTGGCAACCAAGCTTATTCTGCACGCCAATGTACCAGGCTCGTACCCATTCAACCGGCACCGACGCTGTAGATGGGAGATTTCCTACCTGGATCAAGCCTCGCCGGAAGCACCAGTCGGCACTGAGACCCCCTTTGCCGACATCTCGAAACACCTGCGACAAGAATGGCAGTCAATCTACTCCTCGGAGGCCGAAGCCCTCCAGAAGCAGAGAGGTATGGTTCTCAACCGCGGCTGGGGCGACAGTCCTGGGAGTAGCTGCGAGCTTCTTGGGGGCTGGGAAGACAGCGGTGATAGTACGAACGTAGGCATCGGTGCCAGGCGTGCTGATGGTAGCGAGGACTCTACGACTACCTTATACGGCTTCCCCGGTCTCGTCTTTGAGGTGCTCAAGAATGGGTACGTCAGTGCCCTGACGGTCTTTTGATGCCTTGTCAACAACCTATCAATTGCGGCCTCATGGCCGAGGCCGCCGTCATATGGAGCTGTTGAGCGATGGGCATGTGGAATTCAGTCACTCGGTTTGCAGGTGGATGGGAAGGAGTTCAGCGTATTGCATAGGAGACATTTCAAAGTGGCCGTCAGCACCACTCTCCACCGTCACAGGGACGTGGTCATGGTTTTGTCATGGGTCTCGTGACAGATCTGGGCTTTGGAAAGGAGTCAAATTTGAATCGGTGATGGGCATTGCTTTAGGCCTCCAAGGCTGTAATTGATAAACAATGATATCTGCGAAGTCATGACTCTTCTCATTTACTCTTGTCCGAGTGTTTCTCCATAAATCCAATTATCATGTCAAAAAAGATCGCAAGTGCGGCGCATCTCCGCTTCACCTTCCTCCTCTCTTCCTCAGACGGACTCTAGTTTCCGGTTGTTTTTTTGGGTTGTTTTGCTCTTCTTCTTCACCCCTCCCCCTTCCAGAAGTTGTTCAACTCACGAGGATTTGGCCGCTAGAATTTGAGGAGCAGCTCACGGGAGAAGGCAGCGACCACCAAGATGTGGAGCCGTAAACCGTGAGGGTTGGAACGGAAGAGAGCCTGGGAACTGTCCCAGCATTGCGGCAACTTACACATTAGGCACAGGAAAGGTACCTATGTATATTAATACTGAGAGTCCTGCTAGCGCTGATATCAGCCGCACGTCTTAGCACAACATATACTACGATAATGCAATGAGGCTGGAGTGTGGCATCCAGAGCAATAAGTCGTACCCCGCGCCTCCGGGCTTTCAGATCTTCCTTCAGCACTTGCGCAGCTCTGCTTCGTATCGGTTTGTATCGTATCAAAGTTTCACGAGCATGAGCAATCCTGATCCAGCGAATACTTCCGAAAGCTATTACCGCGCTCTGGAAGATGGCCCTCCCGAAAACAACGGCGTTACGACTCCCGACCAGTGGGCTTTGCGTTGTATAGTCCTCCACCCAGGACGACAGAGGGACGCAATTCAATGCACCATTCTCCACTCTACTCTAGGACAACTTGAGGACCGCTACGAGGCTTTGTCCTACACCTGGGGCGATGCCACAGACAAGCAAATTATTTTTGTCAATACACGCCCATTCCTCGCAACCAGAAATCTTGAAGCAGCATTAATGCGGCTTCGGCACGAAAGTCAAGAGCGGTTGATCTGGGTTGATTCGATCTGCATCAACCAGACGAACGTAGCGGAAGTCAATACTCAGGTTCAGAGAATGTGGGCTATATACGAGCGCGCCCGCCAAGTCGTGGTCTTCCTGGGCCCTGAAGCCGACGACAGTGACGAAGCATTCAGGCTTTTGTCCGTCTTGTCCCCGATGCAAGCCAGCAATGGAGTTTCCCATATCACCAAGCTACTTAGTGAGCAGAAAATGGCCGCTTCTTGGAATGCACTGCTCTGCTTGATGCGCCGAGGGTGGTGGAGCCGAGCCTGGATTATACAGGAGTACGCTGTGGCCAGCATGGTCTCCTTCGTCTGTGGATCAAAGGAGCTGGATGGTGAAGAGTTTGGTAAGGCTCTCGAGAACCTCGTCCAATACAGGTTCAGCGGTCTCGTTCCAAAACAGCACGAGTATCTCATCAGGCACGTCGCATTGACCCCTATTCATCACCTGTGGTCGACAAGATGCGCCTATCAAGCGTCGGGTTCTAGTTCACGACCGAACGCAATGGACATCCTCTACCGCTTCCGCGGATCAAAATCTTTCGACCCCAGGGACAAGATTTATAGTCTCTACAGACTGATAGCCGAGAATAAGAAGCTTGCCCCCGACTATACGAAGCCCGTGAGGGAACTCTTTATTGCTGTGGTCGGCGCCATGATTGAATCAACTGGCACACTTCATGTACTCTGTCATCACAACAGATCGGTCTCTGGTCTCGCAGGACTACCGACTTGGTGTCCAGACTGGACAGTGATGCGAGGGAAGAGGATCCTGCTGTGGCCAAATCAATACCAAGCGGCCGGCGACCCAAGAGTTTCAGCGTTTGCCCGTATTGATGATGGGCTTCTTACTTTGAAAGGAAGATCCGTTGACAAGATTCTATGGTTGAGAAAGTTCGAGTCGGACGATTTCAAAAACACGGGCAGCATATACAAAGAAATCCTAGAACTCCAGGCTGCCGCCGTAAAAGACGCGCGCGGGCGCTCTTTGACCCAACTACTTGACGCGTTCCGAAGGACTCTTGTTGCGTCAAGAATTCGAGAGCGTGGACCTCAGAACGACGCTACCGTTCTAGGCCCCGGTGCCGCGGATGACATGTGGAACGAGTGGTGTGGCCAAATGGAAGGACACCCATGCAACGTAAAGCTGTCAACATGGTATAACGAGGCAGAGCGCCCTCTGTGGTTGCGCATTCTTCGTCTCTCAGCATGGGCACTTCGGCCTCGTGGACAACTCGGCTCGAGCAGAAGACGTTATAGGTGTTTTCCAAGGCGCACAGGTTCCGTTCGCCATGCACGCGATGCCTTCAACACCATCTGGATCTGGAAGAATGCCAACTCATTATGACTTCGTGGGTGAATGGTAAGTATTTCCTCTATTCGAACTCTCACAACGGGCTCTAATTTCGTGGAAGCTATCTGCACGGCATTATATCAGGAGAATCCCTTCTCAACAACACAGATCCTCTTCTAGAAATCACTTTCGTCTAAGTCATTGTGCCGGCCATGTGTGCTGCGGACTATCTGGTAAGTGGTCTCGTTTTTAATCTGTACACATATGCTTCTTAAGCAGTATGCTTCCAGTCCCTTCATACAGTGATAAACGTTTAAACACCTAGCATTAAAAAGAAATACAATGTCGATAACAATAGGTTTCAAACACAATTATCTACACAGATAGTAAAGTGGAATAAATTCAGTGGGGCTCACCAACTGGCAGCTTCCATGCTGCGCCAAGTACTTGGAAACACACACCCCGTCCCGAGGGACCCACAGGCTTGCCCTTGTTCCGCCTTATTCGTGTACACCAACTATCGGAAAGGACGGAAGCAAGGGGTGGGAGCAAGGTGGGAAAGCAAAGGATCGATATACGAAGGTGACGGTGTGAAGATAGCTGTGCTTACAAATAGAGATTATAGGCCCTGCAGCCTGAACATCACCTTCCAAGACTCATGAGCACCACCCAGACGTTTCTTATAAATATTCCTTACACTATGCTCTGTAGGATCTCACAGGGCCTCAGTCGTCCCCTTGAAGTATAAACCATTAGTGCGTCAAGATGGCTCGTCTCGCACCTTATTACGAACAACACAAGCTCGAGAAGGTCCAAGGTCCAGGGGATTCTCGGCCAACGGCTGCCCAGGTAATCAAAGATCAGGGCCTTGTTGACAGCCCCGAATGGGCCGGTAGAGTTGTTCTCATCACAGGTGTTTCGCCTGGAGGACTCGGGGTTGAGACAGCAAAGGCCATCCATTTGACGGGCGCGGATGTCTACATCACCACTCGAAACCTTGCCAAGGGTAAAGAGGTCGCCGAAGAGATCCGAGCGGATGGTAAGCCTGGGAAGGTCGACGTCGTCCAATTGGAATTGGACTCGCTGGACAGCGTTCGAACTGGTGCGGCCGAGTTTCTGAAGAAGAGCGGCAATAAACTCAACATTCTCATCAACAACGCCGGTATGTACCAAGAATTAACACGCTTGACATTTGCGCTAAGTTCTGGTTAGGAATCATGGCCTGTCCAAAGGGCCAAACCAAAGATGGCTTCGAGTTGCAGTTCGGTACCAACCATCTCGGTATGTTCTCCGCCTCCCAGTGAGAGGAAATGCGAAATCTGACATCTTCTAAGGCCACTTCCTGATTTTCCAGCTTCTCAAGGATGCTCTTCTGGCCTCAGCAAGCCCTTCATTCTACTCCCGCGTCATATCGGTGTCCTCCGGTGCCCACCGGAGCGGCAAGATCAACTTCGACGACCTCAACTTCGAAAACACCGAGTACACTCCGCTTGGGGCCTATAGTCAATCCAAACTTGCCAACGTACTCTTCGCAAACGAGCTAGACCGCAAGTATCAGTCCCAGAACCTCCGGGCTCTGAGCCTGCACCCGGGCGGCATCCTCACACCCTCGCGAGATACCTGCCGACCACGGATGACATCAAGGCCAACAAGGAGCTCTACAGGACCTTGAAGGACCCTGCTCAGGGCGCTGCGACTACCGTTTGGGGTGCTGTGGCAAAGGAGTGGGAAGGCAAAGGAGGAGTCTACCTCGATGAGGTTGCTGAAGGATGGCTCACCCCGCCAGATGCGTTGTACTACCATGGCGGCTATGCTCCGCAGGCCTTTGACCCTCCGACAGAGAAGAAGCTCTGGGATGTGAGCCTGAAGCTCACTGGGCTGAGCGAGTAGCACAGTACTTGAGTCTGGGTGGACACAATGCCGTCAAGGTATCATATATGCTGCAGCCTAACATTAGACGTGAGGGAGTTCTGGTTGGCTAGGCCACCTATATATTTTCTATTGTGAACGTTTCGCTCCACCTATTCCTGCTATCGTTTCCCCATTGCAGTTTCAGTAATTCCCACACATCTTGATGGTGATGCGCAGTCGTCACGCCCTCACGCCAGGCCTGTCCTGGTACACAATTTGGATGTCACACGTCACAATGAGCAGCCGTATCCTAGTTGGGCTCACATGTTCCGCTCCACACATAGATCCGTACAGGAGCGAATAAATGCCTCGAAAAAGATATTGTCCAACGCTATCAAGTCTATTGTCCTCCCCCCGCCCATTCCCAAAGGCTAGTACAACAGTGTGGATTCTTGTGGTCTTCGATAGCTCGTCATCTTCAACAGATCGAATGAAGCCCATTGCCCAAACGTCGGATTGTCTTAAAATTAAGAAAATTCCCGACAATTCATTTTCAAAAGAAACATGTGAATCCAATCATTTGGTCTTGGCAGTTGCCTATTATGCTGTGTAACGCCGTGTGCATGTTATTGATACCCGTGAAGTGCTCGACGCGTCCATTGGCCAATCACTCAGTCGCGGTGTCAGCCAGAGATGAAAACTCCAAGGCAGATGCCTGGGAGTCCTTGAAATTTCTTATGTCTTCTTTAAACCTCAAGGCCAAGCCGAGTAGAGCAATCCATATTCGTTCACAGCAGCGAGTAAATACAGGAAGGTACCGATGGGCGGACCATCTGTCCCAAAGGCACCGACGAACGATGCCTTGGGAGTCATACGTGTGTGCTGGCAAGAAGCCCACAAGGTTGTGCCTCAGCCTGCCCCTCTGCACAGAGGATTCAAAGTAATATGGCTGAGCTGACTGTGAATAGAGATGTGCTTTCAACGAAGACGAAATGAAGACGTGGCTCCAAGTCAGGCATAACAGAGTCATACCATACCCAAGATCCAGTCGTCTGGATGTATCTCCATCTGAGCCTGCTTTTCATCATGACTCTACACCGAGCGAAATAGCGATGGCCTGGGGTCCCTTTCGGTGCTTCCTAGAGGTATGTCACCTCGGCTGATGAATCCCAGATTCTGTCTATGGGAGAACTTACGGTTCTTATAGGTACCCAACGGGAATTGTGAGGTGCTTGAATTCCTAGAAAAGAGAGCAGAAGTCATGTGGCGTCTTGTTAGGGTGGGTGAAATTGGTCTGGAGTGTGTCACAAACCTCTCTTGCCCACAAGCAATTTCTCTACAGATCCAGTTGGCCGTGGTGAACCTTTTCGAACACGCAATGTGTTTCAAGCATCAACTTCAACTTCATTTGTTCCACTGGCTTAAAGGTACGTCACCAATCGTGAGAATGAAGACAATTCGTAGCTGAGTGTTCATACTGTGTTTTATGCTTATAGGTGATTTTGCTCAATTGGGCCGCCCAATGATCATTGGAAAGTTCAAGACCAGACTAGCCACCAGTTTGAGAAACATGATTAACGAGACTCTCGATATGTCAATCACTATTCATCGTATTATTAAGCAGGGTGAGTGAATGCATTTTGTCAGGGATTACTGCACAAATTGGAGATCGAAGACAGAAGGTCAGGATTGCAGCCCTGCCGGCCTTCTGTCTTTTAGTTCTCGATCTATATCGCCATTGGACCATTGAATTCTTTACTGACAGAACCTGTGATACAGCTTCACTCGATGGCAAATCCGGTATTCCAAGGACAATACATATGTATGTACCTCACATGTACCTTTTTTGAACCGGAAACTCCATGCTCAAAAACTAGGCACTTCCAAGATATATATGGAGGAAGGAAGCATCAAAGAAGGTCCAGCTTAAACAGTCGTACGTTTATACGATCATATAATTCTACTAAAATTGCGATTAATAACTGATATGCTTGATCGACCTAGGTGTTCCTATGATGCTTCCTCCACCGCAGGAAGAAGAGCATCACGAGTCTAGGAAAGATATATGCCCCTCACAGATGAGAGGCGGAAGAGGCAGGCGCTAGTTCGATATATATATTAAAGAGTTCTGCATATAGGACAAGATGATGGACAAGATAGAAGCATGGTATACATGGGAGACAGCTGGGGGGTCGCAATTATATGGTTTGCATTGTTGGAAGAGCAGTATAAGGAGCTATTTCTTAGCAGAATGGGTGGCAGCGGTCTCTTTAAATAGATGCCTCCATAACGCCAGTCACTGGGGAGGCCCTTCCTCCTTCTGCCCATTGAATTGACCTATTTACACCCCACTGTGCCTGCTACAGTATACAACTCTATGAAGCCAAGGGCCTCGGGTTTTGCTAGGGAAATTTACATAAGATGAAGATCTTTGGAATAGATTGCAGAAAGAGATAAATCAAGAGAAGTCACAGTATTTCTTCCCGACATGGAGTATTCTCACAGACATTTCCTATCCGTTATCGAATTTAGCTCTTGCTTTGCCATGGCGGTCAAATTTGGTTGCCTAAATACTCAGCTAAGTCTCTTCCTCGAGAACCAACTAAATACCAGGAGCAGATGGCATTCTCTTATATTTAACAAGGTAAATAGCAGAAGAAGATGCTCAGGAGGCCTAAAATTTCCAATGAGCTGCTTCCAATTCGCATGGTGCGTGTTGGAGCTCACATTGTGAAAACCAATTTTCCTGTCATTACCGTGACTTTTTGAAACTACTAAGAACTCAAGACATGTCTCCATATTCAAAGCTAGCACTGAACTATAACCTTTTCATGGCAGTCATTGGGGGATCAAGTGAATAGGGGCCAGTTACTGGAGGCCAGGGGTACGCACTGAGCTGCACGGGGAGGAAGACCGCCGTCAGGATGGACCCGGTGTTGTCAGGCTTATGCTGCTGAAGCCATAAGTCCCTGGGGTATGGCAGACGATGTCCAGGCGGGACCAGGAGCACTTTTTTAGCGTCAGTGAAGTGACTACTGTGATGCATGTTGTTGCGAGCCTGAGCAGGACTCTTTTTGCTAACCTGGTGACCGAGCCCCGGGCGCTGGACAAGTGTGGCTGCAGCACGTTGAGCCCTCATGGGTTGTTCAGCGCGGTGATGTAGCCGAATGTTGAGACTTCTCAGAAGAAGAAACGTGAATTTCAGGCATACTGGAGCTGTGGTGGTCGGGCATCGCTGAGCATCTAGAATATTGCTAACTGGAAGATTATTACTAAGAGGTTTACCTAGGCATAAAGATAGATTATATTATTATGGTATAGTGTATGTGATATTCATATGACTAGTAATAATAGTGTCCTGAGCTTCCTGTGTATAATGTTGTCTGTATAGTGTTAATGCTTAATGGCCTTTAAAGTTAACTTTTTAGTCTTTTGCTGTTAAGTGAAACTTATTGCAATGTGTATTCCAAATCAGCTATATTAGTGGTACAGGAAAAACTGTACTGGAACAGACGGTGAAAGGCCAGCTCCACCGTTGAAGTATATTAGAAAACTCGGAAAATAGTTCCCCTGACCTGTTCTCTGTCCGCTCCCTAGCCACAACTCCAGAGCATCATATTCAAGGGAAATCACAGGAGTATTAAAGTACTCAGCCTTATAATTTTAATCTTACAAGTAGTAAGTGTACTCTCCTATATTAATAACTAGTATTAGGATTAAATCACTACCAGTAGTATCCAAGTTTATCTTAGTACTTAGGCCTAGTGTGCTTATTTCCTTGTTCTTAGCCAGGCTCAGCTGCTACCCTAGATACTAAGAAGGGCGGTGTTAATTCGCTTTACTATAGTAGAGTAGGAGCCGAGTTTACGGTTAATCGCTTTCCTGAGGCGCAACGTATATCAATTTGTTCTTCTTGTGGAGACCTGTCATACACTGGGCCGCCGTGAGAGGGCGGAGCAAGCACCCGGGGCTGCCAGTCGCCGGGCTTCGTAACCCGCCCGCGTGTTTCCATTTCTGTGGCAGCGGTTATTGAACCCTGGAATATGGTGATAGTCGCGTACCTGATCAGCAAGTATAGCTCTGGAGGGTGGATTGAGATGATTTATACACCGACTTTCATCAAGCACGGGTGAGGCGTTGGGGGATCAAAGCTGAGTCGTGGACTTACATGGTTAGGATGCGTCAGGAGCAAAGTCGGGGAAGACTACCTAGGTAGGCAAGCGTAAAGCCTGTTCTCAACCAACTGACAACCCCCTAGTCTCTGAGTTGCGATGCAGTCTTGAGCGTGAACATAGATAGCATTCCATAAGTGCATGAGAGGCCGCGCAATTGCATAAGGTGCAGGCGGCTGCATTGCTCAAGCATACTCTATACCGGGGCTGCCCACGTACCAAGAGTTCCTCTAAGGCTTCTGGGAGCTGTCAAAACTTTAAATCAAGGAGACATCGTCATCAAGGTCAAGGGCCCCTCCTTTCGAAACATGCTCTGTGGGCTGCATCTTTTAATCGTACGTAGTCGGAGAATCTATGCCCACGAGACTCAGAGTTGGGGAGCAAGGAATGGGTGAAGCAATAGTCCTGGTTGTTGAGCAGGCAAGCAGCCAGGACGGAGGAAAACTGAGGCAGTGTGGTCTCATGCACTGTGGTCAAGCGCGCTCTCCGACGAGACGGTGACGCTTCGGCTGGGGATCTTGGCCAGATACGATTTAGAGGGTCTCAGGCGCAATCAGGGTACCACCGTCTGCCCGGCCGAGGACCTGGAGATCTGGGTCCTGGGACCACCTTTGGGTGGTCCCAGTGGGGCGCCATGCCGCCACTACCGAAAGCAAGAGCTCTAAAACGAGACGACAACGTGGGACTGGATCTTGAGCTGCAGATGGCAAGGTGGGGCAGCCGACCAAGCTTGCCAATTTACTGCAGGTGCTAGGCACGGTACTTGGTACATGCCTTAGGGGTCAGTCGCACTGCGCCTCTTGGGCCTGGGCCGTCCGAATGGCGTCCGACGTTACGCCAACCCTCCCTTTCACCAACCTTCCTGCCGACCCCAATCCTATAATCCGAAGGGCGGGAGGCACATGCGAAAACAGGGACGTTACACACACCACCCACACACTCCCTCACCGACCCAGCCAGTAGGGACTCGAGCACATGCCATCCACGATCTGCGACGACTTGCGCCGTCCGACAAATCAAGCAGAGGCGCTGACTCTGCCCTGCTAAACCACCCGCGCCTTTAATCTACAGCACCCTACTCATGTCCGTCCGCCCATCATCGCATGCCCACAACCAGCCGAACCTCTACTTCCCCGTCGACGTCCGCGTGCACCAAGATGTTTCACCCTCCTGCAGTCCACCGTCTCTGAAGCATTTTCAAACTCGGCCTACTCAGCTCGTCGGCCCCTGGCATGTGAACAACGACGGCTCGAGATGACGGAACAGGATGCCAGCCCTCAGCAGCACCTCCTCCCACCGCCTCGCGGCCACCGACCGGCCTCGCAGGACCGTCATGCTGCCCCGCCCAGCCCAGAGGTGGGCGAGTCGAGCGCCTCCGGCAGCATCATGAACAGTGCCTGGACCACCGATGCCACCCTGGCACAGCGACCATCCCACGACGACGCTCCGGTCAACGGCCAAGCAGGCGGGCAACAAAGGAGCAGTGATATCGCGAGAGAAAACAAGCGCCAGTCTCATCACCCGAGACCGCACAAACCACGATCCAGCGGCGCATTCCTCCTTTCCGACCCCTTTGAGGACGCAGTCGTGGACGACACTCGACCGCACAAGCACCGCTCGCGGCGCACAGCCGAAAAGGGCAAAAGCAAAAGTCAGCGCAAAGCAACAACACAAAGCGATGAGCACATACAGAATGGCAGGCATTCAAGCCTGGGCCTGGGACTAGGTTTATCCCCAGACCCAGGGAGCATGAGAAATGGTTCTGCAGAAAGACCGCCACGCACTTCCCCTGGAGCTCTTGGGGGCGATACCAGGCAAGATCAGCTACAGGAGAGCCCGAGGGCACCATCCCCTCGCACGTCCACGTCATCGCTGGATATGGAATCGACGCAAATCGTGAATATGGCCTTGAATCTGAGTGAGTCGAGGCGCATGGCGCAGAGGAGGAATGCGTCGCAGCCGTTGCCACCAAGACTGGTACCGCTGGCCACAGATAATGCCGTGGCAGGAAGCCTCAGACAGCAGCTGCAACAACAGAGGCGGGTCTCACGTACCATGTCGCCAAAGCCAGAACGTGGGGCATTGTCGAGATTAGGATCCAGCGGAAGAACCAGCTCCCTACAACCCGCCTTCGACCCTACAAACGATGGTGGTGGCTACAGATACCACTTTTCTAGTTCAACTTTGGCGAGGGCTCAGAAGGCGAAGGACTACATGGATCTCCTTGCTCAATACCGCCGAGCGCTCGAGCTGCTACCGCCCTTGAAACCAAACACATTATCCAAGACGTCAACCACCAGTGACTATGCGCTCTCGGGCTCTACATCTGCGAATCCGCTTAATTTCGACACTTCCGGTCAGATTGGCCGTCCATACGACCCATTACAGTATATCAGGAATCGCAAGGTCAGGGCTCGGGAGAGGAAGACCATCGATGGCGAAAGCCAAGGCTTTGGCGATGTGAGTAGGGTCACAGACTGGGTGGACGAGGTTGCGAAATGGGTCGCCACTCGCCAGATTCGAACTCCGGGCAGCTCTGCCCTTCCACCATTCGCTGGCGCAGACGTCTTCAACGTCGAGACATCCCCGCCGTCCCACGTGTCCCGGACCTCGAACGCTGTCACGAAGCCGAAACGACCTAGGAACGACTGGACCATCGATCCGGCTGACCTTGTGGCAGATATCTACTGGCTGGAACAGGATGACCATAAAAGACTGGTTGAAGACCGCAACTGGCGGCGCGTCTTTCCACAAGACTTGGGGCTGTACCGGCCGCTTTCACAAGCCACAAATGATGCTTCACCTGCGGTTGCATCTAAACATGCACAGCTCCAACTATCAGGGGCAGAAGACGGGCCAGGAAAGTCAACTGCGGACGCTAAAGCGGCCAAGGCTGATCATGAACATGCCTCAGGCGGTACACGTGAAAGAGCTCGCCAGAAGTTGCAAGAGCTTAGGAGCTTTCACCGGCACACAAACTCCTCACATGGCCATTCGCACAACCCACTCCGTCGACGGGACTCGTCCTCCTCAAGTTCATCTGATTCGGACAGCCAGAAGAAACGCAGCAGAAAGAACACAATAGATATCGATAAGGATATTCTTGAGAAGCAAATGATAGAAATGATTGCGCGGGAGGAAGCCCAAGAAAACGAGGCAAAACTGTCACAGGAGCCGGAGCTTAAGGAGCCCAAGTCTCTTCCTTCAAACTCTACCAGGCCAGAACGTCTGGAGAACTCGGATTCAACTGGAGGCAGTCGTCAGCACAGCCGGAGAGGATCCTTTAGCAACGTTGGCAGTGTTGAGGAGAAAGATTACGCCGATCGACCCAAGATCACTTCGTCGCAGCGCCCGAGCCGTGAAAGCCTTGAAGTTCCTCCATTCTGGGGAAGGCCGTCGCTGGAATCCGAGTCTTCTCCGCCAAATTCGCCCGAAGCCCGTACCTCGCGTCGCGACAACTACTTCATACCTGGAATTGGTACAGACCTGTCCCCAGCTTCCAGTAGGACTGGATCTCCGTCCAGGAATCCATTCTCCAAAGTCAAGCAGATGTTCCGCGACCGCAGCCGGGAGCGAGCTTCGGAACGCCAGCATGAGGTCCAATCGAGTGAGAAGGAGGATAGTGTTGAAGTTGTCGCTGTGTCCTCCGACAGGCTGTCTAGTACCCCTGAACTGGTGGATAAAAGAGGACGATCGCGGTCGAGGAATGCCTCTGTTGGACCAGAGCCGAAGATGATTACATCACGGCTCACGGGTGACAGCCAAAAGTCGCACCGCAAGACGAACAGCATGCGTTTAGGAGACCCCGGCGCCGGACTGCGAAGTCTTTTCAAGGGGCCGCGGATCGACAGTGTCCTTAAGTCAGGTGTCTCTAAGGTCAGCGAGCTACTGTGGAAGAAAGAATCTGAGGCTGAGGATTCCGACTCCTCGACTTCATCTTCCGACGGCACCGATGCCGAGGAGCGCGGAAGACGCAAGCAGGGCAAATCGCTGTCTCCGACCGCCTCGATCAGAGGCCGTCCAGGGCACGTCAAGCAAGAGTCGAAACACTTCCTCGACGTCATGCCCCCATTCGTGCCTGCATCAGACGGCCGCCATGCACCTCCAGGTGTCTCGCTGTCGAGGCCGGCTAGCCGCCGGTCGACGCGGTTCGAGCTCCTGAAGCCTCCCAGAATAGATATCTCGGTCGCAGACTCGTCCACGGATACTCAACAGGACCAAGCAGTCGATTTCTCAGACTCCGAAATGCGCATGGGTAACATCCGCGAGGAGCCGATGTCTGGTGGCAGACGTCCAGGCTCGGCATTATCTGCACTGTCGCCCAAAACTCGCCGATTTTCGGCGGCTTTCAACAGGGACAGCCGTAATTTCTCTCTATCGGAGCAGCCTTCCGTGCCCGAACGTGCGCCGTTGACCAGGCGGGAAGTTGCTCGTCTAAAGGCGCTTATGCTCAGTTCTGGCGTGATGGCCTTGAATATATCCCGTCGGGCCCACCAAGCCCAGGTCCTCGATGTCATGACGGCCAACGAGAGCAGCGACGTTCTTTTGGCGCTCGGCAACAGAGTCTCGTGGCCCGAGATCACTGAGCTTGCGCCTGCGGACCAGCGGCAGGAGCTCCTCAGAAAGCCCATCTCGGAGGCAGACCTCTTCCCCGTGACGGCGCAGGTGCTCGGGACGGCGATCCAGACGTCCAGGCAGCGGTGGGAGTCTGCGGCCGAGTCGTTCCGGCACAGGACCCGCAGCGACATCAACGGGCAGATCGAGCAGCTGCGGACGCGGCTGCAGCTGGACCTGAGCGCCATGACGCGCGCGGCGGCGGAGGAGGCGGACGAGGTCAGCGGGGACCTCGTGGACGGGCAGCGCCGCAAGGTCAAGGCCGTGGTGGACGTCATCGACAAGCTATCGCGGCGGCGTCGGCGGCGGTTCCGCTGGGCGCGGCGTGCGGGCTGGCTGGCGCTCGAGTGGGCGCTGGTCGGGTTCATGTGGTACGTGTGGCTCGTCGTCATGATCGCGAGGGTGTTTCTCGGTGTCGGCAAGGGCTTCGTCCGGGGCGTGAGGTGGCTGCTGTGGCTGTAGGGCGTGTCGCGACACCACGAGCACCACCTCAACCACTACGTCAAACACCTGCGCCATCCTTCTTCTCTTCCTGTGATTCCTGTTTAATATGTGGCATAGCCTGCGGAGTTTTTGTCTGTCATTGTTGTTCCCCCCTGTCGAAAGCATAGCACGTCCGCATTCACTGTCCGCCGTCGTTTGGATAAAGGAGGAAAGATGGCGGGCTAAACTGCGCCTTGATACCCCCGCTGAAGGGATATTCTCCTGTCTACATTCTTTGATTTTTAATTTAGTAATACCGTCGTTTGGATAAAGGAGGAAAGATGGCGGGCTAAACTGCGCCTTGATACCCCCGCTGAAGGGATATTCTCCTGTCTACATTCTTTGATTTTTAATTTAGTAATACCGTCTTCTTTGTATACGCATGGGGCAGCTGGGAACTGGGAAAGGGGGATTGGGGAAAGGGATTACAACTTTGTGTATTGCTCCCTCCCAAAAGCGAGTTTTGGACATTTCACATGTGGGCATGGGATACACTGGTCGTTTGAATGACCGCGCAGAGGGGCGAGTCCATTCGAGGCTTGCGCTATTTCTGTTTTGTCTATACTTTATACTACACGCACATATCTTACAGACTTTCTCCATCGGATGGTGCATTTATCTGCTGTGATCGCCGCCTGCGTATGGTTGATGACAGTTTGGTGTCGAGAGGTCCGGTTCAGTCCATAATGTAATTCTCCTTGTACAGGTCACGGTCATCCCTGAGTCTGAAACGGTCCTCTCAATCATATCCAGTGCCTTCACAAGTCTGGCGGGACCCATTCTGCCTACTTCCCTGACGTCGCAGAGTAATTCGTAGGTCGTATGTTGTCAGCTCTCTCACATTCCAATTGTTTTTTCTTTCTTTCTTTCTTTCTCCCCCTGGTTTCGTTTGTAGGAACGTTCATACAAACTTCAACTTGTGGCTGCCATGAAGACATCACATAACTTATTTGCAAGCGTGAATCGCACCTGCACTCTAATCATACCGACACTAACGTTTGGTTCTGCTCGATGAACAGGCCTGTCATTCGAGCCCAGTGACCCGCCATCACTCCAATTTGTCCAGTCGCGACGTTCAAGCCTCCCGTTTGCCTCGACCACGCGTCCCACCTCATATCTCTCGCTCTCAACACCATATCTTCTGGGAACCCTCGACGCCTTCAATCTACCCCGACCGATCCAAATCAATCGAGATCCATTCCAAAGGTCGTCTCTGCTACGGCTCGCATGCTACCTCGCCCAATCCCTGACACGATGGCCACGCCCGCTTTCGCAGATGACATGATCATCAAGGCAAGCAACAGCGAAGTCGCCAACGAGGAGCAAGCCGTGCAGGAGGAATTGCTTCAGGAGGACCTGCTGCAGGAAGAGGAAGGACCCGCGCATTTCCCCCTGTCGACGCAGGAGCAGCTCCAGGCCATGGCCCGCCGCCGCGAAGCGGCCGTCTCCTTCAAGAACCAGGTCAGCGAGTGCCGCCTGGCCCTGAGGTACTCGGTCATCGGCTGGACAGGCACCCTAGACCCGGTCAGTAGGCGGTGGCTCTCCTCCCCCTCCCCCAACACCCCAACGCAATACCATCTCCCTCGTCCCACCCACCCACCTGCCTAGGTAGCAAGCTACCCAGCTCGCGAACTACCAGAAGACACCGGGCTCACACGGGACCAAACCGCGCGCAGGACAAGATCCCCGCCGCCCTCTCGAACGCCCCCTCGATCCGGGACCTCGACGCACAGATGGACAGGCTGGAGCGCAAGCTGGCGCCGTTCCTGCCGGCCGACAACAGCAACAGCAACAGCAACAGCAGCAACAACGGCGGCCAGGGCCTGGGCGCCGAGGCGCTTGCCCGCGTGGAGCGCGTGCGCGCGGCGCTGCTCGAGGTCGAGCCCGGGGTCAAGTCCACGCGGTTCATCAAGCCGGTGCTGGACGAGGTGGAGCGGGGCGCCCGCGCCTCGGGGATCCTTCCGCCCCAGGACAACGCCGGGTGGGTGTGGTCGCTGTCGTTTGACGACTGGTTCATCTGGCGCGCGGGGGAGGGCGCGTTCGTGTCTGCCACGCATGGGGTGAGGACAGACTTCGTCGCGGCTTGAGTGTTGCTGGCTGGCTGTGAACATCAGCGGCAGTGGGGGAGGGAGGGGGGGGGAGTTACACATCGCTGGGAGGGAGACCGGGGGGCAAGGTGTTGGTCTGGTCTTGGTGTTGAATAGGAATATGTTGTGTTTCCGGAGGACTATGATATGAAGGGGTCCAGATTCTATACAAGGCGCGTGCGGGTCTATTTGGGCGACAGTCCGGTACAGACTAATACCATCAAAAATGATTTGGACGCAATCACGCCATAGCGTCGGCCTCGGTGGTGAGGGATGCGTGAACTGACACATAGGACACTGCATAGGAAGAAGAGGGAGACAGAAAAAAGACAAGAAACAACACTTAGGCGTTGAGGGACGGCCATGAGATATAGAATGATCTGGCGAGGTGAATTCAGCAGGGTGTCGATCAGGGCTGTCCGCGCGAATGTGTCATTTTGCGCAAACTCTCCTGGCGACTGGTCCACCGTTAGAGTCCGTCCACGAAGTCTCAGGAGCAAGACATTGAAAGATTTGTTGGTTATCAACCAGTGTAAAAGATACACAATTACACGGGCAGAGAGCCTCGAACTGCAGGTGGTGGTGCACGCTGGAGAATTGAATTAGTGATGAGCTTGTAAACTTGCTAGATGTCCACGGGCCACAGAATCCGAAAGAGGAAAAAAAGAGAACAGAAGAATTAGTTAAGACTCATGATGCGAACAAGATGGAATGGAAAGAAGAGGATGTAGAGAAAAGCCCGGCCTGCCCAGGTGAGCCTCAGAATAAGCAACCCTAGGGGCGAGATGTGAATACCAACTACAAGAAGGACAGCCGGTACTCCAGCCGGTACTCCAGCCGGGACAAAAGAATCAAGTCTATTATTACAATACGCCGCGAAACCCTCTACTCGATCCTCTTCTTGCCCTCCTCCGCGTTGGAGTATCTCGCCGCGCTCAGGCCGCGCTCGTGCCTGGCCACGAGAGGGCCAAGCAGCGGGTCTTTCCTGACCTTGCTGATGGTCTCCTGGTAGCCCTCGGCCACGTATGGACGAGGGTTGAGCTTGGGCCAGTTGACCTGGGAGATGCGTGTTAGTGAATCTGTGCTGGGATGACCTGTCGGAAGACGAGGTGAGACTTACATAGAGCATGCCGTTCTTGAGGATGAACCGTCCAGACCAGGCGCCCACGAGGGTCCAAAAGATGATGAATAGGCGCATCGGCAGGACGGCCGAGTCAGGGAGCCGTCTGGTAAACAGACCGACCAGCACGAAGAAGACGCTGAATGCCAGGATGTAAGGGATGGCCTGGATAAGGATGGGGCGGCGGTCCGCGAAGATCTGGCTGGGCCCGACGGCGACTGCGCCAGGGTCGTAGATCCCCAGGAAGAGGTCGAAGGCGTCTTGCCTGGGCCCGTCGAGGAAGTTGTTCTTGATGTACCGCGTGACGGCGATTTCGCCGTCCCGCATGGCGCCGGCCTTGGTGCGCTTGCCGAGACGGGTCATATCCGTCTTCATGGCGCCCGTGCCGGAGTAGCTCTTGCTAACAACGTCGGCGTTGTCGGCCCAGAGGTTGCGGTAGAGGAACTCGAAGGCCGGGTCCTCGTCCTTGAAGGTGGTCCCGCGCTGCATCAGGCCGAGGTCGATGAACATGCGGTCGAGCGTCCACCGCGCCAGCATGCTCTGCACCACATTCGTGCGGTCCAAGCAGTCCATGCAGTTGGTCCGCACGACAGACGTCTGGAAATTTCTAGGCTCGAGCCGTCCGTCAATACCGGCCGGCATGTCTACGGCGCGGAAGTACTGTTGAGCAATTAGGGCGTCCTGCATCCGGTCCAGGAGGAGCTGTGCTCTGTGCAGCTGCATGCCCTTCGTCTCGGAGTGGAAGTCAAAGTAGATGTAGTGCACACGATCAAACGTGCGCTTGGAGGATCCAGACTCGATGACGTGGAACTTCTCATCGGTGATTTGGTCGCCTGTCGCGGCCTCCTTGGGCGATGACTGCAGTTTCTCAACTATTTGCTCATAGGCATCCTTCACGCGCTTCTCTCGGCCCTTCTGGTTCACCAAATTAACCAGATAGTTGTCGCCATAAATGCGGACCTGTTCGTTGAAGTGTGCCGACGCTGCATTGACGGCAGAGTCGATGCCACGGATCTGCAGCTTCGGCGTGTATGACAAGGTATTGATCTCGGCCCAGTTCACCGGAACACTGCCTCGAGTCTGGACGTAGGACAAGATCTGGGTCTCTTGGCCGTCCGATTTACGCGCGTGGACGTCGGCAGATCCGGCAAAGCCGCTCATGCCGGTCGTGCTGTCGTTCAATATCACAACTTGCTCCGTTTCGTTGTAGTTAGACACATGACCTTGCTCGTCTATGCCTCGCGAGAAGTACCTTGTGCCGCCTCTGTGCCGACCACGCCTGGTGATGAGAATGATGGTCAAGGGAGTGCCCTTGAATGTGGTCGGATGGATCTCGAGCATGCCGAAGATGACTGGCAGTATGTACGGGTCCGCACCGGGTTGCGGGCCTGGGTGGCCTCTCGCGCCCGAGGTGCGGAAGTCGATCAAGTCAGACTGGACGAATTTATTCCAGAAGAATCGGTCATCTGCCCTCTGCCACAGCGGTCTGGTGTTATCGTGTTGTGATTGCCTCTGGAAGCTGTTGGTGAGATCTATCGAGTAGGAAAAGTACATGGGACCAGACTTGATGAAGGACTTCAGTATCAAGAGGAACTTATCCTCGTCTGGGTCGTGGACTTGTCGCTCGCGCATGGGAAGGATATCGGTCGAGACGATCTTGTACACCATGTGGCCCCTGAGCCGGCCGACGGGCTGCGCCTTGGTAATGACAATGACATACTTGTCTGTCGGGGTCGGCTGTTAGTGAGGTCATTGCGACGAGTGCAGGGAGGTCGCAGGGCTGCAGTACGTACCAAGTCGCAGCTGGATGATGCCCAGGATGCCAGCAATGCTCGTCACTCTCGACACCCTCTTCCCAGCCACCAGGGCGCCGTCGCTCAACCGAATGTCGCCGCTTGGCCGGTCGATGGTCAGAGCCGGCGCATTAGGGGAGGAGGGCGAGGTGAAGATGTAGGAGTCGGAGGCGACCTGGACGTTTATATCCCTGAATGGCAGGGCCATGCTGGGCAACAGGGGGAGCGAGCAGACAGCTCGAAGCTTGCAGCTCGAGATGAATCTTTCTCTACTTGGACTCCTGGTAGAGGCTAGTTGTCTAGGCACAGCAGACGTCGTGCAGTAGTTGTTGGGTAGGGGAGATGCGCGACGAGAGCAGGCAGTGGGTGCGAGCAAGGTAAGGGAGGTTGAGGTGGACTGCCTCGACGGTGATATTTACACCACGTTGCTGTAGGGGTAAGCTACCTAGGTACCTATTTTAGCTTACAGTATCCAATCTGACCCCAACCGAGCCGCTTCTAATTTCGGCCGGGGTGTCGTCATGTCACAGTGGTCAGGCAGCAGACGAATGGCTTGTGAATGAGGGTCCGCTTGATCTCGCCGTCCCCTGTTCCGTGTCCCCTCTAGCCCCTCCATCGGTACGGTGATCGTGCTATCCGTTTCATTCAGAGATGACCCAGATTGCAGATTACCTAAGGAGTGTCTAGGCCCCATTGAGCCCAGGCCTGGCCCCATCAACTGCAGCCGGGTAGGACGGGCTGGACGGGCTGCGGGAAACCCGGCTGTGCCTGTGTATTCCAAGGTCTGCTGGTCCGGCAGGGCAGTGCAGGCTGCCCCCAAGACTGTGATGCAGCGCCTGACGTGTGCAGTCGGTTCCGTCTGCAGCCTGCCCCTTCTGCCAGTCCGGCCCCAGCCAGCCCAGCCCAGCCCAATTCATCATCGTCCTCCGCCCAAGCTTCTTTCATCACCCGTGGCACCATCCACACCTCCATCACCTCGAACCCCAACACCTACCGCATACCCTACGGTATCCTGACCTCGTCATCCTTCAGGCAGTCATCACCCCGGTCGGCGCCTGCGGACGTACACTCTCTCCAAGCCCAGACTGTCAACCTCCCAACCCGCGAACCTGCACAGGTGGATCACGAAATCCTAGGCCTTTCAACAACCCCAGCGGCAGACTACCAAAGAGCTGCAACTCTCTCTCGCAACGAACAATCTCCTCGCATACCACCAAATATATCAACATGGCTACACGAGGACCCCCTGGCGCCCGAGGCATGGGTAACCGATTCGCGCAGTTCAAGCTGGTCTTGCTTGGTATGTTTCTCCAACCACAATGGCGGAGGCCGAAGCTTGGGTGGGTGCGTGTGCTAACAACGCCGCAGGAGAGTCTGCTGTCGGAAAGGTATGCCCGTCCCCGTTGCCATCAAACACCACACAACATCGTTGTCGCTAACACGCCATTGCAGAGCTCAATAGTCTTGCGATTTGTAAAGGTACGCATGGTTCAAAGCGATCCGGGTCTCTTATCGCCTTTCCACTGACAGACCGCCAGGACCAATTCGACTCGTACAGAGAATCGACTATTGGCGCCGCCTTCCTCACACAGACCATCTCTCTCGACGAGAACACAACAGTCAAATTTGAAATCTGGGACACGGCCGGGCAAGAGCGGTACAAGTCTCTGGCGCCCATGTACTACAGAAACGCGAACTGCGCCGTCGTAGTCTACGATATCACACAAGCTGTACGTCGTTAAACCCTCCCGCAGGCAGAACCCGAGGCGTTGCTGACATCCCGGTTGCAGTCATCCCTGGATAAGGCGAAGGCATGGGTCAAGGAGCTCCAACGCCAGGCCAACGAGAACATCATCATCGCCCTGGCCGGAAACAAGCTGGATCTCGTCACCGAACAGCCTGACAAGCGGGCCATCCCCGCCTCCGAGGCCGAAGCGTACGCCCGCGAGGCCGGACTTTTGTTCTTCGAGACATCCGCCAAGACTGCCGAGAACGTGAGGGAACTGTTCACGGCCATCGCTAAGAAGCTGCCCCTGGACCAGGCTGGGCCACGACACTCCCGGGTAGGACAGCGGCCAGGCGTCAGCCTTGGAGCCCCGGAAAGGTCGGACACGAACAGCGCCGGACCATGCGCATGCTAAGTGCCAGGCACGTTAGCAGTCTACATACGACCGAGAGGTCTGTATATCGTGGCATGATATACAGCCAAGCCTGTTTCTTGGATCATCTGGCGATACGGCTCTGCGAGGTAAGAGGGGATGCGATGGATTAGCAGGCCACGAGCCTGAGGCATAGATTGGAGGATTGCTGGCTCTTCCCTGGACACGACACAATACCAGCGAAGTCGGCACTTTTGTTCGGGTCGAGAGCCCCTGCCAGTAGGATGGTAACCCTTTAATACTTTTTTTCTTTCTTGATACGCTGCTTCTTGGTGGTGTTTTGGCATTGTTCGTGGCCGATCGTTGGCATGGTCCAGGGAAGAACAGGCAACGGTTGGCGTCTTAGGATGATGTTGATGTGACGAGATTGTTTAGCCTCCACGAATCTTATATTACTGAGGGAAAGGTGACGGAGGATACGGAGCGCAGTAAGGGCGGTGTGAACACCATGCGGAGCTGTACACTACGCGAACATAGACGACGCCAAAGGAATGAGAGAATCTGTCCTAAGGAAGCCAGTCCGTGTTTGCATCGTTGTTGAAGAGAGCACCCACAAAGCTGTATGATAAACCGTCACCTCAGGGTTAAGGCGAAGGCTGAGACTTTGAGACTTTGAGATATTGTCACAGTGCTATTGCTGATACGATTTCACTGTTGTGTTGTAATCAGATGACGGCGTAAGATATGGAGTGCCGAGGTATCGTTTTCTTTCGTCTTTGTCTTCATAAATGCTAGAAGCCGCTAGTAGGACTCGGTGCCGTTCACTGTGTACGCAGCAGCAAATGAGCGTTCGGTGACGTTGGTGTTCCTTGATTTTGGCGGCACCCGAGACGACCCCTGCCGGCCGCCAGAAGAGCTTCGGCAAAACCTGGGCAGGTCGCGAAATTTCCCGCAGCTGTCTGCTCCCACCCAGTGTACTGGATGTTGTTACTACCCACCTAACAAACCCAACCCCATCCATCGGCCACTCGATTTCCCTCATGTTGCGGACATCGCTTCGATCCGTGAGGGGCCTGAGCAGCAGGTCTGTCGCTGCTGCTTCTGGCCGTCAATGGCAAGCGGCAGCGGCAGCGCGGCCTGCTGGGCTCGTCGCGAGGGTAAGTCTTGCCTTTTGAGCACGAGAGCTGCTACCAATTGAATTCCATATCTGACTTGTGGACTGCACATAGAGATACTTTGCCGACGAAAAGACTCCAGCCTCACAAGTCCCTAAACCCCCTGCTTCAGAGACAAACACGGCGTCTACAAGCCAAACACCCCCTCCACCGCTCGAGAACGACATCGACGCCAAAAGCATACCCGCCGAGAACGTGCCCTTGACCCCTCCAGCCCCCGAAGACCTAGGTGCCGTTACGAAGGAGGAGAAGTCCACATCGCCTCCGCCTCCCCCACCTCCTGCGGGCAAGGGCTTCTTCAGGAGCCTGCGAAACTATGTCCTGACTCTGGTATTCCTCGGCGCCGTAGCCTTTGGCGGTGGTGTCTGGTACTCCCGCATCAACGACAGCTTCCACGACTTCTTCACAGAGTACATCCCCTATGGCGAGCAGGCTGTGCTTTACTTGGAGGAGGCCGAGTTCCGGAAGCGGTTCCCCAATATCTCAAACCGTGGCACCGGAGCGCGACGCGATACTGGCGAGGCGGTGCGGATCCCAGCTCAAAGCGGCATGTCATGGAGGGTAGCCGACAGCGGCGAGCCAGCTGGTAGACACTCCAGCGCTGTTGACAAGACGGCCGCTGCGAAGAAGGAGGCAAAAGTAAAGGAGCCCCAGCCTAAAGCACAGCCCAAGAAGGAAACTCCCAAGCCCGAGGAACCCAAGAAGGCCGCCCCTGTGGCTGTCGCTCCTGTTGCAGCGACCTCTGACTTTAAGCCGCCAGAGGTCAACGAGCCTTCCCGGTTCCCTCCGACTGCTCCTCTCGAGCCCATCTACTTCCCCAATGTGAACGAGCCCGTGGTCCAGGATCTGGCGTACATGCTGAACGACATCATTGCCGTGATCAATGCCGACGGTGCGCATAGCAAATACGGTTCCAGTATCGAGAAGGCCAAGAGTCAACTGAAGAAGGTCACCTCGGAGATCGACCAGATCAAGGCCAAGGTCGAGTCGGATGCTGCCGCCCGGGTCAAGGAGCGCGTCCAAGACTTTGATAAGGCCGCCAACGATCTCGTGACTCGCGTTGAGTCCGCCATGGCTGCACAGGAAGTTGGATGGCAGCGGGAGTTCGACGAGGAAATCAAGAAGCTGAAGGAGGTACACGACCAGCGCATCAAGGTCATGACTGAGCGTGAGCGGCAAGTCAACGAGGAGCGACTCAACAACAAGCTCCTGGAGCAGGCCGTCGAGCTCAAGCGCTTGTTTGCGAAGGAGATTCAGCAGCGAGTGGAGCAGGAGCGGGACGGCAGGCTGGGAAAGCTGGACGAGCTGTCGAAGTCTGTTAAGGATCTCGAGAAGCTGGCTGGCGGCTGGAACGAGGTCATCGACACGAACCTGCGCACACAGCAGCTCCACGTGGCTGTCGATGCTGTCCGCGCCAGCCTGCAGGACTCGGCGCACCCGCGACCATTTATCAAGGAACTTGTCGCCCTGAGGGAGATCGCGGCGGAAGACACGGTTGTCAACGCAGCTATCTCGTCCATCAACCCTTCGGCTTATCAAAGAGGTATCTTCTCGCACCAGGATCTCACCGACAGGTTCCGACGTGTGGCTACTGAGGTGCGCAAGGCCTCTCTCCTGCCCGAGGATGCCGGCGTCGCCAGCCACGCATCCAGCTTGCTGCTGAGCAAGGTGATGTTCAAGAAGCAGGGCCTGGCCGCCGGTGACGACGTCGAGAGCGTGCTCACCCGGACGCAGACGTTCCTTGAAGAGGGCGACCTGGACAATGCTGCGCGTGAGATGAACGGTCTGACCGGCTGGGCAAAGACGCTGAGCCGGGACTGGCTCGGCGAGGTGAGGAAGGTGCTGGAAGTGAGGCAGGCTTTGGAGGTAAGTCTACTACTGAGAACACAACTCTACCGGAACAGCATGCTGACAGCAACTCGTACTACAGGTTATCCAGACGGAAGCTAGGCTACAGAGCTTGAAGGTGGAGTAGACGAAGCCTTTACGGGTTGGAAAGACGGGAGTTTGCGCCGGGTTGAAGTGCCTCACCAGCCAGCTGTACATTGGCATTTGAAGACGTGTTTACCGTGGCGAGCGTCAGTGGGCTTCAGCCCGTGTAAGAGATAATCATTATAGACGTGAACCAAAAGCAGTTGACTGAGCCAGCCTGATACACCTTCCAAATACGCCCCATTGACTTTCTCAAAAAGCAGCCTTCTCCCGGTAGAAATACGGAGCTATATATAATTATTGCATCTGTATTTTCCGGGTATGAGATGCTCATTCCATTCCCTTGGATGATTTGCAACAGAGTGAATTGATCTAGATCATGCGGTAAATGAAAATCTCGTGTGCCCTCCAACGGTGATGTGATTCCTCACATCGTCCTGACTTCCGGGTGCCTCCCCTTCTGCCCATCCGAGCAAGCCGGCCGGATGAGTGGAGCCCGGGATTAGAGATCCTTGCGGCAGTCGCCCGTAGCTGCGGGATGGGTGGGGCCTTCGTCATTCCCTGCCGGTTGTCGTGCTAGCTGCAGCTTCCTAGCCCAGCAACCCGCGACTTCGATGCAGGATAATTATTATGGGACTAGACGAATGCATGCTATCCTGCCCTTGGTAGCCAGATATATTTACCTCGCAAGCTGCCGATGACGGCCTAGGTGGCGCGACAGTCGCATCGCATCTCCTTCTGCAGCCAAGACGAGCAGCCAAAAAAAAGAGAAGGGCAGACACCGAGCTCGCCTGGCACAACCACGACGCCACCTCATCGTTCCCTTAGCCTCGCGACAAACACACCATGTCGTCCCAGCTCGGCCGGAGGGCCCTACAAAGGAGCCTGGGAGCCCCGGCAACGCCAGGGCCCACGGCAGCGACTGCCAGGGCTGCGCGGCGCATACCGTGCGTCGCCAGCTCCCAGGCGAGGTGGATGGCCACAGAGAAAGGGAAGGGCCCGCGGGCCAATGAGCCCAGTTTCAAGGGCCAGATGCTCGAGAGTATCACAGCGCGGATAGCCAGGGAGAAGGATGACCTGAGGAGGTCGGCCCTAGAGAGAGAGGCGCGCAGCAGGGGCGGTCCCCTCCCTATCACAATATGTAAGTGCTGTTTGTCTTGCTCCCCCATCCATCCTCCTCACCCGCCCACTGGCCACTAACGCTCCGCTCGCAACAGTCGTCCTCGGCGCGAGCCTGATCGCCTTCTACTGCGGCCTCAACTACCCGCGCGACGTCGACCCGTCCTCGACGCTGCCCCTGGGCGCGATCGCCAAGCCGCCCCGGCACAACACGTCGCCCAAGGAGCTCGAGGCGGCGTGGGCCGACTTCGTGGCCATCGTGGGCAAGGAGAATGTGTCGACGCTGGACGAGGTGATCACGACGCACGCGACGTCGGACTGGTCGACGCACAAGCACTCGCCGACGGAGCGGCCCTTCTGCGTCGTGTACCCGTCCTCGACGGAGGAGGTGTCGCGGATAATGAAGGTGTGCCACGCGCGCCGGATCCCCGTGACGGGGTACTCGGGCGGGACGAGCCTCGAGGGCCACTTCGCGGCGACGAGGGGCGGGATCTGCGTCGACTTCGGGCGCATGGACGGGGTGCTCGCGCTGCACAAGGACGACCTCGACGTGGTGGTGCAGCCGGCCGTGGGCTGGGAGCGGCTCAACGAGCAGCTCGCCGCCGAGGGCCTCTTCTTCCCGCCCGACCCGGGCCCGGGCGCCATGATCGGCGGCATGATCGGCACGGGCTGCAGCGGCACCAACTCGTACCGCTACGGCACGATGCGCGAGTGGGTGCTCAGCCTGACGGTGGTGCTGGCGGACGGCACCGTCGTCAGGACGCGGCAGCGCCCGCGCAAGAGCTCCGCCGGCTACGACCTGACCAAGCTGTTCATCGGCAGCGAGGGCACGCTGGGCCTCGTGACCGAGGCGACGCTCAAGGTGACGGTCAAGCCGGCGACGACGAGCGTGGCGGTGTGCAGCTTCGGCACGGTGCGGCAGGCGGCAGACTGCGTCGCCAGCGTGGTGGGGTCCGGGGTGCCCGTCGCGGCCGTGGAGATCCTGGACGACGAGATGATGAGCTGCATCAACAAGGCCGGGTCGACGGCGCGCACGTGGCAGGAGGCGCCGACGCTCTTCTTCAAGTTCGCGGGGACCGACAAGGGCGTCAAGGAGCAGGTGGACGTGGTGCGGCAGATGGCGAAGCGGGCGGGAAGCACGGGCTTCGACTTCGCCAGGAGCCTCGACGAGCAGCACGACCTGTGGTCGGCGCGCAAGGAGGCCCTCTGGAGCACGCTGGCCGTCAAGCGCGACGGCGACAGCGTCTGGACGGGAGACGTCGCCGTCCCCATCTCGCGCCTGCCCGACATCATCGAGCTGACCAAGAAGGATATCAAGGGCAGCGGGCTCTACGGCACCATCGTCGGCCACGTCGGCGACGGCAACTTCCACACCATTCTGCTGTACAACGATGCCGAGAGGCAGATCGCCGAGGAGGTCGTCCATCGCATGGTCAAGAGGGCTGTTGAGATGGAGGGCACGGTTACGGTGAGATAGCTACTACCCACTCCCTACGCCAAGTAGAGAACGCTCTCTTTTGTGTACTATTGCTAACGACAGGATTTCTTACAGGGCGAGCACGGCGTTGGTCTGGGGAAGCGCGATTATCTTCCTCACGAACTGGGTGTGACCACCGTAGACGCCATGCGAAAGGTACGATATATCATCCCCCTTCCCCATGGCATTCTTTTTCTACCCGCCTGGATTCTCCTTTCGTAACTTTGACGACATACTAACACACCATCGAACGAAACAGATGAAGCAGGCGTTCGACCCGCTGTGCTTGCTGAACTGTGACAAGGTCGTGCGGATGCAGAAGCCCAAGGCGGGCGAGGTGGCTGAGTGGTGAGACTGCCGTGCACACTGGGAGGTGATAGCATAGTACTCAACTTCTTTCCCCGGAAGATGTTGGAGTGTATACACAGCAGGTCGCAGATACAGAATGTGACAGATTCTGGGGTCTTCCGGCTGGCATAGCCAGACCAGGATAATAGATACCTGGGACAGTGATCATGGTGTTCAGACAGGGAAAGCAATATGATCAAGCGACGAATGGATCCTCCGCTTCATCACAGGTGGCTAGTTGATGTGGGAAAGACTGGCGTTCATCCCTTCCCTTGCCTTGAACGCCAGTGAGACTTTTCCTCGGGATCTGTAACTACAGAGCAGATGGATTCCCAAATTAGCCTCATGATAACTAGGCACGCTCCTCTTCCAGTAATACAGTACCTGATTCACTCCACTGACTAGGGTAATATTATTTGCATGTCATCAACCGACCGTCTCACCAGACGTACTGCGGGAGCGTATCAACGTATCAGCGTATCAGAGTGCTCTTCTCACCCATCTCTTGCTGTTGTCACAGTGGTCCAAGACGGCGGCCGTCAGTTGGCCGGCTGGACTGTGTCATGTGCCAGATAGACAGGACACAGCATAAGGCTGACATTATGGCAGAGACTAGCACCATCCCTCAGCCCAGGAAGGATCGGCCGCCGGCGGCCGGCACAGCAAAATCTTAGGATGGGATGCATTGCTGCCGTTATCCCCAAGAAACTGCCCATGTTACCCACACCCCAAGACGAAACTCGACCACTGAGGATCACCTCACGTGGCCGCGCCCTTTGGTGAGAGTGGAGGGGGAGGGTGGAGGGCGGACGTTTGGGGCAAGAGACGGGGCGTCGTCAGCGCTAAATGCTCACATTAGGCACCGTGGAACCTCAGCTCATGCTTGAGGCACTGCGGCGTCCCTTTGTTAAAATAGTGTCTGGCCTGCCGGAGGATTTGCACAAAGGTCTGCCTGTGTGCTTACCATCCCGAGTCTGGACTTGGGCCACGAAAGACTATCTACTGATTAGCAGCGGGGGGGGGGAGTCGGTCCTCTTCTTGGCGGTATTGCTTGCAGAAACGAATGCAGCATTTATTGCGTGCATGCATATACGTTCACTGCTGGCCGGTCCGTGTCCCGTGTTATTCACATGCAGGCTGGCACAGGCCAAAAGACCGGAGGGAGGTCGTCTCCAGTCCCCTCTGCTGCTGAGCAATTGATGAGATAGGCATCTCCACGAGATAGGCACGGTTTTGCTACGCCTCGCCGTCGACCCGGCACAGTTCAGATCCGGGAGTTTGGGCGAAGAGAGAGAAAAAAAGGCACAGCCGCCAACAGGTGCTGGGCCAGCACCCCCAGCCACAAGGGAACAGGGGGCCAGGGGTGAAGGAGGGACCAGGTCGCCAGGGACCAGGGCCTTTTTGTTTAGAAAAGGCGGCAGGCGGCTGGTACGGTAATAACGCGTAAGGCTGTGAGGTCGGATTGGCGGCTCGGGGCGGTGTCTTGGGCCCAGTCGTATTCATTGGTCATGTTCGAGCTGAAGCGGTCGTGTCTCACGGGCCCTGCAGCTTCCCAGAGCATTTACGCTTGTCGGCGATAGCACACGATGATACGAGGGCCGGCCTCGAATGCGCTGGTCCTGGTCGAGCAGCACGAGAGGCCAGCCGGCTGGTTTGGTCGTATACTTACGTAGTCTACTGTGACTGTGATGTGATTGATATGCCAGACCTGGTCGGATCAACAGGCGTCAGAGAGAACAGAGTGGAAGACGAGAAAGAGGGTCTGTCTAAGGATCTGTCGGTCGGGTCGGCAAGTCGGTCGGCCACATACGGTTTCAGGTCGTCAGGTTGTGCACAGGTTCAAGTGGCAGATCGCCCACCGAGGTCCAACTGTGGTGGCCCACATCATGGGCGTCAAGCGTGCTGTGCTGTCAGATTTGTACTGTGGTGCACACGCTCTGGCTGGACTGGTTACGCATCCAAACTTGGAACTCTGGGGGCGTCGACGTCAGAAGGTCAGGCACATGGGGGAGGAGCGAGCGTCCAGGGCAGCAGCACCACATCGAACATCGACACAGGGATCGAGGGGCGAACAACTGCCAAACCTTGATGATGACCTTGATACAGCACATCGATATCGGGTCGTACTGTAGACTGCTTGGGACGCAGGACAGCACCTCCCTGCTTGGGCCTGACCCTGCGCTGCGCGGGTCTAGAATTCTGGACGGACGGGGCCACTGAGCACACCAGAAACCCGCCTCCGAGTGCCTCGTCCCCACCACCCTCTATTCTCCTAGTCTAGTTTCTATTCTCCAGTCTCTATCCTCCATTCCCCCCGGAACGCATTCCCTCTCGTCCCTACTTTGTGTGTGTGCTCGTATGCTACTTGTATCACAGCTCTGACTCTCTACCACGCTGTACATTCGTTTCTCCTGATCTTTCCGTCTGCAGTTTTCTGTTTCCTCCTCGCCGCAGCGTTGGCGCCAAGGTCGATCACCTACGCAACCCGCGAACTCTCCTGTCGAATCCCTGGTCTCATATCACGTCTCCCCATCTTGTTGGCGACACCCGCACCGGTAGCCAAAGGATCTACAGTGGCAGAGCTGCCACACACAATCCGTACAGCCCTGGCTGACGAAACACGCTGCTGCTGGCCGCCAAGGATTCCCGTCTGACGAAGCCTGTGTCTATTGCTGCGCTCTACTGATCGCATCGTCTCGTGCCGCGTGCTTCCCTTTTCCATCCGAACATCGCCGCGCCTCATCTCGCCTCGCCTCCCGACCGCCCGCCAATTGTTAACATGCCGTCAATTGATTCCTCGCCATAGCTCCCATATCTTCTGCGCGCTTAAGGAGACCCTGAATCCAATTTACTGGCCCAAGGCAGACAGACATCCAACATGCCTCGCCCATTTCGGATCGGCATTCCGGTCGACCCCTCGACCGGGTCTGCCGTCCTGCACGCCTCGTCCAGCCTGGGCCCGCGGCAAGGTCCCGACCAACAAGGCGCCAACGGCCAGGATAGTCAGAACCCGAGTACTTCGGATCTCGAAAACAATGCCATTAGTAGCTCCGACTCGGGTGGTGGTGGGGGTGGGAACACGAATGCCACGGCAATGGTATGTCTGAGCCCAGTCTGCCCATTTCTGTGATCGAGGAGTCGATTATGAGGTCTTCATCATTTTGCTTACACGGACTATAGATTGTCGTTGGCTCGATAGTAGGCGTCATTCTTCTCGTCTGCCTTTTTGTCCTACTTCGATCGATGCGCAAGCGCCTAAACCCTGCCTCGAAACATCAACCAGGGCCATTCAAGAAAGTATGGAACAGGTTGAGCGGCTCGACTAAATACAAGCGGACGGGCGACGCCGACGATGATGGTTTCAATCGACAAGTCCGCATGCGCGAAGCCCAGGACAACCTCGAGGACGCACTGCAGGATGTGAATGTCCAGCGGACAATAGTGGGCGGCCCAGGGGCAAACAATGGCCAAGATGGAGTCAACCGGAACACATCAGTCCGCTCAGTCATGACTCTCCCTGCCTACCGCCCCAAGGCAATAGACACGGAACAGGTTATCGGTCGAGAGGGCGAACGCGACGGCATCGATACCGTCGTCGAGCTGCCCACGGCCGAAGAAGACGAGGCCATGCGGGAGGATGAGATGAATGCATTGTACCAGATTCGGCTCGCCCGGCGACAGCAGATCGCTGAGCGGGAACAGCGCAGACAGGAGCGCCGGGAGGCCAGGGAGCGACACGACCACCGCGCCCTCGAGGACATCCGGGATAGAGCGCGCGTGGCGTCTCAGCAGGCCACCAGCCAGGTCGAGGAGCTGCGTGACGCTCACGAGCAGATCAAGCAGAGCCGGCAGCGAGCAGTCAGCAGCGTGAGCTATGCCGACGTGGGCCTGGTGCGAGCAGATGGAACAAGGCTGCGGGCCAACAGCGCCGAGAGCGAGCGCGTCGGCCTGCTGAGTGATGCCGGCAGCATCGCGCTCAGCACACACGACAGTCACACCCTGCAACACAGGAGGCAACCGAGCTCGCAAAGCGTACTCAGCATCGACACCTTCCGCAGCAACCCAGGCAGCTCCGCATCTCGCTCCGGGTCGCCCGGTTTCGGTGGGGGACACAGCAGGGCGGGTTCCAGGAGCCAGCTAGGCGAGGAACTGCCCCGTACAGGCTCTGCCTTCTCACAGCGGGCAGGATCAAGCCCCGAGCTGATCGATGCGGCAGAGGCGGACATTGGCGGCAGCGATATGCCGCTTCACTCGCCACCCGGATATGACGACGTCTCTCTAGAAGAACTCACGCCCGCGCATTCGCACCAGTCCGGCCCATCAGCCAATCCATCAGGGACGAACAGTCCTTACCCCGAGCCACCTCCCGACTACCCCGGCCAGCAACATGAGCCGGAGGGGCCGACTCAGGCCCGGCAGAACAGGCTAAGCGCACACATGGCGGACCTGGCCGAGCAGCAGCGGGCAGAGGGTCAGGGCCAAGGGCACTCCAGGGCGGGTTCGAGAGGAGTCGGCGGTGTGCCACAGCTGCCAAGCCTGAGGCTGAACAGGCTACCCCAGATCGTAGTCGAGCCATCCAGCGCGCTTCCCAGGGACGACCAGGAGCAAGATCGGAGATGGTCTTGAGCCAAGAAGGACAGAGCCTCGATGTTTCAAAAAGGGCCTATACACTCATAGGGACAGTATCGTGATTACGCGCCCGGCATGATAACGACGGATGACTCGAGAGAGTACACAAAATCACAGACATAACAGCGAAAGCGGGGATGATTTTTGTTTCGCGATTTCAGGATACATCGTCGGTTTTACGATGCCACTTACAATCAGCAGCATGCATGTCTTGAGTTTGTTTTTTATATCTTGGACAGATACCACCACCACGGGACGACTCTTTCTCGAGTCTATTTTGTATATAATCAGGGCATATCAGGAGCATACTGGAGTACTTCGGTCTGAGTGGGGACTAATTAATTGATTGTGTCTCTCACGTATTGTCTATCTTTTCCCCCCATCTCCAGCACAGGCAGGAGAGACAATGGAGATGAGAATATAATTTGGATATTTGGCGTCGTTTTCTTTACGCTGACAGTTTCCATAAGGTGATCCTGGGCTTGCTGTTAACAAATCTGAGCTTGACTAGACAACAGTGTGTATTGCCTGTCACTAAAGGCTGTCCTTCTCACTACTTTCCACAGGACTGGGCTGACTCTCATATCCTGTGCTGGTCCTCGATAGCTGGTATATGTAGTGAGCGGTATGGTGAGTGTGATCTTAGTGAGGCCATGAGCACACTGAGTGTCATATTCAACGACCGCTCAAACCAAGGAGACACTTGGTGCTGGGAGTACCGTGATGCGCAACAGAGTACTAACTGATTCAGATTCGCCAACTCCATATAGACCAAGTTTTACGGATCTCACACACTCCAGGAGTAAAGATAACCAACATACACAGATCAAAAGGCTTAGACAGTAACATCAAGCCAGATTATCGAACCAACCCCTTTGGCAATGTCCCCCCCCCCCCAGCTCGGGACCGCAGCCCCCTACTCGGCCTCGCCATCCCGCGCGAGGCCGATGACGTCGAGCCACCCCTCTGGCCGCAGCCGGCCGCCCGGGTGGACGTCCCGGATGTACCTCTCGCCGTCGGCGGCCCAGGCGAGCAGCCTCTCCTCCTCGCCCCACATGCCCATGGCGAGCATGCCGACGGGCAGCTTTCCCTCCCCCTTGTCGGCGTCCGCGTAGCCCACGGGGACCGTGGCGGCGGGGCATCCGCTCGTGTTGGCGAGCCACGCGTACGTCATGCTCCGGAGGGCGCGGTTCCCGTCCGTGAAGCCGTAGCGCTCGTCACCGGGGGTGGCGGCGTACCCGACGTCGGGCATCATGGGGCTGGCGATCAACAGCCCGGGCCCGTGGGTCCCGAAGAGGAAGGCGAGGTGCGACATGATGGTGGCGCGCACCTGCGCGAACTTCATGTAGTCGTTGGCGGTGGTCTGCGACCCCACGGCCGTCATGACCTGGTTGGCCGGGTAGAGGAGGTCGGACCAGTGCTGGCCTTTTGTGTTGCCGGTGGGGACGCGGTCGCGCGCGTGGTCGGCCGCCTCGGCGAGGCAGGTCGCGCCGTGGGCGACCTGGCCCTCGCGCAGGAGCGGGAGGTCGATGTCGACGGCCTCGTAGCCGAGCGTCCTGGTGTAGTACTCGACTGCGCGGTCAAAGTGCTCGCGGACGGCGGGGGTGGCGCGGGCGATCCACGGGTGGCAGAGGCCGAGGAGCTTCTTGTCGCCCGCCTGGGGCCGGCGGGACGGCGCGAAGAGCGACCGGACCGGGTCGGACGGGTCGGGCTGGGCGATGACGCGGTAGGCGATGGTCAGGTCGGCGACGTTGGAGGCCATGGGGCCCACGATGCACATGCTGCTGTTCATGACGGTGGTGCGGCTGTGGGACGTCTTGAGCGAGTACTGGCCGGCGATGGCGGGCGGGATGCGGATGGACCCGCCCGCGTCGGTGCCGATGCACAGGGGCACGACGCCCGCGCCCAGCGAGGAGCCCGCGCCCGAGGAGGAGCCGCCCGGGTAGTAGGCCTTGTTGTACCAGTTGGTCGGGGTGCCCGTGGCGGCGTTGCAGCCCGTGGTGTCCATTCCGATCTCGTGCTGGTTCATCTTGCCGACCATGACGGCGCCGGCCTCCTCGAGCTTGCGCACCGGCCAGATGGACTCGGCCGCCGGCCTGTTGAAGTAGTCGTACTCCCTGCGCACCGCCATGCCCATCGTGTTTACGTAGCCCTTGACCTCGCAGTCGGCCTTGACGCCGAAGGGCACGCCGTCCAGCACGCCCAGCGGCTTCCCCGCCGCCCACCGCTCCGTCGACGCCCGCGCCGCCGCCAGCACCTCGTCCGTGTGGATGTCCAGCCACGCCGTCGAGTACTCGGTCGGCTGGGCCGCCGTCCGGTCGATCACGGGCAGCAGCGCCTCCACCACCTGCAGCGGCGTCACCTTGCCCGTCCTGTACAGCGCGTGGTAGTCGGCGAACGACGCCCAGCTCCCCGGCCGCCCGGCATCCTGCGGCCGGAGCAGCTCCTCCTCGAACGTGGGCGGTGACGGCGCCGTGCCGGGTTCGGCCAGTGGTATGACGGTCGGCTGGGACAGTCTTGGTCAGCACATGTCTGGTCCCGGCTTGACAGGCCACTCCCGCCGCGTTCCAAGGCCACGGCTCCAGGAAAGCAGCCAGACGGGAGGGCGGATGGGCTTTCGTTGAATCATACGTCAAACCTCCACCGATGCGTGCTCAGGCCCTCGAGGCTGGTCAGCTTGCTGAAGCCGGCATTGCCGTACAGGAAGCGCTGGATGGCCGTGCTCCTCGTGACACTGTGTGGATGTCAGTCCTACTGCATTGATATTACGGGCACATTTGTTTGATTTGGCACGGCTCGGCTCGGGTCACTTGCTTGCACAACCAAACAAGCAAGCCATCACAAGCACAAACACACACGATGATGAAATCACTCACATCGCTGCCCCTATGGCCAGGGGCAGGCCGCGAAGGGCAGGGTTCTTGTCCTCCTCGACCTTGTAGCTGATGTAGGACGCCTCCTGGGCCAGGGGGTAGTCGGCGTAACGTTGGGTGGGCGTCATCTTGGGGCGCTTGTATATTTATGAATATGTGTGTAATAAATTTGAATAGAATAAATGAGATAAAACGGGGGAGCACACGATCAATTAATTGGGTTCATAGAGTTTATAAAGAAGCGCGGAAAGCGGACGTCGAGCTGAACCATCTGATGTGAAAGAGGCCCACGCAGCTCGCTTGCTTGCTTGCTCGCCTGCTCGCTCACTCAGCAGCAATTCTGGGGCTCACTTGTTTCCCTAGGGGTTGAAAGGTCGTCTGGTGAGGTTATGAGTTTCACGCCCTCATGCCACGAACTTCAGTCGAGATCAATTGGTGCCCAGCACAGCAGCGGAGGCCGAGGGGATCGGGACGTCCAGCCAGACCAACAACAGCCGGCGCGCACGAACGCCCAGCTCGCACTCTATTTCGTTTCGGGTCGACGAGCGAAGCTACAGCACGCGGGCCAGGGAGCTCAATCAGCTAGGCCGGCCCGGTGTACCGCGCGTGTACATCAGCCCGACGGAGGTTGGTATCCTACGTAAGCTACGACCACTTTCCGCTGCGTTTGATGGGTCATCACCTGCGCTCCGTAGCGTAGCGTAGTTTTCCATTGGCCCCTCGACTACCTGCGCGTTTATCTCTGACACACAGACCTCATCCAGCCCGTATGACTTGGCGCATCTCTAAACGCAGACTCCCCACCAAATTTTGGTGGGGAGTCCGCCAAGGCTTATGTAACTGTGGCTGGGAAGGGGAGGGACGTCATGCGGGCGGAGGAGGTCTGTGACCAAAACGCAATCGCAACCGTGATCTATACCCCCAAAGTGGCACAAGCAAACCTCAATACACCTGCATTACGATCAATACTACTCCTGGTTACATGATAATACGTGTTTTAGAATCTGCTGCACGAGGCGATTAATTTGATACCAATATTTCTCCGTTCTAGCCATAGAATCTCGCGAATATGGCCAACCTACGCTCCAACGACCCGGATATGCAGCAGCTTAATAATCACGTCAGCCACAATTCTACCGTGAGGCGCAGACTCCCCACCCAGAATGGGTGGGGAGTCTGCGTCAAGCTGTGCACGTCCTTGGCTTGGCATTATGTGCTGCAATAATCAATTCTCCAACGCAGACTGCCCACCCAGAATGGGTGGGGAGGCTGCGCCTCCGTATCACGGCCAGGCCGCAGGCCTGGCCACGCGTGTGAAAGGACACCTGAACCTTTGAGATAACTGCGCGTCACCATCCGCCGCCCCCGCGCGCATGATGGACGCTGCCTCGGCTCAGAGCACACATTGGATGATCGCCCATGCAGCGAACGGTGGGTGCATTGGAGCCGTTGTTTATCCTGGAGGTGATATCATGAGACGATCTCACATGCAAGCATATATTCTCGTTTACTACTGAGGCTTTTCAGCCTTGATTGGAGTCCCCAGAGCCTTCAGGACATAGTGGCAGCTCCCTCACTTCTGCGCAAACTCTGTGCAATTGGGTATGTCACTCGCGCCAGTGACTGTCAGCAATCGAGTTTCGCTCCGTTTCACAACTCATACCGAACAGTCCACGAGCATCATAATTTCACCACGAACAGGCTGGTCATCTTGTGCAAAGAATCGATTTTGCCTCACCGGCCCGCCCTGCAAGGCGAAGGCCCTGTCTCTCTTTCTCCCTCCCTCTCTCTTATCTATAAGCACGCGGACGTCTCATGGGCGATGATGACTGCCCGTCCGTTTTTGCAAAAAAAAAAGGTAAAACAAACAAGCCGACCAACGTGTGAAGAGACCGAAAAAGCAGTGTTCCCCTGACCCTAGAAACCCAAAAGTCTACTCCTGGCTCAACCGTCGTCCGACGAGTGAGATGAGCTCGATACGCGCATAAAGAAACGAGATGCTTTCCTCGCACACTCATGACGGTGGAAATGACCAAGCCACAGAAACGCCTCTTTCCCTCCCCGCTTTCCCAAATGATGCCCTCTCCGCCCCGCCCAGTCCAGAGAGAAATGGCGCCCCTCAGCCTCGCGCGAGCTGGGTTGTGTGTATTGTTGTTGCCCGGGCTACCGTTCGTCCAATGGCCCCCTCCCCTCCTTTTCAACCCCCCCCCCGTCTCTCTCCCTCCAGCTTGTCCACCCGTGAGGGAGGGCCGGGCCAGCTCCAGAAAGCATGCATGCAAAGTCAAGTTGTGATAAATGATAGGTCGCGAATTTTGTTCTTGCCCTCGGAATGAAACAGGATTCCGGGTATGTCGCCAAACGCCTTGCGAGTAAGCCGAGTTCAAAAATCCACCAGGGCGATGAGTGACGGATGATGTATGCTGTCAAAACGGTCGCAATGCAAAGAACGCTAGGTCTCGTGTAACGTATGGTAATTTCATGTTGAGTGGTGTGCTGTGGTGAGTGGTTTAGCACTGGCTGGACTGCCTGCCATAATGGTGTCGATGTGATTGTTGGTGTAGTGGACCTTCTCTGCGATAGTTGGCAATTGAAGGTGTGATGCCGGTATGGTAGTGAAATGGTCCTTATGGCCTTGTAGTGGTTGATTCGACGCGTCCAGCCGGTAGTCACTGGCGATCCTGCCAGGGCTATCGCCTCCCCAGCTTCAACAGGCGGGTCCGAAGCCAAAGCATGAACGAAGTCCAGTAGCTCTGTGTCCGCCTCTTGGCCGTGTGGGCGCGCTTTGGCGTCCCAAACCGGACGTCGTTGATGTCCGGCCCCGTCGTGCCGTCCTCAGTGCCCTCATAGTTGCTTCCTATGAGCGCGGACCCGGGCCTCTGGACCTTCTCGTTGATGGTCGCCTGCCTGGGTGACTCGGAGGCCCGGGTGTGGGTGTGGCGGCTGCTGACGGTGGGGCTCAGGGGCGGCGGGGTCCGCTTCCGCGAGAAGGACGGCCTCCCGATGCTGGACATGTCGCTGGCGCCGGTGGCCCTACGCGAGGCGGCCTTCTCCATCTTGCTGTCCTTGCGCTCCCTCTTCCTGCGCTGCTCCGACTCGTATTTCTCCTGCTTCAGCCTCTCGTTCTCCTCGAACTTGCGCCTGGCCTCCCGGATGTCCTCGCGGCTGACGCCGGTATCGACCTCGCTGCGGGACCGGATGCGGAAGGTTCCCTCGAGGCTGGTGCGCAGGGGCGACATGGGCGCGGCAGAGGTGCTGGGGCTCCCCAGCGTCGGGGAGGGCCGCGGCGAGTCGGTGGGGCTGGCGCCGTTGATGTGCAGGTCAGAGTGCGAATACGAGGTGTTGAGGGATGCATGTGCGAGCCGGGAGGGCGCCGAGGGGTGGGAGCGGGAGAAGGGGGTCGTGTTGACGCGCAGGGGTGGGTTGTTGTTGACGTTGCTGTTGAAGTCTGTCAGAGATGGCGTGCGCTGGCTGGCGAGCGAGGGCCGCCTCAGGCTGGTGGTAGAGTGGCTGTTGCTGGGCTGGGGCCGGTGCAGGTGGGATGACATGGAGGTGGAGAGCGGGGTGGAGCCGGCGACGTCCAGGTCGTCGTCGTCGTTCTCGGTAATGATGGTTGGCGAGTAGTCCCTGGGGGTTGTGTCGCGCTCGAAAGAGGTGAAGGAGTTGGCGTAGGTCAGTGGCGGGGTGTTTGTGCGCGGTGTCTGGTGTTGCTGGAAGGGGTGGACGAAGCCTCCGCCGTGCCGGTGGCCGCTCCCGTTTGTGCCTATCGAGCTGGTGCCCGAGGTGGTGCGGGTGTGCTGCTTCCTCCTGATCTCGAGCCCGGCAACAGGCGTCGCTGTGCCCGACGAGGGACAGGCCGAGCCGGAGACCGCCCCTGGGCCGCTGGGAAAGGTCGAGGGCTCCCATGTTGAGCCGGGCAGGCCGGCGTCCCGGACGGACCGCGACATGCTCGTACGGGCGGGCGGGTCATAGACGCTGGTGTGGTCGTCCCAGCCCCGGTCCAGGTCGAGCGAGTTCTTGGGCGAGGTGACAATGACTTTCTTCAGCATGGGCTTGACCATCTTGGATCGTGCTTTCGTGATCTTGTTGGAGGAGTGGTGGTGATAAGAGCCTGGCACTCCGGCAAGGGGCGCCATGTTGGCTGTTATTGCCTGGACCATGGGTGCCAGTGTCAAGAGCCAGTCACAGTCCCAGTCCTAGTCAGTCCCAACCTGCACAGGAGGAGATATGCTATAACGAGACAGACAGACGGACACAACGGCAGGACAACAACAGGCGGGCAACACAGACAAGGGACGGGAGAGGCAGATCAGATGGGACTGTCGAGGGCCCAGGCCACGGAGAGTCGGAGGAGGAGGTAAAGGCGATCGTGGGCGGTAACACCCGCCGGCCAGCAGGTATGTCAGAGGAGTCGGGCGAGGCTGGAATGGGGCATAATGAGAGAGGTGTTGCCGGCAATTGGAGCGTCGCTGGGGCTGCCTCGTCACGGTGGTGATTTGATTAGATGGGACGTGAAATGAGCGGCAATTTACACGTCATGTGTCTCCTACTCAGGTCGAACCAGCCAGCAGCACCTTGGACCAGTCGATCCAGTCAACCAGTCAATCAACAATCAATCACGGCTGGTTTGTGGGATGTGGAAGAGGAGGCAAGCAAGGCAGGTTAAGTAAGTAAGCAAGGGCGGGGAGAGTAGAGGAGTAGCAGCAGGTAAAGTAGATGTAAGAATAGATAGGAAGCGGGAAGGAGGGGTGTGGGTGGGAAAGGATGCGGCTTGCATGGGCTGGCTTGGTATGGGTATGGGTATGGGTAGATAGATGGAGGAGATGGATAATAGATGGACAGCACAGATTATAGTCTTGATGTCAGGAATGGGAAACGCTGCTTTCCCCGGGTCTAGCCTGTGTCTGTTGTGTCTGGCTTGTCTTGCCTGTCCTGTCTGTCTACTGTGTGTAGAAACCAGACTAGACCATGCGCCTGCTTCTTTCCCCGGTCTGCCCGCACCGAGTCGATGGGCTAGTCGGTGTGTGGGAGGATCTTAGCACGAGGCACAGCACAGCAATAGTGCAGCACTGCACCCAGACACGCGCAACACTAACACCACAACACAACCTCGCAACCGCATCCGCAACGTACCGTACCGCAGCAGGGGAAGCAGCGTCAGCAGCACCACCAGGCCAGCTGAAGGCCCAGACTCGACTAGCACAAACCCTAGCACAGTACATAACATAGTCCAGCGATTCAGCAGCATATCATAATCAGCATCATGACCACCGCCGGCGCCGGAATAAAGGCCTCACAAAAACAGCGCACCGCCAGCTCCCAGCGCTACGCTACGTCTCGAAGCATCCAGAGAAGGCCCGGGGAAGCACAGGCGAGGGCTCAAGCGAGACGAGGAGGCTCCTCCCCATCCCCTCCTCCTCATGATGGCGTCCCCACGCTTCCTCATGGCATCTCTTTTTCCCCTGGGCCCAGGCGGGCAATTGGTTTCCCCCCTGAGGCCTGCAGATCACAGAACCCTTCTGCAGCCCTTCTCGAAAGGCGGTGTTGCAAATCCTCGTTGCCCTTGCCCGGCGAGCCCATCAAATCATCAGCCTCAATTTCTCAATTCCGCACTCTGGGCCGGAAGCAGAGAGCATGTGCGACAAGGGGAGCCCACTTCTTTTTTTCTCTTTTCAAACCCCATCCCACAGCCCCTTCGAAATCCACTGGGCCACAGGCCGTAGCGGTCTCTTGACCGCCTGGCGAGGTGGAAATAGAAGGGAATTAGAGCCATGCGTGGGGAGGGAGCGCGGAAGGTGGCTTGATTGGAGGGGCAGGGCCGCTCGCGATCCCTCGTCCTCCTGCCTCTCTCGTCTCGTCTCGTCTCACCTGAGCTAGCATACTCTGGGCCAAATGGACCTCAGGTCTCCAGTTCAAGCCGAGTCCATCAGTCAGTCTCAAAGTCAAGTCAAGTCAGTCTGACTGACACTGACTAAACTGACAGGCAGTCCGCCCCAAAGCCTCGGGGGCCCGTGTGGGCCGGCGCTTTTCCCTTCCCATCCTGGAACCCACCACAACCGCGGGCTGGGACTGGCTAGCTGGGACCGGGGCTAACTGGAACTCTGGGGAAGCCAAGCACTAGCGAAGGGGACTGGGAGAAAAAAATGCCTCTCCCTTCTTGTCTCGCGGAAATCCGAGGCTTTGTCATTGGACCACCGGCGGGATGGAACCTCGCTGACAATCGCTACCAGGACCTCGGGAACGGGAGCTCAGCCTGCAGGAGAGTGAGGCAAAGAAAAGAAAACCAACCCGGCCCAGCTGAAAGAAGCCTTCCCTCCCTCCATCTCGCTGCCGTCTGAGCCACTCGACCTCGGCCTCAGGACCCGAGCGGAGGAGGCCCTAGCCTTGGTAATTGGTCTGCTGTGATGTCTATCCGGGAGATATTCGGCCTACATGGCCTGCTAGACTATCATCCCTCCATCATCACGATGCCTGCCATGCAATCGCTGTACCCTGCCCCGGCCCTATCTTGGCCCGGACCGCCCGTCCTCTTCTAACTGGTGTGGGCTTGTGGCCCTCTCCTCGGGGCCGGGCCCTCTTTTTCATTGTTCGGTCTTTGGTTCTTCTCAGCCTCTGGCTCGCCAGTTTGAAATACCCATGGGTCAATTTTTTGCAGGCGCAGAGGCTTGTGACTACGTAGGAGAGCACGCTCTCACCACCAAAGCTTCCGCAGCACCACAAATATAGTCTACTCTAGTCAGTCAGTCGGCCTACAAAGAGAGAAGCAGAGCTCGGAACCTTTCCTGCCCATGTCCCACCTCCATCCCCCCAAGTGGTGCGGTTGTCCCGGCCCCTCTTGCCGGCTGGACGGATCGTGCCAATGTATTCGCGACAAATTCCCCTCACCGGCGGCCGTCACGTCAGATCAGTGTCCCGCCCTGCCCTGCCATGCCCTGCCACGCCCTGCCCTGGCTGCTAGCTGCTTGGTCCTTGGTCGCCTGGTCGGTCTACATACATCATTGATTGTTGATAGGGCTTTGCCTATCTGCCTATCTGTCTGGCAGCCCTGTCGTCACGGTTGTTTTGTTTCTGTTTCCCTGTTTATTGCCGTGTGACGAGAGAGCCCTGTCCCGCCCCAGCTACGCGAGGCAGCCTGTGCCTTGGCCTGCACGCAGGGCAGTCTAGGCGGCGCGGGGAGGAGGAGAGGGAAAGAGAGGGCAAAAAACGCCACACCGTGCACTGGGCCGCGTGTTCTATCAACAATTGTGCCCCCCCTCCTACATCCCCCAAGCCCTGCCGCCGCTGCTCTGGCTTGTGATAGCTGCCACGGTAACGTTGCCGGGCCACTCAGGGCTCCGGTGAGGGAACTGAGCTGGGTCCGACCTGGTGTGATCTCACCCACCGCCGCAAGGTGTGCCCCTCTCTCTCCCTCTAAGAGGGAAACACAAAAAAAGAGGAAACGAGGCCTCGAAACACGTTATACTTTCGCACTTGTGAATCGGCCCGGATCTCTCGTGTGACAATAGTTTGCGAGCGACCGAGCTATCTTTCCTACACAATACAAGCAAGCAAGCAGGCTCCTCCCCTCCCCCCCAATTCCCCACCCTGCCGTGCCACAAAGATGGTAGGTTTGCTCGGCTGTCCTTATCCGAACATGTTAGTAGGATCTGCCGGCGCCGCCGCAGGGAGACTTCGGGTCGGTCTCCATCCTGCTGCTGCTGGTAATGATCACCTGCTTCAGGAACCGCAATCCAACAACGGACGACTCGGCCCCCTTCGCTTTGGAGGGGGAGGCAAAATTACCTATGGGTACTCGCGCTGTCGGCTCGCCTCTCCAGCGAGAGGAGGCGAGCCCTCTACGTCTTGTTCTGGGACATGGCACGGGTTCACTGGCAAAGGAGAAAGTGAGGCCGCTGCAGCGGTGCAACAGGGTGCTTGCCCAAGCCCGCCACGGGCTAGGACGCTGTGGTGGCACCGCACCACCGCCCCCCCCCCCCCCAACTGCCCTTCCCCGCGTTCCGGCAAACCACTGCTGCTCCCGGGCCTCGTAGGCTTCTAATCTGGCGCGGGACGCCCAGGTAAAAAAGCTGGGGTTGCATCCCTCACCTACGGCCCTTTGTGTATCGTGGGACAGGGTGGTAGCACGAGATCGTCTGCAGTAGCACGTAGCTTAGCTTTGATGCCCATAACAAACCTGACCCTGTGGATAATACATGTGGTGTGCTCTGGCTGGCTTGCCTATCACCAGCAGAGCACGTCAACCTGCAACAGCGCCCGGCCGCAAAGCCACGACCTGTCCGCGTAATCACAGTCCTTTCATCAGGTGTGTCGAGGTGGCGTAGAACGGGGAGACGTGGACCCAGACGGCACGAAGTCATCGAGAACCCCGGGAGGTTCCCTGTAAGGGAGGAAAAGCCCGGCATGTGCTCGCTCGCTCTGCTCGTCGAGGTCACCTCCAAGGTGCCCGCCTGCTCCGGAACGCCCTTGCCTCCCGACCATCGCCTCCCCCCCAACCCCAAGCTTCCCATGGTAGCATCGAACGGGAGCGGAATCCCGAGCGCGTCCTATCCGCATTGTCGCATGCGGCTCTGGCGGGATCGTCCTTTTTTAGTGAGGGAGGAGTCCGATGTAACCGACGGCAAGATTTCGGCCCCCCTCCCCCCCTTGGAGATCAGAGTTTGACCACCGTCTTGGGGGAAGGGGGGTGCGGCCTCCTCCTGCTTGCTTGCGTGTGGTTCTCTGGGCCACCCGTTCCCGCAAAGTCTAATCAAACACAGAGTCACCTGATGGGTTACCGACGGGGGGTGCGTGATGGCGTGAGAGAGATACCCGAGAGCATCGCATGTCGAGCCCGCAACTTAAAATCATGAACCAGGCAGTTCGAGCCGGGGCTCTGGCCTGCCCGGCCATGGCGTATGCGATGTCGCACGTGATCCCAGGCTATATAACAGAAACCTGGCTCGAATGGTCGTCCCTCGTTAGTAGCTATATCCTGGCCGCTGCGGGAGACAACTGTGCACGTAGTACTGTAACCCCTCATAGGATCAGGATTTGCCAGCATTGTCACCCGCGAGGCGGGCAGCCTCACGCTGTTTCATCCATGCCCGGCGATCCTGGTTGCCCCCTCATATATGACTTCGTTGGCAGTCAGTCGAACGTAATGCCGGGCTCGGGGTCACTGATCACTCAGCGCTTGGATCAAGGTCCCAACCCAGTAACTCCCACGCTGGCCAGAGCTGGGAGCGACGCATGGATGTTTCGATGGACAAGGTCTGGAGGCTACTTCGAACGCGTGCTTGGTTCAGATGTCAGAAGAGAGTGTGTCCAGTCCAAAGCCTCATCGCCATAAACGACAGGATTTTGAAGCGCATGGACTCACGCACCGGCTGGAAGAGCGGTCTGCAGCCTCGGTCAGGGAGAGATGCATGAGGTGCCTATTGATAGGACCTGCCTGACCAAAGCCTGCCATTGAAGCTCAATGCCATGCCAGTTTCCAGGGTGATGAGAGGGATTGATGTGAATGAACATCCACCTGAAAATTCTGTGAGCATCCTTGCAATACGAACCATACAGCCTCGTTCGAACATGTTCCCGATGAGACCACGGTGCTGACTTCAAGCCGAGACGACCAGTGAATGAGTCCATGCCTGGTTAAATAGTCCTCGAGTCTGTGAAGGACGACATGTGAATGATGTCTTCGCATGTCGACGGTAGTCGTCCATGACCTGAGGTTGGCGGAGGAGACAACACTGTCCTGCATTCAGGGTGTGTCGAAGAGCCAGCTGTCCGATGAGGCATCAAACTTTTTGTGATGTCACCGGGGATCTCTGAGGGTTTTCCGTCTGTTGACTACATGGCATATTTTCCATGTATGCGTTGTTGCCATGGGTTTCCCCCAATCAGCCTCCCCATCTTCAAAAGAAGCAAGCGCTTCACGACATCTTCAACCGCCGTACACGTAGCTCTGGAGATGACCATACACGCAGTCCCTGTGCGTTTATCTGACCAGCCGGCAGCATGCTTCAACAGGTAAGCCACGAGGCCTTCTTCTGTCTTGAAAGTCCTGCAATCGTCGAAGCTGGCGACAAGCGCAGTTGTGCGTGAGGCTTTTGCGACGACAGCGGTATAGCGCGGCAGCAACTCTGGGAAGCCAACACTCCCCGGAGTAAAATGTGGTGTAGGTAGCTGGGACTCGCCGCAAGGCAGCAGTCCTCATCACTTCCTTTTCCTTTGAGAGCCTGAGACGAGATATCTCTCTGGAAAAGCAACCCAGGAGAGGTATGGGCCTGCCTCCTATAATGGAATGGTGGAACAGGGACTTCCTTTCTGTCACCGTCAACCATGGCGTAAACAGCCGCATTGTCAGAAGTCTGACAGCACCCATGGTGTATCAATCGGCCCGGCCACTCCTCGTTTCTGTCCCATAGCCCATGGGATGATACTGGGCGGGCTCCTGTCGGGGCCACAGCGGAGGGAGCGCCACGCCATGCAGGCTGGCGAAGAGAACATGATCAGTCAATCTCTTGGAACGTGCTGAGCCCGCGATATCACAATCACCGGGAGAAGCTCCGAGGTCTAGCCGCGGCCATGGATCGCCAGATCTGGTAGGGCCCATGCTGCGGCCCTATCGTCACGTATAGACCAGGCTGGTGTATGAGGCAGCAGTCTGCCGTGCTCGTACGATGCTGCGGCCGCAATATGAGGAGCCGTCAGCACTCTGTGTCGAGAGTCTTGACCAGAGGATAGGCGAATGCACGGTCGTTGTGCAACGTGCTTCGTCAGAGCCATGGCACCCAGGCTTGCCAGTGCCATCTTCAAGAGTGCCTGCCAGGGCAGGCAATCGTGTGATCTGTGGTGATGATTGGGATATTAGCCAATTTGGAGCCCGGATCTGGGAGCAGGTAGCAGCTACTCGAGCCGGTGACGACATGTCCGAGTCTCTAATCTTCCTGATACATCTGGAAGCCAGGCGCAGTCCAGCCGACACCACCAGCAGCAAGTCTCGGCCCCCAAGGTGCTCCCATTCCTGCAAAGAGGCGATCCTCCCGACGGAGCAGGCATTTTCGAGCCGTAGCGTCCGAAAGATGCTGGGTCAAAGGCGCTTCAGAGGCGGAAAGAGATCGCTTGGGAGCGACGGGACGCTGGGCTCGGAGTTGCAGAAACATTGCCGTATTTGAATGGCGGCCAGGGGTCCAGGGTGTCCGGAAACGACGTGGACGTCGTCATGACATGCACAACCGGTCATGACAGAACGGAGCGCTGACTGCCGAGCGCGTCAGGTGAGTGAACGGGTCCTCACATCCTTCCTGTCCCACCTGTTCCCGTGTCATGGCACTGCTCCCCTTCGAGCGCAAGCTGAGAAATTGAAGTGCAGTAGATCATGCAGAGATCTCCGTTGCGTCTTCTGGCTAATGCACTGATGATGTATGCCTGGGGACGGAGTGCATCCGGGGATCGAGGTGCAGGGAACTTTGCCTTCCTAAAAGGGGCATTTCGACCTGGAGGTTTGAGGTGACATATTGTACGGGAAAGGAAAGGATCTAGTCGCACAGAAGAGCGAGTGACAAGAGATACGCGCAAGTGTTATGACCCATGTCTTCGCATGAGATTCTCCGGTCGAATTTGAACGAAGCATGACGGTCAAGATCGGATGGCTCTTCAAGTCTTCGTTGGAGTGAGGCGTGGTGAGTACTTCCTGCTGGCATTGGAAAAGTGCTGGAGTACTGGAATAGGTCTGCCCCCCCCCCCCAAGATACACGTCTTCTGCAGGAAGACTGTCGGCCTGGGAGTGTACTATCGAGATTCGTGCTATTCAGCTCAAGGGCCACATGCCTCTATCCCTGCGGAATCAGTGATCTCAGATGGATGGATTTGGACTTTTGTGTGTGGTGGTGTGAAGCTACACCTCCTTCTCCAGGCACCTCAGGCATGGCCTTGCGTGACTGGAGTATCGGCGATCAAATTCAGCTCTGAGCCATTGGCGAAACGACTCGAGCCTGCTCGCAGATGATGCGACCTCCCATGCCATACAATGCATGGCACAGCATCAACACACCTATGACAGTTTTCCAATGGTGGAAGGTAGATTGTCGCCCGGCCCGTTGAAGGATTGGGAAGGTTGCGAAGGAAATGCGGAATAGACTGAGCCGCTGTGCACCCCGGACAAATTTCCTGTGTGGATTTTGATCCTTACCAGAGTGGAGGTTCGCTTCAACGCGTTGCTACATTATTCCAGGACGGATATGCCATCGCGCATTCCCCGTCCCTTGTCTCCCGCTTGTGGATTGCACTTGCTTGGTTCCATTGCGCCTGGAGATGCAGCCTGCAGAGATGGAGGTGGTGGGCAGGCAGAGATGATCACTGCAGCCAAAGTTCACCCACTTTGTTTCCAAGAGTCGCGACCGGGGCCGGGCTAAGAGCCAGACTCACCACAGGTATATTGGGGCTCCGGAACATTACGCGCAACAAAAATGCAGTGACGGCAAAACGGGAGAAAAGACAGAATAGACCAGCCTGCACCTTGCCTCGCCCACTTGGTCTCGGTTCCCGAGACAGTGTATAGGACAAGTCGCGAGAAACTGTGGTACGGTACATGTGAGGTACTTTGCTGCACAATCTTTTCACTTGTGCATGCGAGTGGAGGCGAACACTTCCGGATAATGACTAGGGCCGCAGCGCCTAAATCGTGGAGACCTTGGGCGCGCAGACTGCACAGAGATAACACTCGTGAAGAGACTTCGAGCGGCGGCTCCAGCAGTCGTCCTCTGCCAGTGCCGCAAGAGTTGGAGGCTCAAGATGGACATACACTGCTGCGCTGCAGGCGTGCTTCTAGTGACATGGCAGGGTCACATGGTTCAGCATTGTCATGGCCACAATCCAATAACCTTCACAATTTTGATATCCAATGCGCGCGAGCGGCGGTGCTTGGCCTTGAGCGTCATCGGTGCGGGTTTGAACTGCAACATCATGACTTGGTCGGTTTCGGTTAACCTTCTGCCGCAATTTCAGATCATGGAGAATGACTTCGTGTCGAGGCCTAGGGTGTAAAATCAGTTCCCGGCTGTCGATCCAATATTGTCAAGAGCACGCTGGCGAATGGACTCCAAAGGGACGGCGCCACGAAGCTAGACAGAGGTCCGCACCAGGCCACCGATAGGGTCCGACTGGGGCGGCATCTTCCGCCTCCAGGGAAGGTACAACCGATCTCTATTGTTCTTTGCATGGTTGCAGAGATGCAACGCCCCCTACTCAATGCTGACCATCGAATGACCTGTCGCAGATACAGATAGGGATCCAACAACGCCGTTGCCGAGAGGAACAACGCCGTCGTGAGTAACGGAGGAGGCTTGCGAGTCGCTAGTCTGCAAGAAGATCGGTGATCTGGCTTTGCCACGCAAATTAGGAATCAGCGGCTAAGGAATATAAACTGTTGTTGATGTTGTTCATTTGCAGGCCTGGGGATCCTCTTGTGCCAGGTTCCCAGATGTAAGTCCCGGCGAAACAGGCGGCAGAGCTATCGGACCCAACCCGTGACGTGCGGGCTTGCATTCGTATGCAGGTCCAGTCAGCGTCAATGGGCTCGAAGCTGCTTGTCGAGCCCAGAGGCGGCTCGTTGCCCTTGGCTGATGAGGTTCACGGAGAACAGTTTCGACTCCGTAAGCAGGGCTAGTGTCGTGTTACGCGCCAGGGCGTCGAGAGGAACCTCGCCAATGCGTGTCGTGCCACATTTTGCGGACAGAGAATTGTTGCAAAGGACAGCAACAGGCGACAGTGGCGGGGCACGGGAGCGACGGGTTCAAAATATCATGATGCAGTCTTCAGCCGCGAATGAAGGAGAAGGTTGAGCTGGCTCGTGGTATGTAGACGCAGGCCTCGAACCTTTGGCTTCGTTTCTCAGGAGTGGAGGGGGGGGGCGTGGGCGAGCTTGAGCTCCAGGCAGTTTGGCGTACGAACCTGCAGAAGGACTGCATTGATCATGGATAATAATGCATGCGACACAAAGGCCGATAGGTATCTAATGAATGAAGTGTGGCTGTATGAGTGGGCGGATACAGATCGGTGCGAATGACTCGCATCTGGGCACGAGAGCAGCCAACCGTCCGCGGCAGCGTCCTCGGAAAATTGGGAGGTGGCTCGACTCGCCTGCCACGTGTCTGTCATTGGCTATGCTGGATGCCGGCACATTCAGTTTACTGCAAGCCGGCGGCGGCGGTGGTGGTAGTGGTGGTGGCAGCGGGCGGCGATGATGATGGCCATGACAATGATCAAGCCTACGGTGTTTGAACGATGAGTGTGTGTGCGTGTGTGCGTGTGTGCGTGTGTGTGTGCCGAGTGTGTGCCGAGTGTAGGAATACGCGGGTGACAGCACGTCAAGGCATTGTGCGGATTGCATCCAAATTACCTGGGCAGGCCAGGAAGGTGCAAGGTCGCGATTGCTCGCCCAGCACAGACTGCACGCCTATCACGTCAATGTTTAGTCTGCCATGTACGCAGAAATGTGCTGCATGGTAAAATACCTGCCTAGGTATATACCTCGACTGCCCAAGATTGAACAGCACGAAGCGAGGTACCTATCCGGCCGGGTCGTCGGGGATCTTCTAGGCAGGCGCAGGAGTGGCAGGAGCATTTCAACTGGGCCCGACTGCGCTCCAACGTTGTCTTCCCGTTTGCTGGGTGACCCCACAGCGGCCCACAGACATTGAATGATGATGATGATCAATTCATGATGAGTCTCCATCTCAACGGGCGGAGCTCGCTCCTCCCAACGTTGGCTGGGCCCGTTGGTAAGGTACCCTGACCATGACCTGGATAGCTTGATGACCTCGAATAATGGAGTCCACAGCACGGTAGCAGGCACGCAGGAGCCCCGACCACTTTCGGTCCCAGACGTCCTCCACCAGGTCCATCCATCATCGATATCCATCGCTGGAACCAACGGCCGCTTGATGCGAACGTTGGCAGGGACTTTACGGTCTATGGCGACTCCTCGGGGTGCGAATCGTGCACCATGGACAGCGCCGGCGCGGATGTAGCCCACGTACATGTATGTACTCAGGTGCTGTACTTGCCATACCGAGTAGGCTACGTCCTTTCCTCGTCGACGAGGTACGTATGGGCACTGCTCCAGCAGACACCCATGCTCCAGGGATGTAAGGATCTACCCTGTTTGCGATCTACTCTGATTTCCAAAACGAGTGAGCTGCAGCTCCAGTATCCCCGCTAGCTGGATTCAAAGAATGTGTGGCTGCATTTTGCTGATGAACCATCCGTGACCAGCTACTAGTTAGCCTATACTAAAAAAGAAGGCGTTGATCAAGTCGATCTCCAACTGAAGTCAACAGAACCTTGCGACCATTCATGGACCCCGGCTCGCGAAGAACAGGTCAATTCCTCTGTGTGGTTGTCAGATACACTAGCCAGCCCACGAGCTCTCGAGCTGTGTCTCGTGTTGGTACACATGGACGTGCCCGTGGCATCCGTCCAGACGGTACTCGTTGCCAATGGCCTCGCCGGCCGAGGTGGGCTGTGGACAGGACGCCAAGACGTCACGACAGTCATTGCTTTGTGTTACTGTGGTCACGACAGCTCGGGGTTGCGCCTCCTGCGAACCTTCGCCCGACTGCCGTCACATCACGAGGCTTACAGCAGTAGCATGACAGCCGCGCACAGCCAGGCTCTCTTGTGCAAAGTCATGGGACTGCCCCTGTACGCCAGCTGCGCTTCTTCGGTAGGCCGTCAGCGCGTGCCCATCATGACAATCACATTGCATTGTGAGCAATAGGCAACGACGTTCGAGTACACAAGTACTGTACAAGCCGGCATCGTGTCTGTGCGCTGAGACACCTTTCTGCTCGCCCCGGTAGTGGCGGCAAGCCACAATCTCTCCAACGACATACCATGGTTCGCTCTCTCTGGTACTCGAAGCAGAATGGCAACGCATCAACAATTACTGTGTGTGCGTGTCTGGACCGACAAGCCGACAATAATGGGGCAATGATCACACACATATACGCGTTCACACACACATCAGGCTCCTAGTTTGCCGAGCATGAATGATGTATCACCAGAGGCACAGTTTACGAAATTTGGCACTCCAGTGGCTGGGTCCATCTCGATTCCTAGCGATATTGCCAACGACGATAACAAGACTGCTTCCTGGGCACATTAATTACATGTCACATGCTGAGTCTTATTACGACCGACCCTGCAGCGGAATCACGGGCTTGGATGAGCCGTGGGACTTCCTCAACGAGCCTTGAGCCGAGACCTGACGTCCCGAATCTAAATTTTGCCCTGGTAGGGCAATCCCATTGGTACTGACGCCGTACCTGCATCACCTTTCGCGTATCCGCCTGGCCTGGACCACAGAAAGATATTCGCCAGCGACGGAGCCCCAATGCCCAATTCGTACTCCCAAGGCATGGCAAAGGGGCGTCTGCCTCTGAACTGCTGCATCCGAACATCACACGCTGAACTAAGAAAGGACGTCATGCTGAGGGCTCCTCTCTGGGCGCTGATGGTGCAATCGCCACAAGGCAATCGTCGGGGGATCTGCATAGTAATGTGGTGGGAGCGGCCCCCAAAGTACCTGTTGAGTACTGTGGTACTCTTCTCGGTACGGCAGACCCCAGGGTCTTCTCGGAATTCGCCAGCTGGGACCAGCCTGAGGTCCGTCCGTCCCGACGGTAGGCACTCCCATTCTCGGACGCGATCTGGAGCAAAAGCAAATCTGCCTCCATGCAGAGCCAGTGCTTTTCCAACTCCAGCCCTAGATCCAATGTCCGTCATTCAGCCGCCTCGCTCACTCAGCCGCCATCAGTCGAGAGAGGCGGGCTGCTGATTCACATGCAGCACTGTCCTTGTATCCCCACCTTCCTTTTCAGCGAGAGCCTCGTCTCGACCTCCTGAGGTACCTACGTTATTTCGCTGCATCCGCGCTTCTGCAATGGCCATCAAGGGTCCTCGAAGCGTCACCTATCACCACCCATGAATTCGTCCCAGGCCAAAGTGGGCCACTCTACTATTACTTGTGGGGATTCCGACAGTAGCATCATTCCATGGTTCCGTTGGTGAGCAGTCACAACCTTGGAAATAACCGCCCAAATTCCTACCCCCATCATTCAATGATCTTCTGTGACAAACGCCAGCAGATATCGCCTGCAACTCCCGAGCTTGCCTAAGTTGAGAAGGTGCCTCTTTTTTTCGGCTCGCATCTCAAAATACCAAGCAGGCAAGGCTCATTTGTGGTGCTATCTCCAGCCTTCAACCCCCCCGGCTCCCTGCCACCCCCGAATCATCTCACAGAGTGGCCTGTTGTTATGTATACCAACACCTCAGAACGAGCCAGTCAAGCAGGCCAGGTCCGAGTGCAGCCGACTAATAACATCAAAAGTTCCTGGCCTGACACCCTGTCCACTGAGATACTTACGGCGTTTGCCTGCCTCGGCTGAGGTGGCATTTGTCTTCAGAAGCCGGGGCTCACAACTGATTATGAAGTCTGTGCATCTGATCGCCTGCTTCCCTGCTCCGAACAAAGGCGTTGTGACAGGCATGGCCGACCATTCGCCCGCACTGCTGGCAGGCAAGGCTCACCTCGAGACTATACTGCGTAATGAGGGCCACTTGCTATGTTCGATAAGCTGGGAGCATTTGCGCAAAGAAGCCTCCTGGCATAAAGCAGTGGCTTGCTGATCCATGTCGGCCTGAGCTCGATGGCATGAGCCCTTGGCGGCCGGCAGGGACTAATACCCACATTGAGATGGGGCTGGTATGCTTGTTGTGCCTTTGCAGAGTCCGTGTTTGGGGCATGTATCACATCATAACGCTGGGTTTCCTGAGGCTCGAGATGCACGCCCAAGTCTGGCAGCGAATGAAGTGTCCAGTCCGTCCCATTCTCCGGTGTCTGGGCCTTTCCAACGAGTGGGTTTTCGACTCCGCATCTCGCTGAGCGAACGAGGTGGGTAGGCCGGGATTCAGGGGGCTGGTCATCGCCCCATATACAGCTGTACAGGAGCATCCCTATCCTTGAAGCTTCAAGGTCTCCACCACCCTCACCCGCAGGTACTTTGTCAAGCTCATGTACCCTGGCCGGCTCTCACTGTGTTCTCATGATACACGCCCCTCTCCCACCCAACCGCATCGAGGTTGTGATGGCCCCCATGGGACCTTAAAGCAGGCCCGGTGGATCTTGGAATGACACCCCTCACCACTGCCACCCACACCCTCAGGGAGGACCCCTAGGCCGGAAGCAGTCTAGAGAGGGCCCCCTTGCAAGCGCACGCATGCATTGCTGGATCAGCACTGTACGTACCATCCCTACTGGTCCCTCTGTTTCTCGCGCCTTTTTTTCCATCTGCACAGTCTCGACGCTGCGTCGACAAATTGTGTACTCTGGACCTTGGCCGCGTATTGCCCCAGTTGTGGGCATGTCTATCCTCGTAAACACATTGTTCACACTACTTCCTTGTTATGGCGCTTCTCCTCACTCCCAAGCTCGGAGCAAATCTGTCCATGTTCCCTGCAATCGTGCCCGCTCTGGGAACAACCCCAGGAAGTGTCCTCGGCCGTCCATCTCCCGTCCGGCACCACTGACTATATATCTCTTCAGTCCCCATCCGCTTCCCATGTCTAATCGAGGACGTTTTACTTTTCCAACCTATTTCTTTATTTTCTATCTTTGCTCTTTGGGCCCAATTGGTCTGTACCATGGATTTGTCATAACGTTCTGCTCTCCCGTCTCCTACTTGTACATTACCCTCTCCTCCACCGGTTGCTGTCAGGGGCTTTAGTGGTGCTCGATGCCCAGTCCTTCATCCGAAGTCGTTCGTTGCACACCAATTGATTTCCCGCCCCCAAAGAGGAAAAAGGCTTCGAGGGTGTAGATGAGCCAGCTTTGCCTGTCTCACCGACGAGAGAGCTCACACGGCTCTGTACAAGCACAATCGCCGTTGACAGGTTGTTGAACGCAGTCCTGCAGCTCCGTGGGCACCCCGTTTTCCCCGAAGCGCTCGACTCGCCACCAACCCCCCGGTCTGCCATATCTGTGCCCAGTCTCCCAGGTGTGGTAACACCGCGTCGAGATTCTAAAGAACCACAAGATTTGAGCATTCTTGTCTGCAATCAATCACAAAATTGCCGTAGAAGGAGAAACGCCTTCGAGACAAGCAGCAGGGACCTTGTGCACAAGTTCCCAGCCAAGCAGCTCCATCAACCCTGAACTGCCCATTTCCAGGGTGATTATTCCTGCGGCCTCTCCAACCAGGCCTGGTTGGAACGAACCCTATTGGAATTCAACACAGATCGAACCTGCTCCCAGCTTCACGTTCGAAAGATCCGCTGGAGCAACCCCGCTGTGATCACCAGCACCTCTACCAGTAATGGCGAACTCGACAGCACCTAGTGTGTCTCTGGATACCCACATCATGATCCCGTTGACAGCTTCCCTGTGGAGCTCCCTCGGGGCCTTCGATTTCTCGTCGATCTGGTACTCAACGACTCTCTGGGCTTGTGTCTTCATTGTTTGCTGGTAAGTCTCTGTTGCTCCGGGAATAACTCATACTCCAGCACCGGCCCGAGGCTGTGTTATCTCCTTGCAGCACCTTTGCTGATAAGCGTTCAGGCTACACCGATATGTGCGTCTACTCGTGCACTGCTACAGCCATTGGACCTACAAGTCGAAACCCATCCCGGAAAAGCCCAGTTTTACGCCGGATGATGTGACCGTGGTGATCCCCACAATCCACAACCGCATGGAAGAGCTCCGTCCCTCCCTCCAGAGCATCTTGGCCTGCCAGCCGTACGAGCTCATCCTCATCACCACCGCTGCCAAGCATGATGCCCTGAAAAAGCTTGCCGACTCGCTGAACCACCCCCGGGTTCGGGTTCTGTTCACCCAAATTGCAAACAAGCGTCTGCAAGTCTGCGCCGCGCTGCCGCATGTCCGGACTCGTATCACGATCATGGCAGATGATGATGTCGAGTGGCCCAACACCTTGATGCCTTGGCTCCTGGCGCCTTTTGAAGATCCAAAGATTGGTGGCGTCGGAACGTGCCAGCGTGTCCGTCGCGAATGGAACGCCGACCTGAAGACAAGGATTTTCAACTGGCTAGGAGCTGCCTACATCGAGCGCCGCAACTTCGAGATCTCCGCTACCCACAACATTGATGGAGGCACGTCTTGCATGTCCGGACGCACCGGGGCTTATAGGTCTGAAATCTTGCAGAGCGCTGAGTTCCTGGATGGTTTCCAGCGTGAGAAGTGGCGCCACTATATTCTTAACGCGGACGACGATAACTTTGTGACCCGATGGCTAGTCAGCCACCAGTGGAAGACTTGGATCCAGTACGAGCGGGAGTGCGAGCTCGAGACAACTTTGGAGAATGGTATGAAGTTCTTGTACCAATGCTCCCGTTGGGCACGAAGCAACTGGCGGAGTAACTGGACCAGCCTGGTGATTGAGCGATATGTGTGGCGGTAAGTCAACTCCCGGCGTGGCTTGGCGCTTCTGCAGGATTACGTACTAACTTACCCTGTCACAGCCAACAACTCTGGTGCACATATGCGCTGCACATCGCCACCTTCACGTCTCTGGCTTTCGTGATGGACCCGTTCATCATTTTCTCACTTTGGAAGGCAACCGCGAACTGGGATCCTACGAGTCGCCAGTACGCCTTCTGGGCCCAGATCATCTTCGTGTTCGGCTTTACCAAGGTCGTCAAGCTTGTGGGTCTCTTCATGAGAAACCCAAGCGATATCATGTTCCTGCCGGTCTCGATCCTTTTCGGATATTTTCATGGCCTCATCAAGCTTTATGCCCTCGCCACTCTCAACATGGTATGGATCTTCCCTCAAAGACTTTAATCGCCAAGACCGGTACTAATCTACAGTACCGCAGACGTCATGGGGTAGCCGAGCAGATGGAGATGTCCACGATCGACAGCGTCTTATGCGACCCCAGCGAAGCCTGAGCATGAGCACACCAAACGGAAAGGGCGAGCTCGTGCGCTACGTCACTCAGCGCCGCATGACACTGCCGTCCCGGTACGAAAAGCCAGTGATGCACGACGTTGACTGAGGTCGCTCGAATACAGTCTTGTGCTCCCTGCGTGCTCCAGACACGACTCGAGGACCTATCCTGAGCCACGGCACAACCTCTGTTCGACGGGTTGGCAGATCTCCAGCCCCTTCCGCACGCGGTTGAGATGGAATGACTTGATGATTTCACGGCCACGAGAACAAGAATTACTATTACTATTACTACTACTACTATTACTACGGCGTTGGCGGTTTTTTGAGGTTCGACAGCACTCTCCACGACCACTGCTACAGTCTGCGGGCACGCCTGTTTTGTAGGCGGCGCTTTATTCCCCGCAAAGCTGGGATAAGCAAGCCGTCGGAGGCCGTGTATATGTTTGGGACGGACGGTATTCTTTTGATTTTCCGGTTTCTTGTTTCCGCCCTCTCGTCAGCTTCTCCCCACTTTCAAAAACAAAAGTCCGGGCCAGAAAAGAAAAAAGGGTATGCGGAGGTCCTATAACGAGGGGGTTCAGCAGGTGGACCGCCGATGTACGACTCGCCGGCTAAGGATTCAAAAGGGGATCAAGGGCAGGGAGGGACAAAACAAGATGATTTTTTTGATTCTTGGGAGGAGGTCTTGTCGGGTTTTGCCGGCGCAGGTTGGAACTATTGCTTTCCTGGTTTTTAACTCCCTACTGGCATTTAGCGCACCAGAAGATTTGGCGCGGCGCTGTGCTTTCCTCTGCAAGACAAACATAGAAATGCGTATTTTGAGGCATACTGTGGCTGGCAGAAGATAGACATTGGAAACGAAATACACTTTTGACTACCTAATATTTCTTGGGGGCCCTAGAAACGCTGTGATACCTCGTCTCATGTACGATCCGGGCTGAACACGAAGCTACAAGCTTTGGGATTCCAAATCCGTCCACGCACATGAGATGGGATATTTTGAGGTTGTCCAGACCCTCAAGATCTATTCGTCCGGTTCGGCAGCGGGAGATGTCAGATGTGCCTCGTATTGTGAAGGACAATGCACATGGCGCAGATGGGAGACGCAAGCCACCCCAAGTACAACACAGATTGAAGCGAGCGAGTGTGAGTTGACAGGAGGGAGGGTCCCGCACACCCACATGGTTCTTGTTTCCTTCCCACCAGCTCGGTAAGGTTCGAGACAGGTCAGATCGCACAGCCGCAAAAGAAGAAAAAGAAAAAAGAAAAAATCACATACCTTGGTAACCCCAAGGCTTGGAAACATCCCAGCTTCCCGCACCCCTTCGAGGGCTGGCCGGGTGGGCCTGTTACACAGCAGGGGCCGGAGGGACGCACCACATCACACGTCAACGGTGCTGCACCAACCCACACGCACAACTATGAGACACACAGCACCACACCCCCTTCTGGCCTTCACGCGCACATAATGCACATCAGCCAGGCGCCGTCCAACCGGATCTCCACGGAGGGCATACAACCTGCCACACCCGGGGGCCGTGAGGGTGGCCTGCGATTCGCCAGCGACAGGGCTGCGGGAGTACTCCTGCTGTCAGATCGCTCCCGCACGCAAAGGGAGGGAGGGAAAAAGAAAGAAAAAGCAAAAACACAACCACCACAGGGCCCCGGGAAATACCCCCCAGGAGGCACGTACATGAGGATTGGGAAAATCCGGGGGCCGGATCAGCACGGCTATGTAATGTAAGGTGTTGTTGGGTTGGGTTGAGACAGGAATAGACGGTGGTGGTGGTGCATTCTTTTCTTTTTTTCCTACCACCCCAAGACGTTCTAGAAGGGCGTCACCCTCCTCCTGCGCGCCGCCGCGCATTGCAGCAGCTGCGCTGCATGCGAGTAACCTTCTTCTTCTCCTTCCTTTCTGCCCATATAAGGCGAGTGATAAGGTGCCGGGGTTTGCCCGAGAGTGGAAATGTGTGTGTGTGTGTGTGTGATTGTGTGTGTGTGATTTAGTCCCATCACCCACACACACACACACACACACACACACGTTACTGCTAGTGATCACACACGACCCAACACCGCGCCGCCGGAGGTTCTTTCCGTTGTTGTTGTGGTTATATTGTGATTTGTTTTTGGCGGCCAACTACCGCCGTGGGCTGTCATGCTGAGGAACCAGCCTGACATGTCAGCACTGTCGGGGCGGGTGAGACCCGCCATACGAGGGGAGGGAGGAGCCAGAATAGTCATGATCGCGAACCGGCAGATTCGATCCATGATCTTTGTCGCGCAAGCGTGCGCGCGCACGCACACACACAAAATGCAGGGCTCTCTTGACTTGACAGACTACGATGACGTTTCCCCGCAGGAGGGCTGGATAAGCTGGCCCTAGGCAGGGTTGGTGGGTGTGGGTGGGTTGGAGGGGTTGGAGGGGTTGGAGGGGAGGGGAGGGGAGGGGAGCTTCGAGGGCTAATGTGGATTTGCCTATTCTCCCTTCCTGCTTGCACAACACACACCCCATCATCCTCTGACATCTGAAAATCGGGGGGTAAGGTAGCAGGCACTGGGCATGTAAGAATATGTAATTCCCAGCTGCGCTGCTGAAGCTATGTACCCGGAGAGCCTCGCCCCGATACCCTCACGCCCCCTCCCTTCCCACCTCCCGGGGGCCGGGAACTTGGTTCTTTGCATGTGTCCCCCCATCGCCAGGTTTTCTTGCTGACCACAGGACGGCGCGCGTTCTGGGTTCACACAGCCAACAAAAAGCCACACCTACCTGCCTGTCTGATATCTGATATCTGACATCTATCTTTTTTTTCTTCAGGGCTAATCTGCATAAGAGTTCCAGTTCAGGAATATCGCCCGCAATGGACGTGACCCCAAGTGCGCGCAACGGGCGGGCTAGCAGGAGCAGGCAACGGCCGCATCTGACATCCCTGAGGGGCACAGCTTCGACCAACAAGGCAAAGACTGTGCACAATGCCAATCCAGCACATGGACATGGCCTGGGCCTACTCGCTTACAGCACAAGCACCACAGTACATCACCTACCCGGCCTTGACCACATCCGTGCGTTCCCACAATAACCATCGGACGAGCAACGGGAAGGGAGGTAGGGGAGGGGGCCAAGGCGAGGAGGGGTCCTGTTGTCGGGAGGGGTGTGTGTCTGTGTGTCCTGTCCGTCTGTGTGTGTGTGTCTGTGTGTCTGTGTGTTTCCGGTAGGAGAAAAAGGCTTGTGGGCGCCGGCGCATTGAGCCTACCTGGGTTAAAGAAGTGGTACCCCCTTCGAAAATGGCTGCAGATGGGATGTCCCCTCCCAGAGTGGGATCCAAGATGCAAGATTACGATCATTGGGATGCACTCGTGATTGGCGAATGGCCGCCCGGCCGTTCTGGGCCCCTCAGGCAGGTGTCACACTCCTTCCCTTTTCCATTTCTCTATTCTGGTGCTTTTTTTTCTTCTTCCTTTCTCGTCTTTCATGTCATGTGTCGGTCGATGTTGGATTAGTTCCGCTTTTCATTCCCGGAGGAGGGACTTTTAGTAAAATATGTGTAGATACTTGCCTGCCATTGCAAGTGGCTCAACCGTTGATTTCTTTTCAAGCTAGTTTCCTCGTTGCCGTCTGCAGGCCGCATATGTACATGGGCATGTATATATGTATCATGTACATCGATCTGGGACTTGTACTTACTTTTTCCCTGTCACTGGATTGCATGCATTGATACTAGTGAAAAAGAACGTACAGGCTATGACGGGTTATGACAGTCCCGACCACCTAGCACAGCCGTGGTGGATGCGCCGGGACTCGAGTAAGGTCGGCTCGAGTTCGCCGCTTTGGAGAAGTTCCGACACCCAAGTCAGCAGCCATGCGCGATACATGTGCCCTTGTTCTTGGATTTTCGCATGGCGAGGTTTTTAACCTCTCTTCGCCACCACGCGGCTTAACACGGACAATACATTGTATGTGTCCACGTGTATGACAAGGAGTAAAACACAGTTGAGAAGATTGAGAAAAAAAAAATCTAATCACGAGGCTCCCGCATGTGGCACGAGTCTTGCCACGGTGGTGGTATCGTATGGCAGATGGAAGATTGGGATGGATGGATGGATGGTAGTCATCACGTAAGGCGAGACAGTGTCTTGGGATGGCGCAAGGATACCCGAGCCTCATCGTCGACCACCATCCTCGAGATGTCTCACTGGTCTGACATGTTCCTTCGCTTGCCTGCTCTTGGTGTCTCAGAATCCTCCGTGTCTTGATGAGGCACGCGCCCTTGTGGCTGGCTGGCTGGCTGGCTGGCTGGCAGGTGCTGTAGGATGGCTCGATGTTTCTATCGCACGGAACCTTCCCAACAGCTACCTAGTTACCTTTGAAGGGGGGTCGTCGGATGTTGTTGGCATTGCATTTGCTGCTGGTACAATACGTACACTTGGGGCGGGCTGGTGGATTCCCGCACGAAAAGGATCCTCAGCACCGGGCTCCGCAGCTGTCGCGACAGGCGCCTAACCAATTATGATGCTGGACTGGGGATCGCTGCTAGATCCATCTCGACGATCTCAAGATTGGCTGGGGCTTCCTGGGTGCAACCCAGCACGACGGCTGGCTGTCTTGTCTGACCGGGAGACCCCCCTCCCTCCAAGGATGATGGGTTCCTGCTGGTGCCCGAGACGCTGTCGTGATCCACGCAAGGATTTTCTGGAGCCGGAGCTGGAGCTGGGAGCTGGAGCTGGCACGAGTGACGACGGCCGGGGAGTCAGGCCAGCTCAGGTCAGGCCAGGACCCCGCGAGCTCCTCCTCGACGGGAAGAAGTGGCATCACCCCTCGGCTCAGCTGAGCAGGAGGCTCCTCATGACCGGTCATGTAGAGATATCCCGACAATGAGCCAACAGACAACAGCCTGCTCTGGCCGGGAGAGGAGCAAGCCACCACCAGAGCAGTTGCCAGTGAGGTTGAGTGACCAGAATTTGAGGAACCCACATGCTCCATCGCAGTGTGGGGTTGTAGCGCCTCCCTTCTCTCGAGCTCGGGCGATAGGCTCACCCCTCCCATGTACAAGTCCGGGCCAGACTGTCCCACACTGGGTGGACCTGCTGCATAGTCCAACATGCATGTCCTAGCCCTCCCGCGCTTGACTGCTTTGGCCAGGACCTGCATCTGCCCAATGCCATGGTCGGCAAGGTGGGATTTGAAGATGTGCGCTCCATCTTGGACTGCGGAACGCACTGCTCTAGCCTGCCCTGCCCCGTAGATAGCTCCTCGATGTGAGGGACAGCGCGGATATACACGGTGGCCTGGGCTAGCTCGGACCGGGAATGCTGCTGTTCCTGAGCTTGCAGGAGCACGCTTGGAGGAGGCACTTGCCCGCTGTAGGTTCGATGTCCCTTAGCTCTCATATGGACCGTAGGATTGAATGGCTGGCTCCCAGAGGCTGAAAGGGGAGAGAGATAGGGACCTTTGTTGGGGGACTTGTTGGAGCCACGGGCTGGCGGCTGGCTCGGGAGAGGGCCAATGAGTGTCTCGGATGGCCACATGGGGATCGAGAGTCAGCGCCTCCCGGGACAGGGCATGACTGGCATCGGCCCTGACGTCGTCAAGCCGCCGAGGTGAGGAGGACGAGGTCTCTTGTATATGTTGTATTGTTTCACCCTCGCGATGTGTGCGTCCACTCACGGCTGCGGGGTTGGGAGACGGGATCGATGGTTGAGCAGGTGCTTAGACCTGCCATGCCTGGAGAGTCATTTCCCGGACTGGGAGCGACGGCACGAGAGTCAGTAGGTCAGCTCCTTCCAAACGCGACCCCACAAAGCAGTGCTTGGCGATCTCATCTCGCCAGGAAGCCCTGGACATTGGGAGCGGCAAGTCTAAAAGCTCGATGCTACGATACCGACGATGCAGCGCCCTTCTGAGCAGGAACTCTGGTGCTACGCTCCTTGCTTCGCACTTCCTGGCAAAGCCGCGGCCGAGTCATGGTGGTCACATCATTCATCGAACGACAATGATGTGATGACACAAATGGCCGGCGCAGAGGAAGAAATGGGCATGCCGTGCTCTGGCAAGTGCCGAGCCCGTGGGCCGATTGCCCGATTGCTGGCGGCCGACCAGCAAGGCAGCATCATCATCAATGGTCAGCAATCACCAAGGGGGGCCCGGGACAGCGACACGCTGTTTGATCTGCGGCGGCAGTTCAGAGCTGGGCCTGCGCGCCGGGCCTGGGCTGGACGGGAGACGACGGATGAGCGGGATTAAAAAAACTCAAAGCTTGGGTCACTGCCCGATCCGATCCACCGACCTCAGACGATCGCCGGGGGATATCCCTCTCGCACTCTCTGAACCTCTCCCTGTGAACCTCTCTCATGTCAACATGGGCTGGGGCTGGAGCTGGAGCCGGGGCTGGACCTCTCGACCTGGACCTGGACCTTGACCTGGGCCTTCTTGTCAAGCGTCAAGCACCCGAGATCTGCGAGGTCGGCCGCGGCATTACTCGCACCGTGCCATCCCAGCACGGCTGCGGGCCATGAATTCAATGGTACAGTACGTGTGTTGTGTGCTGGCTGGCTGGGAGAATGAAGCAATAAGAAAAAACCCTGGCTGCCTGGCTCGCAGGTGGGGGCGCCCTGGGTCCCTGGAGCCCACCAAGACATCGATTGCAGACGAGTTGGCGATGATCAAGATGGAGAAGCGGATCCTCCTCGATCCCAAATTGAGCATCCTCGATACCGAACGCGAGAAGCAGACCCGGCCGGCTCACGTAGCGACGGACGGGGCAAACGGGTCCGCAAATGCATAGGCCGCTGTTCCGTAGGCCTACTGGAGCACGTCTAGCCTCTGCTAAATGTCTCAGTCGCAACGCGACGGGGCGCAGTGTGCGTTGTGTGTTGGCCGATGGGATTAACGAGATGAGGCCGTTGCATCGGGAACGGAGGAACCCCGTCTGATGTCGTGATCCTGATGAGCTGCCGTGTCTTCCGCGTCCCGGGCCCCAGACACTACGTGTACAGGGTTTTCCCCCCTAAAGAAGGCTAATTCGTGACTTCCGGCGGGTTGGCGAGGGGTCCCCTGAGTTAATTTGGACCAATGGCTGCATATGCCCGTCCACAACAAAGGTACCAGTGTACGCTATCAAACTGCATACATTCTGAGGTTCCCCAATTATAGTGTTGCATCTTCATCTTAATATACTATTTGTGATTAGCAATTTCGGCTTATTTAAATAAAAAGTGCTCCTGGTTCGATCCCTGGTGGGGTCAACTTTTTTTTCTTTTTTCAACTATGAAATAAGCTAGTTATGAGCTTTGCAGAGTTGAGGGGCCAGCTGGCAGCCAGCTGGCGGCAGCTGCAGGGTGGGGCAACGCGGGGCTATGCGGGGTAGTTATGCTGCACCTCGCAATTTCAGCAGAGATATAAGTGCATATCGGGGTGCGGGTATGCAATTACTGGTCCAAATTTGATATCTTTTGATTGGTTAATAGGGTCACATTATATGTGGGGACGTCGTACCTACATGGATAAAGATTAAGGGAAGACCCTGTAGACTACTGGAATAGTCTAATATCGTTGATGATCACTGTGTGCGTATTAACAGTACTATGCAGGCTCCAGCAGTCTTTTTGTGCAGTGCGCACAACTGCAGGACACCTCGCCTGTGTGAGCTGTGCAGTAGATGAAACCATCGTCGACTTTGCACCCGCATAAATATTACTTGGTAGACCATACTTGGTAGACCGAATAAATTAGAAAGAAAGCCCAGGCAGCCCAGCAGTATTTCCATCCGTCAACCCGGGCCGAAACGCCTTCCAAACCCAGATTAGCGGGATCGTCGCCTCTGTTGCTAATGCTGCACGCTGTCGATCGATATTGGTTGGATCTGGACCTCAAGCCAGAAGCACAACGGCCATCTCGAATCCCCACCAGTGTGCAGGCTGTCAGCAACCACGACCACCGGCTCACAGGCTAACGTGAACAGCACGCTGGTCCGGAGGGTCGAGCCCAACCACAAATGTGTCTTGGTGCCGGCCCTGTCATCAACTAGACAAATGAACTTGACACCATCACGTAGGCCAGGCCTCGACGTATGTAGCCACAAACGTGGACTCATGCGAACTGCCATCTGAAACCATCCAGCCTGGCCAGCCCACCCCCAAGGTGTTTTTGCTTTTTCTTCCCACGGTACTTGGACGCCGGCGGGCCAGCCTGCAGTGGAACCCGCATCCCCCAATCTAATAAGTTTCGGTGCCTCAATATCGGAACCAGACCACCGCCAGAGGGCGGAACACAGAAAGGACAAAACATATCCCTCCGTATGCCAGGCATAAGATCCTCCACCACACAGCACAACACAACGGGGTTAGAGGACACTTCTCAGCCCACGGGAAACGGACGTGCCTGCTCCAATAGGGCAAGCCGCGCCACCATCAATCATCACGATCAGCGTCGCAATCTCATGTCCTCCCCCCAACACGCATCTGACTGGCGGACCCGTGCGTCACGTCGCGCGTGAGAGTGTGTGTGTTGTGCCGTATGTACCATTGTACAGAGTAGAGAGAAGCATTGCTGATGCGGGATGCGGCGGATCCGCACAAAAAAATAAAGACCTGGCCCCATCAAGCGCAACACACGAGCAAAGCAAGGCTCTACCCCGGGCCTCAGTGCCGGATCTTCACAACACCGTCCCTCCTTTCGCTATAAGACAGGGTGATAAGACCACATTGCGGCACTGGGCCGGGGTGTTTTCCATTTCCGGCATTGCCTTGGCTTCTGCTGCGACGACCAAAGCCAGCCAGTCTGGCCAGTCCAGCCCACCACCACCACTTGCTTGTTACCTTCCTGTCGCCCCTAAGTAAGCTACCCACCACCCATCCAACCCACCACCCCCCCCCTTCCCTGGCCATGGGTGACCCCACGATGGAGTATCTTGGTATCTCCCAGGTACTGCAGGTCACGTAGTATCCAAGCAAGGATTTCTTCCTTTGGGCATGTCAGCTCCGGTCCTGAGTACCTCTGAGGTATCTTTTTTCCTGTCGGCGCCCACGGGGGGAGTAGGCCGAGCGGCGCCAGTAGGGAGGGGTGTGCGCCGACGGATGGGATATGTACGCTCAGACGATGGCTTCAGTCAGGAAGTGGGCAAAGGTAGGTATCTACAGTATGTACCACATGTACCTAGTATCTGAAGCCAAGCATGCACACAGTAGTAGCGTAGTAGGTATTGCTTGCATCACAAAACCCCCCCATGGAGCGACCCCGGCCCTTGCGCCGTGGAGATGGGTGGTGGTGTTGGTAGTTTGCTGGATGTGTGTGTGTTGTGTCTTTTTTTTCCCCCACCAGTCTGCGATCTGGTGGGCTCGAAGCATCTGCATAGAGTATCCAGCGAGAGAGGGGGGGGGAAGGGGTGGGTGGGAAGGGAACCAGACCAGCAGAGCGGGCCTGGTGTCATCATCGTCGCTCAAAAACCTCCGATCTTGACAAACCAGCAGCACAATGCGGGTCTCCGGCGATGCCCCCCGGGCGGCCCAGCAACCGGGGAGATATGACGATGCTCGAGGGCAATGTGGAGGGGGGGACGACGAAGGGCGAGAGGGTTCCGCTCGGTTTGTGCCGCGTCGTTTGCTTGGTCGTTTCTCTCCTTCAAAACTCTTGATTCTTGCTCAAGATCGAGATAGCAAAAGCAAAAAAAGACACCCGATTGATGAATGTTGAGTAACACACCAGACTGGGTTGCTGATCCCGTCCCAAACTGCTGGATTTGCCGACGGGGCTTGGGCCTGGGCTCCTGGTTCCAGCCCTTTTCCATTGTGCTTCTTCTTTTGATTTTACCTTTTGCCCAGCCGAACCTTGTTTCTTACACAGACACACACACTCACGCGCGCACTGCAGTAGTTTGGACGAAGAAGCCTAGCCTGAGGCCTGGTGGTGGTGGTGGTGTGTGGCAGGCTACCTGTAAGACATGGGTGAGGGCGTAATTGGCAAATCATCTTACACCCATTCCGTCTGACTGATCATCGTATGTGCTGATGCGTGTGTGTGGTGTGTAGTCCCGGCCATAACATTGGGAGGGTGTCCGGCATGCCCGAACAGACTACGAACTACGAACTAGTCGATGGCAACCGGACTGAGTCGAGGCATCGATGATGTGGTTGCGTCGTCTCTGAATGGACACGGGCTTTCTTCCGCAGAAGAAAAAAAAAGAGAGAAATAAGAGAATTACCCGATGGGTACTATTTTCTCTCCATCAGAAGCCTTACGTACCTAGGATACAGATCCCCTGCCTATATTGCTTTTGTCTTTTTTTCCTTTTCCCCTTGCCACCCTCTTCCCGCCCCCGTGGCATCCTTCCACGGCATATTCACACCCAGGGCAACGGGCCCAGCAAGATCCAAGCTCCCGGGATCTCCGAGATGGCCACCGAGCAGGAGATCACCAGTGCGCAGTGCCCACGAACCGGCGGCCCTGACGAGTCGAGAGGGAGGGCGGATGGAACGTCAGCCACATGTGCCCGTTCCCCAACATGTGCTCCTGTTCTGGGTGTATGAAGAGCCGCAACCCGATCCCTTCGCGCTGCGTCGGCGGCTGTCACTGGCGAGTCAGGCAAGACAGGACCGAGTGGCAGCTGCAGCAGCGACATGTGAAATGGTTGGTGACAGAGGGCTCCCTCACATATAATAGTATGTGGAGAACGCTGCGGGGAGGCACTGCGTCTCAGGTATGTACTGTAGAGCAGTGTCAAGAACCTAGCTGGCCCAGAAGACTGCTGTGACGCGTCTGTGTGCTTGGTCGAGATGCATCGCGCAGCTACTGCTAGGTGCATTGGCGACAGAGTCATACAACTTCCTTCTGCCGGCGCCAAGGACATGTGAACTTCAGGGAGAGTAGAGTATGCATGGCACTGCCAGCCTTATTTCCACGAACCAGATCTCCAGAATACCAAAGCAATCGGGGGTATCATATCAAAACGGCCTTCTCTCCTTCCGAGACGCCATCCTCCTGTGCTCGTCGTCCTTCTATCATGCGCCCGTTCTCGCCAACCTCGCCAATAGGTGAGGCTATGTAGAGGGTACTCGTGACTTCTTTCCGTGGTTCCAGCCTTGAACGGACTTCATCCATGTCATCGTCATTCAACCCCACGCCGGCTCGCACGCCTCCAACGGCGTCGTCTCCTCATTGACCAGCTCTTCGTTCCGACGATCGATCGAATCTCTGATGTATGACAATATCTTCAGGGCTGCTTCATGTGGCAGCATCTTGGTGATGTTGATGCTCAGGCCTTCTCGTGCCTTGAAGATGAATAGGCTGCCTCCATCGGTTCTGACCGTCTTGGCCTCGTTAGGGCTTCGAACTGTTGTAAAGTTATATTAGCATATTGGGACCGACCTCACGTAGAACACAACAGTCACTGTCGCGGCGAGGGCCATCCGTCAGGTCACCCCTTGGTAGGTTTCGTGGAGACACTCGACTACCTAGTCACGGCGACGGGTATGTCGGTGTCCGAACGCGTACCCGTGACCGTTCCACTGTAGCACTCATCGATCGACGTGCAGTTCTTCCCGTCTCGATGGAACACTTGGATGGGTCCCCGTTGGTTGCTGGAGGCTTGGAGGATGTGCAACGTAGACTAACGAGGGCTTAAACTTACTCTTGTCCTTCAGACTAACCCTTCTCTCGGCCTCCTGTAATCTCCGCATGTTTTCTTCCACCTGACACTCCAGATAGAATGGGATCAATAAACGATTAGTCCTCTTCGCGACAACCTCGAAGTCCCGAGCAAGCCGCATCCCCAGTGGCGTGTCTGACAGGCAGTCCGTGCATATGACCATCTTGCTGAACGTTGATGGGTGTTCGACTTGATCAGCGAGGCATGCGTCCCGTTGAGCCTTTTGTGCCACTTCATCGTCGTCGGGTATGGTCTGAAAGCTCTCGCCTCGACCCTTTCCCCAATCCAGCAATGAGGCTTTGTTGTCACCGATCAGAAGGCTGAGCGTCTCCGCAATCGTGTCTTTTCCCACCCCTGGCCAGCCATTGAGGAGTATGATCGGTTGAGCTTCCATCGTGAGGACGCTGCTTTCCGGCGCGGCGGTCAGTGGCTCGTGTTAGTTGGAGGTAACCTCGAATGAAAAATTTTCTGGTACGTGATGACCGTGGAGGTGGTCGATCGTGCTCCTCGACAAGAGCAGGTTGCGTCTCGGGATGCCTTAACCTGCGGACAATTCCTTGGTCGACCGAGTGATACCTGGCTGTAGGCTCTGGACGAGAATTTCCTGTTGATTGAAGTCCTAGATCGTAACTGGTCTCCTGGGAGAACGTGGAAAAGTCGCAGTAGGCACCTTCGTTCCGACGGATGGCTTCACCCAAGATATCGGAGATGGGTTTTACCCCCCGCGTCAGGGTCACGGGTGGTAGGTGAGGCCAGAGGTATTGACCCAATTGGTAGTCGATTGCAGAGACAGAACGACAGTCCTCGCTCTTCCCGGGTGAACCTCAGTGTCCAACACCCTGTGGGAGGTACTGGTCCGTTCGTGGCGTTGAGGAAAGAGGGTCGTGGAGGTCTCGAGATTCTGCCGTGCTGGGAAAGCAAGGCGCTCTTATCCTCAAAGAAAGCGTTGGGCAAGTGCCGTTGCCAGCATGTTGGGGTCAAGCGACGTGTGTGGAAGGGAAGAGAATATCTGTCGTCGTAGTCAGTGCCGATCAGCACCTTATTAGGAGATTTGGATAGCTACGACGAAAAAAGGTCTGGGCCCCTTCCGTGCGGGCCTTCGGGAACAGGTGGGTACTTGGGCATATTTCGGGCGGGAACTGACTCACTGACACCTCGAAGTCGCACGGCAGCTGAATGCAGGTTGCCTCTGTGGAGGGTTGTTTGTTTGTTGATGGGAAACGAGAGCGAAACCTTATTTGCTGTAGGCCGCAAACGGGAAGGTGAGTGGTGATGGCCTACTTTGCTTTGTTGGGTTCTAGACCACGCGAGACAGACAACACACAGATGCAACAACAAGCGCAAGCCCTGGTGCCAAAACAAGTGTGTCGGCAGCTGCTGGCTCTGTACAGGTTCACACAAGACGACATGTGCTTGTCGAGTAATCCCCGGCCGGCTTGCAGTATTGGCATTGGTGCCCGATCGCGTGAGGAAATCTCCGTGGTTCCTTGGGTTTCGTCGTCGGTTGGGCAGAGGCCAGGCCACACACGGCAAGTCACAGTGACTGCCATGCCATGTGCTACGCGTTGCTTGGCGACTCAATGGCGGTTGAAACGGCTTTTGAAGGTAATGAGATGTTGTCTGACTTAACCTGACCTGACCTGTTGGTTCGAGGGGTGACGGAGAGTGCCCAGGCCGTGACAGCCACATGCTAATCGCAGACGGGCCGCCCCTTCCCTTTCCCTTGCATGGCAGGCAGGGAAGGAGCTACAAAATTGACAGCAGCCCCATGCACGCGCTTTCCACCTTCCTCTGGACACCACGTCTTCCTGAGCATGGTGCTCTAGATCGTGTAGCTCAAGCTCGGGCTGCTTCCACGGATCAACGCCCCAACTTCTTCAGATCACTTCCTCCCATGTCCACTCAGCTCTTTGTACCACCAACTGCCCTGGGTCAGTATCTGTTGATGGGGAAGCCCCGTCGTCTTGTCGGCTTTACCCTATACACGAGTCAAAACAAAAGCAAGCATCTTTCTTGTTGAATGTAATTATCATTGCGTTCTATGTGCTTTGGTTGCGGCCATATAATTGCCAAGAATGAGTGCGCAAACACTCAACAGTATCAAGAGATATAGACATCTAGAAGAAAGAAAATCTAGGACCCTTTACATTAATCATCCCGAGCATTACACACATTGCCATCGTCAATATCATCAGATGTCATCAAGACATAGCCCATCTACACCGTTCCTCCCAGGTGTAAGATGTTCTGCTTCATCGCATCGGTCAGTTCGCCCCTGCCAGTGTACGAGTAGGCCACCGTCTGAGTCCAGGCTTCTGGATGCGGCATCGGCAGGTCTATCGTGTCGCCAGTCCTGACATGGCCCGAGAGCATGAGAACTGCTAATGCTGGCAGGTAGGTCCGAGCATAAGGGAGATCTAAACCAAACGTTCGTTAGCACTGGTGTACAGGCACAAACACAAAACAATGGGACCGTTCTTGCGCGGGCCGGAGATGGCCGATTCCTGACTTACGGATTGGCATCTCTCTCGAGCCGCCCCTTTGCTGATGGCTGGCCCGAGACGACAGCGGACTGGACGAGGTCACGGAAGACCGGCGCCGGCTCGCGGCTAGGGGCGATGCTGGTAGGCGTGGAGAGCTGACGGTGTCGGGGGACAAAGGAGCTACCCCCTGGCGGCGTGGCGAGCGCACAGGCGTGGCCGCCGAAGCCACCATGGCCCTCAGCACGCTCATGTCTAAGGTTCGCTCAATCAGGAACGGCTTGCGCTCCCTCCCCTTGGGTCGCACGCGGGCCCTGATGGCGATGCGATCTGAGTGGCCGTTGCGCTCGCCGACGCTGTCAGGATGCTCAGTCCCGCTCAGGAGGCGCAGGGCGGCCGGAGCCACGAGGACGTCCGCCTTGGTGACATCGCCAAGATACACATGGCCCCAGGTATGGAGCATGTCTGGATCGAGGAGCGCTATGGCTGGCCTCTGTTGCTTCTGGATAACCTCGGCAGGTGCTGAGAGCTTCCTGTTGGCCACGGCACCCACGTTGCTGGCTTGTGATGGGGACATGCCCGACAGCAGCATCGACCTGGTCTCCTGCGCCATGCTCTGTCGCCTATGCGCCGATGGAGAGGCCAGCATTGGCGTGTTGGGCGCTGTGAGGGGAAATACCGGTGTCCTTGACCGCATTGGACTCTCCATTGTCAACAGGTTGACCCTCGCTGACATGGACTGCTCCGCGACGGGAGACAATGACCTGCTCAGTCCGCCCCGGGAGTCGAGGCTCTCTACCATGGCTCTCTCATGCTTCCTCATAGACACATCATAGCCAGGCGTCGAGGGCTGTATGGGACTGGGAAGGGGCTTCGCGGTTATTGGTGTTGCGGAGGGTAAGGGGCTCCGATGCCTGCGGAAGGCTGACCGCAGGTGCGTCTCGACAGGCCTTGCGTAGTCCGTTTTGATTTCGAGACTGGGCCGGCCACGACTCTGGGCATCCATGATCATGATGCTGGGCGCTCAGAAGGACACAAAAGAGAAAGAAATCCACGGCTGGGGGATCGTATAATCTTCACGTGGAACGAGGGAAGGTGGGTGACAACAGGCCAGGAGCCAACTTTGGCAGGTTGGGTATTGCTGAAATTCTGGATCTGGGACGTATGTGACACGACGTACGAAAGTACAGGATAGATGGCGAGGATTTCTGGACACAAGTGGTGACGGCCATCGTTCCAATTTTATCTCTTCTTTCTCCTTTCTCGTTGCGCGCCTCGGTTTGGCTCCTGGGTGCCCTTTCAACCGGGAGGCAGAGGCAGAGCAGGCTCAAAGCACTGCTGGCCCAGCGCCAGACAAAGGGTTACCAGCAGCATGGTCCAAGCCATGTTTCGTTTTGCGCGCGCGACCTAGCCGCGATGAAACTGTCAACTCCCAGAGAACAAAGGCGCATCTGTTGAACGCCTCACCCGAGCTGGTGCGCCCTTTCCGGGAAACGTACACCACATGGCAATACATCATATCTCAACGTCCAGAGCCGGGGTGGAGCCCGCTAGGTGGGGTCGGCGTGCCCGGCTCTGGTTGGTCGCTCGCATCTTCTGGGCCCCGGGGCTGGACCCTTCCACCCTGGCCTGTGACGACTGTTTGCTCGAGCGAGGCTGAAGGCAAGCTTGGTGCAGAGCTGTCATTTCTCTCTCCCTTCCTCTCCCTTGCCAGCCTGGCCTCACTGGAATCTTTGGCGCCGTGTTGGCAGCGCAATGCACCCAGCCTTCGACCTCCAAGAGTCTCCGTTCTGACTTCTGACTTCTGTCTCTCATTTTTCTTTGTTACGCGCTGCTACCCTCAGACGCAACGGGATTCAGCATGTCTAACTCGACAGCCAGTTACAAGCAGCTCAAGGAGGACTTCGTGTCCAACTTGACCGGAGGCCCAGTCAGCGAGATCGCGGCGGTCACGGCTGTCTTACCCGTGAGTCAATCTACGTTCCTGTGACGGAGGTCTCGTCTGCCCCCCAAGCTGAAATTCCGCCCCAGGTCGGTGCTCTGGTGTGGTCCGCCCTGCAGAGCCGCCAGTCCTTCTTCAGGCCGTACACGATTGTCGGGTTCATCATCGACTACTTCCTCAATGTCGGGGCCGTCCTGCTCGCGATCACGCTATATTCCGACACCCCGATCCTCCTCATTGTTCTGCTGCTCGCGCCCGCGCTGCTAGTCTACGCATTCCCACCAAACCTCGTGGCCCGGAGAAAGAAGCCTAAAATCCCGGCTACCGCGCAGGCCAGCAAGACAAAGGGGTCCGCGGCGGGCCTAGACGTCCTCTCGACAAAGCCCTTCCTGACCATATTCCGAGGGTCTATGCTCGTCATTACGTGCCTGGCCATCCTCGCAGTCGATTTCCGCATTTTCCCCCGGCGCTTCGGCAAGGTCGAGACATGGGGCACATCGCTGATGGACATTGGTGTCGGCGCCTTTGTCTTCTCGGCCGGAGTCGTGGCGGCGAGGCCTGTATTAAAAGAACGCGCTCAAGGCCACGGAACTCCTCTGTTCCGACGGCTCCTGTACTCAATGCGCCATTCTTTACCACTCCTCGTGCTCGGTGTCATCCGCCTGCTTAGCGTCAAGGGCCTCGACTACGCCGAACATGTCACCGAGTACGGTGTGCATTGGAACTTCTTCTTCACGCTGGGCTTCTTGCCACCCTTTGTGGCTCTGTTCCAGTCCGCGCTGAAGTTTGTCCCCTCCTACGCCGCCCTTGCCCTCATCCTCGGGGTCAGCTACCAGGTTTTGCTGGAGAGTACGGGCCTGAAGGCTTACATTCTCACTGCGCCCCGGGTCGACCTCCTTTCCATGAACCGAGAAGGGATCTTCAGCTTCTTTGGGTACCTGGCCATCTTCCTGGCCGGCCAGGACACTGGGATGTATGTGCTGCCTCGCAATATCACCCGGACTGGGTCCAGCGCAGCGACGCAGAGGACCACTTTGCTCATGACGATGGCTGTGTGGAGTGTTGTTTGGCTGCTGCTGTTCTTCTTGTCCACGAACTACAACTACGGGGCGGGATTGCAGGTGTCTCGCAGACTGGCCAATCTTCCGTACGTCTTGGGGGTGGTTTCCTTCAACTCGGTCCAGCTCATGGCCTGTTGTCTCGTCGAGACGATGTTTTTCCCGTCGTTTTACAATGCGGCCGACACCAAGGCGGAGAAGGAAGCATATGAGATCGCCACTCCCAGGGTGCTGCGTGCGTACAACCGCAACGGCCTTGCCGTCTTCCTCATTGCTAACCTTCTGACGGGGCTGGTCAACATGACAGTTCCGACTCTGGATGTCGGGCCGGTCGCAAGCGTGGGTATCTTGGTTGCGTACAGTGCAGTCCTGACGGGCGTGGCTGTGGCCTTGGATGCGTACAACATTTCGATCAAGCTATGATGAGCGGACTCCTGCGATCGGTCGTGTGTTCGCACGCTTCCATCGCCGAGGCGGGATAGGGATCCACCGAAGCCGTTGTGGTCCCTTCCAGCACCTTCCAAGTCGGCCTTGAGGCGTCGCAGCTCCAGCTCGGGCGTCGTCAACAGCACGGTCCAGCGAGGTCGACGACTGCCTCGGCATAGAATCGGGAAGAAGTTCTAGTCAGGAGATTACGCGGCTAATGGCCTTGACTGTGGAATATCATTAATGCTCTCCCGTCGGGTTCCCTGATGCATTGACGGGTAGACAATGGCGTCCGTTAGTGCCCCCCTGCGAGCCCCGTCCGGCCGGAGTGACCGGGAGATCTCAACCGTCGGCCAAGTCCGGGTGGGCCTGGTTTCGCTTTCGCTGCGACGGGACGGGGACGTCCCAGCGATCCGGGCACATCGCCGAGGGACACCATGCCGCGTTATCACGCAGTCGGTGCTTACGATAAAGTCGGTGAGAGCATGAGTAAAGGGCCCCGGGGGTCAACCTGTGTGCCGGCCCGGGCTCAGGTGTGTGTCTGTTCTCGACGCATGCGCGGGTTTGTTTGAGACAAGGGAAGCACGAGTCACATATGCGCGTCCGCTGCTTGAGATGAACGGGCGACCCGGGTCCATGGTGATACCTTGGAGGGTGTGAACTGTACCAACGTGACGGTATTGCCCATCACGAAACCCTAATCATCCGTCAATGGGATTTAGCCGTGTGCCCAGACATATCCATAGCCACAAAATACGTGAAATTCGAATACGATACGCGATGTCCCTGTGATATACCACCCGTGACTCAGCCCAGAACTTGCCCGCCTCACAAGGCGGACGACCGGGGATCTCGCTTGGAGCAGCGGTCAGGATCCGCAGCGCGCCAAAGAGAAGAATTGCGGGAGAAAGAAAGATGAGGGCGACAAAAGCGTTGTGACCCAGAGATGGTCAAGCGTCGTCGGGCACCTACCCGGCCGGCATATTCATCCTGTTGGAAACAAGCAGCGGCAAGGCAGAGCAGCGCGTTGGGCTGAGTGGGTGTGGTGACGGCATGTCAAGCTTACCCCTGCCACCGAGCGCCACGTCCATTTCCCGGCCTCAATGCACGACGTCCCTCCCGCGGCGAGGCGGAAGAGGGAGACAAGAGAGGCGCGCCGCGGAAGAACGAGGCTAGAGTGGGTGCTAAGGAAACTTGAAGGTTGTGCTAGTGGAAGGGCAGGCACAGGGAAGAGGGCATGAAGATTAACAGTGTTGATGGCATGATTGTTCTGCGCCTTTCTGGCGCCGTCGTCGGGCGCCAATTGCGGGGCCCGGGACTGGACTGAGTGACTGAATGGACTCAACGACTGGCCGTCCGCGGGTGAGGCATTGTTGGGCTTGTCGCCATGGCCTTAACTCGTTATTCTGTCTTTATGCGCCTACGGTGAGGCAGATGGGGAGGTGGTGAGGGAGTCAGGAAGCAGGTACAGTACTCAATGCGCCGGCCCCAGCGCTTCCCCCGACTCCCACGTCCCGTCCCATATGCTTGCTGCTGCTATGCCGGCGCGCACGAGTCTTCCTGCTGCCCGTGTCTGGGGTTTTTGGCCGCCCTGCATACCTTGTGGCCGAGGTGTGGCGCGTTGCGTGCATGCGTCGCCGGGTCGCCGCCTATTCATGCGCCGGCATGGCGCTGCTTTCTTGCAGTGGGGATTGGGCCTTGGGCATGGGCGGAGGCGACGAGCAATGATGGGACAGGAGGAGCTGCTAGCGCGCAGGCACATAGTTTGGGGCTGGCCTTGGATTGGGGAGGAACATTGGTGGGGAGGGAGAGAAACAGAAACTAGGGAAAGTTTATGCGCTGTACGAAACGCCTAACAGGAACTGTGTGAGAGAGTGTGCGATGGAGGACGGAGATATGGGAGACAGAGTGAGAGTCTGGGTGATGTTTGGCTGTAGACAGGCCGTGGTTGAAACTGGTCGGGTTCCTTGCAAGGCATGGCACGTCAATTGGTTGATGCCAAGACCTGGTTCCTTCTGGCTGTCTGGTTACGTTGTGGGGTTTCCGTTTTGAGACGGCTGAATGGCACACGATGCTCCTGTTGGTCTGTTGCTGGTAGTGTCAGTCAGCATTTTCGAGCCAGACAGCTCCAGACAAGCCAGACACATGCACGAGGGAGGAGACACTTAGTTGGGCGGCGACTCATGAACTGACGTCCTGCAGGCTGCGGGCCCAGGACTTGATTTCGGGGATTATTTCCCCCCAGGCCGATCGATGAGGCTTTGAAGATGCACTTTGCACCCACACTCTGGCTCTGTCTTCTGCTCCCCCTGCCCGCCGGCCGGGCTGAATGGGCTGGCCGGGCTGTCTAGGCTGGGCTGCTACCAGAGCTGTGACGACCCATCATCCGTTTCTTGAGTTCGCGACAGAGAGAGCAGGGCCTGGGCAGGAAGGGCTGGCCGTGCATGGGACCCCACTCCCCTGATCCCTGGCTCCCTTCGTGCAGCGGGCTAGGAATTCAGGAACAAGCGGGCGGACGGGGCGCCCGCCTTTTTTTTCTTGCAATTACTACCACCAAGGTACAGCAGGTAGTATGATTAGCCTGCGTGCGGACGGGTGCCCATAACTTACCGTGCCAGTACGTAATTTCAGGTTCCTCAGGTCCTCAGGTTCCTTGGAGGGGCTCGACCGACCCCAACCCATTTCAAGTGATGCTTGCCGTTCCGCGTGCCGCCTGGCTCATCAATATCCAATCCAAATCCCAGCCGCGTCCCGAAACAGTCAGTCGGCACCCTCGACTCTTTCGCATTGGAATGGAAATGGGCTATCCTCTTTCCTGACACGCCCTGTTTTATCCTTCGAGAAGCCTCGTCGAAGGATAAAGTGGGGCCCCGGCATGCATCTGGGCATCCTGGGGGGGCCGCAGTCAAGCCGTCAGCAGTCAGTCAGGACGCAGAAGCCAGGGCAGGGGCAGTGCCGTTGACTGGTTCTCGACGCTTCCCCCTGCTGCCCCGGGGTGGATGTCCCACGACGCGATTCGACATCAGACGAAAGGGCCGAGGCGGTCAAGCAGCAAACTCGTGATGTTGATGCAGGGCTGCTTGTTGTGGCTTGCTGCCTTGCCTGTGTGTGTGCGTGTGCGTGTCTACGTCCGTATTGCAAGGTTCGCTCATCTCGCTGATGGCGGGAAGACTCAAGTACCGTGTGTGCTAGGTGAGTGAGATGAGATATCTGTGGGATGCTTGGGCCAGGTCTCGTCACGTCACATTCCGCCCCAGGGCATGCTGCTCCGCGCTGCGCTTCTCAGGCCCTGCTGCGACGGGAGGTAACTTCGTGGAAAGCGAATCTTGAGGTTGTCTTGGTGCCCGGTGGTTTTCTCGGTTTTCTGGCGGACAACAGCCTTTCATCTTGCAGGACACTACCGCGGTGTCGCCCCTCAATTATCAAGCCAACACCCTTTTGCTCTCCTCCTGCATCCCACCGCAGCCCGCACCACCTGCGATAGGTACGGTACGGAGTACCTTCACAGACTACACCTCCAAATAAGCTCATCTCCTGCAGGGACCCTAGTGAACATTTAGTAAATTGTTAATCAGTACCGTATCTGTTTACCGACATAGGCGGATGGCAGACAAAGAAACTGTTCATCTGCGGACTGCAGAATATACGTAGGTGGGTAGGTAGCACCTGCTCCGTGGTTATCAGACAACCTTTCCCCGGGGCGAGCTACCCTCGTTCAAGAGCTGAGACACGTCGATCGGGTGGAGCGTCTGACTTGTTCTCATGTGTGGGATAGGACAAACAATTTAAGCTTCTGTTGGCTGGGCGTCATACCGTGGTGAATATCGTCCATGTGTCTATGGATCTTCACAGTACTTGGGTACTACCGTATTCCATGCAGTCTACATAGCACCTGCAGGTATCTCGGTAGTCCGCCCGGGTATGTGATCTGTACTGCCCGCCAGCTCGGAGACCTTGCACGAGGTGCTCGCCCTCGGGGGCCAAGGTCGCGTGTGCGCGGCCGCGCTATATCAGAGTATCTCCGTCTGAAATGCGGTTGGTGTTGGGGTGCATGAAGTGATGATTTGCCCAAGGCCGGCCTCGTCCAAGCATCCCCCAGCTTGCATTTGGGGCCAAGCACCGGCAGGGTCATGGCTGGCCATCCGTCCCGCGTGTTCTGTCTGCCGTCTTACTAAGTCATTACGCTGCGCGAGGGCCGCGAAGCCGTGAAGCACACAGATTATCTCGAAGTGATGATGGTGATGGAGCAGGCCTGTTTTGCGGGATGCATGTCTGCCAGTGAGGGGAGGCTGGCTGCTAGCAGGCGGGATCTACATCGTACATGAACGCATACAGTTCGCGGCATTGACCATGATATCGTGACCAAGGTTTCTGGTGCTCGGGCGAGGCCAATCCGCGGGTTTCCCTGGAAGTCAACAATCAGGGAACAATAATCAAGGCACGGGACACAAGCATAGACTGAGCTGACAGGACAGGGACACAGACAGACATAGAGAGAGAGAGAGAGAGGAGCAGCACCTCGGGAGACGAGCAGAGGAACACAGACGCTGGCGGGTTGATTCATCGAGGCCGCGGACGGGGTCAAATAAGATTACCCACCCGGCAGCGCCTCTCCCTTCATGTTCTCGCTTGACGACCGAGATCCCAGCCAGGCCCCAGTCGCATTTGCGCTCTGCATTTGCATTTGCATCTGGGCTTGCCTTTGAATTCACCTGCAGTGGATTAACCCAGCATCGTCGCCTGGCATTCACCACAACCCCCCCCCTACCCTACCTTTCAACCGCCAGTCTTCCCTCCTCCCGCCTCCTCCTGCTCTCTCCTCCCACGACAATCAGCGGCGTTTGTCTCAGTCGACCCGTCCTGTTCGCCGTCTCTCGTTTCCCCGAACCTTGCGTACCCTACCTGACTGACCTCACCACACCTCATCCCGTCCCACCACTCCTTTCCACTCTCCCCGCCGCTCCGCTCACCTGCTTCGCCGTCTGGTACAGTACCTTTTGCAGCGAGCACGCACAGCAAACGACGTCCTGTCCTGTCTCGTCTTGTCGGTCGCGGCAGCGCCTAATAATTGAATAATTGAAAACCCTGGGCCGGCCTGCTGTCCCTGACCTGCATTGACTGCGCTCATCCTGCAAGCAGCCAACCTATCAGAGAAAAGGGGCCAAAAGATCGGGGCCCCAAAACAGTCCCAATCCACCACAACACTACGCCGCTCCCAAGCTTCTGCGGGTGTCGCGTCTGGGCTGCATTGCATGTGTGTTGTTCACAGGACCTGAGTCGAGTCCAGTCGAGTCGAGCCGAGCCTGCATCAATCGCGAGCTGAGCGACAGGCGGAAGCCAGGCTGCAGGGACAACGGCAAGACAAAACGTCGAAGGGGGGCAAAAAAATAGGGCGATCGATCAACAGCGACCTGACTGACGGTCACAACACAGCGCAGCGCCGCGCAACGCAACGCAACGCAACGCATCGCCGCACATCCCATCCCATCCCAGCACGCACATCCCACCCAACCGCCCAAGTCAAACTGACCGCCGCATCGAAACAACAAATCGCAGAGCAGCCATGGTGTTTTGAACTGGGCAATTGGTCTCATTGGGCACTTCTGGCGACTCGTTGCATTGCCCATATTTCCTCTCTTAATTGCAAGGCTCAGCTCAGCACACACGCCAGCCAGCCAGCCAGCTCCCAAGACAAGACAAGACCAGTTCAGTCACAGTCCAGTCCAAGTCCAGTTGCACTTCCGCCGTTGCAGGACAGTCTCCCAAGTCACGCTCCCACGCCCTGCGAAACGAAGAGGTTGCGCCCTCCACGCGCCCTCGCTCTTTGACTTGACCTCTTGTCTCTTGTTTCATTGCTATTCTATTCCTACGACCGGGCCTTCCAAATCCAGGAACCGCCTGCGCTGCTGCCCTGCTCCTTTGCCCTAGGTAGCCCTAGCCTCCGTCCCTGCTGCCAGGCCCTGGTCTTGGGCTGGTACTTGGCCGTACCTCCATCTCTGCCCCAAACTGCTGCTCCTCCAACTTTGGAAACCTTGGAAGCCTTTCCTTTCCAGCCTCCCAAAACCGCAACCCGATCCGACCTGAGCTAGTGTCCGTGCCGAAACATCCTCCTTAGCCCAACGTCCGACCGACCCCCTTAAACGTCAACTCCCTTGGTCAGCCAGGAGCACGGCAAGCACTCAATCCAATCTATCGTGCAAGGGGACGAAAAAGACCCAGATCCCTTCGCTGGGCAACGTCACCAGCCACCCTCGATAAGCCAGAAACCGACTCCAGACCTTCCGCGCTCCTGCGTGGGAAGATGTCGTCGGCTGCATTGCAATCCGCGCCTCATCAGACAGCTACCTCCGTCACCATCAACTCACCGCCCTTGGTCGCCGCCTCGCCTGGCAGCCGCCACCAACACCCACACCAGCAGCAGCAACAACAGTTCCAGCAATCGACATCCTCGCCTGCTCGCGACCCGTATTATGCGACCGCGCAGAACAGCACATCATCACCTTCGGCTTCCAAACGGCCGACTAGGAAACACAGCGGGAACGGCAGCGGCAAGGGAGACGCACCGTCCCAAAGCAATTCCCCAATGAGTTCACGCGCGGCTCTCGCGTCCCCCATCCCCGTCGACCCCTCCGATCAGTACCAGCAATCCTCCTCCGACCGCCGTAAGATGCCCGCCACCACGGTGCCACCTCGCACCTCATCCCAGCAGACTGCCGGCGGCTCCAGCGGCGCCTCGACTTCGAGGAGATCTGCAGCACAGGGTGCCGATCGATCGGCGTCGCAGCGGCACGCAGGAAACGACGCGAACGGCCAGGCGAGCGCGAGCCAGGCTTATCAGGATGACGCCGCCGTTCACAGCTCTCGGAGCCGAAAGTCGGCACACACGGGTCCGGAGCAATCGCACAAGACGAGCAGCAGCGGCAGCCACAGAGACTCCCGGGCGGCAAGTGGCTCGACCTCGCTTCCTATCAGGTCGCAACAGACCTCATCATCCACACCCCAGGGGCCTTCTCGGGAAGCAAGCGAAATCCTGAACAGCATGCTGGTGTCACAGCCCGAGGTGGACATTGAGCGGTCGCGCGCCCGCGAAGCGCTGGCACAACCACACCCGACCGAGACCCCCGACGAGGATCCGGCCCCACAACAAGTAGTTGCAAGCGCCGAACAGCACGGCGAGGAGACACGGCGGGGTGGTCGGAGCAGGCATGACTTCAGCAAACGCGAGAAGCACACCAAGTTCGGCGAGTACATACTGGGCAACACCATCGGTGAAGGCGAGTTTGGAAAGGTCAAGCTTGGTTGGAAGCAAGAAGGCGGCATTCAGGTAAGGCCTACTAACAATATGTTGATGAGCCTCGCAAAGAGAGAGAAAGAGAGAGCCATTGGCGCTAATCATTCGGACGCACAGGTCGCCATCAAGCTTATCAAGAAGGACCAGCTGGGAAGCAACCCATCCCGAATGGCCAAGATCATGCGTGAGGTCGCCATCCTAAAGCAACTGACGCACCCGAATATTGTCCGACTACACAAGATGGAAGAGTCTGAGAGGCACTTTGGCATCATCCTGGAGTATGCTTCAGGCGGTGAGCTGTTTGACTACATCCTGAACCACCGGTACCTCAAGGACAACGCCGCCCGACGTCTTTTCGCACAACTTGTTTCCGGCGTGGGTTATCTGCACAAGAAGGGCATCGTGCACAGAGACTTGAAACTGGAAAACTTGCTCCTGGACCGCAACCGCAACATCATCATCACCGACTTTGGCTTCGCGAACACGTTTGACCCGATCGAGGAGCTGTCAGAAGAAGAGGAAAACAACCTGAGCGACCGAGAATTTGTCAAGCGCATGGGCTTAAACCAGTTGAAGCCGAACGGAATGAGGAAGGGTGATCTCATGCAGACGAGTTGTGGAAGCCCATGCTATGCTGCACCTGAATTGGTCGTTAGCGACTCCTTGTACACTGGTCGGAAAGTTGACGTCTGGAGCTGTGGGGTTATTCTGGTAGGTCCCCTCTGCATTCTTCGTAGATTGGCGTCCTAAGACTGACACTGTTCTAGTATGCCATGTTGGCAGGCTATCTACCTTTCGACGACGATCCCGCAAACCCCGAAGGCGACAACATTAACCTGCTCTACAAATATATAGTCAACACCCCGCTTACCTTCCCCGAATATGTCACTCCTCACGCACGAGACCTGCTGCGGAGAATACTGGTCCCGAATCCTCGGAAACGTGCCGATCTGTTCGAAGTGGCCCGCCACAGTTGGCTGAGCGAGTACGCCCATGTGGTCGAGTTCATCACGAGCAGCACCACTACTCCCGGAGAGATTCAGAACACGACTGTTCCCGCTGAAGATGAGACGCCAATGGTCGCCCGCAGCGCATCTGTCCGAGAAGCGCACAAGAAGAACACAGTTGGACCATCGATTGGCGGCCTGACCAGCAAGCAAGGCACTGTTGACCCAGATACCGAGGCCGCGAACTCTGCGCGACAACAGAGAGACAACAAGCGGAGGACGGTACAGGTTGAATATGTTGCGCCCAACACTCAGACACAGCGTGGCGAGCAGGCGAGCGCGCAAGGCTCATCATCTAAGACTAGAGCCCGATCAGGCAGCCAGGGCCCTGTTGAGGTTCAGTCGACTTCCGCAAACGAGAAGCCACTGCCCCGCGACCCGCCTGTCACGAGGGAGTCATATGGTCCACCGCAAATCTCCTCGAGGAGGCCTCCGAGCGCACATCTCAACAACCAGAACCTGGTGCAACCGTCGAGACCGAGCCGTGAAGCCATGCGGGCAGCTTCTGACGGTCAGTACATGACGTCTGCAGGAGCACATGGGCGACCGACAACCGGCGGCTCGACTGGTTCGAAGGGTTATGGAACAGGGAGAGCTACGTACGGCCAACCCTCCGCCCCCACGGTCGCTGATACTAACGTGCATGGAAGTATACAACAACCTGCAGGTCGACCAGCCTACCCGGAACCTTCTTCCAACGAGGACCAGGGCTCGGACTACGGTAGGCCAAGCGTCAACACGCCGTCCAAGCTCTCAAGAGTCAGTGGCTACACCGGGGAGGCCGATAGCACCGACTCCAGGGGCCACAGGCGATCGAATACGATCGGTGATATCGGCAACAAGATCTTCGGCCGAAGCGGGTCTGTGTTCGGTAGTAGGAGTAACCGCAAGAGCCAGCTTTCTTCCGGAGAGAAGTCCAAGAAGTACCCTCCGGTCAGCATGACCCAGCCTATCTCCGACGATGGTCCCATTCGCCCGTCGATGGACTCGAAGCGTTCGCGCCGCTCTTTCTCACTCGGTCTTGGAAAGAAGAAATCCGGAAGCATGAACGGGTCGCAGACGTCGCTGGATAAGCAGGCAAACAGGCGGTTCTCATTGCTTCCCAGCTCATTTTCCCTCAAGGCTATTGGGCTCGGTAAGGAGTACGAGCAAGAGCCCCGTGACTCGCAGCGGAGCCTGCCGATGCAGGAACCCCCACAGGTTGACGACCACGGACGCTATGTGGAACAGCCCCGGGCACCCGAAGCTGCCGACATTGACGGAATGTATGCTCAACTGCAGGGTTCTCAACAGTCTCATCGTCGGGAGCCGAGCCAGGGTCAGCGGCAAAACAGGAACAGCTCAAACCCCTACCAGAGCAGGCGGCAGAGCGGTATCCCGTCGCACATGCAGCAACAAGGCGCAGTCCTGAATAGTGCTTCGGATTCGTCCATTGAGAATGCACAGCGACCGACAAATCAGACAAGTTATCCAGAAGAGCAGCCAGGCAAGGACCACAGGAGAACCCCTAGCCGGGGAACCCGCGGCATGCTGCAAAAGAACAAACGATTCGTCGACGCCTACGACAAGGACGAATACTCGCGACACGGTGGCCACGACCACGCCGGTAGTAGTGGTGCCGCGAGGAGGGTCATGGATTTCTTCCGCAGGAGAGGGAAGGACAGAGGCGGCGATGAGCGATGAGCATTGAATAACCTGTGTCCCAAATAGGGGGGCAGTGCTACAGCTGTCTGAGATTGAGATCTTGCCATGAGAGTGGATTCAGCCTCGCCAAAATCGGGTGTGGCTTAAGGATATCACACACACACACCCAGCCGATCCTGTCTGCTTTTCCGAAACTCGCGACCTGTGAGGCGCAAGGAGTGATGGATTCAGTGGCCGATCAACACCAATCCGACCGTGTGGCTCCTCTCGACCACCATCACGGCCCTATAATTGTCCAATCCGGAAGCACAGACCGACCTGCTGCGACACCATATCCGGCTTCAATGCCGAAATACTGACCGATGATTCGAGCTCGATGATACCAACTACACCTACCTTTGTTACCGTTGACATGAAGCTCCCTGCAGGAGTGCTGGTGGAAGTTAATAGGTGATGGAGATCACGAGCAGTCATTTCTGGTTCCACGATTTGAGCGGGCCAAAAAGGGGGGGAGAAGGGAGATTTTCCACTGTTACATTCAATTCTGATAATGCCATTTGTTTTTATTCCCATACCATCCGCTACACATCCACACATCTCACCGACCATACCCCCAAACACCATCATCTGTCCCCACCATCTCTCAAGGCCCAAAGGCCACGTTTGATCTCGCGAAAAGAATTTGAAAGGGGACTTGAACGCCCCAGAGTGGGAAGCTCCATCAGGAACAAGAGAGAGAGGGGTGGAAGGGGAGGTAAAGTAGAAAGAAGGTGGAATGAGAGCGTCATTGAGTCTGCATCTGAGGAGCTAGTACCTTTTCATGGGGTGTATTTTGTACAAATTAAGTAATCTCCACATGTGGGAACAAAGATTGGAGGGAGGGAGGGAGAGGGATAGGATTCATAACTGCGAAGCTAGAGAGAAAGACAGAAACAGGAGGGAGGGTCCAACGGGTGAGGGCACGGCAGTCTATCCATCCAGTCATAGAGAAAAATCGGGGAAATTTCACCTTGAGAGATATGTGAGAGAGAAAGAGACTCTATTTCTTGTCCTTGCATGTGACTATGAGTCATGTCCTAATCATATGTGTGCTGTAGTTTTGCTTCGTAGTATGAAATTTGTGGCATCGTCTCCCTGGTGAGCACATTTTGTATAATATGAATCTACACACTTATTGGGAGAGAGTTGATACCCATTACTATAGTGCACTCCCCGGAATCCTTCTCTGGCTCCCCCCTCAGCTGAGATTAAGCGAGGGTGGTGTGCCCTCCTGATGTGGCGCCAGGTCAGAGCCTAAGAAGCCACTCTCACACAATAGTACTTGACCGCCCAATATGCAGGCTACAGCCAAGGACAGCAAAGCTTCAGCTTCTCTGGGACACTGATGAGCGAGGGTACTGGGGGATTTGACTGGGATGCCCAATAGGGCCATTTGCTCATAAGACCTCCAGATAATTGAAAGTGATCCTCCTCACTCCCTCTTTTAGCATAGCGTCTCTTGTCTCCCGCTTGTGGCATCTACAGAACTCACTAAATGATGTTATGTGTGTGGGGTCATCCGCGAATATGCATGACAACTTCTACCATCTGACCTACGCCCAAGAACACTGGGCGTGCCACAGAGAGCCTCATCACCAATGGTAAAAGCAGCATACCCGGGTAACGTCATGCACGTCAGCGTCCCGACCCCCACGGAAATAGTTGGCGATATCTACATCTATTCTTTCTTTTCTCCATTCATTGCATGCATGCACGTATTGTGGCTGCGTCCCTCCAACTCCTCCATCCTCCCACGTCGAATCCCGACCACACTATTTTTTAAGGCAACAATCTGAACCTCGGAACGACGGCTTACTATCTGACAGGTGGGGACGCCATCAGATGGCGGACCGAGTCGAGAGAGAGAGAGCATATTATCGGTTAAGACTTCACCGCGGTGGGGCTGAACAAGGCTTGACGGTGTTGAGCTGAAAAAAGGCTCGGAAGCCACCACACACACCGGTGAATAGGATGCGAGTCACACGGGACCATCCTTGATCTGTCAGAGGTTCGCCCCGTCAAGGATGACGATGGTCTTTGTAAAGGTGGGCGAGCCCTGGTCTCGTTTCGCTGCAGTTTCTCGACATTGTGCCTTTCTCTTATCTTTCGTGACGAATTTCAAGGTCGGAAGTCATTGGAGGTCAGAAATGCCGAGATTTCAGAGAGGTGAATATGACCAGACAACACACGATCCAAACCACATATATACTGGTCAGCTGCTGACTATCCAGGTGATGAAGTGAGACATGGCTCCCGAAGTTTCATTACAGCACTGGCTTTAGAAAGACGCGGATCAAATAACAATGACTCCGCCCGGACAGGCCTTATTGTCTTTGGAGTTCTCCTCGCTGTCGGACTTGGGTTCTTGATCTGGTTTGGTTGCTTCTACTTGGGTAGGCCGAGAGAAAAAAGTGCCTGCCAACGTGGGCCGAGAGGCCGCACCGGACGTCAAGGTATACCTGGGCCTGAGGGCCCACGAGGAATACCTGGTCCACAAGGATGGCAAGGATGGCCAGGCCCTCAGGGGATCCAAGGTCCTCAAGGAATCCAGGGTCCTCAAGGACTGCGTGGGTGGCAAGGTTTGCGTGGTCCTCCAGGCGTGCCTGGGAGAGACGGGGCGGATGGAGCACCAGGAGCGCAAGGCCGACGTGGACCTCGAGGAGAGAGAGGTAGGCGAGGTCGAAGAGGCGCACGGGGTGAGAGAGGTTTGCCCGGTCAGGCGATACCAGGTCCAAGAGAACTACAGGGTGAAAGGGGAGAAACGGGCCAGCGAGGGCCACAGGGTCAGAAGGGAGACACGGGGGGAAGAGGACCACAAGGCGGTAGTGGCCCGCCGGGTGGAAGAGGGCCCGAGGGCCAAAGAGGGCCTCAGGGCGAGATGGGACCACCTGGGGAGAGAGGGCCAACTGGTTGGCCGAGATACCCTGATGAACCATGGTATCCAAGGAGGACCAGTAACATGATCATCAACCAGAACTAGCCGTGAGTATGATATAGCACCCCTAGGGGGGAAACTAAGTTGTACATCTGGTGCTCTAATATCCAGTGCTTCGGACTCAGTGTAATGGAAGCAGTGCCGCTCTCTGTGAGCGAGACAGCGCAGGCGATAATCCTAAATTGCCAAATTTGGAAAAGTGATTTTGTACTTGGCTTACCTAGGCAGCTGTCCAGCTAGGCATCTGTGTAGGTATTTAATGCTAACAATGGTGACCTTGAGGAGTAGTTGATGGGTCGGTTCTAGTCCGAGTGTTGTACTGATGTGTCTGGAGGGAGAAACTTCCCACCCGGGTTGTGAATGATTTTACTCCTCAGAAATACTCAGGTCTGAACAGACCATCCCTTCCCGGCATCAAACCGCCCAAGTCGTATGCCCAACTCAAATGACTTTAATCTGCCTCTGGGGAAATCTGGCACCAAATGCTCGTGCATCGTCCTTGTCATTAAAAAAGCAACGTACCATGCCCAACCTGCGATGCTTATTATCCTCTTCCACGCGGACGAGTACCAGCCCATGGCAAACCCATGTCTCATCACGGAATTGATGAGCACACGCCCATAGAAGAAGAGCTTCCTCGCTAAGATCGTGCAAGGTATCAAATATAATTCTGACCTTGGTCTCGTACTTCTTGTAAAGGCTATATCCATCGTCGCCTTGGATATCTCGAATATCTCTCTCGGTCTCAAACCAATGGTGACTCTTCCTCTCCATGTCTATCCTGGCCAGAGCACATGGCCCTGCCAGTGTCAGCATGCCACTAACAACCTCTCCTGTGTCCTCTTGGCCGAGGAACGTCATCTCCACGGAGAGCATGGATGTGAAAGAAATCGTTTCTCCATGATTGCATCCTGGAATTCTGACACGCCCATCGAGGCATGCCCAAGACCATGATGGTGCTCGATACCTCAATGCTCTGCTAGCCGGGGCACCTGCTGTCCACACAAGTGTATCCATCAATGCCTCTTCCCAGAGGCCGGCGAGATACCGAAGCGACCCTGGCCTGATTTCCTGAAGTCTGGCTTTCATGTTGTTGGCTAATCCGGACAGAGCAACCAGCTTGTCGTTGGGTACAGTCAGTTCCCGATTGGCGTAGTATTCGACCAGCTCATTCCAGTCGGTGAAGAGCTGTTCATATTGATCGCTGGAATGCGTCCGGTTCGGTGCATCTAACAGCTGCTTCCAAAGGAAGGGGTGATTGGTGTTTCGTTCCGCTTCTTGCGTCCCGCCATTCTCGTCATCTTTGCCGCCTCTGAGACAGTAAGCACCCTGTGGGTGCATCTCACAGCAACTCGCTTCACGGCATTCCCAAAACACTTGCTTGGACCCGAAATGCAGGGTCCGAGGTGCGAGAAGTCGTTCTTGGACAACCCAAGATCTTTGGACCAGTGGCTCATCCTCAAAGGATAGGCGCCACGAAAATCCCTTTTCCAGGCCGAATCTGAACGGCTTCTCCTCGCCGTCTTCTCTCAGCTTGCAGGAGACAATTGTTGGCGCCGCCTTTATCGGATCACGCTCAAAGAAGCACCCGCCTTGGTCGTCTTTAGCCCCAAGTGCGGAAATGCTAAATAGTGCGTTTCGATACACGGCTTGCATTGTTGATGCTTCCCTCTGCCAATCCTCGGGGGAGTCTTGGAAGATGCATAGCCGATCAATCCAAATGTAATCGACACCAAAGTGTTGAGTAACATCTATAGCATCCCTGAAGGTCTTTGGAAGATTCTCGACTGGTTGTTCCCGGCTCAAGTCTTCGACAGTTGATTGAAGTAGTCGTAGCAGACCCTCGACAGCCTTCGTACCCCAGCAATAGCTCAACGCTACATATTGAAGGGTAGGGGGACACTCGGTCCCTAGGACAAGACGGAATGTATTTGGTGCGTCCAGCTTGAGTAAACGAGTTGGTCGATACGAAGCCAACGTCTTTGACAGGTTGCATTGGGGATGAGACTCGACACACGTCCTCATCCAGGTCTCCATGATGGACCATGCCTTAGAGTCATGGTTGGACGGTCCGAAGTCAAAGTTCATGTTGTCGTCCTCCGGGTCTAATTAGGTTTAGGACACTGTTAGTCTGCAACTCTTTCTACCATCTATAAAAACGTTGATCTCCCTGGCTGCCTAGGTATGGTTTCCAAAAATGTCTTACCAAATGGGACAAACTCAAATGGGATGAACTCAAATTCTCCTGATGAATTTCCCATGTTAACAAACAGTATTGACCCGTCAACGCTGCGTTCTTGATCAAGTGTCACGTGGAGCACTGAGAAGTAGCCAAGCTTCTGTAATTTAGGGCTGATATCGCTGTTTGGGTACCGGAAACGATTGCACATGGCGCATCCCTCTCGCATCCCGGCCAAAAATGAAGCTCTGTCTTTGTGATGACCGTACACATACTCGTTGGCTCCGTGATGTGTCAAGTCGCCAGTGCCTATTGATTCATCGAAATACTTAGTTACCCTAAGCCCTCATTGAGAATCATCGCGGCGGTAGAAAAGTTGCAGACTGACTGGTCCTATGCAAGCCTGGTGCGTCGTCATTGTCGTCGTCATGATAGTTTGCCATGAAGTCCTTTAGCAACGCAAGCCGCTTGCTGCGACTAGGATCCCACATCCCCTCAAGTCCATCTTTACACACGTTGCACAGCATAATAATCCAAGTAGTCACACGGTCAGAGATTGTACCGGATAGAAAGAGAAGCAAACAGACAAGAAGTGCGGGGCGGAATGATCCCAAGCTTGCCAAGGATCTGCGCTTACTTCTATGGCAGTTGTAACCTCTGATCACCCCACATCAAGGAGATCACATCTCAGCCTTCCGAAAGCCACAACATGATTCCATCAAAAGTTACAACAGAAAAGAAAGCATCAAGCAGCCAGGATGGACAGTGTCTGATGGCGACACCGTCATGTCTCGACGCGCGCGGCTGGCATAGGCAGCTTGAAGTTGATAAAAGATGCTGACTTTGCTGGACTGGAGAAGGACGAGCTCATCACTACCAAAAAGAAATCTAGTCATCTTGTTCCCATAATAGAGGAGCTCAAAGAATACGAATAGTCGAATATAGACGCTCTTAATTGGATGGCTTCTTTCCTCCAGCTTTCTTTTCCTACCCAGACTAAGTGTTATGCGAATTCAACATTTTTAAGCAAGGCTTGAGGGCTTCATCTCTCCTATTTGTCTCATTTGATAATAATAATAACATTGAAAGATGAAGTTATGTAGTAGGAAAGAAGACTAAGAGGAGAGTTGCAAATAGTAATAGTATATACTAGTAGAACATTTAAGAATTGGTAAAGTGAACCCTCTCACTGATCAAGTGTGTCATGTAACGGGACCGCCACGAAAGCAATGCCAACGCTTAATCAGCTATGATGAGATGTCCCAGGTGGTCTTCTCGGTTGCGCAAACCAAGTTGATGACCTTAGAGGAGGATGTTTATGTGTATCGTCAAGTTCCGACAGCCGGGATTAAATGGTCCAACAGATCCCGTATTGGCCACATAAGTTCTTATGTTCCGACCTATCAATAGGTTCGACGTCCATGAAGGTTTGAAATTGCGCACAGAAGTTGAACCAAGATTATGAAGCAACCTTGTTTGTTGGGTGCATTCTGAGAGACTGACGCAACTTTGGAAGGAAAGGGACGACCTAGTTGTCTAGCAGGTTTGGCACACTGGGACCCTGTGTACGCAGGGTCGACCCAGGGGTCAACGAAATTGAGCTTCATCAACTCCTAAGATTGCCAGGCAGGCTGACTAGCTTCATTTACCGAAAGGATTCTTCAGGCCCCAGCCTGACTTCGAGCTCCCGGCATTATTCTGCGGCATGATGTCTGTGGGCTTCCTATTGCGCTTCTCATGCTCCTCCCGAACTACCTCACCGGCCACCGTCTTGTGAAGTTTCCCTTTGCTCTGTGACAAGTGACTTAGAATCGCCATCCTGGGGTAGAATTCAGAAAATGAAGCAAAGTGCTTGAGAATCTCAAGACCCGCGTCCTCCCTCCCGTCCCAAAACGGCATGTGTTTGGCTCCTCTGTACATCAGGTCGCCAAAAGGCCCATTCTGTCTGAACAAGTCTTCCTGGCGTACCTCAAGACTACGAAGCCCTTGTTCGGCCTGATTATTCCACATGGTGGTGCATATGATGACGCGGTGGTAGAACTCCTCACCGCACATGGCTTTGAGCACCTCGATGTTGAACCTGGAGCATCCGGTCAACCTGGTCTCGGTGATCGGGTGGACGTAGATAATGCCGCAGACACTGCTCGCGTATCCCACGATCTCCTTCAATATGCTGAGGTCTGACATCTGCGCGTCTGGATCATCGAAGCCGGGCGTGTCGACTATCTCCAAATCGATGCCTTCTTTCAGACGGTATTTGATGGGATAGGGCTTGCAGAATTTAGTGCCTACGAACAGATAGTGAGAATAGAGGTCTCCGGGAACAATGTTAATGAGTTGCCTTACAGGAATCTGCGCCGTCTCCAATCTCCACGGTCTCATCACAGGCCGCCGCCACGATCGAAGATTTCCCTGCGCCTGTTACGCCGAGGACTAGAATACGTAGTGGTTTCTTCTGAGCGGGTGATTTTGGCTGCAATGAGGCAACTGGAAAGCCCGAGGCCGAGGACATCTTATTCAACTGTTGCTTATGGAATTGCAATGAAGGAGGAGTTGGGAGTTCGGATCAACCAGTAGGACAGCAAGATGCATGACAGCATTGGAAGATGGCTTACAAAAGTGGAAGTGACAGGATTTTATCCAAGTAGCGAGACTCGTACTTACGAAGAAACACATAGACTATGACGGCACTGCTATTCCATTCAGCCAGTTCCTATGCACCGCATTAGATGCTGGTTTTCTGCTCCGCCTCACAAGGCTTTCGTGTGCTGTTAGGCAGACAGGCAGAGTGGCAATGTTGTCGATCTCGGGAACACCAGAGACATATTTAGATTGGCGAAGGCTCATATGACAGGCTGCAGACTGACAAAAGGCCCCCGCAGCCTGATCACTAACGGATACATGCTTAGGTGGTCAGCTCTGCGTAACCCAAACGTGCATGGCTGAAAATCCTTTCAACCTTTGTGGACAGTCACTTGCTCAGCAGTCGCGCTGCCATGTCGTCACATAACCAGTAAACGTGTTAGGACTTTGTACACTGCGATTCCATGTCAGCGTCTGGCGGCCTCACGGCCCAAGCTGCGGTGATGCACCCTGGGGCACATTTTGAGGGCGCAGTCATCTCCAGAGCGCAGTCATCTCCAGCTCCATGGCAGGGGTGTCTGCGCCTTGCCGAGACAATCAAGAAGCTGAGGCTCCGGCGCAAGCTTTTAATATTCTGGGCCGGCAGACACACGTTTTGTTCCTGTTAGTAGTATAAAGGACAGCTATCTTACACCACCAGATATACTTCGACAACAACTGGTGCACGGAGAATTTGAGTTCTGCGCCTTGCCTTAAGTCTGTCTCCCACAAAGTACTCTCAGTCTGAGCAAAACTTATCCGGACCATCTACCTGCGTATCCATACCTCCTCATCCGCAATGCCGACAACCCCAATCCGCCTGGCCATCGTTGGCAAGACGGGCGCAGGCAAGACATCTTTCATCGCCAGAGCCCTGGAACTTGACGATGATAACAAAGAGTACATCGTAGGAGACGGCGTGGACTCGTGTAAGTGCACAATCCGATTCCTTCAATCAAGATGTACTGACACCACATCCTCTCTACAAAGGCACGCAGAAGCTCCAAGCCGCCAGACTCACAGTAGACGGCCGCGAGGTAGAACTGATCGACACCCCAGGCTTCGACGACTCTGGCCACAATGATGGAGATACCCTGTTCAGAATGACCGACTGGCTCATGTCCTCTTACAAATCCAACATGCTCCTCAACGGCGTGATATACATGGAGCCCGTCTCAGAAACCCGAGCAGGCAAAAGCGAACGCGAGCGCATCGCGCTTGTCAGGTCCATTATTGGGAGCCAGTTCATGAACCAGGTCGTTATTGGTAGCTCGATGTGGGACACAGGAAACAAACTCTGCCAAAGGAACGAGGACAATCGGGTCAAGGATGCTGCTTTGTGGGGTGAAATGGTCGGGCCAGACAAAGCGACCGTCAAACACTTCGAGAACACACCCGCGTCGACCAAGGATATTATTCGTCATTTCATGGACGCGTCGAGATTCCCTGCGAGGGCACTGTTGCTGCAAACCGAGCTGGCTAGCAACAATGGCGTCTTGAAGAATACTACGGCAGGTCGTCTCGCGTGGAAGATGAATGAGGATGAGCTTCATCAGCAGGAGGCGAAGATACAATTCACCGGCGGCACTGAAGAAATGAAGCAGAGCGTTGAGAAGAAGAAGACGTTTCTGTCTCGGCTAAAGAAATTCGTTGTGAGTTACATACCCGCAGGATCTCACCTTCAAGAGCAAAGTTTCTGACTTGTCGCAGTCTAATGTAGCCGCAAATTTTGTAGCCGGTGGCATCGCTCAAGCATTGTGTGCGATCATGTAGCGCGAGCGCGTCTTTGGCCGTAATCTGTCGACAGTACAATGCGACTTGACTATGTATTATGCGAGCCTGTTAAGACAGATATTTTCCTTGATCAACCACATCGAGAACTACAATGTGAAGGCGCGCTTCCCATTCTAGTTAGTCGTTTGCGAGGTTACTTTTGGTTAGGCGGGTACGAGATGCTGTGCCGTCCGCCAATCAAGAGCCGCCGCCCAGGTAGGCTGCCAAGGTTGATTGCTCTGAGCTGGGCAAGTAACACGCCCATGGGCAACGGAATCACTAGTACCTACTTGCTTACTTGTTCGCTAACCGATCCTTCGATTGTGAGGATCCCAAGATTGAGGCTGGACACGCTGCCTGTGCGGCTGTCTCGTAAGTATCTAACCCCTTCTGGACTGAGATTGTGATCGAACATGGCACGCGAATAGTGAGAGTCGATGTCAAAGCTGCGAATGAAGGGAGTATAAATACGAGCGGGAGGCCTTCATGGTGATGGGCCCCGATCAACTCATCAAACATTGAATCAACCATACCGGTACAAAGTGACATAGCTACGGAGATCCGGTTCCTCTTCTTCTTCCTCCCTCTGCAATTCAAACCCCAGAAATCTCTCGAAACTACAGAGAATATGGCAGGCATCTGCCCTCTCCAAAGCATTGCCAACTGCACCGTGACAACTTGTCCCCTCAGTTGTGCCCAGGTGGACTACCGGCCCACGCGTGCTGGAAATACCGTTTATGCTGCTGCTTTTGGCCTGCTTCTTATTGCGCAGCTCGGACTCGGCATCAAGCACAAGACCTGGGGATTCATGGTCGGCATGATCTGTGGTCTCGTTCTTGAAGTTGTTGGATATGCCGGCAGAATTATGCTGCACGACAACCCGTTCAACTTCAACAACTTCATCATGTAAGCCCCCCCCCCCTCTGGTGAATTGTACATTCAGTTCAAAATTGAGAAGAGACTCCTGACAGCCTTCATAGCTATCTTGTACCTCTTACAATTGCTCCCGCCTTCGTCGCTGGCGCCTTTTACCTCTGCCTGTCCCGCATAGTCATCGTCTACGGCCAGAACATCTCCCGCTTCAGCCCCCGCACCTATGCAATTGTCTTCATGGCAAGCGACTTCGTCTCGCTGGTCCTCCAAGGCGCCGGTGGCGGGCTCGCAGCCACAGCCGATGATCACTCCGGGAGCGAGAGAGGGCGGGCCATCATGGTCGCTGGTGTTGTGTTCCAGGTCGTCTCCCTTCTTATCTTCATGGGACTGGGCTTGGAATTTGTGTCACGCCTGCGCCGCACGACAGTTGGGAGCGCCAGGGACACTCGCTTCGCACAGCTAAGGGACACGAAGAAGTTCACTTGGTTCCAGTATGCGCTCGGTGCGGCTGTTGTGCTCGTCTTCATCCGCTCGGTATACCGTGTCGCAGAGCTGCAGCAAGGTTTCAATGGACCCATCGCGAATGACGAGGTGTCTTTTATGATCTTGGAGGGGCCGATGATCTTCTTGGCAGTGCTTGCAATGACGGCGTTGCATCCCGGCTTTGGCTTGGGCGGCCAGTGGAGCAGTGCGGCTTGGTCGATCAAGCAGTCCAGAAAGGCTGCATTTGCCATGAGCGGCTCGTCCATAGACGGCATTCACATGTGACAGAAGCATAACCCTTGAACTCATTCAGCTGAGAGCAGTGCAGAGTCTCGAATCAGGTATTCTTCGTCGAGTGCTTTGGTCTCTGACGAGGTATGTGTATGAGCTGAATCGGCAACACAATTAGGAACAGCAAGCGTCGTCTTTTGTAATTGTACTGGCCGTAGGAGCATAAGCTGGAAACCCCTGAGGGCATGTCATACTTTTCGCTTTATACTTGTGACGATCAATGTCGGAAAAATTAATCACATCTTTATATCTTTATATACTCGGTGATTGACTGCCACTCTCCCGATAGCCCCCACGGTTTCATCCAAAATACAGCTTTAAGCGTGCCTGGGTAAGCCGGGCTGGGCACGATGTTGTGGTCGAACCTCCGAACACCAAAAGGCATCTCGCCCTGCCCATCGATCCGTGACATATCATCAGGCAGGACGAGGCCGTGCAGTCGCGAAGACTCATCTGGCAACCCCTGCCCTTTCAAATCCCTTTCTTCCAGCTCAATCACTCGTTTGGCAGTCAGGTAGGCGTGATGTGCGTTCCACAGCCCTTCCCGCAGAGGCGCAAATCGCAGTAGTTCCAGCGCGCGTCTTCGTGTCGCGGGATCGCGGCATTTAAGCGCGGCATAGTATAGAGGCCCCAATATTTGGACTTCGAAAGATAACGGCTGCGGTCTTGCCATTTCCAGACCCGCACGTGTCTTGGCGACTTGCTCCGCATGGTGCACAAGCTCGTCGAAGTCGGCAAGGTAGAAGTCTGTGGCCGTCTCGCCAGCTGTGGTGCAGACTCGTAGCCAGATGTAGATGACTTTGTAATGTACCAAAAGTAGGCTGAGCGCGTCCTGCTTCACTGGCTTGTCTCGGGCCTGCATTCGATCCACCAGTCTGCCTAGCTGGTCGCGCCACGCGCCCAGCCTTGTTTGAAGTTTGGCCTGCTCAACCAAGTCATCGACGTCAACTTGGAACGTTGCGACCTTGAGGCAGGCTCCGCCAATGAAACGGATGCAGGCATCTGAGACCTCGATGAGCCGCCGTCTAGAATCGGCAAGGTCTTTGTGAGGAGAGTCTTCTTCAGCTGTTGGAGCGTAGATTGGCGGAGTTGTTCTGCCGGCGAGAGAACTAAGGACACTCAGACCTGCAAACACCGGAACGACGTGATCTTCGATAGTTTGCAGATCGCTCTTCGAGATATCGGATCCTAGGTCATGGTCTGCGTGGCTGTTGCGGCGGGCTGCAGCTAGGATGTTTAGTCCACTTTCAACGTGAAGCAATGAAGATTCAACATTGCCTCTGAGGAAGTCGATACACGTGAACAGGAGGCAGCAGACCAAAGGTACCAAATTCGAGTTGGGACGCGCTTGAATCCGAGCTGACAGGCTCCTTATTGCTTTGTTCCACTCCTGTTGAGCCTCGGGGTTGGCACTGACATAGCCTTCCGGACGTCGCAAAGATGATTCGACGTCACGATAAATGTTGCCGATGGCGGACACAGCATGACGAACTGATGGTTCAGAGTGTGATAGTTGCAATACAAGCCTGCTCCAGAAACTTGAATCGAATTGTCCGTCCAGGTTCGCAGCAAGGTTCTGGTGGAAGAATTCAAGGCCTCGAGCATTTACAAAGAATGTCGGTTGGCTCTGCACAGGAGGCATATATACCGTGATTACATTTCGGCGTGTTGGTGCTGCACGTGCGGTGTTATACTCGCACTTTCGACTTCCAACGGCGCAACGTCGACAGATAGGTTTTGCTTCATCGCATTTCACTCGACGAGCTTTGCAAGTGCTGCAACCGGTTCGAACCTTGGACGTACTTTCTCGGGTTCTCTTGGGCGCAAGATCCGGTCCGAGGGTCATGATATGATACTGCGACGAGGAAGAGGCTCGTCATTAAAGAGCTGCTAGGATCAAAGAATCCAAGACATCCGGCGGCGGGAGGAATCAGAACAGAGAACGTCTGGAAAGGCTGGATTTCGAAGCTTGAATATTCGAGGTGAGTCCAGGCAGCCCGTGTCGTGGTTGTCGATCAGTCAGAGGTCAAGCCAGGGACGCTCTTTACTAGCGGCTTTCGCGTGGTAATGACGCGTATTTATATGCTGCGCCACAGTGTTTAGCATCCTCTAAACGGCACTATGTAAGCATATTGAAATTCCGTGAGCTTCAGTGGTGCGGGAGGAGACTGTGTAAGCGCTAAAAGGCATGGTCCCTTTATGTATGAAGTCTATGCACGTCTCGTAGGATTCTTCCGTTCACTGTCCCTCTCAACCAAGCGCTCAATCCACCAACTCATTGGCGACATATAATGTGATTCCAGCTCCATTATTTAGCACTGGCGAGCTGACTTGAGTGCCATTCATGAAGTTGATGTGGTTTCGTCCAAGCGAAAAGGCCAATATGCGCGCAAAGACCCAGGTTTACCCATGACGCCGCGCTGTCCAGAGCCTGGGACGTGCTAGGCAAAATTCTGGATCCAGTGAACTGGAGTTCGCCGCTCCGGTGCGTCTGCGCTCCAGGGACTTGAAAATACTTAGTGCCCTAGGGAGCGTTCCCAGGCTAACTTGAAAAACAATGCAAAGGTATAGATCACCCAGGTGGGATGGACTGATGCCACGGGTTCTGAATTGCTTGACTCGTACCAGAAAACGCCGGATATTACATGTATTACAGGAAAGGCTCGCAGGGTTATGCGGGAGGGAGCTCTGACCGTGGATTCAAGCTGGAAGATCATCTTTAACTACGGGGAAAGGGCATCCCAGGGCAGATCAGACATGAGAGTGACTATAGAAGATAAAGGAGTCAGCTCTTCCAGTAGACCACCGAGGGGAGCCACAGGCCAGGCAAACTATCCAGATGCATGTGCTTCACACAGGAGCTTTACCTCTGTTGACCAAAACCTGCCATGTCACGAGCGAAATACATTCAGAGCTCCCTTCGACTCAAGCTTCCTAATTGTACGTCACAGATATGTGGACATGACAGCAACATTAGGCTGAACCAGGTTCATTTGGTGAAACAAGAAGTGCTAGTCTCATCACAGTGGAATGTGTTCCACCCAGATCATTGGCTGAGTGCTGGCTGAGTCCACGGATTTATAACTTAAACTCTCACGCGAAGAAGTCTACTAGTCAGCTTCTACTAGTCAGCTCTCCTTCACTGAAAGGGACGTGGGGAAATGCCAATTGAACAGCTCACAAGTCGCTTAAGTGTTCCACAGTGGACCACTAGACTCAAATTATGAACGTGGCAATTTTCCAGTCACTAAAAGGCGTGTGTTACAAGTAATTTGGATATTTCTTGCTTTGGTTCAGATTACAACCATTGTATTCTCCCAGTCACTTCAACACGTAAAGCTAGCGACAATATCCCATTTGCTTGCTCATGTTGCTCTGTTCGAAAGTTTGTAACTAGGGCTCCAACCAACAGTCTGATAGTAGTCACTAATTAGACTTCATCAATAATAGATGAAGATGGTGTTGTGATTCATACCATTGACTTTGTATAAATTTCGCACTTGGTTCTGTCAGGACGCTTCTCTTCCTTTCTTTCCCTTCCCCATCAGCAAGAGAAACCAGAGCAACACAACACAACAGATTCGACAAAGAAGAGAAGCACCTGCGATAGGGGCCAGAGAATCCCACCCATCACAAACAAATCCTTCAGACCTCAACCTACCAGACAAATCAGAACAAACAGACAACATCAATCCAGTGAGGACCGCCCAATGCCAGCACAATCTGATATTTTCTTTGTTTTAAAAGCATCCTGGCCTAACTTGGACAAATTGCTGACTCTTTCCTGTGCAGAAAGGATGTGCACATGGTGGTACCAACGTCTCCGTTCTACATTTTGCCACCATACCTTTGGTGAAACTGAATTGCGTACGTGGATATGTCAGGTGGCCCGTAACCTGGGCGGCTACGGATATTGTGGAGACGTCCGTAGGGTCGCCGACGTATCGGAGGACATAAATATGTGGTGCGATGTATGTCAACCTCCGGATTGACAGCCCGGAGATGACAACTTCACCTAGAAGCACTACGACTCCTGCCCTTAACTTCTCCCTGGATTACCTGTGAGGATTAATGGCACTGGGCATTTTTGGAACAGGATAAATAGCCAAATGATAATTAACATTTGCTATTAATACCCAACAACATTGCTTATCTCATGTGAAAGATGAAATGCCAATGCATTACATCACAGTGATTCACATGTAGTGTGGATTGTATAAAGTCTAGTATGTGCCCAGTTGTGTTTCTAGACAAGTATAATATATGACTGGTAACATTAATCATGGGATAATTTGATAGTCTCAATGGCAAGGCAGTTGCTGTAAACCTGAGTCAAGACCTATTACTAAATACTCAAAATACCAAAGAACAAGGCACGTATTAAAAAGGTTTAATCTTACAGGGGTTTAGATATCTTTGACTGGTTAATAAATGGACACCCACTGCGTACATGTATGTGGGTGTGGTTTGGATTGGGATTTAAGAGTTTCAATGGACGCGGGTGTGGGGATGAGAAAGTGAGTACAGGTGCTCTCGCATTCCCAGATTGTGCACCATGAGATAGCCTTATCGGGGATGGCCTCTCCTCCTAACTCTCCTCCTGAGCCTTGTCTTCTTAGTCCTGAACGTGGAAGGTCTCGTACCTCAGGCCAAAATTACTCCCAAAGGAGCCCTGGGTGCGCATTGTTCCCGCAAGGCATTGCGGAGAAGATCTGATACGTCTATCACGCACGCCCAGTGATTATGCCAGCATATAGTCTGATCTCTGATAGACCTTGGAAGCACTAAATGGATGCTCAGCCGGCCTAGGGGCGCAAGTGTGTTTGGCTCTACGGCCGTAATGAAATCTAGGTTCCCTAGGGTACCTCTGGCGGCCGGGCCAAAAGTACTTAAGCCATGCGGACACCAAGTCCCACCCAAAAAATAAATTGAATTCTGACTACCTCATACAACCTTGAAAGTTATTCTTGCTTTCAGGTATTGGCCGTGAACTCTGCGGCAACCCCGTAACGACGACGAAAAGCGGTGCCTCGGCTTAGACACGAGGATTCAAAGGGTGTTTGTCGAAACTGAACCCTTGGGGCAAGTCATCCCCGGCGGGCCACCTGATGCGATTTGAAGTTGGCTGTGCGGCAAAGCTGGATCATCGGGAGCTCCGATGCTAGAGCCATCACAGCCTGAGGTGCTGTGCCACCACGACGGCCGCGCATTTCACCGATGATGCGCACGAAATGCTTGAATGGCATTGAGACAACGATTGGAATTTCTTTGGTTGAGAATGCGACCTAAGGCTTAAGGCTTGGACGACAGATCGAGTACATCGTCACTCAAACAACAAGAGAAGTTCCAGGCCTGTCCCTCCTTATGGTTCTCTCCACAACCAACTCACCCCTTCCCACGAGAAAGAAAAGAAAGGAAATCAGCTCACAACCACATATACAGAAGGCACCGGCGTCGCTCTGCAGCCAGTGATGATGAGATCGTCGGCACCGTGAACAGGTTGTGCGAGACGAATCGTACTGCTTCTGTGCCGAGATCTGAACTGAGGCTGTTTCAAAGAGGCAGACGCTGCAAAAAGTATGCGTCAGCCTAAGCTGACGTCTTGTATGTACATTCAGATCGTAACAATTCTCTTCACCCAAGCGATCGGGATCACCCTCATTTCGCATGTCAGACATAAAAGGTTTCTCAATCACGCATACCTGTGGCCAGAACACGCTCGATGATGACATGCTCTTGGAGCATGCAGGCAAAAGCAGTCGGCTAGATGGCCATTGCTACCAGCCTGAGTGTACTGAGACCGTGTTGCCACAGGGTGTGCTGAACGCGCCGGGGAGCTGACAAGCGTCTAGCGTGGGATGGGCGGGACACCAGTTGGAAGTGAAGACGATGAATAGGGGCAAGAACAGGAATCATGTGGTGGGGAGAGCTGCATGAAGGCGCTGAGGTGTGTGATGAACGCAGTTGTGCAAGTCGAAGCGCAGGCATGTGTGTGTACCCGGAGTTGTGATGATGGCGATTCGGGATGGAAGTGAAGTGAAGGAGAAAGGAGAAGTAAAAAGGAGAGGAAGTTTGTGATGATGAGGAGCCAGACTTGATTATGATTGAAAAAACAAACCGCTGTCCTGGCGTCATCGTGTTGGGAATCAGTTTGATGCAGGTACGATGGGTGGTCGGCAGGACCGCATGCATCAGGGTGGCATGACCGCGAACATGAGCCCCGTCATGGTTTCCAGCACTCACAGAACAATTAGAGCAGGAAGCCAGCAGCCACGAAGACTCGGCTGTCCCTAGCAGCTGCACTTTCCCGAGATAATTCAACCATGGATAAGGAATTCGACGAGCCGCGCCGATTTCTCTTTGAACCCCGAGAACAGATGGCAGGCATTTGATTCATGCACGGGTTCAGATGCGAACAGATTGCCTGGATTGCTGGAATATGCCCATGGAAAACCTCCAATAGAACTAGCTCTTGAAGGAAAACCTCTTAGCACAACACCCCCGATGGAACGTCCTCCGACGGAACGACCTCCGATAGAAAGCCTCGTTTAAGGTAAGTGCAAAAAGAGTGAGCAAGCCGGAGGAAACTCTGAAATCTCGTCATCGGATGTTTGGGGAATGGGCTGAGGCTTCTTATTTCAGGTCTGGAGGGTCAAGTCTCGGTTTTGTAAACTTCAACATCGAGAGTCTTTTACATTTTCGCCGCTTATCTACAGGTAGTTGTCCCATAAGAGGTGACTCAGATGAAGCCTGCACTTCCGCCCTGGCCGAACCACCAGAGGTCAGTCAGGTCAGGTCAAGCCCCATGCCAAGTACATACAGGGCGAGGAGGAACTTTGACGGACGAAGGTTGGGTCGGGGCGGTTCATTATATGGCTGGGCAGTAAGGGGAGAAAAGGACTCCAATATTTTCAAGCTCGTAATCCCCGAGCAGGGCGATGGACGAGGTGGACCCGTAGAACTCGATCACCCACGTGTGCTGGTCGACATCTGTGTCTTCCTCAAATGCACCTAAAACTCGCTCACAGCTCTTAATGTTGTGGTGAGACACATGGTTTGTCACACCAGGCAGTTGAAGTGCGGTTTTTGCATGGCGCACACATCACCAAAACAAACCACAACGGCCCTTCAAGCTTCAACAAACGGTCGGTCATCGCAGGCGTACTCTCTTTCGCTGGGGGAGAAAAATTGCTTAAAAGGTCAAAAAGACCCTCCGAAGAGTCAGAAAATACCTCCGTCTTTTGCAGACCGTCGCTGATATTTTACTGGTTGCCGGCTCGGTTTGAATGTGGGATCATCGGCGTAGATCGAAACCTGACGCCTACCCAAATCGGCCACCTTGCCGGAGGTGATTGCCTGACCAAGTTTATTATTTATGTAGTTGCTAGGTGGCATGGGACCGTATCTTCAAGTGAAGTCTAGCTGCAGTATAGGTCCTGCCACGAGGCGCCTGGAGACTCGCCTGCATCGAGGAGCCTCACTCCTGCTATACACTGCGACATGATTCTCCATCACCAATTGAATAACCCAAGGAAGATTGGCCTCGTATCATCGCATCAGAGGAATCTCTCAACCTGCTTCTCACTCCAATCCCAAAACTTGCGCGTCAAGTCGACGCCACCCTCGCTCTCCGGTCTGGCCGCCTGCTGCAAGTCCTCGCAGATCGGCCCGACGCGCCCCCATGGGAGCACATAACTTCCAGGTCTCGCAACCTCGGGGGACAGGCCAGCAAACAGCTGGGTGTACGCACCGTTGACCGGGTGGTAGTGCATGAGAAGGACCTGAAGCCTAAACAGGATGCCCTGCTGACTGAACAGATCCGTCCTCAGGTTTCCAGGGTTGAGAGGCACGCCCAAGACGCCGCTGAACCGCTTTGAGAGCTCAACACCGTACGCCCACACGCCCACTTTGGCAAGGCCATACCGCTCGATGCTCAGCTTGGGGCGGTGGTAGTCCAGGTTCTCGAGGTCGAGACCAAGACCCCGCTCCTTCTCGTAGTAGAATTCGGCCGCAAGCGAAGACACAAAGACGACCCGAACCTCGTTCGCATATGAGCCTTTATCTGCCGCTGTGGCCTGGAGCGTCGGCGTAAGTAGCTTGGTGAAAAGAAATGGGCCCAGGCACATCACGCCTAGCTGCTTCTCATAGCCCTGCGCTGTGGTTTCCATCTTCTTGTCATCTGCAGCCATGTAACCAGCATTGTTGAATAACACATGGAGCTTAGTCTCGGCGGAAAGGAAGCGCTCTGCCGATGCCTTGACTGAGTTCAGATCGGCAAGGTCCAGATGCAAAAAGACCAGCTCGCCCTTGGAGGCAGGCTCGGCTTTCTTGATGCTCGCAATAGCGTTGCCCTCTTCTCGAGCTGCTATGTAGACTTTTGCATTCTTCGAGTACAGGATCCGGGCAAGCTCCAACCCCATTCCCGATGTCGAGCCTGTCACTATGTAGACCTGTCCGTTGTCAACTCCACGGGTTTTTCGATGGGCTCAGCAACGCAAATGACCTTGCCTGTTAGGTTAGGCACATCCTTCTCCGTGAAGGCGGGTCTACCGGGGAACATCTGCGCCCAGAGACTGGCAAATGATGGCGCCATTGTTGGTATTTCTTACGAGTGGATTAAAGAACAGAAGCAAGAGAGGTGTCGGACTACGGGGCACTATTATCAGCAGGCTCGAGAGGGATGGAAAGAAGCATGACCTTGGGCATGTCAGGTCATCGGGAGGTGAGAATATAACAATTTTAAGAGTTCAGTCCATGAAACTGTAGGACCGTCGCAGCCCAATCAACTGAGAGCATTGGGCTGTTGGTTCCCTTTCAGGAAAGGGCACCAACGTGGCCAAGTCTCGGGTCCACCCATAACCATGGCGATGGTGGCATTGTAAGCATTGCCGATATTACGCAGTCCTCTGATTGTGGTGCGCTCCACCAGGGTCGGGCGGCATGCCACAGATACGAAAGTAGTACCAAGCGATGCAAGATAGTCAAGATATGCGGGACGAAGAGCCTCAGGATGATCAGACGGCTGCTGGTTGAGTAAACTTACTATAATGGCAAAGACGCCGATGACGGTGCGCCCACAAATTAGGTGGTGTACAACATTTGCACAGCACTAGCGTGGTTTTGGAACGATTGATTGCATATATGCGATCAATCGTTCCGCAGCTGTGATATGCATTCAATCGTTCCAAAACTTTCAAACTTGATGCACCTGATAAGTTGCATGGAACATTTGCAGAGCAACACAAAGTACTGCCAACACATGGAGCGGTTGAAATCAGCGAATCTTCAGAACCACTCGTTACGTTCTCGGCAACCGATCTACTCTAAGTCAGGAGTCTAACAGAAATAACACCTTCACTCACACCAGCTATATGGATGCGCACCTTTCAGAGTCAAAACACGACAAACACATCCTGCACAATCCACTAGCAGTTTGCCCTCCAGCTTGCTATCAGTAAGCCTTTAGCCACAATCACTCCTGATCCCATCCTCGCTGTCGCTGTCAACCCGGGCAGCAAACCGGCCACGTGGATGGTGGTCACTATCATTGCCGCCAGCCGGCAAGTCACGGTGGCATGGCGTACCTGCTGACAACTCGGGGGTCCTCAGCGCTGGAATGAACGTCTCGGTCGGCGTTCCGGTCTGTTGCTACTCAAACGAATAGCCACAGTCCGCTCCCTCATCGTCTTCGGGGATGAGACTCCCGCCAGGGGAGGGTGTCGCCTCCGAACCTTGGGTAGCTGGCGAGGGCGCCGGCGCGCGGGGGAAGCTCCGGGGACAGCTGTGCCAGAAGGCGGTGTACGCCGGCGGTGAGTTTGCGGGTGACCGAGCCCACTGATCGTGATACAAACTGGGTATAGGTGGTTCACGGAGGGAGCCGTGGGCTCCGGTGGTAATGCCCTCGCTCTGCGGGTGAGAAGTGGTGCTGGAGGACACACGGCCCCGGCTCGTGGTTGTCCGCGTCAAGTGCTCCGGCCTGGTTGTGTCGTTCCTGCTTGCCAATAATATGTGGATCAGATCGAGACACTCACCAATGTTGTCAAAAATGCCGAGGAGAACGAGAAGTAGTGCTTCCTGGCGAGGTGAGGCGTCCATGTTCGAGGATCCGTTGAAAAGGTCAGCCCAGGGACAGTCTGGGTTATCGCAAGACAGAGAGTGGACGGCGCTGTACAACCGTCTGATGAAATCCTGCTCCTCCCTCATCGCTTCTAAGGTGGAATTAGTATCCATCGTGTACAGAATATTGAGTCTTCTCCAGTGATGGGAAGTCTTCGTGTGTGGCGCAGAATCGTTTGGGGAGGAAATTCTGTGGAATAGCACAAGCGGGATGTCTTGTATTTTAGTTAGGCAAAACAATTGAATGAATAGGACAAATCAAGCGAGAGTGGAATGTTCAATCATACTGTTTGTCGTAAAGTTTGTGGGACTGGATTGAATGCGATGGAGTCACGAACATTCATACTGATTTTGCCTCCAGATTCTGGGAGTCATAAAAGGAAAATAAGTTCCACCGCCTTGACAACAATTCATTCGACAAGTCAAGCAGCTTGTTCCTGAAGTCAAATAGAAACCTTAGGTAGTTGGCCAGCACGTTCCGAAATTATTCTCTACAAAGATTGCATATTCCGTTTGAATCACGATGACATCTCACTCTTGATAGAATCCAAGGGTTCATTATTCGGTGGAGATCTCACAAGGCCCTGAAATGTACGTTTCTCCATACATGAACTTATGAGTCATCTTACTCCACAGTCTTCGCTTGATCATAGCTTTATTGACTGTTGGCAGCGTTTCTAGCCAGAAGCTGGTCTCGGTTCACATGCCCAGTACTCCTCGTAGAGCGCTGGTCGACGAAGGCTGAAAGGATGTTCTGATCCCGTGTCACCATGATGAGAACATGCATGGATACTGACGTATGGCCAAAGTAACCTTGCGTGGTTTCCGACATCATTGTTTGTGACGCGCTTGAGGCTGGATGTGCTGCCAGGTCTGGGCGGTATCTCGTCAAGCTCTGGGGCCATCGAGTCATCGTCTGAATTCCTTGGGCCTTTTGTCCCTGCGCTGCCGTGAGCCGTAAACGTTTTCGGACCGATGTGTTTAGCAATCCTCGAAAACATGAGACCCATCTTGTCGTGTGTCCTTTTTGGGCTGGTAAACTCTCCTTGGCTCGAGGTGCGGAATTTCTGGAGGAATGCTGACGAAGTTTTCGATGTTGGCTTCTCAGGATTCGCTTGGTGCGCCACCGTTCTCAATTCTATTGGCATGGTTGTCGACTGGTTCGGCAACTTAACAGCTGGAAAACGTTACTGTGTGTAAATGGGACACTTCTGGCCTCATCAACAAAAATGCTGTCCAGGAGCACTTGTGCTCCAGTCTGTTCAGGCGCCCGCTAATGTATTGAATCCTCTGTTGCCCTTGAACGCAGTCTTCTGTTAGTGATTTGCAAACTGGGCATTGTGACTCGGTCTCAGTCGAATTGAGAACCTTGGGCTTCTTTCACCTCAGGCTGTGTCAATCCTCAGAGTAACCTCACAAAAGTACAACAACCATGCAAGGACTCAAGTTTTCACAAGGAATCGAACTGAGACAATGACTTTGTAGCATTCAATTCAGAATTGAGTCGGACAAAGTACAGTAAAACATTGGTTCCTGATATGAGCAGCTGTGGGTGGTACCTAGGTAGAGAACCAGGGGTTGGATGTCTTGACAAGATCCAGATTCTTGCTCAAGGCAGCAGCTGGAAGACAAAGAGTGAGGGGTGAAGTGCAATCACAGGGAGAGGGCAGTCGCATTCACATTTCGCACATGCGACAGGGCTGCCTGAACAAGGCCATCCCATTTAAGACCAGCACATCACTTGATTTACCAACCCAGTAGCTTGATTGTCAAGGCGGCACAATTTAAATTGCACCAAACTAACAAAATCGCAGAGCCGTGTGTTCAAGTGGGAAGTGGTCGAAGAAAAACAGCGAGGCATCAGATGATGCTACAGAGGGGAGGTGATGTCGTGGGAGATCCTACGCATCTTATAAACAAGAAGGCAGCTGGATTGTATAATTCAGCTGAATTTCCTGGTCGGAGCAACAAATCTGATCAGTGTGGGTGGGTTGAATTATTACATCACTGAGAGAGATGTGAGGGAACAGCGAGGGGAGCCTGCGGGTTAGAATGATGTATTCCGGCTGAACTCAACCGTGAGTAAGATCCCTTCCGTCCGATGTGCTGCCTTAACAATCGAGCTCTGGGTTCTTTTTTTGGCCCGTTTTAAATCTTTCCAAGTAGTCTCTAACAAGAAATACTGAGCCAGAAGGTGGGTCTCATTGGTAACTTGATGGATTTCCACCTGATTCTACACTTAACCTGCGCAAACTTTTCATAGACCACCATGGTCAGGCGCATCCTTGCCGACACAGGGTTTCCTGGAAGTGACGGAAGTGACAGTAGCCACCTCAAGGTACTCAGGAGATCTGCATCGCATGCCGTACTAGTCAGAGTTGCCATGTAGTAGACACAAAGCTGAACAAGGACGTTCCAGATTACCAGTGTCACTGATGGTCCAAATGCTCAAGCTGACCATACTAGCGACCTTGTCCTGATTGTTGCTACCAAAACAGCAGATGGAGCACTGCACTGCGATAATAAGTAGCCCTGGTGGCTCCATGGACATAATTAAAGCCTTTGTAGCCAGTTACTAGTACCCCTTCTCAGACTTTGGGCGATACGCTCCAAGGGATACCTTCTCGAGCTTACCTAAGTATAGCAGAGAAGCTGCTCAGATACCAGCCTATCAAGACTTGCTTGGCAAGTCCAGTAAGTCGATAGTTTTCCTCCTGAAGCCACTGATTGCTGTTGGACTCGCCGACTTTCACTTGTGTTCTGACGACCATGACTGCCACGACATGAGCAATAGTTAGTCAGAGAGGAGGGAAGTGAAAGAGACTCGTGGTCTACTGATATCACACACACAGGCAGGTAGGGACTCAAATGCAGTCGAGCCTTTTACAGTAGCATACTGGCCTCTTGTGATGAAAGATGGTATACGGGTTCTTAGGCACGACCGAGATCCAACTTGGGCGCCCAAAAGTCCACCCCTCAACCGATGTTGGCCCAGCGTGCGTGAATCATCGCAGTGCTTTCCTCATGAGTAATTACGTTGAAGTTTACTCCCACCTGGCTGAACAAGACTTTTATTATTTGTAAACGAGCCTGCGTAATTTCTGTTTCGTCTTGAAATCGACCTCTGAAAGGCGCAGTTGCCTCCGCAGGGGAAGTCAGGTAGTTCGAAGCAAAAGTGACCTCTCTTAAGTCACGATTATACATCCGACATTCATTCCGGAGGGCCTGGAAGACATGAACATAGAATTCAAGCACGCCCCAGCCGTCTGGAAATTCAGGGTAGAACTCGGCCGGATCGGAGTTGCCCCAGTAGTCGATCAGGTGCAGGCGAGCAAAAGACGGCGGCAGGAGGTGCGGCAGCTGCAGGGCGACGGCCGGATCCGCGGACCCAAAGAGCCAGATACACTCCGTCGTCAAGTCCTTCAGCCTGGTCATCTGGTTCAAGGTCGACAACGAAGACGGGTAGCTTTTGCGTCGCCAACGGCCTTTGGCCGGGTGAGTCTCCGGAGACGTCGTTAAGGATAGAGTTTCTAACGTCTTGGAGACATTGAGGAGAGCCCCTGGGATTTTCGGACGCGGGTGCGGAAAAGAGAAAAAGTCAATGTGCCTAGCTGATCCGTCCCTGAACTCAGTCCGGAGCGATTTAAGCCTCGGAAATGCCACTATGGCTGACATGTCGTCCTGTGGGTTATCACCGCAAAAGACAAGCATCTCCTCCAAGTTCTCTGCGAGAGGCTTTGAGTCTTTCCATGGCGTCTGGAAGTTCGTCTTGATATATGCGAACTGTGGAGGATGCTTTACTTCGAGGCGGCGAAGCAGGGGCGAGTTCATAAAAAGACCAGCTAGGATGATCTCGGTGCGAAGACGGTCACCTTCACCATTATGGTCGTCAATGGTAAGGGACAGCAGATCCTGGAGAAAGTGGTGGCCGTAAGGTCGAATGCTGCCTTGGGATTTCCCCGGTTCGCCGAACACATAGCTCCGAAGAAAAGGCATGACTGCATCGGACTCAGGGCAGACATTAAAACCGTCAAGGGGAACACCTCTCTGACCCCCACTCCGCATGAACAGCCACTTGATACGCGGGCACAGTGCTAACACAGCGCCAAGGAGCTTGCAGTCCTTCAGAGTGTCTGGGCCACTGATTTCCACTGAGAGTTTACGAATTAGCGATTTCCAAGACCTGGGAAGTTGCAGTCGAGGAACAGATACCCCGCTTGTGCTGCAAACATGGGCGTTTGACTGTTTCAATATGGTGAAGAGATTGCTGGACGATTGAGAGTATCATTTATGCAAGAGGAAATACTGGAACGGAGCCGCCGGTTTCACCAAATCGAAAAAGAGTCCGGCCTGTGAATGAACCTTGCAAGGACAGGTTTCGCAAGTAGAGGCTCGAAAAAGTGATATAGTCAAGGACAAGAGCAGGATACTTACAGAGCTCAGCGATGTCGTGGTCGAGGCGGTCACATGGCCACTCGTCCTTGATTGAATTCCAACGCTCCGCGATCACTGTAGCTTCCTCGTGTAGCAAAGCTGCGCCCGAGCCCGGGTTGACAGGTTCTCCCCGCAAGATGCCAACCCAAGCCAAAGACCGGACCATTGGGCGGCGATCTGGTCGTCTGGCGAGCGCGCGGAAGAAATGAAACAACTCCCTCCGGTCTCTGATGAGTGAGCTGCGGTAAAGGTAGGGAATGACAAGGCCATGGAGCTCTTTTGAAGCTAGGCAGGCGTTCGAGAGACTGGTCCGACATTCCACGTGGCTTGGTCTGACGACGGGTCTGTGGGCGCTGGATTTGTACGTGGTGAGAGGCCCATCCGGGCGCAGCTGATCCAAGATGCCCATGAATATGTCCTGGGGGAGATCCGAGAGAGATATTGTGCTTCCGCCGTCGTTTCTGTGTTTTGGCGGCTGCGCACCTGTACTTCCGGCTTCATCTGGGGGCTCTGCCATGGGCACTGCGAGCGGCGCAGAACTGCTCTGCCCTGTCCCCACGGAATACCTCTCTCGCTTCCCTTGAGGCACGATTGCATGTATGATCAAGTATTCGGTGCTGTGGAGCCAGTGGCTGCCATATGCAGAATTTGGGAGATGGGGGGAATTGACGTGAAGTCAACGTCAGAAGTTATGTTGGGTTGGGTTGGGTTGGGCTTGGGGAGGGGGGGGGAGAGGGGGAGGGGGGGAGGGGGGAAGGGGGGCTGGAGAGGGGACTGATTGCTGCCCACAGTCATCTGGCCAACCTGAAAACTTCCGCATTCCGGTCCAAGTAACACCGCAGGTTACCCATCTCCATTTTCTTTCATATAAGAAGTTAGAAGGGTGTTGCATAGTAGTGTAGGCTGCATATTGATTGCAGTAAGTCATGACCCCTTTCTTATTTCATGGGTCCTTGGTCTGATCCAACACTATCTCTCTTCCAATGTCTAGCATTGCATGATTATCTTTTCGTTTCTTCTATTACTGCATACAAGCAAACCAGGAGGGAGTCTTTAGATGCCGGGCAGTTATTAATATTTTACATGGATAATATGTACAAGACATTACATATGTACGAAGAGATGCGCAGTCTGACCCCTCAGGATCCAACGACTGACTATCGAGACTTGCGCACCAAGTCATCCACCTGCGCAGTGATGCTCACCATCGGGAACGCCCTCCTGTCCCCAGCATTAGTGCCCTCCACGATCGGATCCGCAAAGAACTCCTCGAGGCTGAACAAGGCGTCGGGCCCGATCTGGACGGCAGCAGGGACCTGGCCGCCCTGGGCCTCGGGGACGCCGTTGGAGACCAGGCCCAGCGTCTCGGCGCTCTCCCACCTCCCGTCCCGCGACCTGATGACCCACACGCCCGCGGCGTCCTCGGCGACCAGCAGGACCGTGTTGTTGTACCTGGCCGGCAGGAGCACGGCGTCGCTGAAGCCGATGGGCGCCGACGGCTGCGTGCCGTTGGGCCCCGTGCGCGGGATCAGGACCGGCGCGCCCGTCTCGCTGCCGCTGACCCCGTCGAAGCGGTAGATCTGGCCGTCGGCGTTGTTGTTGGTCAGCAGCACGTCGCGCTCGCGGATCGACGCGAGGCCCGCGAACCCGGCGTTGGTCGTGTTGGCCAGCTCGTCCGCGGGGGGCAGGAACCACGGCTTGAGCCCGTTGCCGTCCTTGTCCACGCGCAGCAGCGTCCCCGGGTACGTGCCCACGATGTAGATGTTGCCGTCCTTGTCGTGCTCCACGTCCTGGAACCCGCCCCACGCGCCCTGGGTGATGAGCTCCGTGATGTTGCGCTGCCAGATGACCTCGCGCTGGTCAAAGTCGTACTTGAGGACGATGTTGGCGCCCGAGACGTCCTGCCCGGCGGTGTTGAATGCGGCGCCCGCGTCGACGAGGACGGTCAGGTGCCCCTGTGCGTCGGGCAGTGCCGGGCCAAGGTGAAGGGCTGGGTCGCCAGAGATGCCCGGCAGGAGAATGGTCTCCAGGTCTTTGGTATATGGGTTGAAGACTCCGACCGAGGCGTTGAAGAGGACGCTGTAATTTGCAATTAGACTTGGGGAAGCACTTGATGGCGCGGAGATTTGTTCAGGAGACTGTGGTAAGAGGGTCTAAACTGGTCATAACATACCCGAAGTAGACCAAGCAGCGGTTGAAATCAAACTTGGCATTCTCTGGGTACAATTGAAACTCATCGATAACAAATGTGCTGCTGTTCATGGACGGACAGCTCTGTGCGCTCTTGGGACGATGTTGACCAGAGGGAACAGCCTGAGTCAGACCAGTCAGGCTGGCAAGCCCGGCTAGGGCGACAGATCCTGCTCTTGAGATCATGTTCGAATTTTGACGGTATCTCCCTGGATTGTGTGTGCCTGTTGTAATGAGAAAACGAAAGTGGTAATGAGTAGACTGAACAATGAATGTGTTGATTGGCGCTACACTAACTTATAGATCCCCAACCTTGAGCCTCATGATTTCAAAGACAATTGTGAGAAGGGGGTGGACAGATAGGACTGGCAGAGCAATTATGCTTAGGAGCTTAATGGAAAGGAGAGAACAACGGCGAAGTATTCATATTGGCTGGGTACGCGTATCGGCATTTGAACCGATTGCACCCCCCGCTCGTCCCTCCCCGGCAACGTCCCATTGCACATGTGCGAGATATTAGCTTGGATGGCATGGAACGGGTAGGATCGACACGACCTTAACCCGCAAAAAGGGCCCCAGTCTGCAATACGAGAAAGAACAACTTATCATGCTGCAAACACAGCAAGACCGGGCGATAGGGAGCGGGGCTAGACGGTCCGCAGGCATGGATCAATCAACTGCGGGACCTCGACAACAAATTTGACTCGCATAGACCATGATCAGGAGCAGATCCGGCCGCAGGGGCCAGACCGATACCAATGCAAATGCGGTGAGCGGGCGTCGGTAGCAAAGTCGGCGAGAAACACATATCTAGGCGGCGGCCGAGGGCCAGTTAAGGTTTCAAGGTTTCACGAAGCTTGTTCGGACGATCTCCCACTAGAAGGGTGCTTCTCCACTGAGGGTGCGACCCTCGCCCGGCCGCGAGCGGCGTCCATCCTTGAGCGGAACCTTGCGAGGCGCGCGCTCTCATGACTATGTGCCCTGTCCACCTGGATACAATATTTGAAGTCCGCTGCCGTCCAGTGGATGTTATCGCCGGCGGACCCGGCCCGAAATTGAAGCCTCCATCGCCAACACCGAAGATCAGGGGCCCGCTCCTGTGTAGGAAAACAACGCATTATCCAGATGTCCCCGTTGAGGTCCCTCGGGCGCCAAAACGCATGCAGGTCATCAATTCAGTGGAAGCCGGACGCTGGCTGAACCAATCCTCAAGCGCAAGGTGTTCCAAGGGAAAACCTAAACCCAATTCTGCTCTTTACCTCTTTCCGGATACAGTAAGTGGCGACAAGACTAACAACGAGGCCAGTTTCTCAAGTCGTCGAGGCCGTCATGTCGGGCTGCAGATCTGAAGGCCGGCAGAGCATATTGCATCGTCGGAAGCATTAGATGACATGACTGGTGGCAAGGGATTTGGGAATGACCTGAACTCTATGTCTTCCAAACCCCGTGCTTCCCCCATTATTGATCTGTCAATGCCCCCCGCAAGGACACGGGTTTCACCGTCTACACATATAAGCCTGGTGACTATAAGATCACCAGTCAACCGCTTCATCCAATGCTGCCCCTGACTATGATTACCTAGACTAAATACTCTACCTTCCAATCGCGTCCTCTCCGCTCATGAGAAGCGTCCTCGTCGTTAAGATTTCCAGCACGTCGGAAGCCTGTAGATCGCGCCTGCGCAGAGGACGTCGCGATGTTTCGGGAAGACGTCTCAGCGCAGTGAGCGGGCTTCGGACGAAGGCTGAGAGTTGCACTGGCCGACAAACTTGCCGCAATATATGTAGGTGTGTTGATCCGGCAGTGGACTGGCTCCGAGTTGCGTTAACAAACGCTTCTCTTTTGAGAGTGAGTTGCCTAAAGCCTTTTGGAATTCCTTTAATCCACGTATCTAGAGAAGTCAACACATGAGGCCGCACTTGTCTACACATCAGGGTCCTATGCAGTCTTCCCCGCCTTGCCCGCCAAAATATCTGTTCGTCTGTTCTCGCGGTAAAAACGCATGTCTCAATACCGGTGGACGCTATATAGAAACCAACAACAGTCCCTGCTACATGTTGTGACTTGCAGCACCCCCATTTCACGCTCCTCTTCACATGGCCTTTGTCCCACCTCAGCCGTACCGCTGGATGCAGGTAATCTTGTAAGGCTTTCCGCTCCGCTCGCAACAAAAACTCCGAGAGGCTTCGCCCATCAGGGACACTGATCCTGAAACGCGGCAGCCAACGGTCGCAGACGCAGGGAGACAAAGGCTCGGGAATGGATACTCGCCCATTTATTCAACCATCTGAGTGATCACCCAGATCCCGCATAGAGTCGTTACATGTAAGCTCTGACCGTGCCTATACGAACGCGATACCGACATTTCGTGAAGGCCTGGTCTACGTGGACTGAGGCCAGAGCTCGGGGATTTTCGTATGAGGGGCGTTTCGTAGGAAAAAGGATTTTGCTGTGATCCATCTAGCATACTCCTCGACGTTAATTTCCCAATACCGTAACTTCGTTGGCCTTGCGCGGAGGAGGCGTCTGGGAATGGACATTATTTACCGAGGCCACAGATCGGCATTTTCAAAGAATGCCCCCCGTAGTAGCTTTAACTATGTAAAGAATGGATGGTACAGATGAATTCTGAATAGAGATGAAAGAAAAAAGAACCGTTCACCATGAACGCCTACCTTCCCCCCTGGATCGGGAAAAAAAACAAGCAATCGTATTCGCCTCCGAACTCTGGATCGGAGAGATAAGAGTCACATGAACAGGACCCCTTCTCTGTCCCGCATGAATATATTCCCCTCCCGTTCCCGGGATTCAAGCTCTGGAATTTACCTGCCAGGCTTTCTTTTAGCTCTCGACCTTGACCTACCCCCTGACTTAGAATGCCTCCTACCAAATCTCGACAATCACCAGTCTTGCAACTCAAGCTATCATTGGACCCCCCGCCTAAATCTCGATGCTTTGACAATCGAATAATCGCGCGTTCTCAGCTGTGATTGATTTCTCAATCGTCATCTGCTCCTACTCCACAGCGAACTCGCAACCATCTCAACCTCCGTAATTAACTCTCAAACACATACTTGGTGGCAGTCTGTGTTACAGCAGAGTCTACCTGCTGATACGGCGTTTCTCCGTGATGGAACCCAGCTTCAAAGTGTTTTATGGCGCTTGTGAAGGCCTTTTGAAGAGACCACTTCGCTGAATTCACGGGAGGGAAGAGAGAGATTTCTGGAGTAACACGTTGGTTTCCATTTGTCTATATATCATTCACTTTCCATGTGCCTGTTTCTGACCCTATATTTAGGCTCGACGTGCTTGAAGATGGCAGGTGGCTGTCGACAACGTTGGTGAGGACCTCGCAATCGCAGACAGCTCACCCACGCAACGGAATTCAATGCGTCAAGTCGCACGCGTGAAGATGAAAGCAAGTTGACACGAGAACTCCAAATTCCCAGATCGTGTCGCACCACCCTCCGTCCACCATCATCCATACCCTTAAAATACAAACGACCGCCTTCTTTCCTTTAGACTCCACCGCAATGCCACAAAGCAAAATTGGATGCCAGACCGTGCGGTGGAGCTGACGACCAAAAGACAGTTTCAATACTCCTCATAATCGGTATCACCCGACAAAGAAAATGCCGCGAAGCTTCCATCTTTTGGACAAATGTAGAGAATAATGTACAATTTCCACCAAATAAGAGATCCGTCGTGGAACTCCGCCTTAGTTGCCGACCTTCAGTCGCTTGGGCTCATTGCTGGGCTCGATGGGGTCCGAAGGCGGGCCATTGCTGCTTATCTCCGGGCTCTTCCTCTTGCCAGTATTGGAAAGTTCCTCCCTTAGGAAGCTAGGGCCTGACCCAACAACGGGCGTTGCGAAATTGAGTGGACTAGGAAGCGTGTTGCTGTCGTGACCTCGTGCATACATGTCCGGGAAGAAGGAACTTGGACTGGGCAGGAATTCGTTGTTCATATATCGAGAAGGCAGGGCAGAGGCCGGGGTATCAATGTTCATATGATTCTGGTTGTTGGGGTTGGGAGGCCGCGCGAACGGGTTTGGTGGCCCAGTCGCGCCGGCTGAGAGCAATGTGGTTGTTGCAGATGGCGAGGGCGGTGGGAGCACGATCCCAGACGAATGCGAGTCCCCAGGCCGCGTCGTTTGCGACGTAGCGTCGGTGGAGTGACCTGGGCCAGCGGAGCTGGACTCTGCAGTGTTGCTACCGGCATCCGACGGCTCGTCTGGGATTTGCACCTTGAGACGAGGCCGCGCTCCGCCGCCGGTGCGCAGACTGTTGGTGCGCGAAGGTGGAGTGAAGTCTGCCTCAGGTATGGAGGATACGGAAACTTGCCGCTTTGGTGGGACTGGGCCTGTCTCCGCCCTCTTGGGTGCCTGGGGTGGGGAGGTAGTGTTCCGCAAAGCAGAGGGCATGTCCATTGACTGCGATCGATTGCCATTGGGGTCCGCCTTGCCACTGTGCTCCGCAAAAGCAGCCAGATGCTGGGACAGGACAGAACGATTCTCATCTATCGGCGTGAAGATGCTGTGTTGTTTTCTTTGAGGCATCTTCTTGATGGCTGAGGCAGTGTCTAGTAGAGGCGCCTGTGGCATAAGTCTATCACTGGCTTCAGCCTTGGGCTGCACCGGGACTGGTGGGGCTTCTTGGCTCTGGGCTTGCGACTGAGGAGGAGGTGGTGGCGGCGGGCTGCGGGTCTCTGAGTGCGGAGGTTGCGGTGATGGTTGCGGTGCAGCCTGCGCCGGGAGGCCGTGGGTCTGCTGTGGCGGCGAGAGCGAGTGCCTAACGGGCTGCGGGGGTTGCTGAGATTGCTGAGGCTGTGGAGGGAAGTTTGGAGGGACAGATGATTGTCTGTGGTGGTTCTCCATATACTGCTGCATGTGAGGCGGAGGAGGCGGGTAAGGATACTGATGACCGGGCTGAGGCATGTTTGGGTTCTGCGGGTTGTAGATGGCCGGCTGAGGAATGTATGCATAACCATTCACCTGAGGGCCTTGGGGAGGCCCGTGGGGGCCTACCTGTTGAGGGACCATGTGAGGAGGCATGCGTCGCATGTCGTTTCGCGAGCCAGGCCGTGAGCCGATTTGTGGCTGAGGGGTGTGTACCCTCTGGATACCTTGTGCGGCATGCTGAGCAAAGGCAACGCCGTTTGGTATGGGCGGAGATGCTGAGGGAGTATGGTGCCTGATATGCGGAAATGGTGGCTGTCCTTGGAAGTGCTGGGGCATCATGGGGGTTCCCATGCGCTCTCCATGAGGCGGCGTGGCGTCGCCCTCGTCGTCCTCGTCGTCATCCGCGCCACCGTTGAAGTCGGCAGGCCCTTTATGCTCGTTTGGCCCGCCATGATAGGTGTATCTTGTGATCAGCTCTCGCATGTCGCCGGACGAGTACTCGTACAGCTTCTTGTTCTGGCCAAAGATGAAGACGGCGACATCCACAGAGCAAAGCACGGAGAGCTCATGTGCCTTCTTGAACAGACCGCCCTTGCGCTTCAGGAAGGTGCTGGAGTAAGGCATATCGTCAGCAGGCGGTCCCATGATTGAATCGAGTGAATCTGGCTGGCGAGGAGAGGAGTCTTACACAGAGCGGTTTCTATCATCCTTGATAGCCTTGATTTCGATCTTTCTGCGACCCATATTGAAGGGCTTGCGACACTAGGTGTCTAGAGCAGCGATGTAACAGAAGTTGGTGATGACAATAGACAGGACTCTATTTCCAGTGGGGTCGGCCTTGCGGCGCTGGCCGTGCAAGCCAGCTTTGGGTCGAGTCGAAACTAGGCCTGAGTATATGCGGACAGTGCGCTGGCGGAGACTAATGGGGGAAGGAGTAGGAAAATATGCGAAAAGGTGGAGGAGGAGGATAAAGATAGCTATAGACGGCCGGGTCGAGGGCAGACGGCGAGCTATATTTACTGCTTTGAAGAGGTGACGGGGACGGGCCGCTGGATGGCAGGCCTGGCTCCGAGGGAGATCGAGGAGGAAAGGACGAGCCTAGTTGCAGGTGAAGACCATCAGTGGGATGCCGCGACGGATGGATCGCAAGAGCAGTAGGCGCGAGGCAGGGTGAACTCGAAACACAGGGACGATGACGGGCGGCGCAGGCGGGCCTTTTTGAGTGTCCTGGCCGGATGCAGCCACGGCGACGACTAGGCGAAGGAAGGAACAAGGTAGGAGAGTGGCAGGTACGCGGGCAGGAGAATACTTGCAGGTCAGTTGTATGGCAGCCGAGTATTAGCATTAGCATGGACTCGATCGCTTGTGCGTGTGTGGTGATGCGATGCGATGGCGTGCAGGTTAATGGGGCTGAACGGTTGATGGTGATGCTAATAATAGAAAGGAGAGAGAGAGAGGTATGGGTGCAGCGCACGAGAGTTGCAGGCGGGCCAGGTTTTAGTTCTCTTGCGGGTTTTGGGGGGTGGTTGGAGACTTGGGTAAGGCTCTGGTTCTGAAGCGGGCAGGTGCGCAGCAGGTGGGCGGGCGGGCAGGGGTGAGGGGGGAGGACCAGGGACGCGGAACCGTTTGAGGGGGGAGGAGGTGGGAGGGGGAGAAGGAGCATCACTCAGTCCCTGGCAGGATGCACTTGCACCTGCACCTGCACCTGCCTCGTGTACTCGGACTTGTACATTCAATCTCTTGCATGATAGGCACACAGTGACGGTACTGGCCATGTACCGTACGGGAGACAGACATGACCGAATCTCACCTCACCTCGCCTACTAGCCTCGTCCCCACAGGACTCGGCAGGACAGAGAAGGCAAGGACTCGACTGACCTGACCCGGCCTCGATCGACTCGACCCGACTGGGATCTACTTGATGATGGACAGCAAGCCGGCAGGTCAATCAATCAATCAATCCATCCTTGGTACCTGACCCTGACGTTCGGCTGACGCTAAAATGTTCTTTCAACGTTCCTGCCTCGTGCTGTCTAGAATCAAAGACAGAACCAGTCATGGACCCTTGCCTTTTCCGGAACGAGCATCGCCATTTGATGGTTCTCGCCCAGACACCAGAAGTGGCCGAAGCTCGACCCGGTTAGGACCGGCAGTTGCTGCTGGACGCACCCCAGCACAGCGTACTCTGCTAACGAGCCCATACACATTTATTGGTACGAGTGCATAATTCTCACAACTCTCCTAGTCCACCAGCATTGCACCTTGCATCTCGTAACGGCCAGACAGTCATCGGACAACCAGACGGTGCCGACAGTGTGGGCAAAAGTCCGTCCGGCCAACCACAGCGATCCACATCAGGGCAGTTGAAACATCCCAGAAGCGGTGATCAAGAGAGAAAAAAAAAGGATGAAGAAAAAAAACGGCCTATGCCAAGGGTCATCCAGTGGACCACTCGAAATCCAGGGTGTCCCCTGATCCCAGCGACGACGCCATCGTCAATCCATGTAGCAGATGAAGCCCCGTCGCCTGTTAGCCCCCAGTAGCCTCCAAGTAGCCTTCCGAGTACCGAGCGTGGTATCACCAACTCATTCTGTCACCATTGATGACTGCTGCAACACTATTAGTTTTCATCTCACTGCATCTTTCACATCGACTTTGGTTTCAAAATGATTAACACACCGTCGCTTTAGATGCACTTGTCCATTTCTTCGCAACTGAAATGGCCTCACGGCAACGCCGCTATCTGCCAATTGGGACGGCTGCCCCATCCGGATCCGTGACACTCCCGGTTGCAAGGCTCTTGGCATATCGAAACTCTGATCGTCAGAGGCCCGCCCTCGACAATGCAGGTGCACGTGGCCAACCAGCAGTCGCTATATACCTAGACCTATACTGTGTAGACTACGCTTTTACAGCGCCCTGGCCCACGCCCGCGCTCGCGTCTGCCCGCGTCTGCGCCTGTGCCCCTGCCAGCCAGCCCTACGAGCCCAAGCTCGACAGCAATCTGCCGCGACACGACCCTCATATGCGGTGGCCAAGAAGTCCGTGAGATTGCTGAGTAGTATAGTACCTGCCCTTGTCACAGCCTTGCAGAGGACGCCCCCACAGATTCACAACGGCCGTCAATGCATCGTACGTGCTCCAAGCGCGCAACGACTCGTTTCCCATTCATGGGTCTCGCCCTGAGCTGATCCGCGGTCAGGTACACTACATACTGCTGGCCACGTTGCAGAATCCAACAAGCAGATTGTAAGGGTTGTTGAATACAAGCAGAGTGACTAGGGATACATATTATATAAGCTGTATATATATAATGCAAAAATAGTATATTTAAAGAATATAGATAGCTAAACTTAGCCTCCCTTCCTCCTTCCTTTTTATCCCTCTTCCTTCCTCCTTTTATAAACTATATAACCCTTATAATGCTCTTAAGTATTAAAAAAGCTATATAATATCTAAAATAAATAAATACTAAAAGCCTCTTTTTTATATTAATCCTCTTTTTATAATAAAAATCCCTAATAAACCGCTCCTTCTTTTAAGCTCTTATCCTAAAAATATATATAATAAATATAAAAAATATAAAAAATATATTAATAAAAATTAAAAATTTAATAATAATAATAAATAATAATAATAAAGGATAATAAAGCAACCTATTTTAAATATAAAAAATAAAATATATTATAATAAGTTATATATATATAATAAATATAAAAGGTAGGTATTATAATAATATATTATAATAAATAGATTTTTCTTTTTATTATAATATTATTTAATTATAATTATTTAAATAAATATTATTTAATTTTATTATATAAATAATATAATAATAATATATTTATAATATCCTTATATTTTATTTATATTATATTTTTTTTATATTTTTTTTTATTTTCTTTTCTTAATTTTATATATAATAATTTAATTTATAAATATATCTTTATTAATATAATAAGTATAAATATTTAATATTAATATTACTTAATATTTATATTTATATCTATATTTAAACTTATATTTATATTTAAATTTATATTATAAATTATTCCTTTATCCTTAATATTATATATATATAATATTAATATAAGATATATATTAATAAATTATAAAATAATAATAATAATAATAATAATAATAATAATAATAATAAAAATAAATATCCCTTTATATAATAATATTATAATTATATTATAACTATAAGGCATCCTTATTAATATTAATTAATAAAAGAATTTTAAATATTTAATTTTATTTTTACCCTTAATAACTTAAGTTTATCTCTTATAAATATTAAGCCTATTTATTAATATAATATTTATATAATATATAAATAATATTTATTAATTAATAAAGCTTAGCTTAATAATAATAAATATAATTTTTTAAATAATTAACTTAATAATCCTAAATTTAATCCTTTTAAGCTTAACTTTAAAATATATTATTTTATATTATATTTATATAATATATAAATAATATATATATATTATAAAAATATAATTAATAATAAAATCTATAATATACTTTTAAAAAGCTTAAGGGCTTAATAATAAAAGGTAATATTTACTTTATTTAAAAATAATATATATATTATATATATATTCTTAAAAATAAGCTAAAGCTTATTTATTTTAATTAAAATAATATATATTTAATATATTTATATTTTATAAATAATATTTAAAAATAATTAATAATAATATAAGAATTAGTTATTATTATTAATATTATTATAAGGCTAATAAGGGTAAATATAAGTTTATAAAATTATTCTTTAAATTATATATATTATATATATATTATATATAAATATTATTAATATTATTTTAAATCCCTTATAATATTATTATAATTTTTAAGGTTATTTTTAAAATTAAAAAGAAGAAAGTTATTATTTTTATTATTTAAGCTTTATTTAAAAATAAAGATAAAGTTATTATTATTATTATATTTATATTATTTACTATTATTATTAATAATAATAATAAGCTACTTATACTTAACTAATATATTATTATTATTCTTAAAGGTATTAATAATTCCCTTAAGGTCTTATATTATATATTTATAATATATAAGTATTATAAAAAAGAGGTTATTAAGAAGAAAGTTAAGGTTAAGAAGGAAGAAAAGGAATAAGTAATAATTATATATTATTTATATTATATTTTATTTATATTTATATATTTATAGATAGGGAATTTATATAACTCCCTTTTTAATTTTTAGAATTTAAGATTATTATATATTTTATATATCTTTATTATATTTATATTATTCCCTTATTTCTTTATAACTTTTATCTTTAAGTTAATTTCTTATATTTTTTTAATTATTATAATTATATCCTTATATTCTTAAATTAATAAATTATTATAAATATTCTTATATAATTTTTATAAATTATCTTTATTATTATATCTTTTTTATTAAATTAAATATTATTATTATTTATATAAATTTTTATAATTAAATATCCTTTTAACCTTATAAATATTATTTTTATATAATTTAATATCTTTATATAGCTTTTATATCTTTTTTATATATAATTTAAATAATTTAAGTATTATTATAAATATTATATTATATATCTTATATTATTTTAATAATTTTAATTAATAAATAAGGTTATAATAATTAATTATTTTAATTATTTAAAAAGGTTTTAGGTATTTATTAATAAATTTATAGTTTTTATATATTGCTTATAAATATTTAATTAATATTATTATTAAATTTTTTTCTTTAAACTTTTTATTAATATAATATTAATTATATTATTTTATATATTTATTATTAATATAGCTTAAGTATTATATAATCTTAATATATTTATCCTTTAAGCCTTAACCTCTTTTATTTATTATAAATATATTATTTTAAATTAATTTAATTATAATTATAAATAATTTAAAATAAAATTTAAATAAATTAAATAATAATATAATTTTTATTATTAAGTATATTATATTATTATATATAAATTATATATTAGAAAGTAATTATACTTAATTAAATTATATAATATTTTTATATATATAAAGGTAGTATTTTAAGTTTTAATTTTATCTTTTTATTTATTTATTTATTTATAAATAAAATATAATATTTAAGTAATATATTATAATTAAGTTTATATAAAGCGTTATTTAAAAATAATTAATAAATAAACTTTCTTAATTTAAAATAATATTATTAAATATATTATATATAAAAAAGATATAATATATTAATAAGTTTATAAGGTTATTATTTATAAGTTATATTATTATAGTTATATAAATAATATATTTTATTAGTTTATTTATAATTATTAAAATTATATTATATAATTTATTATTTTAAGGGTTAATTAAAGGTAATAATTTAATAATAAAGTTTATTAAGATTTTTTATTATAATTATATTAATAATAATAAAGTTATAAGGAAGTTAAATAATTTATATTTAAATATTTTAATTTATTAATATATTATATATATATTAATAAATATCTTTATATTCTTTAAAAGAGACTTTTAGAAATAATTATATTTAAGTAATTTAATTAATTTATTAATATTAAGGTAATTTATTTATTTATAATTATAATATGCTTATAATAATTTTATTTTTATAAATAGGTTATTAAATATATATACCCTTTCTTTAAATAAAAGTAAGTTATCTTATAAATATTATATTTTTTTAGCTTTTAAGCTATATCTATATCTTTTATATTATATATTTATTTATATAAAAATATCTTTTTATTATAGCTTTATAATATATACTTTTATAAATTATTTAAATAGCTTTTTTATTATTATTATATTTTATATTTTTATTATATATAAAAAGATATTTAAATATATATTTTAGTTTTAAATAATTATATTTATAATATAGCTTCTTTATTCTTATATTGCTTTATTATAATCTTTTAAGTCTTTCTTAAAATAATTAATTTTATAATTAAATTTATATATATCTTTATATATTAATTATATAAATTTATAAGATTTATATAACTTTTATATAATATTTTTATTATATATATAATTTAATTACCTTAAAAGTTTATTTATTAAGTTTTTTATCCTTAATTAATAATTAATAATTATATTTATAATTATTAATATATTAAGTTAATATAATTATTATATTAATAAGTTTCTTTTTATATATTAATATTTAAAATTAAGATAATTTATAATTATAATTATTAATTCTTAGGTATAATAAAGATAATATTTTTAAATTATAATAATATTAATAATTATAAATAACTTTTAATTATTTATTTTATAATATATTTTTAATAATATTAATTTCTAAGAATGAAAAGTAATAAGATATTAATACCCTTTAAATAATTATAATATAATTATATTAATAGCTTTTATTAATATATTAATTTTAAAATATATATATAATATAAAATTAAAATACCTTAATAAAGGTATTATAATAAAGAATAACTTAATATATTTAAATATAATTTATATATTAATTAAAAATATTAAAAGCCTTAAGGCCCCTTTCTTTAAATAATTAATTAAAAATATTATAATCTTTAAAAACCCTTTAATAAATTATTAATAAAATCTTATATATCTTAAAAAGATATAAATATTATAAATATTATATAAGAATAGTTAATTTAAAATAATTATAATATAGCTATATTTTATTAAGATTCCTTTTAATATAATTATAAACCTTAAGAATTTAATTTAAGTTATTTTAAATTTATATTTAATTAAATTAAAATAAAAATCTTATTAATATAATTATTTAAATATATTATATATATATTATATATATATCTTATAATTATTATTATAAATTAAAATATTATTTAAATAAATAATATAATAAATATTAATTAAGCCTATTAAAATATAATTAATATAAACTTAAAATATAATTAATATATTAATTAATTTAAATAATATTATAAAATATTTAAAGTATTTATATTTAATATAAAAAACTATCTTTTATTTATTTTTTATATAAATTTTAAATTAATAATATATTTTTTTTATATTTAGTTTAATATATATTTATATCTTAATAAAATAATTAAAGATTTTTATAATAAATAATAATAAAATATAATTCTTATATATAAATTAATTTAATATTTAATAATTAATATAAAGATATAATTTATTTTCTTTTTTAAATATAAAGATTATTAATATATTAATAAGGTTAATAAAAGGTTAAATTTATCTTTATATTATTATATTATTTAAATAACTTTAAAATATTTTTAATTTTATATTTAAGAAGGAATATAATAACCTTTAAGATAATTAAGCTTCTTTCTTTAATTTAATTTTATAATTAATTAAAGAATATTTAATAAAGATTTTAATATTATTATTAAAATAAAAATCCTTAAACTTAATATATTTATTAAATAGATATTATTTAAGCGCTATATCTTCCTTTAAAGTCCTTAATACTTTTATTAATTCTTAATTTAAAGTAATTAATAAAGGATAAATAATTATAATAATTAATATTTTATTATATAAAAACTATTTAAATATTAATCTTATATTAAGTTATTTTTAATAAATTAAGAATTATTATTATTAATAATTTTATTATATTATAAAGTTTATAATTTTTAGCTAAAGGAATTTAAAAATAATATTATAATTAAATAAATTTATTATTATAAAATAATAATATTATATATAAGTTATATTTATAAAATTATATATTTTAATAAAGATAAAATAATTATTATAAATAAAAAATAATTTTTAATTTAATATAATTAATTAAAATTTATTATTAAAATAATAATATTATTAATATATATTAATTATATTATAATTAATTAAATTTTCTTTAATTTTTAAATTTATTAAAATATAAAGGTATTTTATATAATTATTAATTTAAATAATTATATTAATATAAAGTTATTATTATTTATAAATTATTTTTATATTAATATATTAAATATAAAAAGGTTTTTTATTAATATTTAATATTTATAAATAATTAATTATAATATATCCTTTTTAATAATAAATTTAATATATTTAATTTAAATAATTATTATTATAATAATTCTTTATATTATATATATAATAATTATTTTTTTATAATTTAAAATATATATTAAAATAATACCCTTTTTATTAATAATTATAATAAATAATTATAAATATTTTTAATAAATTGCTTAAAATTATTATAAATATTATTTTATTATTATATATAGCTTTAAATATAATAATATTTATTAATTTTAATAATTATAATTTATATTATTAAATTATATAATTTAATTATTTATAATAATTATAAAAAACTTAATTAATATTAAAGATATTATAATTATTTTATAATTAAATAATAATTATATTAATTATAATAAAAGGAGTTATAATAATAATAATTTTTATATAATAAATAAATTTAATAAGGTTATTTTAATTATTTAAAAGCTATATTTATAAATTAATAATAATATATATATTATAATAAAAGTAATTTATTATATTAATAATTTATTTAATATTATTAATAATATAATTAACTTTTATTTTATTTTCTTAATATTATTAAATAAAATTTATAATAATTTTATATTTATTTTATATAAGGCTTATATATTTTATAATTATTATTATTATATATATAATTAGGTTAATTAATTAATTATAAAGAAATTTCTTAAATATTTTAAAAAATAAAAAATAAAAATCTTAGCTTTTTAATTTTAATTAAATAATATAGCTAATTTAATTTTATTTAAAAATATTTTTTAAATAATATATAATATATTTAATTTTTTTTTAATTAATTTTTAAATAATAAAAATAAAAATAATATTAAAGATTATATAAAAAGATATTTAATTTTATAAAAAAAGATTTTTAATATATTAAAAAAGATAAATTAATAAGTTAATTAAATAACTTATATATAATATAAATAATATCTTTATTTATAAAAAATATAAAAAGTTAATCTTTAATAAAGCTTTTTAATATATAATATTTTATTAATTTATTTTTATTATTTAAAAATAATATTAACTTAATATATTTAATATAAAGATATTATTTAATTTCTTTTTTTTTTAATTATTAATTTAATTTTTATTTTTAATATTTTAAATTAAGATTATAAATAATTATTTTATTAATTATTTTTTTAATATTTAAATATTAAAATATAATATTATTTATAATAAAAAGAAGTATATTTTATTTTAAGAATTAAATTAAAGGAAATTAAATATTAAGATTAATAATAAATTAAATTTTAAATCTTATAATAAAGGTATTAAATTTACTTTATTTAAATATTATAATATTATATTATAAATTATAATATTATTAAAAAGATATTATATTAATATCTTAATTAATTTATTTCCTTAAGAAAATTTAAAAGTTTAAATTATAAAAATTATTAAATATAAATAAAATAATTAAAGATATATATTATATAAGTTATATATATATAATATAAAAATAATATATTTAAAAAATATAAATAATTAAATTTAGCCTTCTTTTCTCTTTTCTTTTTATTTCCCTTTTTTCCTCTTTTTATAAATTACGCGGCCCTTATAACACTCCTAAGCGTTAGAAAAGCTATATAATATTTAAGATGGATAAATACCGGAAGCCCCTTTTCTGTATCGATCCTCCTTCCGTGATGAAGATCCCTGACATAGATGCCACGAATAATCCAGGAACGCAACGCAAGATTTATTATAGACTACGCTATCCTTTCTGCACGTGGTCGTGACTGCATCCTCACCCTTGTAAGCCAGAGCCCATGTCAGTCCGCTTGAGCAGTCTGCTCGCTCTTCGCCGATATTAGATGCAACACAAGGGCATCAATATGCAGGAACCACGTCTTATTGGCGACTCTGGACGACATCCGACCTTCTTTGGGCGACCGTGTGACCTTGGCAGGGGCAGGTCATGGAGCTTGTTGTTGCGGTCCGGCGGATGGGGTGAACAAGCAGATCAGGGCAGCCTCGCCTTACGGTACGTGGTACAGAAGCCAAATTCCGCGAGGTGTAAGCTTGGCACCCACTGGTCAATGGCGTCTGACTCCGTGCAGCTCCCCACCCGCACGCACGCCTGATCATCTGCACAAGGGGCAGGCCATGCACAATGATCCAAAATTGGGGCTGTGAGTGCTGCCCTGAATCTCGTCAGATTTGCGAAATCTAAGCGGGCTATGGAGATTCATCCCCGGGTAGGGCAAGCCTTGGCCGATAGCTTCGTGCCGTGCCTACGTGCCTCCGTGCCTTTTCTGCCTCCGCCTCCGGCATCGTGCTACATATGTCTTACCCACGGCCCGAAATAACTTTAACTCTACTGCGCGAACTTTTGAGGCTCTGAGGCTCTTTCTCAAGTCGCACACGTATCTCGCGCCGTAATGCCGGCTACGGACTTTCTTGAGAGCCGTCAAGGAGCTAGGGGAAGCTTTAGAAGGTTTCACCCTCGCACGTCGACACGGTCGGAGCTGTCATTGAGTCAGACCTCAAACCACCATCCCGGCCACTCGAACCCAACAAGCTAATTGGGACAGGGTTCCCGAGTCGTCGTGATGCAACGATGCGAGCGTTCCACGGGACGACCGACCGGATTAGTCGTGACGAATAACGATGCGCTGTCTGTCAAAAGCACCAACTAATGCATTAGGATATCAGCGACGGCACGAATGCCATCACCGATGGCCCACTGCGCATCCACGGCACGACGGGTGATCCTACGGAACCACCCAAGCTTGGACCTATCACCCCCACCCACCCCTTGCTCACCCCTGCCTCTTGGCTCTTCAAAATCTTGCGTGCATTCTGCAAGGGAGTGGGGTCGCTAGCTAAGCGCCCGGCGGCTATCAGTTAAAAATAGATATTTTTAGAAGTCCATCTTCAACCTCCTTCCCCCATGACTGGCCCGTTTCGCCAGCCACACGACACATCATGCAAGGGCATCAGGAGATCAAGAACTTCCGAGTTTGACGCTGCTAGCATGCTGGCGTGCTGCCACGAAGACAACCTCGGAACATTCGCCTGTGATCTCGTGGACGGCTCGCGATCGACGGGTGCTCGAGGTCGTCGAGACTCGCCGGTCCGTCCTACCCCACTGGCTTACTGCTCCAATCCCACCCGTTCCTCCGAATTCCCGTCCACTTACAGAGCTACGCCGGCACCATGGTGTGTCGCACTTGTCGAGTTGAAGGTTGCGATCCTTCGCTGAGGAAGGATTAAATTGGACTCGAACATGGTGGACGGCACCACTAATACCGAGAACCTAGGGGGTTCTCACCTAGGGACGGTCCTCGCACGAGATAGCGGCGGCAACCACCACACTAGCCGGCTAAGTGTGTGGGTGATTATTTTGGCCCATACTACTTTCCTCAAGGTGACGCTTGCCAGTGCCCCAATATCAGAGGCTTTGATTACATGCACACTGATAGGAGAAGGTAGGGGGGCTGGAATCCACTTCGAGCCCGTGTAGCTCAAGTCTGGCTTTCGAAACTTGATTGTAGCCTGCATTGATAACCTGTATTCTCTGCGGTGGCCTGCTCCCTCGGTTACCTGCAACCCTGCAGCCCTATATGCCATCGGTCTGTGCGACGACCGTTCAGCTGATATTCCGGGCCTGGGAGGGTGGCGCTATGTGCATTGCTGTCTGGTCTCTCTATAAGCGACTTCTGAACCGAGTCAGTGATAGATCAGATCACCGCGCGATGAACGGAACAGCCATGCAAAACCAGCCAAGCCATTCTATTCGGAGGCATGCAACTTCGGATGGTTATCTCTGGGCGCGCACACCGCACGACTGAAGAGCAAGCACCTTGTCTCTCTTCTCCACCCCGCTTGCAGCCTCATGGCATTTCGCTTGGCATGTCGCCCGCAACGAACACAAGATCCAGCAACAGCATGATGCCTCTATGTCTCGTTTTGATATGAAACAGCGACACAGGCAGGAAGCGGGCTGAGGTACAGCCTCGTCGGACTCTGTCTCTCGCCTCCGCACCACGTGCGCCCGCCCTCCCCTCTGGCCGGGCGTGCGGTGCCTGTTGTGCCTGTGTTCCCTTCCCCCCACCCAACTACCCCCTCCATCGATCAACATCTGCGCCGTCATACACACCACGCCGCCGATGTTTCGAAACAAACCAGTAGGGCTGAGCCGCACCCCATTCATCCATCCATCCACCCATTCACCTACCCATCCTTCCTTCCTCCCTCCCTCCACTCCCACCTGGGGCCCGGCCCATCGTCTGGCCCCCCGGAACGCGCAGACCCCGTCGTCGGTGGTTCGCGGACGCGGGCAGAGGATGCGCAAAATTTGAATTAAAACTCCCCTGCCAGGGCCCGTCTTACAGCCCATCACTCCTGACCTGCGCAGACGAGGCGACCAGCCGATCACTCACGTAATCTGCCTGGCGCGCACCGTGGGTCGCGCACACGCGCACACACACGCGCAGCAACGTCCATGCCTGTGCCGCTTCTCTCTTCACTGCACCAGCGGGTGTTCTCATCTCTGGGCCGGCCGCTACAAGCAGGACATTAAAGTTACGCGATCATTGTCCCCGTGCAAGGGCCTTACAGACAGACCTACTAGGTACTCAAGTGCACAGAAAATCGCCAAGAGAGAAGACATGCGCATGCGCGTGGGCTTACACTGTATTCCTCACGGTGTTTCCGCAGATCTTCCTGCAGTATACGGACTTCACCCCCATAGGATGGAATTCGGTCTATCCCAAAGAAGGTTCACACTCACCAAGACACACATACACACACCAACCTACAGGATTCCGGAGAACCGCACGTAGGATGCTCCGAGTGGCCTGTCTCATCTCCCCCGTCTCCCCAAGCGCAACACCACACCACCACCACACCACCACACCACCGGGCAACCATGGCCACAACCACCACCCGCCGCGCCAGCTGGACGAATCACCATCACGATCACCACCACGAAGGAGCCTCTCACACATTGCACCACGGGTGCGCTCATTTCACATTTCGTAGATAAGCGAGAGAGGTGGGTGGTAAGTATAGCATTAATCTCAACCTGGATGTAACACCACCAACTGCCCCCTTAGTCCCCCCAGTCCATCCCCGCATGTCAACTCCCAGAAACTGCATGTTTGTTTCTAAACATAAACACACGTGAGGCGGGAAACCGCAGGGATTATGCTTTGCAGTGTTTTTTTCTCTCATCCCGCGTCACCCCACCTTTCTCCCCATTCGACTGTCTTCAAGTCTCACCATACGTACCCGTCGTGTCGTCACCGCCAACCTTATTGGCCATGGTACCGTTGAGCATCGGACAGAGCTTCTTGTTCGTCTTGATGTGCCCGACCTGGCCGCAGTTGGCACACTTGCGCGTGGTTCCGCTCTTCTCGATCGAGGGCTCCGGCGACAGGCCCGAGCCGCCACCGCCAGCTCCACCGCCCCCGGCGCTCGCGGCTCCGCTGATGCCGGAGAGGCTAGCTCGGGCGCCACCCTTCTGCTTCTCCCGCTGCTGGCGGCGCTCCCTATTCTTCTTGAGGCGTAGCTCCTCCTGCTCAAGCTTGCTCCTGATTACTCGGTCTCTCTCCTCGTCGCCGGTCCACTGGATGTTGTAGACATCGATGTCAGCCTCTTCCAGTTCCCTCCTGGCCTTGGTGTACTGCGCGATGACACCAGCATCCTCGATAATCTCATCCACCTGCTTTTCCGTGCCGTCTGGGGCCTTGACCGTCCTGACAATCCGCAGCTTCCGCTTCGCATTGCGAGCACTGATGGCGCTGCGGCTGACCTGGCTTACGCCCTCGTCGAAGCGGGGAGTAGCAGCGACTTGCGGCTGGGCGTACAAACGGTCGTCCTCGTCATCCTGGGGCTGGACGTCCGCGTCATCGTGGACGGCCGCCTCGCTCAGCGTCTCCTTCTGCTTGCCCCAGATGTCCGCGATGACCTCGGCGTAGGCATCATTCTGCTTCTTGACATTGTATGAATGGCCGCCGTTGGCTTTGCGCTCTCGCTCGAGGGCATCTGCCGACGTTGACTGTGGGCCTTGCTCGTGATAGACATTGAGGAACCCGCCTTTCATCGAAGTTCTGATAAAACTGAAACCGAGCCCTCTGCCTGTCGGGTCACCCTCGCCGCGAAGTTTCAGCATTGCCTTTCCAGTCGTAGCATCAATAAAGGCTTTCGACGTATTCCATGGTGTCAAGTGCACGGCTAAGCTTTCTCCCTCGCCAGCTTCCTTGTCAGGGTTCAGCGCATCAACGGCAAACCCAGACTTCTCAACTTCGTATGTTCCGACTTGCATGGCATCCATAAGGCACACATCCTCGGGTTGCACCATCGAGTTGATCGTCTCCGGGTCCATTAGTCTTTCTCCGTCTTTCAAAGTCCAGTGCCTAGCCTCTTTGTTGAATGACAGGAATTCCTTTAACTTTTGTCGATTCTGTGCATCGTTCGAGTCCTTGACGTGGGTTGTGATATCATTAAGAGCCACATGACCCTTCTTCATGATCAAACGGTATGACAGCATCTTGAGACGATTCTTGCTTGTGTTGGTGACCTTCCTACTATGAGGGCCGGGTACCTCGACGGATGGGAAGTTCTGGCCCACAACGTACAGATGATCGATTCTGCGCATGTAGTATTGACTGCCCTCCTTCGCATTTGTGATACGCCCGATGAGAAAGTCGGTCTTTCTGGGCTCATGCTTGAAGATCGGCGCTCGGTACATCTGGTTTTGCAAGGTGGGCACTGTCTCCCCCTTGTTGACATCTCCAAAATTGGCGAACGGAGACCGATCTTCGGGCAGCAGGACCTTGGTCTCGCCGATGGATGGCTTGTCAGCCGGTTTCTCCTCAGCATCATGGTTGACGCGGAAGTAGTTGACGACTTTGTTGCCCATGCCAAAATTTGACAAGACGGTCGGGATTTCCTCGCAGTATTCGAAGAGCACAGCAGTCGAGTTATCGTTGAGACTCACGTCTCTCGACTCCTTGTAGATGTCCCCCACCCTTTGGTTCTTGAACTCTCTCCGCTTAAACCACCTAGGCTTGATCCAGCCCAGCGACCTGCCAATCTGTTTGAGTACCCGGAATGGGGGTCGGTGATAGCTAAATGCACTCGGATCGCCGAGTTTGACCTGATAGTATGGCCATAGGAGCTTGCGAGCTGGAGTGCTGTGCTCGACTTGAATCCCACCCAGTGTCGCCCTGACCTTGTCCCGCACGTTCTCCTTGAGAGCCTCGTACGCATCGTCATTTGACACGTTGAACCGCTGAGTGATGTCTTGGGCCATCTTTCCGTCAGCCATTCGCTTCATCTTCTGGTTCGTCTTGGGTCGCTTTGCGGGACGCTCTGTCTCCATATCGTCGATCAGAAGATATGGGTCATTCATGTCCAGGCGCACACGCTTCGCGCTTCTTGCCGTCGCCTCCTCGAAGTTGTCAAACGACGGAGCTACGAATCGAGAGATCTCAGGGAGACCGGGAAGATGATTGACCTTGCGTCTCTTAGGAGCAGGGCGGTCGATACCCATCTCCAGGAACCAATCGTCGTCTTCTTCAGCAACAGCAGGCCCAGGCGAATCGTGACCGAGCCGTAGGATAGGAGGATCGATAATGTCATCCCAGTCCTCACAGACTGTCTCGATATCACGCAAAGTGAAACCGCCGATAAGCTCTATCTCAGAATCGGGGTCATCCGCTTTGAAGATCTCAAGCTCGATGGGGTCGACAGGCTCCGGAACAAGCAAAGAAATCAATCCGTTCTTCTCGGCAGTCTGTATCTTTTGAAGGGTCGTCTGCGAAGCGGGTCCGGGGACCCTAAACTGCTTCTCTTGATCGACGTCTAGATCCAAACTGAGCTTTGTAGGTATCAGAGGTTTGGGATTCCTGGGAGGTTTCTTGTCGACCCAGTTGGCCTTCCTCGGGGGGAAGAGCTCGTTGAAGTTGAGAATCTTGCCTCTCTCGAAGTCCGGGAAGGTCTGCTTCAAGAGATCAAGCACGTTCTCGGGGGCGGCTGGAATGGAAGGATCCTGGTTGGCCATAGGGTAGCTAGGCTCGGGGTCGAAGTTGAGAGCCCGCAGATCGGCCAGGTCGTCGCCGCCGGTCATCTCAATGTCCTGCTGGTCAGCGTCCGCGATCGCAGCTCCTGGTGACAGGGCGGGCTCGCCCACCAAGGGCGAAGATTCCCGGCCATCGCCAAACAGGTCATCGTCGTTATCGTTGCTGGTACCGCCATCGCTAGTCAGGGCAGGGGGCTGCTCGGAGCCGCCGTTGACAGCTTCCTCCTCATCGGGAAGATCATCGTCGCTGATATCTTCAAAGTCGAGCGCATCGTCGGCTTTGTTGGTCTGATCGATAGGTCCTTCGAGGGAAAAGTCCTGTTGGGCTTGGGCGGGATCAGCGGCGAACAGACTCCTTATTGCGTTCTCGTCGTCTTTCTCCTGGGTCGCCCAGTCGATCTCATCTGCCAGGGGCGAGGCAGACTCGCGCTTAACCTCGTCTTCGGTCGCCATGGTGGAGATCTGTGGGCAGTTCGGGACGAACAAGCCGGGAGTGGCGTGAGCGTGAGGTGCTCAGGTATGTTGATGGTGCGGCGGCCTCCTCCAACAACACCTCGCAACGTCGCGTCGCGCGTCGCGGCAGACGCTCAGGTCATGCCAGTGGGTCGCAGCGGTGAAGTTGCCGGCGAAAAGAGTCGGTTGGTGTTGCGCACAGCGAAAGAGCGAATGGCGCTGTCGGTTCGCCTCGAGTCGAGGTAGGCTTTCGATTCGGGCGTGTCGGGGAGAAGGGGGCTGCGACCGTGTGGGATTCGACGAGCAAGGTGTTTCGTCGCTCGCCGCTCGTCGCTCGCGTCGTGTATTTGGGGCGAAAGTTGCGTCGTGTTGTGGAAAGAATGCTGCAAAGTTGACTGGGCTGCCTTCGATCGTGGCCAGAGTGGGAACCACGGGGGGAAGTTGTAGTCGGCCCAGCGTGACTTGAGATGCAGGTGCCTCCGCAAATGCGAGAGCCGCATTTGACTGAGGAGCAAGGAGCTAAAATGAGTGGGTACGTACCGAAAGTGGAGCGACGTGGAGGTGCACGGGCCATCCCCGCCAAAACGGTCCCTTAGCACACCAGGGTCAGCGGCTCTGTTTTTCCCTCACCCTGCATCTTCAAGACATGGGGAATAAGCGAGGCAGATCTCGCTGATGCTGCAAACAAACGTTCCTCTGGTTTGTCCGAGTGACTTGGAATCACAGCCCTGCGATCCTCTATTAGTAGTACCAGTATCCTCCACTCTAAGTCACTGATCGCACAAAAGAATATGCGTCGGACGTGATGATCGATGATGTTTGTTCTCACAATTTACAACGTTCAGCACTCGGCCCCGGTGGGATCAAGAGCTCGGCTAGTTTGGGAGCTGTGTCAACAGACTGACCAGCTTCTTGTTGCCATCCACTCACATCCGTTACGTATGGCTTCAGTCAAAAGCCAGCCTCTGAGTACCGCAGCATGGAGGCCGAAGTCATCGTGCCTCAGAATTTGCTAATATGGCTGTGACCGGGCAAACACAAGTCCGCCGAACTGACCCAGACCGACCTCGCCTCAGATGGCTCGGCAGGAACATGAACTTCCCAAAACACCATAAGTAGAAGACTCGATGTTCCCGTTCATTCATAAATAACTCCAGACATAGATGGCGTGTACCCAGGTAGGTGAGCGGCCAGCTGCGATAGTGTTGGACATTTGCAGAACGTAAAATCTAAAGCACCTGCCACGTTCATAAACTATGATGTCCGTACTAGTTTCTTGTGGACGCATACATCTGGTGGAATGGAATGCAATGGGCTGTCATCAACAACACCATTCTGTGACGTGATGCGGAATTGTCATTGCCCGTCTGTTGCCGCCTCAGCATCGGTCTAACACGCCCTTATCATGTGGAGATGACTCCCGAGGCCGATATCGTCGTTCACGGGACTGACTTGAAAAGACATTCTGGCATCGATTGGCACTTTGCGTTCGTGAGCAACTCCTCGTTCATGCATCGACAACACCGCAAGATTGCCCGCATCACAGGTCCTAGAAAATTGCTTGTCCCGTGGAAGTCGAGGATCTCCTCGAAGCTTTGAGTGATTTAGCCTCAGTGAGCCCAGCTACCGGTAGATGACCTTCCTCCACCCCGTTCAGCAGAACAAGATACTAACTGGAGTCAGTAGATCGTGATTCGCTCGCGGGAACGTCTCGTCATGTCGGCAACACCATCCAAGATCGCTCTCCAGGAGCGCTTTGTGGGGAAGACCCTCCACGAAGTTCCGACCCCGAGCATCGTCCTCGACCTTGCCAAGCTCGAGGTCAACTGCCAACGGATGATTGATGCCGCCGAAAAGAACGGTATTGGATGGCGAGCCCATATCAAGACTCACAAGGTCAGTCTCTTCTGCCATTTTTCACGAGATTAAGTGTGGCTGGGTGAGCTCCTCTCGAACACTGAAACGGCTGACCGGTTCTTGCACAGACGGAGGAGCTTACAAGGCTTCAAGTCGGCGAGAACTCCAAGACGCCGGCCAATATTATCGTCTCGACGGTCCTCGAGGCAGAGAAAATCGCTCCCGTGTTGAAGGACTTTCAGAACAAAGGGCGTAAAGTAAACGTGAGTATACGCCATAGAAAGGACTCCCTGAACTCGTCGGTCTAACTCCTGGGAGGTCCTCTACGCGTTTCCCCTCTACCCCTCCGCGGTCTCCCGCCTCGCCGCCATCTCCAAGGACTTGGGACCCGACTCGGTCTCCGTCATGATCGACAACCCAGCCCAGGTCCCGCTCCTGGCCACCCTCAAGTCCCAGTCCGGGGGCAACAGGCCGCTCGCCTTCCTCAAGATCGACGTCAAGTACAACCGCGCGGGCACCATCCCCGGCACCCCGACCTACCAGTCCCTGCTCAAGGCGATCCTCTCGTCCGAGGCGGAAGGCTCCTGCGTCCTCCACGGGCTGTACGCCCACGCGGGGCAGTCATACTACACCCGCAAGGACTGGGACGCCCTGATGTACCTGACGGACGAGTTCGTGACCCTGAGCGACGTGGCAAAGGATATCCGCGCCCAGAGCCCCAGCCACCAACTCGTCCTGTCCGTGGGCGCCACGCCGACGGCGACAGCGCTGCAGCACCCAGACCTCACCACAGGAGGAGGGACGAGCAGCAGCAGCAATGACGCCGGGGCCCGCGTCGCGACTTTGTCGTCCCTGATCACCACGCTCAAGGGCGACGGCCTCGGCCTCGAGGTCCACGCGGGTGTCTACCCGACCCTGGACCTGCAGCAGCTCGCGACGCACGCCCGCGACGGCTCGCTGCTCAGCAGCGGCGACATCGCCATCACGGTCGTGGCGGAGGTGGCGTCCCTGTACGAGGGCCGCGGGCAGGGCGGGTCCGCCGAGGCGCTCGTCAACGCCGGGTCGCTGGCCCTCGGGCGCGAGCCCTGCAAGGAGGACGGCGAGGGCCACTACGCCGGCTGGGGCGTCGTGGCCCCCTGGGGCGGGGCGGGGCTCGAGAAGTCGGACCCGGCCCCTAGGGAGTTCCCTGCGGTGCACCGGGGCTGGCAGGTTGGCAAGATCAGCCAGGAGCACGGCATTCTCGCGTGGAAGGGGCCGAGGGAGGCCGAGGTGCCGTTGAAGTTTGGCCAGAGGGTGAAGATCTGGCCGAATCACGCGTGTATCGCCGGTGCCGGGTACGACCACTATCTTGTGGTCGACAGCAGGAGGACAGGGAAGGAGGACGAGGTGGTGGATGTATGGCAAAGGTGGAACGGATGGTGAAAATAGCCGCGGATAGTAGATCTAGATTAATATTCCATTTTTTGTACAAACAGCTAGCTTTCCGAAAAGCTGCCCTACCCAGCTTTTGATCCTGCCACCGGCCAGCAGACCATCTGCCAACTCCAGACGCCCATCCATTGTGGACCGCCGCGCATTCCCTAAATTGACAGCAAAACCCTCGCTCCAACCGCTTTTCTCGCCACGCGTGTGAGCTTGCACTACTTGCAGCGCTTCTCGACCACACTAGGACCGATCTCCTCCCACTCCTTGCGCGAGATCCACATCTGGTGGAAACTTCCAAGGCTGCCCAGGATGCTTCCGCCGACCCAGGCACCGAAACGGCGCTCGCTCGTCAGGCCTGCCGCGTGCAGCTTGATCTTCATGCCAGGGTACATCTGGTTGAGCTCGTTGTTCAGCCTGTCGTTGAACCCATTCAACAGGCTTGTGGCCCCCGTCACAACAATGTTGCCTAGTAGATGAGGCCTCAAGTCTACATCTACCAGATCCAGGCTCTGCTTGATCAGTCCTGGCAACGTCTGGCTTTTGGCAAGGCGGTACTGCTCTTCCGTAACGTGGTACGCTGCTGTCTCGTCCCACATGCCCTCCGCGACCTTGAACCGCTGCTCGCGCCACATCTGGTTGTACCCGTCGGGCATCTCAAACACACGGCCTGGTTGCGACTTGATGAAGTCCTCGTTTCCGGGAGTCGTGTAGCGCCCGGGGCCCTTCCACACCTCAACCACTGACTCCTTGAACTCATTCAACAGTCGCTCCTCCTCGTACCGGCGGAAAGAGTCGTGGATCGTGAAGGGGAAGTTCTTGAGCCTCGCGTTCGGCGGTTGCTGGGCATCCACCTGGGTCTTGTTCTCAATCATGAATGTTGGGACAGTGTCGATCTTCGGCTCGTTGGTCTCCCACATAGTACGAATCTGCTGGGACAGCCACAGGCCACCTGCGGATGACTGAACAGCCGACTTCTTCAACGCCATGCCATCATGCACTGCCGTGACAGAGGTGTTCGCTCCGCCAACTTCGATCACCAGAGCCGTTGCCTTCCCTGCCGCGAAGGCTGAAAGGACGGGCGTCCTGCTAAGCCATGCGGCTGGAATTCCAAAGGTGTCGAACAGAACCTGCATAGACGTCTCCCGCTTCTTGGCTGGGTTGGTCGCCGGTTCCGTAAGCAGGATCGGATTCTCGTAGAGCGACTTCTCCTGAAGCTCTTGGTTTTCGATTTCTCCCATCGTGACATCGCCTTCGCCATCCTTGTTCCCATCGTTCAGGCCGTTCTTGGAAGCCGGTGTTGGTTGTGTCGGGTTCAGTCGGCGGACGAGCATGTTCTCCCAGAGGTGAGGTGCGATACTCCAGTCCTCCACTTCCGACTTCGTATTCATGTAGTTCTGTAGCTCCAGGCCCTCGCGTGGGCGTATGCACTCGTCGCCGTACTGCAGCGTCCCGTCGATGCGGCTGTAGAAGGATGGCAGAACGCATTTGGGGACATCCTCGCCCGCAAAGCCGGCGCGCGTGTGGCAGTAGCCGGGGTCGAGGACGAGGGCAGAGATCTCATCTGTAATGCAGCAATGCCATTGTCAGCCGATTGAATGGGACAGCGGGGGGGTGCGCCATGCGCAAAGGTCACTCACCACCGCCGTAGACGTCAGCCGGCTGCTGCGACGAGGAGAGTGGCTGTTGAGAAGCCATTGTGACTGTCGCGAATCGATCGCGTCGATATGAGAAACTTTGCTTGATGTGATCAGGGTCAATGCGATCGGGATCAGGCGCGTCGCGTTGCGGTGTGTTTCTTCTGCCGTGTTTGCATTTGGCGGATGGATGGAATCGGTTGGAAGCTCCAACACCCATCGAAAAAGCTCCACTGGCAAGCTCATTGGAAGTCGTGAGGCGCGAGGTCAAGACCCTAACCCAGCCAGGATCACCACCAAACGCGAGGGGCTGGGGCCTCAACCCCGTTTCCTTACGCCAGCACGCCAAGAGATTTCCTGGACAACTTTTGGCAACGGAACGACAGGCAGCCCTCCTTTACTGAATACATCACCATCTTAGATTTGGCAGCTTGACATGACCTTCCAAGAATACTTGATATCTACCTTTCTTAGATTTCACAGTGCTCATTTGCATCTAAGCAAATCATTGCTCAGGTGCCACGTTTCGATGGTGGTGGCATGCTCAGGTTAGGCCAAAGCCAACTGCATTCAAATCGAAAATCCCCAAACATCAGTCCTTTTACCTGGGTCCCAGGAGAAGTGAGAGGCTTCTGAATTGGAAAGGATCCGCCGTCTCACCTTACCTATGAGTCTTCGTACCACTGCCATAGACGCCTGGGGTTGTCCACAAAAAGCCTCTGGATCTGAGCATCGCTCCCAGCCCAATCCTTCGTGATCTCAACCAGGGCGGCATCATTGATATCCCGGAAGTCCTGCACCTCCAGGCGTCCCCCGACCGGGTCATTCCCCTCCTTGCTCTTGGTGTGCGGCCAGTCACTCCCATAAACAACCATGTCCGGACCGGCATTGATGAGAGTCTCAGCCACAACGCGCATGTCCTCGTAGAGCGGCGCCTGGTTGGAGTCCCTGTAAGGCCCCGAGATCTTGACGAACATGATCTTCTTCTGGACGAGGTCTATCAACTCGCGGAAGCCTGGTGTCCGGTACGGATCGTACGTGTTCATGCTCACGTTGGTCTTGGACCCGACCAGGGTGTGCCCGAAGTGGTCGAAGGCAAAGGTGACGCCAGAGCCAACGATGTAGTCGTGTAGGTACACCAGCGAAGAGAGCGGCGTGTAAAGCTGCAAAACCCAGTTCATCTGTTTCGCCACTGCTGTATTCTTGTGAACGATCTCGGAAACCTCCGTGCTGTTTTGACTATCAAGGTTCACTCGCACTAAAATGCCCTGTTAGCTGCGGGAAGAGCGTACTCTTTGAGGACTTTAATTGTACCAAGGAAATTTCTGTGCGGCTGAATGCATGCCTGGATATGCAGATAGGAATAACGGGTGTAGTAAGGCTGACTCAAGAAGACACACGGTCTACTCACAGCCCCGAACGCCAGCCTCTTGAAATGTGGAAAGAGTCGTGTTGGTGATATTTTCCGGGTCTATGACGGCCACACCGCGGTATGAACCATTGAACCGGCGCAGGGCATCGATAAGGATTGAGTTGTTGGTGCCGTACACGCTGGGCAATACAATGCAAGCGTGGTCGACACCGAGGCTTGTCTCAAAATCCGTCGCATTGGCAATGCTTGCCGCCTTTGGGGTGTAGTCTGATTCGAGATGATTCGAGGGATCAGTTCCGTATTGCGCAGGTGGCGGGTGAAGATCCCGAAGGGAGCTCATGGATAGGTATCAAGAACAAAGCTTGATCATACCTCTATCAGGATCCAACGGAAACCCCTCAGGATCTATTATATGGATATGGGAGTCCCTGGATCGACTTATTAGTCACTTAAGGCTGACATATATCTCGCTTAAAAGTGTACAGTACCAAGAGCCAGGAGGCAATCTCCGTGCAGAAGCTGTGAGGCTAAAAGCCAAGCCCACGACCAACATCAAATTTACCGTAAAAGCCATGATAGCTGTTGTGGTGTGGCTCAATTACAACAACGGCCCAAGTGGATCAGAATTCGTAGTAAATTCACTCGAACTTATTTGTCTCGGCAACCAGTTGCGACTTCGGAAGCTTGATGTGGTCCTATCGCCTTTATACTTCATTTCCCCGCCTGGGATTTCCAAGTCTCCACGAACATGGCCACCTGCCATCAAACCTTGAAAGCGGGAGACACCAGGTAAACGTATTAGGTAGCACCGGCTACTACTGCCGCGGCACTTGGATGCAACAATAGCCCGAGACTCGGAAAATCCCTCTTGTCTCCACCATGCGCAACACACAAATCTCGGGAATAACGTGCTATCTTTGGGGTTTTGGCTTTCCCAGTCCCACTGGATCTGGTGTTGGTATCGATAGGAAATAAAAACCTTGCTGACCTTCCACGGTGCCTGTGACTTCAGCCTGAGGCTTCGGAGCAAGACAATGTCTGCGACCTGGGAAATGTGGTGCTTGGGTAAGGGACAACTATTGCACGATGTGAATATTCGGAACAAGGGATACGTGCCTCAGAAGTACTAAGATCGTTATATTTTACGCACGTGAAGTTTATTTCTGAAGGCCGATGACCGGAAATGTGTCTTTGCCTTCGGCAGAGGATCTGTAATCAGACAAGACGACCAAATGCTATGATGCTGCGTAGTATAGAGCTTTTGTGCTCAACTTTATGGGATCTCCTTGGGCCTCAACCCTCTCAGTGTCGCCAGGGTGCTAGAGGTCGCGAGGATCTGTCTCAGGAGCTCCTTGTCATCCCAGCCCAGAGCAGAGGCCGCCATCATGGTGAGGCTGGCTTGGTCGTCACGGCCAGGCCTACCGGGACCAGTCATGTTCTGTGGGTTAGGATTGTATCAGTCTCAAAAACATGACCGCATATCTCAAAAGCCCCCGTAATGGCAACATACCGGCTTCACATTCACATCGAAGACGGCGAAGCTCGAGTCGGGAGAGTCTCTGTAGCGTCTCACGTCGATGCGGATCGGAGCAGTCACGCCGAGAAGCTCGGCAGCTCGCTCCGACTCTCTCATCACCCTGGCACGTTGGTTCATCAGTAAAGGAACGTACAAAAAGGCTGATAGACCTAGAGAGGAAAATGATTACGAACTGGGCACATATCGGGTCCTCGGCACAATCAGGCACGACCCTGGAGTTGGCCGTGACAGCAACGGTGCCATTGTACGGCGCAATGCCGTCATGGTGATCGAATCGCGAGACCAGAGGCAGCGCCCAATATCCCTTCTCCGCATTGGGTGGCATGACCGTCACCGTGCCCTCCTCGCCCTGGAGGAACTCCTCCAGCATCACGGCCGCGTCTTCGTCAGCGAGACTCCTAGCATGCGCCGCCAGTTCCTCCGGACTCCGGCAGACCTTGACGCCGTGACTCCCCCGGCCGCGGATCGGCTTCGCCACGACGGGGAACGGCAGTTCTCTGAAGGCATCGGCGCTCGGGGTGGACCCGAAGGGTATGTCCCAGGAGCGTGGCATCGTGAAACCGCCGGATTTGCGCAGGAGGGTGTTCACCCAGTCCTTGTTGTCGTATCGATCAACGCACAATGGGCTCTGGCCCACTATACGGAGCCTTTCGGCGTGCTTGCCTATTGGTGTCGAGGTCTGCAGGGGATGTGAGGCAAACAAGATGGTGTTGGCCCATAAGTGAGTCGCCCCTTTGTCGATGGCTTCGAGTATGCCGTCTTCTGTATCTGGGAAGCTCCAGTCGCCATCGTTGGTGGGGTTGGGATTCGTCGTTGGAGTGATGACATCGAGGTTCTTCTTCTGGCCCAGATTGTATGCAATATCAGCCCCGGAATCCTTATAGCCTGCAGGATCGAAACAAAGTCAGTTTGAATGAGTACGACAGCTTTGGCGTGGACCTCAGAGCACGGGTTGACTACAGCTTACGCACCGTTGGGCTTCTTGGGCTTCTTGATGCCGTCGATGACAGGCGGGTCAAGAGCTTGATATAACACGGCAACTCTGGGTTTGATGGTTTGCGATGTGCAATATCGCGTAGCTTGTATCGTTCTCCGGCAGAACCTAGCCTGAGCTCTCACCCGACGATACGCCGTTGGGAGGCTTGGGCTGGTGCGGAACACGCAGACGCTGGCCATAGCAGGGCGGAGAATTACGTTAGAATGAATGTTCACATGAGGCTGTGCTGGAGCTGAGCAACAGAACTTTGCCTAGAGAAGTCTACTATAATTCGTCAAAAGCTTTGATCAATACGGAAGAAATGCAACACGTCGGTCGTCAACGACGGTTCCGACGGGCGGACGGCCTGGCCCCACCAACGGGGTAAAGCCGATGAGATGCGTCATGAACCTCATGCGCCCACGGAAGCCTTCCGGTACAGGAATTCCCAGGGAAAGACTTGGGAATCTGGAACTGCAGGCAACAGTTGTGCCAAATTCAAGGAATAATTTTATATTTGTTTCCGAATATTCTGCATGTGTTTTGCATTGTATGAGCACATTTTGGCTGTCAACCACATAGTAAGTTCAACGAAAGCACTCAAAAGATCCACAAACAGGCTTGAGCGTCGATGGAGTAGTCGCGCTTTCGTCTTTCCCCAAGTAGAGACGTGCCTATAATTTTATTTCACTCTATAAAGGCGGATATGCAGTATTGTTTTCGTCAAAATTAAAACCCTCCCCAATCCAGTCCAAGTCGAACCACGAGCTCATGTCCCCGAGCTCACTAAGGAAGAACTCAGGCTCGACCAGGTTGAAGCCTCCAACATCGTCAAAGACGTCAGCCTGGTTGACAGCAGTGGTAGTATCAGCCACAGCGCCATCCTGAGCCAACGACACAAGTGAGGCGCCGACCGCGATCTCGGTGCGCCGCTCCGCCTGCGCCTCCTTCCACGAGTTCCACGACGACGAGGTCAGCGCGACAAGCCTGTCGAACTTCTCCACCGCGTCGGCGGCCACGCTCCACGCCCTGCCGAGGACCTTGAGCAGGGCCGAGCACGCGGACGCGATGCGGCCGAACTCGTCCACCGAGGTCCCCTCCTTGACGGCGGCGTTGACCCACAGGCAGTAGAGGAAGGTGATGCCGCTGACGAAGATGGTGTGGGCCGTCAGCCACGTGTGCGGCAGCTTGGAGAAGCGGTGCATGTCCGAGTGGATGAGGATCGTCTGCGACGCGCTGCCGTAGCACGCCCGCCACGACTCGGCGCGCGGCCGCGGCGTCGCGGGCGAGGGCCGGTGCAGGAGCATCAGGCACTGGTGGTACTTGAGCTCGAGCCTCTGCGCGATGCCGTCGGCGCTGCGCCGCCGGGACCGCCACCTCAGGTCGTTGCTCAGGCTCTCGAACAGCTCGTCGCAGCGCTTGTGGCACTTTTCTTGCCACTCGGTGACGTCTGTCGGCCACGGGAATACGTCGGGCTTGTTCACAACGCGGTAGAGCATCAGCTTGATCTCTGCCGTGATCTGGTCAAATCGGAAGGAGTAATGTGCTGCCTTGTATGGTGATGTCTGAACTCGCATCCGTTTAGCTGGCTTCAAGGAAGACTCCAGCCCGGCTAAAGTTTCACCGGTTGTGTCACTCTCGATTCCAGGAAATTGCACGTCGACTGCCTCATCACGCAGAGTGAGTGGCCGACCAAGAATGACCGCCAATCTCCTCTCGATGGAATACGCCGACCAGAATATTGCTCGTCGAAGGTCTCTGCGGACTTGATACTGGCTGAGTGCCTCTGGGGACGCATTGTGGGGCGGCGGCTCTTGCCATCGCCTCTGGAAGCCCAGATCGAGACAGGTCGTGATGATGTTCTGGCTCAGGAACCAGGCGTTAGGCCCATGCTCGAAACAAAAACCCGACAAAGTCAGCAAGAGCATCGTCTGCAGACCTTCGAGGCTATCGTGTAGCGCAAGCCGGTCAAGTCGGGACATGGCCGTCGCCAGATACCGAGCGGACTCGAATTCAGACGAGAGACGTGCCTCGAGGATGCGCGCACCCAGCGCGACGACGAGGAAGAGCTGGACCGCATGGAATGGAGATAAAGAAGCTTCAATATCACGCAGCTGAGGCATCTGGAGGGAGTTTGCAGCGGGTGCTTGTCGAGTAAACAAGACGTCAAGGCTCCCTACAATATCATCTTCGTTGAGGAACGGGTACAGCGGCTGCCACGTCTCGAAGTACGCATCAATGAAGTGCTGCAGGTCCACCTCTGGGGTCCAGCCCGGAGGCAACGGCAGGGCCGGCTTCAAGGCGGCCCTCGTCGAGCTCTCGGTCACATTTCGCTGTGGCGAGTTCCAGTAGGCCGTCGACAGCCCTTGAGACTGAGGAATAGCTGCAAAGATCAGGCGCGCGAACGACACGCCCGAAGAAGGTCCGATGTACTTGGGCTCGATGGCGTTGGCAAGTGAGAGCAAGCCGACCTCATGGGCAAGCGGCTCACTTGGTCCGATCTGTGTCGACGGGCTGGCCGCGGCAGTGGACCCGATGTTCTCACTCTGCGTTCGCGAGAGGCTGTGGGAGTGCGAATGGCTTCGCGCCGAGCCCTGCGTCAGGTCTGGTACTGCGCTCGCGGGCTGAAACCGGGAGTCTTGGTGCGAAGACGCCGGGATGCTCCCGTGCTGAGAACTCTCTGTTACCTGAGGAGCCTTCTCCAGCTCCTCGGGTGCTATCCGACGAAGCGACTCCTCGAGCGCACGTAGACGTGCCTCGGTCTGTGTGATATAGCTGTGCTATGGGTCAGTTCTTATATATTGAAGTCAATGCCAGGCCGCATCGCACAACGAGGCAGGGCTAATGGCACATTCTTTTGGACCTCCTGATGGAGACGCCACAAGTACGTTGAAGGATGCCTACCTGATGGCATCTGGATTGTTCCCGGGATTCGCTCGGATGCACGGCTGCCCAGCCTTAGCACAATTCAAGCACGATGGTGTCTCGTCATCACATTTGATCTTTTGCGAGCGGCACCGGGCACAAGCCGTGCCCTTCCTTCGGCCGCCACCAGGTTGCGGCTTCTGTCGCGGAGCAGGTGCTGCGTCGGCAGTGATGCCGGTGTTGGCATCCATCGACAGGGTTCTGCGCGGCCGCCTGGAGCAGCAAAGCACAGCGATCGTCCGTCTGTGTCGGATTGGAGGGGTAAAGCCGTCTCACATCGCACAAAATCTTTGTGGTCACTTGCGAGGGATCCGTTATGTGCTGGTACGACGTAGGAGGTTGCCCGAAGAAAACATCAGCCGACTCCTCGGCTTTCCCCCGGTTATGATCCCACCAAAAGCTCTGAGTGTTCTGGGGTGGAGTCGCGTAGCAGCGCTACTGTACGTAAAACACGCCCGGCATATGCCGATTTGACTCTCATCCTCACGTCCAAACCCTCAAATACATCACTCCTCAATCGTATCTACGAGAATATGCCGATCGGCTTGAAGGTCTGTCTCATTTAGACCGTCTAGATAGTACAAATTCACATAAGTCAAACTGATAATCTCAGAAATGTTGTTGACCAGCCACTATTTACGAACAAAGCAGAGGACTGCCTGAGACCAGCTTCACCGATAACCCTGAAGGACGACTCTCCAGTAATGGCATCCGCAGGTCGCTATTTTGCCAAGCAGAGCGATGCTGAGACATTCGCACGCTCTCTTTTGGTAAAATCAGGCTTGCCAGACGACCATGCAGAGCTCATGGCCAGCTGTCTGGTGCAGGCTGATACTCGGGGAGTTGCAAGTCGCCTTTCGTCTGCTCGAATAAATAAGTCCCTATCTGCTGATTGTCGTGACAGGACACCCACGGCATGGCGCGGCTCCAACAGTACATCGAGCGCGTAAACAGTGGTCTTGTCAATGCAAAGGCAGAGCCAAAATTCACAGAGAAGACACCAGTGGCAGCACACTTGGACGGAGACAATGGGTTCGGCTTCATAGTCGCAACCAAGGCTATGGAGAGTGCCATTAAGCGCGCCGAGATTTACGGCATCGGCATCGTGACTGCGAATCACTCGAACCACTTCGGCATGGCCGCCACCTACGTCCTCCAAGCCCTGGATGCAGGCATGATCTCCCTCGTCTTCACAAACTCGGCCAAACAGATGCCTCCATTCGGTGGGAAGGACACGCTCCTCGGCATTTCCCCGTTTGCTGCTGGGGCGCCCAGCAAGGACGAGATCCCATATATCTTGGACATGGCCCCGTCGGTGGTTGCCAAGGGAAAGATCAGGAAGGCGGCGAGGCGGGGCGAGAAGATTCCGCTCGGCTGGGCGTATGATGAGGACGGGAAGCCGACTGAGGACGCCGAGGCTGCCCTCAATGGCTCCATGGCCCCCATCGGCGGACCCAAAGGGTCTGGTATCGCGATTCTGATGGATATCATGTCCGGCGTGCTTTCTGGGGCCGAGTTTGGCGGTCAGGTCGGAGACCAGTACAAGGAAGCAAGGCCACAGAATGTGGGCCATTGCTTCATTGCCATCAAACCTGATGTATTTATCGGTGCGGAGGAGTTCAAGTCACGCATGGACACATTAGTCCAGCGGGTACACGCCGTGACACCATCTGAGGGCTTCAAGGAAGTGCTGTTTCCGGGCGAACCCGAGCATCGCCTCTCCCTCGAGCGGAGAAAACAAGGAATTCTGTATGCTGATGCCGAGAAGAAAATGTTTGACGAGTTGGCAGAGAAGTACGGAGTGCCGGCGATGGCTCTATCTCTTATACCGCTCAGTTAGGCTATTTGATGTTGCGGCGCGAAATACCTGTTTGGCAGAATGAATTTAATTCCTGCGCGACTGCTATTGGAGCCATATCCATTTATTATACTGTGTTCATACTTACAGGTAGGACTTCGTCCACTTTTTGCAGAAGCATAGTACACGACGTTGCAAGTTGACATGGATTTGACGAACAAGCTCACGCATCTGAGGTTTACAATCCAGTGTCATTGAAACTACTAGATTTGTTGCCCGCTTGAGTCACATGTTCAAGCTTTTCCTGCCGAGTCAAACACGTCTTGCATGACGCGTTTGATAGACTCCGTGTAGATCTCGACCGCGCGGGCCTTGAGCACCGTCAACTCCAGCTTCCCGGCATTCTCAGCAACGAACTTGGTGTATTCGTCCCGGACCGTCCGGTTCACGTTGACCTTCAGGACTCCATACTGCCTCGTCTTGCGGAACAGCTCATCGGAGACTCCATGCGTTCCATGCAGAACAAGAGGGACATTCGGGATGAGCCTGTGTATCTCATCCAACCTATTGATTGTCGGCTCCTAGTTAGACATCCATGCATCTTGGACGCGCGTCCTCATATCGCATTCCCACCGCCAGGTCATACTCACAAATCACATCTCCAAATAGCTTCTGGGCCTCTCGGACCGTAGCCGCCGTGGACGTTTCCAAAAGAAGGTGCCAGGAACTGCACGCCCGTCTCATCGATAAATCGCTTCGCATCCGCCGGCTGGGTAAGAACCGCATCCAGATCCACGCTCGGCAGCCCGTCCTCACCTCCCTCGATGCGTCCCATTTCGGCCTCGATGGCAATACCTTTCGCATTCGCAATCTTTGTGATCTCCTTCACCTGGCGTATATTCTCCCCGGCGTCGTGGACGGACGCGTCGACCATGATGGAGTCAAAGGGCAGCTCCAGGGCTTGCCGGATGTCCGCTTCCTCGATGCAGTGGTCCAGGTGGACCGCGATGGGCACGCTGGCTGCGTGGGCGGCGTCGACCACGTATCTGACAAAGTGAGGCCCCTGGAACTTGACCGTCCAAGGGAAGAGCTGGATGATGGCCGGAGACCTGACGGCCTCGGCTGCACGGATCACTGATATGACACCATCGTCATTGTAACTGGGGAAAATTGTCAGCCAGTATTCTTTCGATATCTCTTCGCGAAGCTATTTCTTGATTGGTTCGCACCAGTTGTATGCGCCAACAGCATAACTGCCCTTCGCCGCGGCGTCAAGGATCTGATATGTTCGATTGTTTTGAGGGAACGACGCCATCACTAATTATTTGAGCCTGCCAAATCAGGAAGTATTGAAAATTTCTTACCAGAAAAAGATTTCTTGTGTCTGACTCACCCGCTTTTTTTTTCTTCTCGTTTCAGGCGGTATTTAATGTGCTGTGAAAAGCCACATCGTGAACTCGGGTTTGGCCGGGCGAGAGGAGCCAGGATCCCGGGAAGAAGCCGGGCAAGCGTGGAAGCACAAACACAACAATTGTTGACATTCTGAGGACCGGAAAATCAACTAAATAACGAGAGAGTCCACACACATTCAGCAGCACGAGAGGACTTCTTGAAAAGAAAGGTTAGGCAGACAGTAACAAGTTGAGATCTGTTATTGCTGCTGGTCAATATGCCTGGCCTTGACCAAGCGTCTGGCGCTGAATGGCAAAGAGTTTGAGTGCAAGTCAAGTCCCTAACGTGTGGTTCCTACCAGGAAAGACAGCGAAGCCTCGATCAAGAAAATGAAAATGTACTTAAGTGGGCTTCGCACTGATACTGAGACAGCTTTCCCCCGGAAATCGGTCTAATCTCGGATCTGCCATCATCAAACTCGCACTTTACATTGTGAAAGGTCCTGATAAATTTATGGTCGCCTTTGGGCAGCGCATGTGTAGATGATGGATGGAAACTGCCATAGAATCAGATTCAGATATCTCCCAGGCCCACGTGTCGTCGTCCGATCCGGGTGGGATGGTCCTCTTTGTGTCATGATAAATAAGAGCGAGGCTTACACACCGAAATTCGAAAACTGCTTTCATTAGCATCACCGATGTTAAGCAAAATACCCGTGAGTATATCTCTTCCAACAAGTCCTGATACATCGAAAGTGTTTATAAGAGGGCTGAAGTGTGCGTCTTCTCTGCAATCTCCGCCTTTCAAAAGAGAATGATTTCAAATATAGGTAGATTGTGGCACCCACAGAATAATTTTATCCGAAGAGTAAGGAACGAGCGCCTAAATTCGCATGAATAACTTATGTGACCAATGAAATAATCAACGCACACTGAGGAATGGCTGGCATATTTAGTTCCCCCGGATCATGAAGCTAGCCTCCGTTTTACCTTCACATGTTATACCTTCACTTGAAGTCGGGAATATGGAGAGAAACTACACCCCGAGACTTTGATGATTCTCGCCCTCATATAGCGACAAGCTTTGAGATGCGTACCTAGGTATCTATCATACGGCTGCCCGGCAAGTCAGTCCGCCCCGCCCCGCCCGCGAAATAGATCAATAATGCGGGGAAATCTGGGGAAAGAGACGGGTCTGGTTTCAATTCCCTGGAATACTCCATTCGTGTCCCAGGGATACGGGCGACGACAATTATCGAATTACCCCATGGGACTGCCCTCGGAAAATCCTTCCATGGAGACCTCCGCGGAAACCACAGTGCTGCTTGTAAGTCACGCTTGGAACGACGCGAGGAAGGCAACCGCAAGGCACTCACAAGACAGTAGATAGTTCAAAGCCGCGTGTGCGTGTATAAATATATAATGGCATCAGGACCGCCTGTTTGTGTACGCCCAGCCATGGAGGCTAGCGAACGGTTTAACCTGCTCTCATATTACTCAACATGGCCTCAATAGCAAACAAACAAGACAATACCAATGGAACCAATGGGACCAAGGTCCATGATCCCGAGTATGGCCTCAGCTCCGCTTGGTCACACTATTACTCCCCCCCAAACACATCGGCGCAAGGCAGGTGGGAGGGCGAGCTGGAGAACCTGGTCGTCTACGGCGAGGTGCCCAGGGAGATCGAGGGCACCTTCTGCCGGCTGATCGTGGACCCTCACTACCCGCCGCACCCGGCCAACGGCTTCACCGAGGGCGACGGCAACATCTGCGCGCTGCGCTTCCAGGACGGGCGCGTCGACATGAAGGTCAAGTACGTCGAGACGGAGCGCTGGCTGCTGGAGCGCAAGGCCAACGAGCGCCTGTTCCACATCTACCGCAACCCGTACAGCAACCACCCGTGCGTGCGCATGGCCAACGACTCCACCGCCAACACGAACATCCTCTACTGGGGCGGCAGCCTGCTCGCCATCAGCGAGCGCGGCCTGCCCTACGCCGTCGACCCGGACACGCTCGAGACAAGGGGGTGCGATCCCTTTGGGGGACAGGTCAAGGCCAAGACTTTCACTGCGCACCCCAAGGTCGACCCGTACGCGAACGAGCTGGTGACCTGGGGCTATGAGGCGAAGGGCCTGGGGACACCGGACGTATGCGTATATACCGTTGACCCGTACGGGAAGGTCTCAAATGAGTTCTGGTTCCAGGAGGAGGAGCCAACGATGGTGCACGATGCCTGGGTCACCGAGAATTGGATTGTAATGTGCTCCATGCCCTTCAAGGTCAACTCGGACGAGGACATGAAGAAGGGCTCGCAGCACTGGGAGTACGTGGTCGACAAGCCCTCCGGCTTCCTCGTGGCCCCGCGGCACCCAGGGTCACCCAAGCACCCGGGTTGGAAGCCCGGCGAGGTGCGGCGGTACAACTGGAAGAACGGCCTCGTGATCCACACGGGCGGCGCGTGGGAGGACGAGGACGGCAAGCTGAAGCTGGAGAGCCACTTCATCGCCTCCAACGTCGTCTTCACCTTCTGGAACCCGCCGGGGATGAAGTACCCAGAGGAGCCGACGGGCGACTGGGTGCGCTGGACGATCGACCTCGACAAGCCGGCCGAGGCGTGGCTGCCGGACCCGGACGTGCTGTTCCGGGGCCTCGTCGACTTCCCCAAGACGGACGAGCGCTTCCTGACGCGCAGGCAGCGCGTCGTCTACCTGGCGGCGTGCGACGCGGGCAGGACCTCGGGCCGCCGGTTCGGCTTCAACTCGGTCGTCAGGCTCGACACCGAGACGCGCGAGACCGCCATCTTCGAGCCGCCCGAGGACGGCAGCCGCCTGGCCGAGCCCGTGTTCGTGCCCCGCTCCGGCGACGCCCCCGAGGGCGACGGCTGGGTCATCTTCTGGTGCGACAGCCTCAGCGAGCCCAAGGGCGAGATCGTCATCCTCGACACCAACGACTTCACCAGGCCCGTCGCCCTGGTCAAGCTGCCCTTCGCCATGCGCAACCAGGTCCACGGCAACTGGATACCAAACACGAACCCCGGGAAGCCGCTGCCAAAGTTGACAAAGCCCGTGAAGGATGTGACTCCGAGTTCCCTTGGGGCGCTGAATCGAGTCTAGATGAGAGGCCGTGGGGGCGGGACTCTGTGAAGCGAGGCCGCTTGCGTGAGAGTTCGTTGGCTTGTGACGATATCAGGTTCTGTTGCTGACAGCTTCGCGCTGACTTGCAACATGATACTTACGATTTGATCTGGGCGCGATGACCATGAGTCAAGAGAATGACTGGGAGCGTTGCGCCTTGACGGGACAAGAATGGTATTGGTGTCGTCCGATCACCAGAGGTCATTCCTCAATGTGCATAGTCAGTAGATATGAGTACCAGGGACCAAATTCGGACAGAATGAATCGCTTGGACTGACATACCTGAATGCGTTTACCATTCGTGCTCATTCCAAGGCCGGGCTGAGGACGAGCCCGATCAACTGATTGCGACCATCAAGCATGCCGGTGTACACTCATCAATGGTAGCTCACATGGCATCTTGGATCCTGCTGCAGAAGAATGGAAGCAGGCTTCGCAGCTAGTTTCCGTAAACGTTTTAATGTTGGTTCGATTGAAATCGCCGGTGGGCGCGGATCATATGATCAATTTTCTCATTACTCGGCCATGATGGGCATATCGCCCTACCGGAAGAATACTCTAGCATGTCCAATTTTGACCGACAGTAACGCTGGGTATCTAATTACCTGCCTCGTAGCACGCAGTGATCCCCTCGCCTCATCAACGAGGAAACAAGTTTATTTAAACTCCAAACCAATGCTTGCTTGCTTGCCCCAACACCTAAGATGCAAATCATCGTGAAACAAAGGTGACTTGTGTCAGAGGGGGTAGTAACGCTAGTGCCAATCTTGCCGTTTTGTGACTGCGCACCATAAAATGGGTATATGCTGTAAAAGGGGGTGGCCAAAATAAGGGGCCAATTGAGCCGTGAAACGAAAAGTGAATTTGGCGAGACCATGAGTAGCGCTCTGGTCTACACGGAAAGGGAGATGGACATGAGCATGGCAAAGCCCACGAAGAGCGAGTGTCCTAAGCCGAGTGGCAAGGAGGCCGCGGACCCGCTGTCCTGCGTTCCTGCCCCAAAACCGCTCTCCGCCGCAAAAGAAGGGGACGCGGCCGTCGTGGGGGTGGACAGGTTCTGATTAGAAACCAAGGTGGCGAACGGGATAGTGGAGCCGTTGCCCTCAAAAGCAACGATGTTCGAGCTGGTGGCATTGAAATCTGTCTGCGCCATCCCGATCTCGTTGTTCACCAGGTCGTAGACCACATATGCGCTCCGAAGAAAGGTGTCGCCCAGCAGGAATGGGCTCTTGGTCGAATTCTGGATCCCGAATTCGCACGCGTCCTCGCCCTCGAACGGTCCAGAGATGAAGGTTGGTGGAGGTCCAGAGGTGACGAGGTCGAGCACAAGCTCATCCATCGACACGTTGATCCTGGGACCGTCTGGACCGGCAAAGCCGAAGGAAAAGTGCCCCTCGCTCTTCTGCATCCGGCAGGGCAGCAGGGCGAGGCCGACTTCCGGGGTGTAGGTGGCGCCAACTTCTGTCCATATCTGCTCTGCTATGTCCGTGGGCAAGTAGCTGAGGGTGGTGCCCGAGTCCAGGACAGCCTCGATGGGGAACTCGCTTGATGTCAGTTCGTCGGTGCCGCTAGCGCTAACAGCAAGTAAAGACGTGACCGGAACCAGGAAAGAGTCGTAGACGTTGGTCTTGTTATTCTCCAGTATGTCGATCCTCGTCAAGTTGCCCACGTACTTCTCCGTATCAATGCCACCAAACAGAATGTTGCCCTTGTTTGCGTCGAGGTCATTGAGCCACAAACTGTAGGCGTTGGTCCCTATGAGCCCCTCGTTTACCATGACCACGGGCAGGTTTGGATACGCGGCCGAGAGGGAGTTTTCGGTATCGACTATTGCTTCGTTTAACGTGTAGCCCACTCCGACGAGCCCGTATGCGATGGTGGTGTTCAAGCCGAGACCCATTGTGACATTGGAAACGGTGGCGCCTGCGATCTGGAAAGTGTCCATGAAGTAATCGCCATTGGAGAAGCTACCATCGACATATGATATGTCAAAGGTGCCCTTCCCCGCGTCGGTGTAGGTCGAGGAGGCATTGGGATTAACTGTGCCGGCAGAGTCAGCTGCCATCTGATCATCACAATCTTCGAATCTGGGGACCGTTGCGCACAGTTGCCAAGAGTGCACTTCTCCTCCTCGCACACAGTTGCCAGGTTCCATGGTACCCAGATGTCGCTGCTCCCGGTATCAAGCTGCAAGGTCAGGTTCTGACCAGGCGTGCCCATAGAGCACGTCGCGAAGTAGCCACCCCTGGTAAGCTCATTCGTGATGACGCCCTCGTGGGTGTCTGCTGCGCGTCTGCCGAACCTCGCCTTGGGGTGGTGCTTCTGGATGTCCCATTGGACGGTGCCGGCGGCATTGGCGGCTGGCGCAAGTAATAAGCCGGCAGAAACGGCCAACACAGCGAATGCCCTTGACATCCTACCGGCAGGTAATGACTGCTACGGCGAATGGTTTTTGCTGTGGTACGAGACTCTTCGTGTGCGCGAACCTCCAAAGCCACAAGATGCAAGGAGAGAATATTGGCCGAACAGGAGCCGAATGAGAGAATGGAGGGCAGACCGGGCTCAGAACGACCCCGGCTTCGTTAACAAGCAAGAGACAATCGACAAGCAAAGCGGTTTGTCGATGTGAAAATGCGGGATGGGAGCGGGGCTCATAAGAAGACGAACAGCCTCAGAAGCGTCCGTAAAGAACGTCAGCGAGCTGGGAAGAGGTCAAAGAAAGAGAGGCGCGCATGTTGCGCAAAGGCTGGAAAGGGAGTTTGAGGCAAGAAAAACCAAGGAAAAGCCAAGAGAACGGCGGCGTGCAAAGGCGTGACCCAAGAAGAAGGCCAAGCAGCGCGAGGGCCAGATAAGTAAGTCGCAAATGAGTGAGAGCGCAAGGTGCCGCGAAAGTCTTGGAGGCTCTTGGGAGATGGCAGCTAGCCCTGCCGGGTTCCCGCCGTCGAGCGGTCGAGTGTCGGGTCGAGACGATGACGGATTGCGTCGTCAGTCGTCTGTCCTGCCTTCCACCGCGGAGGGAGGCAGTTGTCGTCCCATGCATAGCACGAGATGGCTGAGCCCCTGGGTGAGCCGGGAAGGGTTGTGGGGTGGCCGACGGGACTGTGGGATTGGCCTTATTAATGGAAACAACAGGGGGGTTGCCGCTTTGAACTCTCCCTTTTGACTTCTTCCTGCCAACATGCCAACTCCAAGCGTTGCTCCTTCCCGGGCCGATCTGCACTGCACTGCCCAGCAGAAGCCCAGCAGCCCAGCAATAGCCCAGGTGCTGGGTCGACGTATGCTCCGTTTCACCTGCATCCTCGGCGAGAAAACCTCTACCAACGGCCACGCGATAATCCATCCGTCTTCTCTTCCACCCTCCTCCACTTTCTCAGGTAATAGATAGCCAGGGTACCAGTTACCCTTATGCCAAGCCCGCGTCAAGGAACCACACGCTATTTACCACGCTAGGTACGGAGTACAGCAGCAGACAACGGCTTGAACTGGCGGGTACTGTGGAAATGCACCATGTCTTGCCACCTACAACATACAAGCTGGACAAATCAGCCAGCATTACTTAAGTTCACTTGAATCAGTTAAACTACATAATCTACGCTGTTGATGCACTTTGCACTTGACATTCTTCAAAGATGCCGATGAGATTACGATTCCCCGGCCTTGGTTTCACGAATCGCTGCGTTGTCTTGTCCGACGATCCTCCCAAGGTAGCTCACTGCTTGGCTCTTGGCGCCCGGCCACTCCAAGTCCCGTCTTCGTACGGACTCGGAAGAGGATGCCGTTTGGTTCGGAGCACGGTGGAGGATAGAGTGTGATACTGCGAATTTCTTGGGTTACACTACATCCGATCCGTTCTTGACACAACTTGGTCACCACGGCTGACATGTTGGCGCAAGATTCCCCACGAACACAACACCTGCGCGGTCTGGCTAAGACGAAGTGCTACGACGACAGGTTCTTGTTCACATATTCTCCAAGCTTCTTTAATGCCTCGACCAGCACACCCGTCTCCGACACGTATCCGATCCGGACCTGCACCGTTGCATTAGCTATCACCGCAGGACGCAGAGCAAACTTTTTCACCCAGCCAAGAGAGAGCCAAAGATGAATTGGCGGTGGACAGTACTCACATAACCCTTGAAGTCCTGATCATGACCAAAGCATTTCGAGCCGGGAAGGAACATTACTTTTGTTTTGTCCAGCACGTCTAGGCAAAATGCCACATCATCCACTGGCTTGCCACCATCTGTAAATTGGATGAACGCCGTCGTGCCCGCCGTCGGCTTCACCCAGCTACAGACTCCCTTGTGCCCGTTGACGAACTCAACAAGCAGAGTTAGGTTTGTCCTCGCCAGCTCTAGGTTCCTCTTGATCAGGGCAGGTCGCACCGTGTTGGAGAGAGCATAACTCGCAACTTGATCGTCGAGCTGTGAGACACTGATGGTCGTGTAGTCGCGCGCCTCAGCCACAGCGTCGATGATGGCTTTATCTCGAGAGGCAACCCAGCCTAAACGGATGCCCGCGAGAGCCCACGCTTTAGACATGGATCCCGTTGAGACGGTCTTGTCGTACCCGAACGACAAGATGGATGGTGGGACATCTGCGTCGGACGGCAGGCTGTGATATAACGGCCTGTAGACCTCGTCGCTCAGGATGATTATGTCGCGCGCTCGGGCGAACTCGACGATGGAGCTGAGAGCGGCCTTTGGGATGGTCGCTCCGGTTGGGTTGTTCGGGTTGTTGAGAATGATCATCTTTGTGTTGCTCTTCACCAAGGACTCAAGCTCGGTGACGTCTGGCACGTAACCATTCTCCCGCCTGAGCTTCCACAGGGAGACCTCAGCGCCCAGGCTCTTCGGGACGCCGTAGAGCTGTTGATACGTCGGGTAGACGCAGACCACATGGTCTCCTGGTCCAATCAAGGTGTACAGCAGGAGGAAGTTTGCCACGATGGCTCCCTGGGTGATCAAAATCTTGTCGGCGGGGAGAGGTGCAGCAGTCTCGTTGTCGAACAACGCGGCAACCAGCCCTCGCAGTTTCTCTGAGCCCCTGATGGCGCCGTAGGTGAGTTTCGTGGAGAGGTTCACCGGATTTGTGGCGTCTCTTTTCTTGGAAAGAGTCCCTAAGTCGTCGATGGAGACGGATGCAGCACACGTCTCGGCGATATTGAGAACGCCAGGCGTGGTCTCATACCTATTGGACAGCGTCAGCGCAGGAGCTTGGTTGGTAAGTTGGTGAGGCTTACTCGTCCATCCACTGCTCCACTGCAAAGGGCTCGATCTTGACCATTTTGAATACAGCTTGATTTTTGTAGGCAAGTATAGTATGTATAATACTCAAAATTGACGGCAATCGACGCCGAGATTTAAGTCTCAACTGATTACTTATATGCCACTACTGCTGCGTGCGCAATTGCGCGTACACTCACCTGCGCGTACTTGCTAGGAGATACTGGCACATAGACTGGTAGTAGGTATCTTTGATAATTCAAAGTGGACTGATAAGGTGTGTTACTTGCTAAAGCCCGCATGGAGGTGTCATGTACATGGTGCTGTGGAAGTCATCCCCCACTATGGGCGACCGACGCAGAGAGGGGAAGCCAGCCGCAGCTCCAACCAGTCTCAATTTCATCCCAAGCCTTGCCGACGTGAAGATACACTTCCAACCTTGAAGCTCGGCCCGATACTGCCGGGCACGTCACAGACCGTCCAGCAAGGTCCTCCATATGTTGTGTCTTGATCCCCAAAAGTCTACACAGTCTCTTGAGAAGTGTGCATGTCAAATTATAGTCTACAAAGTACAGTCGCGACACCCTCCTGCGAGTGGAGCTTTTGCTCCTCCGCATTGCGTCAGCAGGAGTCCGGGAAGTCGGGGCAGCTTCCCAACCGATGGAACTGACCGATTCAGGAGCACGGGGCAGGTGCGAGACGTTACGTGGGGTACCCAGCACCTGGGTACCTGAGGCCAGCAGGAGCTAAGTAGGGAAGTTTAGCCGGCGCCAAGGAGCTGCGTTGTAGGAGCTGCGCCGAAGCAGAAACAGGTAGGTACATCTCACCAGCCGCGGCTTAGCTCTCCGAGCAGGTAGACCAGGTACAATACATGTATGACCAGCAGGCACCTTATCGCTGCTCCTCTGACCTGACCACCTGCCGCCCCAGAGCTCTTCTTCGAAACCACGCATCACCGTTTCCTTTACTCTCTCGCAGGACGCTGAGACTTCTCGAACGCACCCGAACCAGCGCCGTCTTGTGTTCATCATCATGGCATCGCGGACAGCCCGCGCCGTCGTTTTCGGGGCGCTTGCGCTGTCGAGCGCTGCCCTCGCCCAGAACTTCTCGTCGTCATCTCCAGGCATCGATGCTCTCCGCGCGCAACTTGCCCTGATGGATGACAGGCCCAAGGACTGCCCACCATGGTCTGTTGTCCCATATCCTCGCCCAGCTCTTTGAAGCTTTGCAGCCAGGCGCTGATGTTACGGCCTCTCTAGCTTCAACTGCCTCCTTCCAGCCTTCAGCTGTGCCCAGTATGCCGACTGTAACTCGTTCAACGGACAGTGTTCCTGCCCCGCCGGCTTCGGTGGCGTGGACTGTATCGAACCTCGTATGTTTCCCTGGTCCCGGCATTCCAGAAACGACTTGCGATCCGTGGTAGCTGACCTTTAAACGCGCAGTCTGCGGTTCTTTGGCCCGAGGCAACGAGCACCGACAGATACGTCATGGTGATACCTGCGAATGCGACGACGGCTGGGACGGTCTCAACTGCAACCTGTGTACCGACGATAGGGCGTGTAACGCCCTGATGGAGACGGAAGAAGGAGGCGTTTGCTACCAGCTAGGCAACGTCTTGAAGAACAACTACCAGATGTGCGATGTCACAAACGAGAAGATTCGCGATCTCCTGGGGGAACAAGTACCTCAAGTCACCTTTACCTGTGATGCCTCAGAGGCTAGGTGCGACTTCCAGTTCTGGGTCGCCAAGAGGGAGTCTTTCTACTGTACCCTGGGCGAGTGCGATTCGGCCTACGATTTCAGCGACTCCTCCCAGAACAAGACCTCGTACAACTGCAAGACCGTCGAATGTTCATGCATACCTGACCGGATGCTGTGTGGCGAGAACGGCAGTGTTGACATCACTGACTTCCTGGATGAGGAGATCAAGGGCCCCGGCGCATTCAAGTGCACACAGATCAAAGGCGGCGCAAACAAGTGCAGTTTTGAGGAGCCTGCCATGAACGATCTGATCAACCAGATGTTCGGGGACTCCAGTATCACCTTGACATGTCGTTCTGGCGAATGCGTGCACTTCTCCGAGCTGCCCGACTACAAACCGCCCGTTCCCAAGATCAACACGCCTCTCATCGCTGGTGTCATCGCTGGCTGTGCGTTATTCCTCGTTGCCGTCATCGTACTCACCTGGTATCTGTCCCGGCGCTCTTTCAAATACGGCCCCATCCATCTCGACGACTCTGATGACGAAGGTCTCAAGCTCATGGCAGACCACAAGCCCGCGTCGCTGCAGTTCGAGGAAGTGTCATACAACCTCAATGGCAAGCAAATCCTGAATTCAATTCGGGGTGTGGCGTATCCCGGGGAGCTCACTGCCATCATGGGCGCTTCCGGGGCTGGCAAGACAACCTTTTTGGACATCCTTGCACGCAAAAACAAGCGAGGAACCGTCAGTGGTGATTTCTACGTCAACGGCGAGAAGGTCACAGACGCGGATTTCAAGGCTGTGGTTGGATTTGTCGATCAGGAAGACACGATGCTGCCAACCCTCACAGTCCACGAAACCATTCTCAACAGCGCCTTGCTGCGACTGCCCCGCGATATGACCCGAGCCGCAAAAGAGCAAAGGGTCACCGAAGTCGAGAAACAACTTGGAATCTACCATATCAAGGACTCCCTCATCGGCTCCGAGGAAGGCAAAGGCCGTGGAATTTCCGGTGGCGAGAAGCGCCGGGTCGGTATCGCGTGTGAACTGGTCACTAGCCCCTCCATCCTCTTCCTCGACGAGCCGACCAGTGGCCTGGATGCATATAATGCCTTCAACGTTGTCGAGTGTCTCGTGACCCTTGCGAAAGATTTCAAGCGAACCGTCATCTTCACTATCCACCAGCCGCGCTCAAACATCGTCGCCCTCTTCGACAGGCTCATTCTGCTCGCCCAGGGTAGACCAGTCTACTCCGGCCCATTTTCTCAGTGCCAGGACTACTTCGACCATATTGGATATCCTTGCCCCCCTGGTTTCAACATCGCTGACTACCTAGTCGACCTGACTATGCACGCCGGCGCGGCGACAACCTTTGATGATGGCACCATATCGGTTGATGCCGCCAGCGTCGGGCCGAGCAGCGTTAGAGGTGTCAAGTCTATCGCTAGTGTGTCGAATGTGAGCATCGGGGAAGACAGTGGCGCCGAAGCTTCATCCTCTCGACCCAAGAACAAGCGTCGGGATTCGGTTAAGGCCAGACTGGAGCGAGAGCTTTTCACGCGTCGCCAAACCAATGCCGAGACTGCAGCCTCTTCCGATGGAGAAGGGGAAACAGGGGCTTACAAACTTCACAAGCAGCCTCCTAGTCATGTTCCTCCCCAGATCATCGAGGACCCACACGATCTCCCACCTGCGGCGAATGGCGGCACAAACCTCGATATCTTGGTGAACTCATTCGCAGAGTCTGACATTTCCGGCACGACACATGACGAGATCCAGCAAGCAGTTGCCAGCGCCGAGAATGCCAATGGCCGCAACTCCAATGGATACAGTGTCAACGGCTCGAACATTTACACCAGCGTTGTTGGCAAAGGATATGCGCGCATCGGCTACGGGCGACAATTTGTCATTCTCTCCCAGCGGACGTGGAAGAACCTGTACCGCAACCCACTGCTGATGCTGACACATTACGCCATCGCCATTCTCCTCGGAGTTCTCTCTGGTTATCTCTTCTACGGGTTGACCTCGGACATCCCCGGATTCCAGAACCGGCTAGGTCTCTTCTTCTTCGTGCTGGCCCTCTTTGGATTCAGCACTTTGACCAGCTTGAACGTCTTCTCCTCTGAGAGGCTGCTGTTCACAAGAGAACGCGCGAATGGCTACTACTCTCCTGTCACCTACTTCGCCTCCAAAGTACTCTTCGACATCGTTCCGCTACGAATCATCCCGCCAATCCTGATGGGCATAATCATTTATCCAATGACGGGGCTGAAGGCAGATGCGGCCCACTTCTTCTTCTTCCTCCTCGTGTTGGTACTTTTCAACCTCGCTGCCGCCGCCATTTGTCTCTTCATCGGTATCGTGTGCAAGGACAACGGCGTGGCAAATCTGATCGGCAGTTTGGTTATGCTCTTCAGTTTGTTGTTCGCGGGTCTCCTTCTGAACGCGGAAAAGATTCCAGATGGGGCCAAATGGCTTCAGTGGTTGTCGATTTTCCACTATGCCTTTGAGTCGCTCATTGTCAACGAGGTTAGCAAACTGACGCTCGTTGACAAAAAGTACGGCTTGGATATTACAGTACCTGGCGCTGCCATTCTTAGCTCATTCGGCTTCGACAACGGCGCCATGTGGAAGGACGTTATTTGCTTGGGAGTGTATGCAGCTGGCTTTGTTGTGCTGGCATACGCCGCCATGCACGTCCTACTGGTTGAGCGGCGGTGATCGCCGCCGGACAGCAGGTGAACAGGAGGAATGACTGGGTTCCAAGCGTGTTGAGCCATCAAACAAGCGTTCATTGCATACAATCGCTGAATCTGTCTGAAGATCAATCGCTATCTAGACCATGCTTAACTACCTTAGAAACGAGCCTGGGCCACTGGTGCCCATCTTTGTCTTTTTACACTGCATCGGATCAGGGGCGTTAGGGGGGCATTTGTCGATTTGTGGCTAGCAACCGGGACCTCGGGATACACTCGATACTATTTCCCATGTACACCAACTTAGTGACCAGGATGTTCAAAGATCTTGGATGCATTGCTATTGTACAAGTCCATCTGCTGGGTGTGATTGCCCTTCTGCTGTTCCTATGTGTTCACCGGGCATCTCGGTTCTTGTCGCCCCCAGTAGACACAGCGCCACCAGTAAGCTCTCCGGAGACCATCTTCTGGCGTTGTGTGGTGAAGCTGACCGTACTCTGATACCTCTCAACGGCCTTGTTGCTCGTCCCTTTCAGGCCTGCAAACATGGCCCTGACGGGGATGGGCTGACCGTTAGCATCCCAGACGTTCTCGGCGGTCTTGCCCTGCCACAGGCCACGCCCCTTCCAGAAAGCTTCGGAGAAGATGTGCTCGACCCTCTTGGCAAGCTCGTCCTCGCTGACGATGAAGCTGCCCGCCTCGACGTACAGCCGCTGGATGGCGTCCTTGCGGGCCTCGGACCGGTCCCTCTGCAGCTGCGCCGTGCGCGCCTGCGACTCGAGCTGCCGCTCCTTGTACTCCGGGTCGCGTATCACCCTCGTGTCCAGCGTCGCCTGCGTGACCGTCCCGCGCGTGAAGACGTCGTCCAGCCCCTCGGGCGCGTTGGCGGCGCCCAGGTTGCGCTGCCGGTGCGACTCGGCGCGCTGCTTGGCCCGGCCCTCGCGCGTGTTCTTGCGCGCCCACAGCCGGACGATGCCCGCCGCCAGGGCCTTGCGCCGCGACTCGGCGAGCGCCCGCTTCCACGCCGCCCGGTCCGACTTGGGCGCCTCGCCTGCCGCCTCGGCCCGCGACCGTGGTGCCGTCTCGTCCACGAAGCCGGCCTGGATCTTGTGGCTGCCGTTGTTGCGCCGGTGGAAGATCTCGCGCGGCACGGGCAGCACGCCCTTCACTGGTGGG